>OY740765.1:46917729-47661525 GCA_963513935.1 Aphrophora alni
TCCATACAAAATCTAAATTAATAGGCTATATGCCCTATTAACTCTAACCTACTTACAATATTAAACATTCTTAGAAAGTCTTTCAAAATTTTCTATTCTAAATTTTACCTTGACTGTGTCTACTTCACAAGTTACCTTTCTGGACGTCAATGTAAAACTTAAGGATGGCAAACTACAAAGTGGCATCCATGTTAAACCAATAAACCACCTACAATACCTCCACTTGGACAGCAGCTATCCTATGAATACTAAACAAGCCATTCCCTATAATCAGGTAATCAGAGCCAAAAGGATTTGTTCCAAGGAGAGTGAACTACACGAATTTAACAAAAAAAATTACATCTGCATTTGTAAAAAGGGATTATCCAGAGAAAGAGGTTAGGAATCAAACTCAATTGGCACAAAACACAGATATCACACCCAAGAAAAAAGATAACTTAGAGGCCTACAGAGATTAAACAACATACTGAAGGAAGGCTTCAAAATTCTACAAGTTTCCAACCATACCAAGAATCCTCTCACAGAGTTTTGTTTAAACAGCCCACAAATCTGAAACACATGTTAGTTCACACCAAGTTTCCAGATCCCAACACACCTCAAGTATTAGTACAGTGAATGTTTTGCCCAGCTTAATATATTGGCCTAATCACAGATAACCTAAGCACCAGGATGAATAACCACAGACATGATATAAAATCATGGATATAGAGAAACGAACTACACAACATGCAGCAATCCACAACGTTGTCACTTTTGATGACGGCTTCATGACAAAAATTATAAAATCACCCCTTCCAGAATGTAATCTCTCAGAACTAAGAAGGTGGGAACTGTCTCATCAAAGGGTAACAAAATCTAGAGAACATCTAACCTTAGTTTTAGATAAATCATCCTTTATCCTTTTTTCTCTAAAAAAAAAAAAAAAATCGCCTGTGGTTGAATACAGCACAGATCCATCCAAGGTTCAACAATTTAGCCTCCTACTGGTTGAGAAAGTAAACAGAAATTTCAACCAGATACTGGTTGGCGTTTCGAAATATTTCAGAACTTTAGTATTTTTTTGTGTGTGTTTTCCTATTTGTGTACTATTAGGTAATGCCAAGGACCACTTTCCAAGGTCAGCCTGAGTCTCCTATCCATACAAAATCTTAATTAACATTGTAAATATATATGTGTCCTATCTTAAAATATAAATTGTTTATAATTCTGACTCAATAATGGATATAACAATATTGTAAATTAAATCAGGTACAACGATCTTCACCCAATGATGTAGATAAGGCTGTTCAAGCAGCAAAGACAGCCTTTCAAACAGGAGAATGGTCTAAGATCAGTAGTCGAGATCGCGGTGCTCTTATGTACAAGTTGGCTGACCTGATGGATGAACACCGTGAAGAGTTAGCAACCATCGAAAGTTTGGACTCTGGTGCAGTTTACACACTTGCTCTTAAAACTCATGTTGGAATGTCTATTGAAACTTGGCGTTACTTTGCAGGCTGGGCAGATAAAATTCATGGGTCTACTATACCAATCACACATGCTAGACCTAATCGTAATCTCACGCTTACAAAATGTGAACCAATAGGGTAATGTATTTTTTAATTTATTCTTCTTAGTTTTGAAAGAGCTATATATAAGTGATTTTCCTTGAAATTTTAGTTATATTAAAATTATTCCAGTATCATTTATTTGTCAGTATATTATTGGTATTAGTTTATTCAGATATTTAATTTACCAACATATGTGTTATGAATGGTTATGTGTTTTGGTTAAATGTATTTCATTACAGCTGTTTCACTGTCATATGCAGCATCGTCAGATAATTTTAACACATAAATAATTAAATAACAAACAAATTATGTGCGGAACACTAACATATATTAGTGCTGTATTTTTTGTGGCCACATGTTTCACTATTGAAATCAGACTGATGACAAGTTACCAAATTTATTTTGTTTTGTCTTATTGGTGTTTAGATTTATCTTTGCCATTTTTTCTTTTTCGTGTTTAGTATTGTAATGATGTCATACAGCTCATTGGCTGCAAAGTTTAATTTGTCATCGAGTAATATCGGTTTTAAAAAAATTCATTGTAAATATTCTTTTAATGTGTTTAAAATTCAACCGTAACTAGCAATGTGTAATATTGATAAATTGGTTTTGATAGCTGTAAAGTTGCAATTTTCTTTTATTATGTGCTGAGCACATTGTAATGGATGAATTTTAAACACATTTGAAGAATATAATATTTACAATGAATTAAAATATAACCCAGATTCATTACTCAGTAACCAATTAAAATTTGCATCCACTGACCTGTATGGTACCAATGCGATAGTAAACACACACACAAATAGCAATGATAAATCTAAACACCGATAGGACAAAGTTCAAAAAAGTTAGGTCCTCAGTCACCATTCTGATTTAAAGAGTGAAACATGTAGCCACAAAAAAATACAAAACTATAAGACTAATATATGTTAGTGTGTAATGTGTTTGTTATTTATTTGTTAAAATCATCTGATGATCTTGCTTATAACAGATACACGTAATAAATACATTTCTTTAAAGAATTTGCATAGATAGTGAACATGACAAAGTAATACCCTTATTATAATTAAAAATAATCCATAGCATTTCGAGAATATGGATTAACTTTCATTATCGACTCAGGTTGATTGCCATTTCTTGTGCTGGTTTCAATTATTTTGACAGTTCAAGCCTAGTTCATTAGTCCTAGGTTTGTTACTTTATTTTCCTAATTTAAGTTTCTAGCTCTGTATAGCCCACAAAACACAGGCAATATGCTTTCAATGCTACGTTTAGACATAGTAAGTTTAAAAAATATATTTTAACAAAATTCTATAGATTTGTTTTTATAGAAATAACCTCTAGGGTTCTAGTTTTAAGTTTTTCAAAAGCTTTTGTCACTTGATAACGAGAGCTGATCCATACTCTCGAAATGATGTGTATTATTTTTATACACAAGTGACAGCAAATATACGAATAAACTTTATCAATAACTTAAAACATTGATACACTTGGGCCTTGAATATTTATATCTTGGAATTCTAAATATGATATTATTTAGCAAATTTTAACTTACTGCTAATGATTTTTGTTTTAAAGAATGACCCTACTTTTTAAAACAATTTCTTTCTAAAGAAGCATAGCCTAAAAGTTATATGTTTACAATATTTTCCAATATACACCAGTTAAGAGGTTAACTCTTAATATTCATAGATGATTTTATTAAAAATTTTGTTTTGATCTCTAATGTCCTTAAGGAAAAAATCATTTACAATGGAACTAAAACCATTTATAAAAGGTTACATATTTTAAGAAAATTACCAAGAGTAAAATTATCTTAAAATTCGACTACATCAGTGTAGATGTATCAAATGTTCTTTAAACATTTTAAATGCACACAAATATTTATGACAAATTCAAGAACTAGATTTTTAAGTACTTCAAATGTATTTCTGATATTTTATTAATTACTATTCTCCTGAATTCAATTCATCAATTGTGAGAAAAATAGGAAAGGACCTTGTGACTCAAGTCCTGACCACCAGAAGGAAACTTAATTTTAACAAAACAGCAGCTCTTTTTACATTAAAAATTGTAATTTTTTACTCATATAAAAATCATTCTTTCTTGGAAAAGAATGGAAAAAAGTGACGGAAAGTAGAAATTTAAGAATAGAAACATAATTTTTGTAGGTTTTGATTCAATATCAGATATAATTTTAAATCTTTGGATTATATGAAGTATGCAACCATTTAACAATATATAATCTCTTGATGTTTTTTCGTTCTCACATATAAATTATGAGCAGAGAAAAAGTTATTAGATGGTTCAAACAATTGATGTCAAGTTTTTTGTAGATAAATCAATTTTGAAATCTTCTGAGTTCAAAACTATTGAAGGTTTCCGTAATTATAATATACTGTAAAACTTTAACTAACTTTTCTAGGTATAAAATATTTATTCGTTATATATTATTAATTGCTGTCATACTCCACTGCCCAAACATGTGGACCGATTTTTTAAATTAGGTATGTGGACATACCTCGAGTCTTTACATTTTTACTATAACACAAAATTTGGGGGTAGCTCCCATAAGAAAAAGATTTAAAATTATAATTTTTGATCAAATTTTGTTCAAGTGCAAACAATTGACCATCTCTCCATAAATGCCGGTTCATGAGTTGTCGGTAAAAAACCAAAATATTGGCAATGGAGGTATTTATAAAAAATATATAATTTCTCAAAATCAGTTCTAAATTTTATTGAAATGTGAAAGTTAATGACCCAAAACCGTGTGCAAAATTGCAGGTAAAAACTATTACGGTTCAGAAATAATTGACAACAAACAAAATTAAACTTTGACCGCTGCCATTAAGCCAAAAGCTCAATTAAAGTTTGTGTAATGTTTTTGCAGCATTTATTTTGTTATGTGATTTTTTTTTAAATTAAATTTTAAAGGTAGGCAACTTTTTCACTTTTTAGTATAGTTATAATGAATATTGTTATATTCTATACTTTTTGTAGTAGACTCATTTTCTACCAGAGATGGCCATAATGCCTTGTCAAGTCATGCATAAAATAAACTATGCAAAAACATTGCACAAACTTTTACAAGACATATGACAGACAACAGACAAATATCACTCCAAAAACTACTTTTGTGAACTCATAGGACATCAAAATGGATATATCCGAAAACAACTTGACATCAGTTTGTTGACCGACCACATAATCTCTGCGTATGGAGAAAGTATTCATTGTAAACATAATATATAATAGGAAAACTGTTAAGGATAAATTTCTAAATTGTGTGCAAATAATCATTTGCAGTATAAAAATCAACTGTTATTTTGAAAAATCTTTTCCTCTTTCCAAAGTATAGAACTGTTTGTACAGTCTGTAAATTTAACATTACTTTATTTAATAAAATAAAATAGTATGATATTCATAAAAAGCCATTGAATTAAGATATCCAAGACATTTTGAACAGAGTCTGTGGCTTGATCACACCATGGAACTATCCATTAATGATGTTATCATGGAAGATGGCTCCGTGTTTGGCAGCAGGCAATGTAGTTGTTATGAAACCTGCTGAAGTGTCACCTCTGACAGCACTCAAGTTTGCAGAACTCACCGTGAAAGCAGGTTTTCCTCCAGGAGTAATCAACATTGTACCAGGAAAAGGTTAAGCGTCCATGTTAATGCCAATACACAAGCTTTTCGACTGCATGGCACTTAGCCTATTCATTCAAACGAACTTTTTAGTGGTGGATTTCTTATTTAACTACCTTGCAGCTATATATTATTTTAGCACTTTACGCAGAGCACTGCACAGCTTCAAATTACTATTCTTTTTTCTCTTCTTTGCTTCCACCTGTTGACGCTATTAACTATTGATGGTACTTGTTTTTTCAATATTTTTATTTAAAAAAAAAAATTATAATTTTATGATAATTACACTTGTATATAATATTATTAGTACATTTATGCCCGGTTTCCCCAAACATGGTTAGATGGTTTTAACCACAGTTAATATGATTAGTTACTTTTTACATCATCAAAAATGAGAGATAACCAGGTATATATATGTACTAACCCTGGTTATATTTGAAAGCTAATGAATACCATGTTTAACAATGATGAACATTAATTTTTAATGCTTAACTTAAAGGTAGGATTCAAAATAGCTTTTTTGGTTTGATTCGTTTTAATGTAATATAGTTTAAATTTTTTTAAAGAAATGTATTTTATAGCAAGTCTATGTGTTATTGAGTTAAATATAACCTGTATTGTTATAATAGATGAGTTTGATAGAGAATTACTTTATGTAGAATTTATTCTAAAGTTAGGGTCAGAGAAGATAGACAGATATGTAAGACAAGATATAATTTATTGTGAAATGCAGACTATCGAAAGAAGTGGTTGTTAATTGACTTGTTAAACTAGTTTGTGAAATTGAGGTTAGATTTGAATTCCTCATAAACAGGAACTGTCTTTTAACGTTTGAAAATTTTTTGATAGGTTTGCGGTTTTTTTTACATGTAGAAGCTTTCAAATGATGATGGATGATCTGGGAAATGTAAGTGAATCTACAGCATGTAGATATATTAGGAAAGTAACTACTGCAATAGTAAGACTAAGGCCTTGATATGTATCAATGTCCCAAAACAAGTAAATTAAACATGTTAAATGGTCTTCTACATTTTCCTCTTTCCTAAATTACTTGGCACAATAGACTGTAGATTTCATTTCAATATCCTGGAGAGCCATCTAATGAAATGTTCAGAAATTATCCTCCAACTGAATGAATTTAAATTAATTATGGGCCAAGGCAAATAACTCCAGTGAACCAATCGCAACACAAGTTCTGTTTTATACAATGCCTTCTAAAGGTAAAACCTCTGTTTGTCGGGTTGACCATAGTTCAATTTAAACAAATAATTGTTGATGAAACACTAAAATGTGTATCAACTATTAAATATTTGAACTGCGCTTAAATTGAACATGGTTATGCGAAATTTAAAAAACCTTTATGAACTTTGCCATTACACAATTAGTAAAACTTTCAGGTAAAATAAAGATTCACTTAATTAATAGATTTGTGGATTCTGAAATAGTATCATTTAATGTGAAATTAATAAATTTTGATACATCTCATTTTATAATCTGGCTAAAATTACACCGCAAAAGCCATTGTTGACTATGAAAAGTACCACAGGATTTATCATTGTGGATCATGACCAAGATTGGTACATAGAAAATTACAGCCAAAGAGTAGGCATATAGTCCTAGATATGCAATAACCAGTATAGGATGTCGACATCTCTTGTGTGTGTGTGTGTGTGTGATTGTGGCACAGTTAATATCGGTTTTATTTAATTAAAATTTTTAATGAATTGCTAGTGCTTATATTGAGAGGCGTGATGTCTTTTCAGGCCTGGGTACAGCGGATTAAATAAACATTTAAAGCTGATTAGGTTATGTCTATGGTTTCCCATTGTTTAAAATGGCCACCATGATATTTTAGCCTAGTAAGATTAGGTTATGCTCATGGTTTCCCATTATTAAGAATTATTAATGTGATATTTTAGCGTAGTTAAGTGAGGTTATAATCATGATCAAACTAATGTACATACAAAATTATGAGAAAAAGCCCTCCAGTAAAAATCATTACATGGATTAAAGTTGTGCTCATAGGTGTTAAACATAATTTGAAAAGGGAATTTCTATAATTAGCTGGAAAATTCATCAATCTTGGCTTCATTTCCAAAATGCATAACTACAGAGATACATTGAAAAAATGGTTTGACCTTGAAATGATCCAGGACAGTTACTTCTTCCCATAACATGGATATCTAGCTGAACTTAAAATTTTCTGTTCTTTCCATCTCTGAAGTCAGAAATAGGGGTTTCTATTTTAAAACATCAAATTGACCTTCAAATAACCCTATCTAGCCCCAAGGTCCCAAAAAGTTCCCTACAACTTTTGTCCAAAACAATTTTTCCTAAAACCTCATTACTTGAAATATTTGACTATACCGATACTTTCTGTACACTCTGTATATTATTAATATTGTGAATTTTCACATCAAAATATGTTAATAGTAAATTGATTGTAATAATTTATAATTTTTACTAGTACTGGGATTTGTTAAAACCATTGATCTGGTGACGGATGCTTACATATTTAATGACAGCTATTTCAACTTAAATTTACTTCTGTATGCTTTCATATTCTGCTATTTTCTATTGCTTTTCTCTGCTGGGATCTTTTATAATGTAAAAATTATCATCGATAAATTTCTTTATGTGTTTTTTATTCTTAAATTAAGTATAAACACGATAATGAAAGAATCTGCTATCATAATACAAAATTGGCGAAGATAAGAGTTCAATAGATTCTGTTTACTGTTTGAAGTATATTGCTATCAACTTTTGTTATATTGTGAAGGTAGGAACGCAATGGAGACTATTTACTGTTTGAACTATGTAGATATCAACTGTTGTCATATTGTGTAATAAACATTAAAACATCTTTCAGTGTCCAATTATTACAGTCTTTTTGGTAACAGCCAACATTAAAATATGGATATATAAAATTAGGAATGAACATGTTTGTAAAGTAAAAATATAACTATCAAATCACAAAATTTAACAAAATAAATTCATTTGTATGCGACTTTTTGTCTAAAGAAAAAACTAAGTTTTTTAGTTTAACCTAATTTAAAAACTTTCATTTTTAAATGAAACTAACCTAGGTTCATTGATTAGATTGAGATAATTACATTTTAGATAGATTGTAGCCTTTGTATTCATGAAGGTAATCTTGTGTGGGATATACTAGTTTTGTAAAATGTATATACTCTGACTTTGTAAAATCATAATGTATTTACTAAGAAAAACTATAAAATTAATTTTCATTTAATAGGTATTTCCTCAAAAATATTTTCTTTAAATATATTAAATTTAGCAAATTTTGACATGATTTTTTATTAGTTTTCCATAAAAATATGGGTAATAATATTTTTTTTTTCTGGGGGGGGGGGAGTAGAGGGTAACTCTTTTAATATAAACCATGTATCCTAAATATTGTCTTATATTAGATTAAATTTAAAACTATGTTTCTGAACATATATTTTTGGTGTTGTTACATATAGAATTTAGGCTTGCAGCAGTTGTTATCAGTATTAAAACTGGCCCTTACACTGTGTTATATCGTTGATTCTTGCCGATGTTTCAACCATATTATTTCTCATTGCTGAGGATTCTTCATGTTCATTGCAAGAACTGAAGCAAAACTGTAGCTTTTTTTTGTAGGGACGGGAAAATCTTATATAGACAATGGAACATCTGTGCTCTCATCAGTGTGAGATTCATACTGAATAAAAACCACCTCCCTTGCTGTTAGTACCCCTATCATGTAGGATAAGGATTCAGAAATTGTTTTCGATATTCTAAGCTAAGGAGCTCTATCTATGGATAAATCGATAAAGTATGTGTGCAAGTACTGTACGTTATGTATCCGCGGGAAGAACGAGGTTAAAGACCTCGCTGGATATGTTAGGCAGTCCAATGTGAGTCTCGCACAAGACAGAGATTATCGTTGTTGGAATTTTATATTGCAGAAAAATCTTAGTCATTGCACATAGTTGTTTCAAGAAAACTTTCCTGATATTTCAGTGTATGATCTCATGAAATGTTTTCGTGACACTGATAGTATTATGAATAGGTTTAGAAGTGGCCAACTATCTGTGGTAACATTCAAGTTTACAGACCATAGTAAACAGATCCTGTACTGTTTTCCTTTTAAGACACTTTGTCGGTTGTCTCAACATGTTGGAGCATCTTATTCCCCTACCAAAGTACTACTGAATGTGTAAAGCTACTGCCGTATCAAGTTTGAATAGTGCCAGAGCTATGCCGACTGGATTCAGAAAATTGTATCTTCCACTTTAAGAGATTTAGTAGGAACAGTGTTATTAATTAGCTTAACATGCTTTCTTCAGTGAGGAGGCTTGGTTTCATTTAATGAATTTGTTAATAACCAAAAAAACTACAGTTAAAAGACATTTCTGAAACAAAGGTATTATTTTTTTCACCTCTTGGTCATCATTGCCTTATATAAAAAGAAAGAAAACAGCATAAAATAAAGACCCATAACCCTTGAATACTCTAATAGTGTTGGGGTCGAAAGAGAACAAGATTTGCTCAAGAGTGACTGGATAGAAATGATGAAAGATAGGGGATCTAACTCACGACTATATGAAAAAAGGTGTAAATCCAGTTAGGGTACCTTGGGTTTCCAAACCTGTACTTACTATAAGTGAGTCCTTGAGGGATCAATAGGAAAGGAAAGATTGGTACACCAATTCCTTAATATTTGTAAATCTTTTTTTATATTGTGGTAACGGGAAATGGAATTGTAAAAACTATTTACAGATATTAAGGAATCGATCTACCAATAATAAGATGTTAATACAGAAAACTGAAATATGTAAATTTTTATTAAAAGATTTGGATTCAATGAAAATTTTGTTTATCATGAGGTGTTTGTTATGTACGAGACCTTTGTTTTGTTCTTACCCAGCATAGAAGAAACAGAAAATATCAAATACCTTGGTATTTATCTGGATAAACAATATCTCTTGGAAAAACATATTAGGCAAGTGTTTACAAAATTGAAGCGGAATATTAGAATTGTACTTTTTGAGGAACGTTTTACAAAGTTATTGCATATTTTATATTTTGCACTACTACATTATGGGATTGAATGCTGGTGAGGAGCAAACAATTTATTCAAATTATATTTTGTAAATGTAAAACCAAACCCACTTCTAATTTTTTAACTTTTAAAATTTTTGACGTTTAGGTATTTCTATATTTTTAAAGTTTAAACAAATTTTCATGTGAAATGGTAACAATTGAACTGAACACATTTATCTTAACACTCGAAAATCATACAGTGACGCATGTGAGAAGACCAAAGGTCAGTTGGATATTTCTTCAACATTATTGCTCTTTATGTGGCCAAAAGCATACAATTTCTTACCAAAATAAATCAAAACCTACAAAACATGTGTTGGCTGCTAGTAAACAAAATGATAGATAATATTATTAAAATTTTAAACTAATGTTCCAGTGACCTACGATCTTTTTTTTTTTTACTTTTGAAATTATTTTCCAATATTTCTAATTGTTTAATATATATGTTTGAATATGTTTTATTTTATTTATTTTTGTATTTTATTATATACATAATTTTAAGTATATATTTTGTATTGAAGTTATCAATTTATGTTGTATATTTTGTTATATGTTTAGTAGTAATAGTTTTGCACAGATAAGGTGTCACATAATGCCACACTCATCCCATTGTAATTTTTTTGGCAGACTAGTTTAAGATTAAAAAAAAATTTACTTTATGGACCTTTAGTCATTGCTACTGCATGACTAGATACATACATGTTAATTAAAAAATTATTAATGATGAATAAGTAATATTATATATTTATTTAAATGCAGAGAATCTGCCACAGAATCTTATTATATCACTTTAATCATATAGCTGAAAAAAAAAATTGTTTATTTTATATCTTATAATCAGGATCAGAAGCAGGTGCAGCTATAGCAAATCATCCGGATGTTCGAAAACTGGGATTTACTGGAAGTACGTCCATAGGTCAACTAGTGATGCGTATGGCTGCTGATAGCAACCTGAAGAAGGTTTCTCTTGAATTAGGTGGAAAATCACCTTTGATAGTATTTGAGGACTGTGATTTAGATAGGAGTGTGCGAATGGTAAGTAACAAAAATGATTTATAAGATTGAACTTTGATGCCTATCTAATATTAAACAAGTTTGAAAAAATTCCATATAACACACATCATTCTAGTATAATTATTGGATAATGATTGATACGGTACAAGGACATTTGGCAGATGTTCTACACTTTATTAGCATAGATAGATACAGTAGAGTCCCGCAAACCAGGTAATGTGGACAGGAAGTGTGCCGTGTTTGTGAAATGCCGGGTTATCGGGAATAAGGGCAAAAAATAAATTGTAAATGAATCACCAAAGCGGCTGCGTATCAAACGACTTTATCGATAGCACTAAATGAATCAATTTAGTATACAATATTGAAAATATAACATTTCTTTTCAGTTTTATTTGACTGGTTATGATCTACACACAGTATATACAGTAAATAACAATGAGCGAGTTACGAAAACGGAAGCGTGTGTTGGTTTCGTTTGAGACGCGGTTAAATGTGTTAAAAAGACTTGACAGAGGGGAATCTGTAAAAAAGCTTTGTGACGAGTTTAACGTGGGAAAAGTACCATCAACGATTCGAGCAATCGAAGTTAATGCCCGCTTTGGGATCTGCCGAACTTTTACGAACATCGCTGTTTTTAGCAATATATTTTTTCCCGTCGGGGTCGTCGAGTAATCCGGACTGCCGGGTTATCGAGTGCTGAGTTTGCGAGACTACTGTATATATATATATATATATATATATATATATATATCAGTATTATGACATGACTAGTTTTGATATGAAAATTAAACCTAACCTGACCCTGAATTCATATTCCTTGTTTAAATAGTAGCTGATGTCAACAATTGGACTCTTTTGAAACCAATTAAGCTGACTAAGCAAAAGGAGTTTATGGTATCTAGCTAGATTTTTTGTTGTAAAAACAATACATTACACTATATGTATAGACAAATGTTCAATTACTAACAAGTTAAGTTTAGTTTATTTGGACATTTGTCATCATTTATATATGAAAATAATACAGGATGAGTACGGGTCATATATAAAGCCAACGGACAATAATACAAGCCAAATCCGTCAAGAAATTAGGCTGGTATGGCCACTATAAACGGTGGAAAAAAGTTGTACAAATTTTCTCACAAATAAAATGAATAATTTGGTCAATCTGACAACCCTGTTACTTTGAATCATAGAAAAGAGATCTGACAACACTTTTCACACCAAACCCTTTATATAGTCTCTGTCGACTAGGGTAAACCTGGAAACTTCCAAATCCAAATGATGTCATGCTAAGTTAGGTAGTTGATAAAAAAAGTAGGAAATTCAAACCTTGGAGAGAGGCAAAGCAAAAAATACTTTTTGAGAAACTGCGGCCAATGTGGACTGTCTAAGTTAAAGCAAATTATCATGTGGTATGGAGACGATTATTGTAAAATCTTGTTGTTATTCTAAGAGAATATCTAAATTCATTATTCAAACTAAAATAACATCAAACTCAAAGCGTTAAATTATATTAGAAGTGATAAATTCAGTGAATGTGTGTTTGGTGTAGCTCACACTAAGTTTTACAATTAATTATATTCTTGCAAATGAATTGATTTATTATAGGAACTGTATGAATTCAAGTTTTGATTTAGTGATATTAATTAAAATAATTTAGAGAATCATTGAGATATATTGATTTTTGGAAAATTTGCATTAGCTGTTTAAAAAATAATTAAAGGACATGAACGTTTATTTCATTAGATTAAATTTTAGGGTTGTTGTATGAACATTTTGATTTAATTAAAATATAAAAACTAATTTATGGATATGTGTTTCAGGTTGGTTTAACCCTTTTAGTGCCAGGCCCCATATGGAAGATTTGTCTAAAATTACCAAGCCTTTTTTTTGCAGTTTTGTGTAGTGCTTTTATATAACATTTCATAACTTATAAATTATTCATGCTATAGTAATAAAATTTTAATCTCACCTCAAAAAGACTTATACTGATGCTGGGTTCTTAGGTTCAAACTGGTAAATTTTTATTACGCAAATTTTAAAAAAATTCACAAACTGCTGATTTTATAAATAAAATTTTGTAAAAACTGAGTTCGTAGTGCCATAACATTCTTTGAATCATTCACTATCATAATAAAGTATAATTAAAATGGAAAAAGAATATATTTTATACATTATTAGAAGAAAAAAAGATCATAAAAATCTATCAAATAACAAAAAATACACTAAAAAAACAAAGTTGATCTTCCATACCCTTTTTTTTTTTTACAAAAAACAGTTGGTAAAAAATAGTAGGCCTAACTTATTTACATTAATATTAAAAAAATATTCAGTCACTACCATTTTTATCTTTAATGTAGTTTAGATGAACGTATTTTATAATTTCAGAAGAACATATTTTAAAATATCTAAAATAGTTTATGGTAAACAAGGTTTGTAGGTCTAGCCAAAAGTAAATGGACAGGAAAGAAAAACTAATTATGAATATGTTAAACTAAATGACCAAAAAAGTTAATTAAAATAAACACAATACAAAAAAACACAAGTCTATTGTTCTAAAATATAACAATTTTATTACACTTCAACTCAACTGCGCTAGAACTTACGTCTGCTCTACCAGAACAGCTGTTTATTTACCGGAACTAACTCGATTATTTTCCTTCCAAATAAGATGATTCTTGTATCAGTTTAAAGCAGAATAATTGCTTACTAGAATTAAGTGAACGCTAGCACTATCTGTTAGAATTCATAGGAACTATGTGCACAAATATGAAATGAACCAATGCAATCGGCGTTGGCACTCATTGCATACGTATGCCACGCCGATCGCATCGGTGTGGGGCTCTAAAAGTGTTAATGATGTTAATATTAAGTAGAATATTATTTCTGTTGTAAAGCTGATAATAAATGTATACATTTATGTTATCACGACTTTGTTTTAATTTAAGTATATTTTTCCACAGAATTCGCGCCCCGGGATTAACTTTATTTCTATAAAAGAGTTGATGCCCTATATTTTAAATTTAAATATTATGAGTACGGATTGAAACGGTTTGGCTTCTCACCAAACTGTTCAAGTCCCTAAAATATCTTAAAAACTGAAAATTGAAAGATTCTGCAAAAATATTAATTCTTCTAGGTGTAGAATGTTAGGTATAGACATGATATAGAACTGGATTCATATGATAGTAGGAGTAAATGGTAGCCATCTTGAAGTAGCCTCATATTTGTCATGAAATAACACAATTTCTAATGTATAGCATATAATATGCAAACTTTATTTTATTAAAATTCAAAAAGATTTTTTATATATAGTATTAAGTGAATATTATGTATATAAGAATGTTTAAAAAGAAATTTAATAGCTTTAATAGTTTAAAATTTAACACTAAAAAACATGATGTTCAAAAAATAAAAGTCCAAAATACAAGGTATTTTGAAAAACTAAATGAGGATAAATAAAGCCAAAGGGGGGAGTAATGAAATAATTCAAAAGAAAAAAAATTAATTTAAAAGTACAGTAAAAACTCTCTAATCCGGATTAATGTGGCGCCGGCCGATCCGGATATCGAAAAATCCGGATCTCGGGGTGGCTATTTTTATATAGTTAAAGTGGTTTTAAACGTGAACAAAATGTAGCAAATTTACGTTTTTAGCGCTAAAACGCGTTGCGCTTACGATAAATTGTAGCTTTACCACACTATTCTAAAAATTCACTATGGTTTTTCAAATTACTGTACTGTAATATATAGACGTTACGTTTTAACTGTACTATTATGTAATTTGCCGTAGTTTGCCGGTACGGTAACCGGTAACAAAAGTACCGAAACAACAAAAGGTAGGTTAATTAAATAAATATTACAATAGCTATGTTTAAAAATCTATTTATTTTAAGCTGAATGAGGCTCAGCATAAAATACACAAACAACAATTAATTAGGTCTACAGTGTTAACTAAAAATATCAAACGAAAAATGAAGATTAGAAAATAAAACAGTACAATAAATACGTACAGGATTGTACACGTGAAATTTTGATGAACATACGATAAATGTTAGTTTTCATTACAGTACAGTAATTTGTACTCATGTCAGTTTTTATTTATAAAAGATGTAATGGTAGCTTGCTTGGCTCGTTAAACACGCTTCTTAGATGTAATATCTCTCCATCTACGAAAAAGAAGGAGATCGGCCGGTGAGGATTCTTCTTGTTCTTCCACGTAGTCTATCAGCTGTTCAAATGCTTGAAAAGCTTCGCAATGAGTCATGATTTGTTTTTGTTGTTGAATCCGAACCGCACTACTGCCCAGTGCCCAGCTCAAAAACATCGTTCACTACTATTCGGGCCAAAAATATTATTTTTGATAGAAAATTGTATTTTTATTATTTTTTATACGATGGCATACGACAGCCGGATATCGGAGTTTCCGGATATCAGAGATCCGGATCAGAGAGTGTTTACTGTAATTCTTTGAGAAAAATGGTCATAAATCCATTTTTGAGATATTTTTCTCAAATAAAAGAAATGTCAATAAAGGTTTTGAGAAAGTAAAAATAACGAAAGATTGATAATATAAATGGGCACATTTTTGGAGAGTTTGCTCAAAATTGGTTAAAACGTTTTGTGGGAAATAAATAAAAAGTGGTGACAGTTTCCAAATCAAAATTAATCATGTTCAACAATAATATATGCTTCATACATATTTGTTTTCGCCATTCCGACTATTGATTAATAATTAGATATATTATAAGACTTTCCGTCACAATAGTCTATGTTTGTCTGTAGTTATCTCACTACGGCCGTTTCGGCTATTCAGCCATTTTCAAGTGTTATGCGGGTATTACCGTTGTCTTAGTTTAAAATCACAAATTACGAACACACGACACATAACAAACACACAAGTTCTTTAAACATTTAAAACATGATGTAGTAGGCCCACTGTCACAACGCGTACTCATTGAGGACAACATTTGCACAAAACGAAGAGGACAACATTTGTGGAATTTCCAAATTCAAGGCCAAAGGAAATATATGGTGAAACAAAGGAAAATTAACAAAAAATATTAATTTTCTGGTTGAGACAGGAAAGCAGCAACATAACTTGTCCCCTCGACATTAAGGGAGGAGCTTAGGCATGACCAATAGACTGCAAAACAAACTAAAATCTCAACAATTAAGAAATCATAATTAAGGTGCAATTAAGATAAAAAGAATAGAACAAGCATAAATAATCATGTTAAAACAAAACTTTAGCAAAATTAACTTAAATAAAGAAAATAAATGTCAAATGACATTCAAATCATCATAACCGAGTTTACTTTGTTAGTGAAGTGCAAAAATTAAATATTCTTACAATTTTTTTCGGTCAGGAAGGACGTTCAAGCAGTTAACTTTCTCTTAGTGGTTTTTACAATTGTTTCGATACAACGAAGAGTTAGATCAGATCGATAAAATGTGTTAGCATTGCATCAACAATCAGGACAGTCTAATATATTGAAGGATTGGAGACAACAAATGGTCATGAAAACTTTACAACTATAATTGAAAGATTATCACTGATTCAATTGAAGAAAACTCAGGAAAGCAATAATAATAATAACTTAACTACAGAAAAACATTAAATAATACTTTGAGCCGACTCTGGGAATTCTACGCTGGAGTAGTTAGAGAACGGAACATTAGTAGCAACCATTCAACCAATCCTGCACAGAACTTCAAGATTATCGTTACACGACCTTTCTTAACCAAATTGGAAACTGATGGTTTGCAGCATTTCACCAGAACACCATTTCAGGAGCCGAAGTTATCTTTAAATTGTATAACCGAGGTACCCATCTTAATAATAAACAAATATTTTCAAAATTTTGAATATATCAAAAGGCAAATTAAATTAAAATTGGGGAAATATTAAATAATTTAGAGTCAATTTGTGTTTAATATGTATTTATGCTGCTATTGGTCAATCATATAATTTAGGATTTTATAGATTAGGCATTTTGTAATTTTAATGTATTTGTTTGAGAATAAGAAAAATTAATGTTTTAAATAAAGTAAATTTGTGTTCTCGATTGCAATTATAAATAATTCTATGATCTCTTTAGAGTTAAAAATTAATTACTGAGCAATATTAAAAGATTTTGTGTATTAAGGATTTGTGTATTTATTTATGATCTAAAATTAACCATATGTGTTTCTGCAGATTGTTCAATGAATGTGTTAAAATATATGTGGTCATATTTTATAATATAATTATAGATTTTGCAAACGGCTTTTTCAAATGACACTCATCGAGAGAGAGAGAGAGAGAGAGAGAGAGAGGGGGGGGGTCGAATAGAAAGAGAAAAGTAAAGCTAGTAAATAAAATTAAATAAATAGAATTTAAAAAAAACTTAACTTCAAGAATAAATTTTACTTGAAAAGAATAAAAAGTAAGATTTCATTCTTGCAATGGAGCAAAATAGTAAGATAGATTGTTGAAAGTGTAAATCAACTTGGGGCTAGAAGCTCATACTAAAATTTTAAGATTAAAAGTAAAAAATTTCAAATCTTATACCGAAGAACGCTAAGCTTGTTGCAAGTAGTGCAACAAAAGTGACACCCAAATAAATGTAAGGTGGCACAACAAAGTGGGACACGAATTCTACACTCCAAGTTGAGAGAGAGAAAAAGCTTGTTGCCGGATCTACAAAAGTAGAGTAAATAATATGTTAATTTGTGACCGGAAAAGAGAAGAAGATTATACAAACTTTATACATAGGTACCCAAAATAATTATTCCCCAATTAATAGAAATTAATTGTATAACTGTTATTCAATTACTTATAAATTACTCCTTTCTTATGATAATTTTATTTGTTTTTGGTAATTCCAGAGTATGGGAGGAGTATTTTTCAATAAAGGGGAGAACTGTATTGCTGCAGGAAGAATATTTGTAGAATCAAGTATCCATGATGAATTTGTTTCAAGAATTGTTGAAGAAACAAAGAAAATGGTCAGTATTAGGTTTATAGAAGCGTATAATATATATATATACATTTTTGTTTTCTGTTAAAAATCTGTACAAATCATTTTATTTCATATATTAAAATAAAGAAATGTAGGCATCATTTTTACAATATTTATATGAACACCAGTTGTTCACAGGTTTCTGTCCTTAATCTTCACAGTTCAATAAAATTTTAACGAAATTGGTAGAGCCGATTTTGAGAAATTACTTCTTTATAACAGACCCATGGTAAATTTTTTGGTTTTATATCGATAACCCGGGAACTGGCGTCTTTGGAAAGATGGTGACCAATGTGTTTTGTTTGGGTGCTTAGAGACTACGATTGAGTAAAATCACTAGAACCAATTTGAGAAAATCACAGTTTTGTTTTTTATGACAGTTACGCCCAAATTTTGATTTTAAAAGAAAAATAAGAAAAAATAATCAATTTGATTAAAATCTGTTGACGCATTTGGGCTATAGAGCTAAGACAAAAAGACAGACATCATTCCAAAAACCACTTTATCGAGCTCTGGTGACCTCAAAATAGATATATCTGCTAAGAACTCTACATTAGATCTTTGACCATTATGTAACTTTCTCTACATTACGTATTGTGATGAAGTAAAAATGTATTATATAAAATTGTACAAATAAACTCAAGAGTGTTAACATTTTAAGAATCCTCATAGCTATTGTAATTATACAACATGGTGAATAGTTATCTATGTTACTTATCTATCTAACCTTTTCAGACATAACAAGAAAATAATTTAGTGGGAGGGGGGGGGGAAATAAAATAATAAATATTCAGCTGGGTATTTGTTTATATATTGTAAAAGTTGGAAGAAAAACTGAAAGATTTTTCTAATTTTACACCTGTTTTTAATTGTTATTATTGTTTTTAGGTCATTGGAGATCCTTTGAACAGGAGTACTCACCATGGGCCTCAGAATCATAAAGCTCATCTTGACAAACTTGTAGAATATTGTGAGATTGGTCAAAAAGAAGGTGCTAAGCTTTTACTGGGTGGTAAAAGATGTGATTGCCCCGGTTACTTCTTTCAGCCAACTATTTTCACTAACGTAGAAGACCATATGTTCATTGCTAAAGAGGAATCTTTTGGTCCAATCATGGTGATCTCTAAATTTTCTGACAAGTATGTTAGAAATTTAATATATTTGTGGTTTTTACTAAACAAGTTTTTCTTCTAAAAAGAAAGACATTTTTCTTTCTTAGGCGAGGTATTGATCAATGATTAATAATCACTTTATTTGTGTTATTGTCTGCCCCTAGCACTTTGTTAATTTTAAACACAATTATGTTTTTGTCAAATTAATAATTATGTTAAAACAGTCAATTTACCATAGGCTCCATTTGTAGTTCATGACCCATCAGAATTCATAGCTATATTTTCTTCTCCTTCTATATCTTCTTTATTCAGGATTGTTATTTTTAAGGATATGAATCACGAGAACTTTCTACACATGTAGTCATATCTCATTGTCACATACTGGGTTCAGTGACATTTTGGTGATAAATATTCTTGAAATGGTGCCAATCCGGAAGACAAGAATTATTGACCTTGAGTCACCATCTCGGATCACCTGTGCTGACAAGTGAAGAATGGTCTCAAGATGATCCTAGCTGTATGAGGAATATATTGATTTGGTATACGAACAGATACAAAACATCTAAATATACCTAGCTATATGAGGAATATAGTGACTTAGTATACAGATGGATCCAAAACATCTAAAGGTACTAGGTTAGGGTCTCAAAATGAACCTAGCTATATGAGGAATATACTGACTTGGTACACAGAAGGATCCAAAACATATAAAGGTACTGGGATTAGGGTCTCAAAATAAACCTAGCTATATGAGGGGAATATACTGACTTGGTACACAGAAGGATCCAAAACATATAAAGGTACTGGGTTAGGGTCTCAAAATGAACCTAGTTATATGAGGAATATACTGACTTGGTACACGGAAGGATCCAAAACATATAAAGGTACTGGGATTAGGGTCTCAAAATGAACCTAGCTATATGAGGAATATACTGACTTGGTACACGGAAGGATCCAAAACATATAAAGGTACTGGGATTAGGGTCTCAAAATGAACCTAGCTATATGAGGAATATACTTACTTGGTACACAGAAGGATCCAAAACATATAAAGGTACTGGGTTAGGGTCTCAAAATGAACCTAGCTATATGAGGAATATACTGACTTGGTACACGGACAGATCCAAAACATCTAAAGGTACTAGGTTAGGGTCTCAAAATGAACCTAGCTATATGAGGAATATACTGACTTGGTACACGGACAGATCCAAAACATTTAAAGGTACTGTGTTAGGTGTTTATGGAGTTAGACTGAGAGAGAGCCTGGAAACGCTGACATCTATTTTTCAAGCTGAGGTGATTGCCCTTACAGTTTGTGTAAGAAGAAATATAGATAAGAGGTACAATGATAAGACCACCTATATAAATCCAGACAGTAGGGCATCACTTCTGGCTTTGACAAAACAACTATATTTCTAGGATAGTGTTGGACAGTCATGTTGTCCTGAATACCCTGACAAAAGCAATAAAGTAAGTCTGTTGTGTGTTCCAGGTCATCAGGGTTTTGAGGGGAATGAAGAGGCAGACAGGTGTGCCAAAATAGGAACCAAATTCTCTTTTATTGGCCCAAAACCTGCCTGCTGAGTATCCTATATCTTAGCATGCACTGTATCTCCCAATGGGTTATGAAGGAATACCAGAAGTTTTGGGAGGAAATTAAGTGCAATGTACAGTCTAAGAGGAAGCTCAAGGATCTGTTAAGACTTCATACAGAGGAGGCCCTTAGACTGAACAGGACTGATCTGATGAGAGTGACTAGATTCCTGACTGGTCACTGGATTTTTTCATAGCCATCTACACAAAATGGAGTTGCACACACTAACCCTTTTTGTGTAGGATATGTGGTACAGCTGTGAGAATTTTTCAACACATAATGTTTGACTGCCCAGTTCTGGACAGGAAATGAGTTGAATCTCTAAACATTCTGTGTAGAGGGGGACTGATAGAGGAACAGGATATCATCCGAAGCATCTCACGGTTTTACAAAAAACTGAGACTTGATTGATAAGAGAGAGGGACTGATAGAGAAAGAGGATATCATCCGAAACATCTCAAAGTTTTACAAAAAAACTGAGACTTGATTGATAAGAAATAAGTTCAGTGAATGAGGGTCCACAATAAGCTATTTAGCTGAGAAGCATACCCAGGATAGTGAATCATGACCCTCCTATCAATAAAATAATAAAAAAAAATATGGTCAGTACAGGATCAAATGATCCATGAATGATGATGGTGCCATGTCCTATTCCCATTGACTACCCCTCCATGAGTTGAAACATTGTGTTGTATATGAAGCCAGACTTGCCTCTGCTATAATGCTTAAGATCTAGTTGGGCTACACTTAACAACGTTTCAAGCACTACAGTAGGGGTGCTCCTAAGGCCTCTGAAATGTAGACAGACCAGGTTTTGAAGACTAGATAGCCTGTTTTTAATTACTACTTGAATAAATTTATCCACTATACCAGAGTTCCATATTGTATTTAGTTTTAACCACGGCCTCATATAGCCACATATACATGGGCGTATGAAGTCTCCAGTTTTTACCCAAATGGATGTTTTAAACCATTAACTATGTTGTATACTATTTACATGGGTTCGATTTATGCCTTTTATCTGGAATTTCACTCAGATATTTGACCTCTTCTGAGAGTACCTCCCAAACATATACTAACATTGACTAGTTTTCTATTCCTTGTGAAAAGCGTGATAACCATTTTAGCTGGGTTAACAGCAAGATCCTCTTCTTTACAACTATTAAAAATATCCTTAACACCACAGGGTTTCTCAACCGTTATAAGCTAACGACCCATTTCATTACATCTGAAATTTGGTGACCTCCTTAAGTAATAATCAGATGTTTAGTATGAAAGTGGTTATTTTTTCTCTAATACATTCCAAATATAAGAGTTCTATCACTCGAAAGTCGAAACATTGATGTACTACAACAAAAAAAATTCACCTTTTTTATGAGCTAGACCGTCGCTTCCCCTATCTTAATTACTAAGCGCACTAGCCTCGAATCCTGAAATTTTTCGTCCAGGATTCGTTTCCGCGAAACAAAGAAGGAATTATTCAATCCCCTGGAAGTGTAGGCTTCTGTATCTTATCTGGCCTGGATTGAATAACCTCTTCAACAGTTTAGGTTGCCCCAAACTGCCGGTACCCCCCTTTTTATTTAATTACTTCCAGTTACTGTATTTAATTTAGCCTTATGCGCAGGGAGAACACGATTTTACTTTTTTATTCCCTAGGGAGCATGTTCTTGAGAATACCTTGTAATTACACTGTATCTTACCTTTATTCAAAATATTAGCTGTAAACATAACCAAGATGTGTGGATAATTATAAAAGACTACACATTATTTTTGATATTAATAACTGAAACTTGTTTATTTTATTTTATTTGACAGAAACAAAAATCAGTTTTTCTCAATAACCAAGACCAAAATCATTTAAAAAAGAAAGTTACAAAAATTATTTAGTTTTCATCACTGAAAATATTCTCATACAATTTATTACATTATTACTTTTATCTTTAGGTAGCATATAGGCAATTATTTTAATTTAGAGGAAAATTTTATACTGTATATTATTTTGTTAACAAAGAATTTCCTCTTATTAATCTCTGAACACTAATTTCTAAGTTTTAAATCTAATTAGTTGTTGTTCAGGATTATTATATTAACATTTTATTAACTATGAAAAAGAAATATCCACACACAAGTATTATATCTTAACCTACACAATTTTTAATTGATTATATTAAATTTATATCCCAGGAAAATCAGTTTGACTCTAACTTTAATTTTTGGCCAATTTTGCCTTAATAAGAAAAAGGATAGTTTGAATAACTTTTCAGACCTTGACCGCTATCTGGAAGATCCTGATCTCGATGTTCCTGGATGGTGGGTTGATTTTAATTCTCTGATGTCCGGTTGTTGTTGAAGTTTACAGTTGATCCATGTGTCCTTAGCGAAGTTCCTGTGGCGTGTTAATTTTCATTAACTCTTGATGTTTAAGATTTTCCACTTTTTCGGAACTCACTGCAGATTCGCTAGTTTAACATTTCACTTCTCACTTCAACTTATTTCCTTTACGATTTGATCTTTAGCACTGATACTTAAACATTTTAACTTTTTTACAACTTTTTCGAAATAACTTCGGGCATAGTAACACCTTACACTTGTTTCAAGAAATTTTTTAAGAGAGAGTGATCGGGCATAGTAACCCCTTACAACTGTTCCATAACCTTTTTAAGAGAGAGATCGATCGGGCATAGTAACCCCTTACACTTATTCAACGACTTTTTTAAGAGAGAACGCTCGGACATAGCAACCCCTTACTCCTGCTTTTACTGATTTCTTAAGAGAGAGCGATGAAGTCTCGTGCAACTGTATTTATAGACTAAAACTATCGTATTCCCATACCAATTTCTTTCCCTCGCAGAGATAATACGATAGTTCTTTATTTTCGTATTTCTTATGTAATTCTTGCGTTAATTTTCAGTTCTAATGTTTGGTTTGTTTACCTATGAGTGAATTACCATGGTTCAAGTCCTCTAATCTTTTGTTTTAATTATTTTCCAGTAATTAATCATTTTCATTATTATGGCTGTCGGTTGGTAAGCTGACTCCTTCGCTTCGTACGTCACGAAGTCCTGGAGTTTGGAACTCTACATCTTCAAACTTGCTACTGTAAAATTCCCTATTGTTTCTTCTTTATTCTCTTCTAACGGTTTTCCTAATTGAGTTTTCATTTTTTATTTATCAGCATTTTGTAGGTCTTTATGTCAGCTTTTGCGAGAAGTTCGTGTGGTGTTTTTCGGCCCCCCTCGTTCACCTGCAATTCGTTATGCAATCATCGGCGTGATTTTCAGTTTTTGTTTTTCACACCTGTCACTTTAGAGTTCTGAAACTTCACCATTTTGTTTAGTTCCTTTAATAAACGCACTAGTCGCAGCGAAGATTCTGTCTGACCCTCAGATCTTGGTTATTTTCACACTTGGTTTCACACTTCTTCGTTTGGGGGGGGGGGGTTATTATTTACTGATCACCCTGGGACTTACAGATTCTTTAGTATATTTGATTTTAAACAGGTTTTCTTAATTTTGAATCTTTAACTTTATCCATTTCCACACAAAGGTGTGAAAACCATATCTTTTCTATTTTACTCAACTTTTTATTTTTACTTTAATTACTTGTGACACTTTACTCTATTAATTATCCCTATACAATACATTCTCCAAATTTACATTTATTTACGTTTTATTTAACTTTCAAATTATATCATTGCTCTTAACTTTTTTAATATTAATTTTTTCAAAATTTGTCCAAGAATCTTTTATTCTTAGAATTATTTACCAATCCCAGAAATACCAAGGTTTTTTGATTTTGAGTAATATTGAAAAATTTTTAATTCTTCAATCAAATCTGCTGCAGCGCATGTTAATTTTTATGAAATAACCGTAACTGATCTGTATTGCGTACAACTTGTACTACAATTACACATCCTTTAACATTATTATTTCATATTTTCATAATTCATCAAATACGAATTTTTTATTCAAAATCTACCGACATACGATTTTACTGTCAAAACGGGTAGGTGAAAGTTGACTTTAGACCGAGTCATAGGTCAGTTTCACCGACTCACGCTGAGCAGCAAAGTTGGTTACAAATCAGCCAAACCTTGTATTAGGATTAAATTTTGATTTTTCTCTTTTTTGACTCAAATATAATCCCATACAACGAATTTCCGTTGTAGTACATACATACAATAAGCTTCATAAAAAGATTTCGGTGGTCAACAGACAGATTTTCTTAATAGGAAATATCAATTTGTATGGCGACTTTAGATTCAACACATTATTATAAGACTTGTTTTTATTCTTGGGTATTTTCGTATATCTCCAACTGTTTAGGAGCTACAGACATTTAAATGTTTCAAAAATTCAAACATTTTCCAGAGATAATTTTTTTACTTTTCAAAGTTAAGTTAGGGTAAAATTTTAACAGAATTATCGATAAAAAATAACATTAATCATTTTCTGGTAATTGTCTAGCTTACACTAGCTTTTTATTGTTACCAAATTTATTTACACCTTGCGATACTTACATTAATTAATTTAAGGACAAATTGTATTAATAAAGCACTGTTAATACATTTATTTTGGTTATAATATCTTATTCATAAGGTCTAATACATTAAATAATAATTAAGAACTAGTGTAAAGCCAGTAGGTGATTTAGACAATCACCAAAAAAATATGATTTTTTTTTCTATCAATCACTCTGTTATACCTCTAGCTACAGAACAAATAAAAATAACTGTAGTATTAATACACTTTTTTCTTAACTCTGGTTAAAATTTCACCTGAATTGAACTTTGAAAAATAAGAAAAATTGTCTGGAAAATGTTTGAATTTGCAAATATTTGAAACAATTAAGTGTCTGTAGCTCATAAACGGTTCAAGATATGAAAAAATACCCAAGTATAAAAAAGTCTTAAAATAATGTGTTATATCTAAATTTGCAATAAAAAGTAGCGGTTTCTATTAGAAAACTACGAATTGGCCCTTATATTAGAATAATGGCAATACCTCTAGTTTTAACACACAAAATCCTTGAGGTTATTTTTTCACCTGTTTCAATCACCATGTATGTATATTTGATTTGTTACGTTCTTTTATATTTTATGTCTTTATATTAATTTATTACTACATGCTTTATCTTTTTATGTTTATAGCTGTAACTTAACACTTTTGATTTGTTGCAAAACAATAATATAAAAATGTCAAATGTAATAGAAATAATTAAAAAGAAAATAAAAACTATGATTTATAAGCATCAGATGTTCAAGCACCATAATGTATATATATATATATATATATATATATATATATATATATATATATATATATATAATTTTCTTGATATTTAAAAATGAAAAACCTCTTGGTCACCATCACCTTATAAAAACAAAGGAAGACAAAATATAAAATAAAGACCTCTGGCCCACGATTACTCTAGTAGTGCCTATTGGAAAAGAACAAGAAAAAGAGACTTGATAGAAAAGATGAAAAAGGAAGATCTAACCTAAGACTACATGAAAAAAAGCAAGTTATTGGCAAGTCTGTACTCACTTTAAATGAGCCCCTGAGAGGACTATGATGTATAAGCATCATGGACGTACAAGCATTATGATGTATAACCACGATGATATACAAGCACCATGATACGTGATGTTTCTTCATACAATTAATGGTTAATTCAGTAACATTCTAAAATATTTGTCTCTCTTGCAAGCTAGAAAAATTCATTTTCAGACATTCTCATATCTTAATTGTACAAATTTTTATAAATCTGTATCTTTAGTGTATATTGTCTGCCTTTTTATATTATGAACCTATAAAGACATTTTTTGTAGGGGAGTAGTGGTTTAGGTCTGAACCCTATTTCACACAGTTCAGACTAATGAACCATCAAAACAGTTCGAGCCCGGTTGATAATGTTGCATTATTTTGTTTGTTACCTAAAAAAAAAATCAAGCAAAAAATAAGAAAGATAATACTCAACATTAGTAACATAACAAATAAAAAATGCTTAGATCAGGTATAGAAACATCTCATACATTTGTTTGCTATAAATATAATTTTTATTTGAATTAATAATTAAGTTATTTTCTCTGTTTTCAGTGATATTGATGGTGTGATTAAAAGAGCAAACTGCACTGAGTTTGGATTAGCATCTGGCATATTCACACGTGATATAAACAAAGCGCTTTACTTTTCTGAAAAAATAGATGCTGGTACAGTATTTATTAATACATATAATAAAACAGATGTTGCGGCTCCATTTGGTGGCTTCAAACAGTCTGGATTTGGTAAAGATCTAGGTGAGATAAACATATTTGTATTTTATATTAAGGATGTGAATCCAGTTATAGAAACTTCACTTTTCTGTAACTTAAATAATGTTTTTATTATTTAACATTTGTTTTATATTTGGTTTAAAAAATATATTTAAACCCAAAGTAAAACTATTTGAATTCTATTTAGCTAGTATTTGTCAAACTATATTGTTTAATTTGAACGTAAACACAACAGAAAACAAAGCTAAATATAATCACATGGTCTAAACTTCCACTTTATATAGTAACTAGAACTTATTTTTAATGAAAATGACTTGGGTACCATGAAACATGAAGTTTATAATAATTTTGTTAAATAAAACAATTTTTAATTCTTATTATTTGGTTTAAACCAAATACCTTATTATGTTGATGATTTGAAAATATGTAAAAATATTAAAACCAATAGGTATTGTATTGTTTTGTAGAAAAATCGAAAAGGCCTCTGTCGTGATTACGGCTGTAAGTTTTTAGGGGTGTGGAATATGTACATTTTCCACCACTAAGACACTAGCTGTCCTCGGGTGGGGCTTCAGTAACGCGGAATTCACTTTACACGCTCGGCCGCCATAACATTGTGACGTTCTCGATAAACTTTTCGACCTTCAGTATTTTTAATTTCAGAATTCTGATGAGCCACTCTATCCTCTCGAACGGTTTTCAATCATTTTAATACCACTTATTGTCCATATATTGCAAATTTTACAAAAGATTTTTTTTTTCTCTTCCTTGCACCACAATTTTCTCAAATGTTCAAATATGATTTTTTTTCCCTGTATACTTGTAGAATTCACTGAGATCGTTTTTTTTTTTTTTTTTTTTTTTTTTTTTTAATGCAATACTTAAAAAAAACTACAGCCTAAAACTGTCTATTTTTTAGTTTTCCCTTTTAAAAGGTGTTTTTCTGTCGTTATTGTCTTATAAAAAAAGGAAGAGAAGAATATAAAAATAAAGACCCCTAGTCCTCGAATTCTCTAATATTGTCAGGGTCAGAGGGTCAGAAGAGAACAAGAGTTATTCCAGAAAGACCAAAAAGGAGAAATAATAAAAAGACAACTTGATAAAAAGTGTAGATCCAGCTTAGGGCCCTTGGGATTACTAGCCCGTATTCACTATAGTGAGCCCCTGAGGGGCTGAGAAAACTAAAACAACACTTAACATAACATGCTACTATGCCGGAGTCCAGAGTTATACTCAGTTTTAGCTGCACAACACATCGATTCTAGTACATGAAGATGGCTATTGCATCACCCCATGATATCATACCGAAGTCAAACCCTTGTTGCTAGTGCAATGGCCAATGTGCGTTCAAATTTGAAAAATTGAGTTTTTGTAAAATATTAATTTTTCTGAACAGCATGTGGCCAATGGTAAGGTGTTTTTTTTTTTTTTTTTTCCTTTCTTTCACATCCTGAGATTGAAGTTCTTATCACCGATATGACATTTAACCTAGGGATCTGTCGAAAACTGTTTCTTGATCTCAGGATATTTAGCAGCAAATGGAAATAATTTGTTGATATTTAAATTTTGGGAAAAACAGGTTTTGAAGTTGTCAGAATGTGCTTTATAGTGTAAATATTTACAGAATAATGAAATCACTAAATTTTTATCTGTTAATATTAATAAGTGAAACACAATTATATTTTATGATTTACTCATTCTGATACATAAATTAGGCCATAACGGTCATAACAGTTCTATATTGAATTAAATATGTATGATTAACGTGAGCATTAATCATACTTTCTGTTTATCACAAGTGTTTTCAATCTTGCATTGGTTAAAATTTACAGCCCGTTAAAAAAATTAATTTTCTTAAACAAACCTCAAAATCTAAATTTTGATTGTTGTTACATAAAAATGAAGTAATTCTAAAGATAACAAATAATTATTTTATTTATTTATTTTTTTTTTTTTCAAAAAATGTGAATGAAAGATGTTGGTGAAAACATGTCCACTTCGGGATTTTGTAAAATTTGAATTTAAGATATTTTGTCAAAATAAATATATATACAGGTTCTTCTGTCACTTTTCTTAATCTTTTTTTAAATCCTTTTTGTTTGTTCTTACATCTTTTCAATTCATTGATTCACTTTCGATACCTTTGCCTCCATTTCCCCCCCCCCCCCAAATTCTCGCCTTTACTCTGCCCTTAATTCTCTTTCTTCCTCTTTTTCTTTCACTCTGAGCTTCCATTAAACCTTTTTTTCTCTATTCCTTACTTCCCTATCTTCTCTTCTCATGAACTCCCACCTCTCTCTTCTTCTTTCTTTATCCCTTCGTCTTTCTTCTTTCCTAATTTCATCCACCTCTCTTTTTCTTTCCCTTGGTTCAATTTCGTCTTGGTTTTATTTTCCCCTTAATTTTTCTTCTTTTAACCTCTTCCTTTCTTCCTTATTCATCTTGTTTTCCATTCTCTCTTTGTTCCCTCTCTTTCTTCCATTGCTCATCCATGTATTCCATTAATTGTTTCAATTCTTGGTTCACCATTTTGAAACTTCAGTGTTGCGCTAGTGAAATATTTGGGTACTTCTACCTGATCTCTCTTCTGTCATTTAATTACTTAATTGTTTTAAAACTTCCACTCCAATTATTTACCTGTTTTTATTTATTTATTTTTAAATTACTTAAATTTATTATTATTTTTGTTCCCTCAAGAGATTACGTACTATGATTTCAACAATGATTTTGTTTTGTTCAAGTGAGTTGTCCCTACAAAATTTATCACTTTCAATTTAAAGTGAATTATATGTACAAATCCCTTATTCAAATATTATTACTTTAATGGCTTTAACTATCTAGTCTACCCTAACTTTTACAAAATACTGGTCCACATAAAAGTGTGACACTATTAGATCACTAATGTTTCTATTTATAAACAACCTTATTCTAACAGACAATATAAAATGCAGATAAGTTGATTTGTTAGATTCGTTTTAAAATAGAATTTTTTAACTTATCAAACAAATTTAAATTATATTTAAATCGAGCCAACTCGTGTGAGCAGCATCTACAACGAACCATTCATCTCATTTTGATGAATCCTCTTTGCAGTAATAGCCTCTTTTGCTATTTTCTAATTTATTTCAATGAGGTGTGGCTAGTTACAACAAGAAAACCCAGACCACTGGAAGTATAGGCGTTAACTTTTCTCTAGCCTAGTCTGGACATCCTCTTCACTAAGTTCAGCAGCCCAAACTCAATGGAATCCCCCTTTTTAATTTCAAAACCTTCCAGTAATTGTATTTATTTTTAATCTGACTAACTCCAATTTATCAATTAATCTCTGGAGCGTAGAATCTTATTTACAACCTATCTGCAAATTTATTACTGTAATATCTATAACTGTAATAAAAGGTGTGGATTTTGATGAAATTTATTTTCAAATAATTTTCGTTTTCCTCTAAAATCTTGGAATTTATGATTATGAATCTCTGTGATTAAAACTGAACAAGTGTGAGACTAAAATAAAAAGAAATTTTATTTTCTTAAACAAAATCTTAACCTATACAGACATAAAATTTCCTGAAACAAAACATATAGAATATACCTATAAAATCATAAATTTTAATATTTCACACTTGTTTTTTGTTTAACAAAAGAAATAATTTATAAAAAATAAAAATAAAAATTTCAAACTTGTGTCCTGAGTAGAGAAGGTTTTATTTATTTATTAAATTTTATTCCAGAGTAAACTAATCTAATTTTTACCAAATTTTGGTGAACAACTTTTTACGGGGAGTGTAAACTTTTGGCTTCTGGCAAATCTGTATTTGATTTGACGTCTTCTGGTTCTTTCGAGAAGTGGACGTTGGATGTAGATGCTGCCAGGTCTGGTTACTTCCTAAGTTGGATGATTTGGTTGTGGTCTGGCATGGATCCTCCCGAGCGACTTCCCGCAAACCTATTATTTCTTACTTTGGCTTGTTTTCCGCTTTTTAATTTAATTTAAATGTTTATTAAACTGTTCATCTCCATTTTGACCGAAACTACAATGTTTTATAATTTTAAACATGCTATTTCAAAAATCTCTGTTCTTAAAACTTTGATAAATTTTAATTTTTAACTTCTCTATATTTCTTTTAATCTCTTCCTTTTTTTAGCCCAGCACTCTACTAGTTTCCAGAAACTTCTGATTTCTTTTTAAATCCATACTTACTTTATCCTGTAGGTACTTTCTGACTGTCAGCGGGTCTCAAGATCAAGCACGTTCTTCAGAAATTATTCAGAGTGTGTAACACCTTACAACTTCTTTAAACATTTGACAAGAACTTCCTTTTCTAGCTCGTGTTGTGAGTATAGGAAATTCTTCCTCATTGTACCATTTTTTAGTAGCAACAATTCCCTTTTTTCCCTTTTCTCTTCAGTTACTGGAATTCTTCCTTTTTCTCCCTTTATTTCTTGAGTTTTGGGTACCTATTTATCTTATTAATTATTATTACTTTGGTTTTTATCTTATTTTATTAATTTTCATTTGTTATAAAAGTATTTTTTATTAATTATGTTAATTTTTACTGCTAGAGTGGTTATATCTTTGGCTCCGCAGTATGGTCCACCATTTTTTATCTCCCTAATTCTGGTGTGCCATGGATCTAAACTTTGTACCTGTTTCAAAATTTGTCCTTTGTTTTTAGTAAACCTCTTGTATCTTTTTCCAGGAACATGGATTTCTCCTACTAATGTTTTCCATCCTCCTCTCGTCACGGTGCGACTTTGGCACTTTGAGTCGTTGTTTTGGGACCTCCCATTCGCGAGAAAATCACTTTTTCTTCGCAACGGATTGTTTCAGTATTTTACTTTTCACACCTTGAAAGTTTTTTGAGTTTTATTCATTTTATTTGGGTGGGTTTCTAGGTTTCTAGGACAAGTTCACCAGCCGCACTGTGACTCACGTACGTATCACGTCCCGCCATTTTTCGCACTCTACTCAATTGTCATTCTAACACCCCCGTTTTTAGCTTATTTAAAATGAAAATTTCTAAGATTTTACTCATAGTTCTCTCTAATCCTATATTTATATTCTGTTCATTTAATTATAATTTTTCTAATATTATCATTTCAGATCATAACATGAATTCTCTCACCATTTTTACCCAAATAAATTTGAGATATTTTTTAACATTTTCTCACCTCCCTAGTTCGGTGTATAAAAATAATACATTTATTCGGTGTATACATTTATTTTGACAAAATATTTTCAATTCAAATTTTACAAGCTCCTGAAGTGGACATGTTCTCACCAACTTCTTCAATTTATGTTTGAAAAAAAAAAAATCTTTATTTTATCTTTAGAATTACTTCATTTTTACATAACAACAATCAAAATTTTGATTTTGAGTTTTTTAAAGAAAGTTTCTTTCTTTAATGGGCTGTAATGTTTAAACAATGCAAGACTGAAAACATTTATGATAAAGTAACAGAAAGTATGCTTCAAGAACCACATTCTGACAACTTCAAAACCTGTTTTTTCCCAAATTTAAATTTCAAGAAATTAGTTCCATTTGCTAGTCCGAGAAACAGTTTTTGACAGATCCCTGAGTCAAAGGTCAAATCAGTGATAAAAACCTAGATCTCGGGACCTGAAAAAAAACTGCATTGCCTGACTTTGGCTACATTGTGTTGTTCAGAAAAAAATATTTTTTATAAAAACTCAATTTTTACAATTTTGCACGGTGGATTAACCATTTCAGAACGTAAATGCAAAATTATGCAGTCTAGCAAAAATTACTTGGTAAAAATTGTACATATTAAAGTTGCATTCATGTGTGACCTTGACAGTGACTCTAAACATTAACTTTATGATAGATGCAGATCATTTTAAAGGTCAAATTTAATTTGAAAAGGAGATTGCTATGTCTGGCTGGACATATCTACAATCTTGTCTTCATATCCAAAATGAGTAACAACAAACCTTCGATGAAATAAATGATTTAATCTTGAAATGAGCCTCGAAAGTTACTTCGTCCCATAACATGAAAAAATAGCTTATCGTATAAGTTTTGGTTCTTTTGATTTCTGATGTCAGAAATTGTTTCCCTTTTTTAAAAAATCAAGTTGACCTTCAAATGACCTCTAAATTTGGTTCTATTGTCACTAGTGAACCTTTATCTTAAAAATATGTTCCTAAAACCTTCTCCTTTCGAGATATACTAGCATCTCTGTACTTTCTGTACACATTTATGTATATATTATGTAAATATGTATATTGTTGCAATAAATTTCTATTCTATATTAAACATTGTTTTAAATTTTGTTTATAGGTAAAGAAGCCTTGAATGAGTACTGCAAAGTGAAATGTATTACAATTGAATACTAACCAACTAAATAATTCAATTTGAAAAAGAAAAGGAGTGAATATTATATTAATTTTTAAAATTCAGAAGATAAAAATGATCACTGAAATCTTCGGAAAGGCAAGAGATTTGGGAATTTAGATTGTATTGTATAAAACATTCCAGTAATACTCAGTTTAAGTTTTTTGTTATATTTTTTGTTTGTTACATTTTATTTCATGATTTATTTTAATTTTATACTTTTCTGTGATGTAAATGAGTCTCAAAACTAACAAAATGGGATTATATAGAATTATGAGTTTTAAGAGAACTGTAATGAGAAAGAAATCGTAATTTATTGGGGTAAACTTACCAGATCTGAAAAATGAAAAACTACAATAATTTATTGTAAACAATATGTGATGATATATATATATATATATATATATATATATATATATATATATATATACCTTTGTTGTAGCTATTTAGTTACATTTTTACATTTCAAATAAACAACTTTGTTTTTTCAATTTGATGATTTTTTTCTTACCTAAAATTATTATTTTAAATTATGTACACATTAGAGGTATTACTGCTATTTTATACATTTTCAATGTTTGGGTAAGCTAGGAGATCCGATTACTTCATTTACCTTAACCTCTTCCGAAGTCTGGTAGTTCTGGAACCTGCATATACCCCTCATAGAGTGGGAAATTTTTGCTGATCTTATAGTGCTAAACATTGTTCTAAATACAGTTGAACCTAGCTAATTTTAACATTTGTAATTAAAATTCTAGTTTAATTTGAACTTTTCTATTGGTCCGTTGAATTTTCCATTAAAAGAATGTAAAAAATCATCTGTAAATCAAATTTTTGTTGATTAATTCGAAGTAAAAATGACGTGCAAGCTATGAAAAACAAGCATATCATTCGTGAAAGAGTACGTTCTCTCAACTTCTTTTTAAAATTTGTTTACAGTAGTGAATTATTTGATATTCATTACATAGTTATTCTAGTCCTATATTTTAATCATATTGTGTTGTGGTTTTTGTCATGTCTGTCAAAACTAAAACGGTGTATAGTTGGTTTAGATATATATACATACACTTTAATACATTTGCTTAAAAGGTGGCTATATTCATGAAGTGAAAAAAAAAAAAAAAGTAGAGTAAGATAACAAAGGACTGTGGAATCTCCAAATACATTGTCAACTTATTTAAAAATTTTAACAGTATGACTAAGACAGAAAAAGCTAGGAGACTGAAAAATCCTGACGATTGTGTGTTTAAATGGTTTAAACAGTAACAAGATAACATTCCGTTAAGTGAACCACTTGTTAAAGCTAAAACCAAAGAATTTGTATCAATCTTGAGGAAAGGCGATTTTAAGGCCAGTACCAACATTTTGGTTGGCTTGGCAGATTTAAAGAAAGGAACTATATTTCCTTCAAAACTGTTTGTGGGAAAAGTGGATCTGTGCAGTGAAAGAAAAGCTGGAAATGTGTGGGAAACTGATTGTAAATGATTGAAAACAGAACTCCTAAAGAAACTTTTAACATCAATTAGATTTTCTTAGTTTATATATATATATATATATATATATATATATATATATAATATATATATAACATCAATTAGATTTTCTTACTATATATTTATATATATATAAAAAAATTGCAAATATTCTGTATTGTACATATCAACATATCACAATGGAAAATCTGTAATAAAATGATACTGTATTTCTAGCCTATCACAATTTGAATTTTTGTTAATTTGAATGTTAATGGTCCCCGGTTTTTAAAATTTTATTATAGTCATGGACAAATTTAATTTGTATTAACATAGTTACAATTACATTATAATATAATAGAATTAATTATCCAAAATCCAATAATAATAAATATTAATAAATTCAACAGGTAAATAATAAATACAAGAGAATATACAACAGGTAAATAAATCAAAACAATACAATAGAAATGATAAATTAATTAAAACACAATAATGAAAATTTTGATTGAGAAATGTAAATAATTACTCAACATTTGTGAATTCTACAAATAATAATAAAATCATGACAGAACAATAATTCATGTTATAAATATTTTAAAATGAAACTGCTCCCCGAGTTAGTGAAATAAGGCACCTTACAATAAACATGTACAGTTTTAAATAGAGCATTAAAAAAATAAACAGTAATACACACATTAAAATTATTACCCTATCCATGAGCCCTTAACAATACAATTTCTGTCATTAATAATGACTATTTGCCCAGTTGTGGCTGAAAAACTCCCCCACCAAGTAAAATGTTACAAAAAAGTAATAACTTTCTTATACTGTTTTGAAAGGGCTTTTTTACCCTAAATTTGTATAACTTATTAGGGAGCTTATTCATAAGGATAAAACCAGCTTGACTTGTCAGTTTTTTGTGCATTTCAAGCCTGTGCCACCTCCTTTTGAACCCTCAGGGGCTTACTTTAGTGAGTATCTACATAGCTGGACCTACATCATTTTTCATGTATTTTTGTGTTACATCCCTCTCTTTCATATTTCATATCCAGTCTCTTGTTCTTTTCCAACCCTAATGCTATTAGAGTATTCGAGGGGTTTTTTTTTTTTTTTTTTTATATATATATATAAAGCGATGACCAAGAAGTTTTTCACCTTTAAACAACAAGGAAAAAATATCCATGCACTTGTCTTTTGATAGTAGGCATATATTTACACTTGTAGTATACAATAACATCAAATATGTACATACATGGGAATATCATTATTGACAGTTCCTTAAATGCCTGTTTTTAAGATTCCATTTGGCTTAGGCCTGCAATAAGTCTGACAGATCTTTTTGTAGTGTGAATAATTGTTTTACATTATTACTTGTAAGGTTTTCCCACATGTAAATTCCATAATTTAAATAAGAAGTTAAGCTATAAGCAGGGTACTAACAGTGCTAAATGTTTTCACTGTCCTCATCATGTTAGAACATAGTTTTCTACATATGCCATGCCGTCTATATATTGTTTCCAAGTTAATTGATTATCAATAATCAAACCAAGGAATTTTTCAGAATGCACTTCATTAATAATTTTCTTGCCCAAAGTAAACTAAATAGACAACTGTTGTCATCTTTCACATTTAGGTTAAAATAATATAAGTTTTGTTTTATCTGCATTCAAGTCCAAGTTATTTCCAGCAAAATATTGAGTTGCATTTTTAGTTTCAACAAAATATTTGATTTCTAAATTTTGTATGGAATCTGCTTTGAAATTAAGTATTGTGTCATCTAAATTAAATTAAGCTGTCAGCTTTAACACAAGATGGTAGGTTATATATATTATAAGAAACAACATTGCTCCTTGGGGGACTCCATGCCTCATCTGAACATTTCCTGACAGTCTTTCTGCAGCTTGGATGCACAGTGGACAAAAACATGAGCCCAAACATTTTAATGGATGACACTAACTTTGTAAGTAACAGTTATGATCGACTCAGTAGAAGGTTTTAGAGAGATTTAGGAGTATATTTATTTTGCTATCTTTTTTTGCTTATCCAGGCCCTTAACTACAAAATCAATACATCGATTATAGCTTGACTTTCCTTTTTGGTATCCAAATTAGTTGGAAAATAAAATTTTATATTTATTTAAATAATTTGTTAATTTTAATTTTTTCAAATATTATATTGAACACTTGTAATTTCACTATGGGTCTGTAATTACTAATATCCCTTCTGTCCCCTTTTTCAAAATATAGGAATTATTTTAGCCACTTTTAACTGATCATGGAATAGTCCTTCCAAAAAGGATTAATTGACAACAGTGACAAATGGCTCAGTAAATTCTTGCAAGTATTGTTTTAAGAGCCAAATGGAGATTCCTTCTATATTGGGTGTTTTATAATAATTTATAAACCATTTATTGCTTTAGCTAAAACACCAAGAGTGTGGACATTGTAGTTATTAGTTTTTTTCGTGTGTAGTATTTTTTAAACAAGATTTCAAAATTGAAGCAATAAATGTATTAAAGGCAACTGCCAACAGTTGTAATCCTAAATACTTGAACATTATTAAGTCACTTAGTCACTTATACTAATAAATTTGTTATTCCAAGAACATAATTATTTTTGTAACTTTTTGACATATTTTTATACTTTCTAAAAATATTTAGTATTTACATATTATTTATGTATAAGGTGATGACCTTATTAAAAAAAGGAAGGAAATAACATAATATAAAGACTCCTAGCCCTCGAATAATCTAAGAGCATTACGGCCAGAAAAGAACAAGAGATGGCTGATAGGAAAGATGAAAAAGAGGGATCTAACCCAAGCGACACCTTTCCCGGTGACATTCATCCTATCAACACGGCTCGCTTTACACCTTTGGGTTGGGCTGAAAACAGAAGAAAATGGCTGATGAAGATATATTAGAGGGGAATTATGGTGAAAAAGGGCTGACAGAAAAGATCAAGAAATGTACATTTGCATGGGAATAGGAATAGTGCAGGTCACAGGAAATACTTCAGAACAACATGAAAAGTAGGGATCTGAGGAGGCTGTTTGCAATGGATACCCACTAGGTGATGGATTTTCCAATCTCTATCCCAATATTACATGGTAAATCATTGACTAAAATGAGAAGGGTGACTCAGCATGATACCCGGAGGTTCTCCATCTTAAACTAATTTATGGTTAAAAGTCAACGCTATCAACCTGCACCACATGGCTATTTAACAATTAACATTTATAATATACAGTATAATTTTAAGTGGGTTTGAATCTTCAGCCAAGTTTTTTTTCCTTATAAACTCACATAGGTAGTTGCCAAACAATTTAGATTTGAGTTCTAAAAAGGATATTGCAACTCTCCATATCTGTAACTATCACTGTGATTCCCCTCAGAGGTTCACTTATTGTGATTGTGGTAATCTTGAGCTCGAGGTATGGATTGGAGGCTGGATCTTTACCTTTCTTCGTGTAGTTGTAGGTTAGATTCCTCTCTTTCATATCAGGTCTGTCTTGACCAACTTTTATTCTCTTGTGACCCTGATGCTATTAGAGTGTTTTATGTTCTTTTCTTCTTTTTTTTAAATGATGATGACTACAATTTCTCTGTCTACCACTAGTCGTTAGCATAACCAAATTAACTAACTAAGCATTAGTAAATTATATAAGAGACAAAATTTAAGATAGGCAGAAAATTATAACAAATCTGTTTATTCATTTCTTATATTCAAATAATTTTTTTTTAACAACTTATTTACATTTAGGATTTTTTCTGATGTTTCGATATTTTTCATATTGTCCTTAGGCTTAAAGTTTGGCAATTGTCACTGATCATGTCGAATAACATTGTACAAAACTCCATCACCTTACTGTATGTTCCTTGCCTCAGTTTTTTAAATTTATTTCCTGATAGGAGAAGAAAAAACATTATTAGATATTAAATTAGAAAATTACAGTTATTTTAAGTCAATGTTAATAAGATTTGATATTCCTGAGTTATTGTATATTGATAATTTCTCTGTCTAACAACGGTTGTTAGCATAACTAAATAACCTAACTTAATATTATTAAATTATATAATAGAGAAAAAAGATACGATAGGCAGAAAATTATAACAAATCTGTTTATTCATTTCTTATATAGGCTACACATAAGAGAGTTTTATCAAGGTAATGACATCTCCCGAGGTTTTTCACCATTAAAAAAAATAGATATAACATGGATGAAAGACCTATAACCAATAGACCGTTAAACTCCTCAGTGATAAAATCCATTCTGGCTATATTGTAAGCATATATATGTGATGATCATGCAAAAAATAAAATATAAAATGAACTGATTGTGAAGTTCATATGCAATTATACATTTTTTGTATGTATTGAAAATCTGTTCACCATAAATTCATCAACAAATTTTTCTGTTTATGGGGAAAGTCTAGTGAATGAGATATGGTGTTGATTGTTTAATGTGGGAAAACAAGTATTCATGATGAGCAATCTAACCTAACCTAACCTCTCCATCATTATTGAAGAGCTGAAAGACGAAATTGATAAACACGTGAAACAAATATGCCACTTTACTTTAAATGAATTTAATGATAAATTTCCTTTACTATCTTGATTACTATTGCATGAAGTCATGACTATCGGAAAATTTGTACTTAATGAGGATTTTTTTGCATGACGACCCCAAGGTTTTTCACACAAAACATCTGTTCCTTATAAATTCATCAATAAGTTTTGCTGTTTATGGGGAAGGTATAATGCAGGCCCGGAACTAGGGCGGGGCAGGGGGGCATGTGCCCCGGGCGGCAAAATTTGAAAAGTTTATAAAAAAATAGTAGTTATTAAAAAGTTTTCAAAATAATAACAATACAATCTATATTGTTTAATTTTATTTGATTTTTTTTTGCATAATTTATAAAATTTATTATACTGTATACCAAGTTAATTCTTAAGTCTTATAAGACCAAAATTAACGCAGCTCGTGGATCTGGATTGAGTGTTATGCCTACTACTAATATGAGTTAGAGGCCAGAGCTCTCGGTAGCGGGGTCGGGAGCGCGAGTGTGTGTGTCAATCACGCCAAAACAGCTGGACATTTCGAAACGTATCTAGGCGTTTGGTTTCCTGGAGAAGGACATAAGAGAGTTAGTCTACCAATGCACTGCGCTCGCGCGTAATCGCGCAAGATTTTCAATTTTTTTCCGATCTGCCCGCCCAAGGTGTCATTCGATTCAGCTCGCCAGGAGGAACAAATAAGGACTTACAATTTTGCGATTCGACCCACCGATTAGCCGTGAAAACGACAAGAACCCGCGTGAAACACACTCATTTTGTGTCAATCACGCCAAAAAGGCTGGACATTACGAAACCATTTTCCGTATCTAGGCGTTTGGGTACTCGGTGAAGGAAATGGGGGATGTTGCTTGGTCTCCCAATGCGCCACACTCACGCGCAACCGCGCTAATTTTCACATTCGATTTAGCTCGCCAAGACGAACAAATAAGGTCCTATACATTTTTGCGATTCGACCCACCGATTAGCTGCTAAAGAATCTACCATCTGAGCTCTCAGAAAAAAGACAAAGAAAAAAAAAAAATGCCTGATGAGCTGTGTGGTGATGAATCTCCAAGTGCTGAGAATGTGTGTCAAATAGCCATGTTAGAGGTTATTGACGGATGATTTTGACTACATTTGCAGCTAAGAAGGCTCGAAGAATTCAAGTTTAGGTACAATATATAACATTATTTAATAAACATTTTTCATTTCATATTAAGACATGCGATTGTTTTCATGGATACGTTCTTTTATTTTCTTCTCAACTATGTCTAGATAATTTTTTATTAATAATTCCTAGTTTTATTCCTAATGTATATTTATATCTATAGTTTATTTATATTGAATTATAATGAATATCAATTATTGTCTAATTGTGAAAATTATCTTTATTTAATCTCATTGTGATAATATATACATATATTTTTTTATTATTCCTTTTAAATATTCCTAATGTGTATTTATATCTATAGTTTATTCTAACTGACTATCAATTGTCTAATTGTGATAATTATCTTAATTGAATCTAATTGTGTTAGTATATACATATTTTTGTTTTAATGTAATCATTTTACTACTTTAATTCTATTGTAATTTAATTGTTTTCTTATAACATTGTTAATTTTGTTTAATTAGGCTTAAAAGCCCGTTTGTGTAAAATAAATAAATAACATTCCAACTTCCGACCAAGCTAAAATGACATTTATGACGTAATTTTTTGCGTAGTTGCAATTGAGTTACAAATACAAAAAAAAAAATTATTTGTATTAGTCATGTATAAGGGTATTAATGTAATAAATAAGTGCTTTTCATAAATGAAACTTCTTCATAACATACATATGGTGTGTAATTTCAACTACCGCATCTAAAACATAGCTTACGTAGGTATTGTATTTTAATAGTGGGGGAGGGAGGAGGGGGGGTTATGGGGCGGCAAACTGATTTTTGCCCCCCCCCCCTGACAAATCTTCTAGTTCCGGCCCTGGTATAATGAATACTATAATGGTTTTGTTTGTTCAATATGGGTAGAACAAGTGATTAGTAACAATCAGAGTGCCTCTTTCTCATTATTGAAGAGCTGGAAGAGGAAATTGATAAACAGAGATCTGATACTTTAAATTAAACAAACTTAACAAGAAATGTAAAAATCAAGGAAATCGATTTCAATATAATTTTGTGAGATGTTAGAATTTATAACTAAAACCAATGTTTAATAACATTATGGTTTGTAACTTATTTGAAAAAAACAAAACAAAATAAACACAATTTTGTTCAAATTTTAGTGAAATGTGAAGATTATTAATCCAACCTGTGTGCAAAATCGCAAGTAAAATAAACAAAAATGAATGCTGACCACTATCAATAAAAACTCAATTTTAATCAAACACAATTTATACTGAGCACATGTTAGAACAATTTTAGGCCCTTATTTAAATAGGCCTACATAAATATATTTCAAGGACAGCATCCATTGTTCATTTTCACTTTCTGATTGACAACTACCGAACTGACATTTTTGATAATGATTAGATTTGGTTGCTTTTTATTTGGTTTTGGGAATGAATGAGTGAGAAAGTTTGTTTAATATTTTGTCCACCATTTATTTATATACTGACTGATCTACTGATTTTCTATAACTCTATGGTGTGTGATTTCTGTTTTACTCTGTACATTAGAGAAATAGCAGTATATATTATTATAACTGTATAGAGAGAGAGTATTTACTCACCTGATGGTCTCATTGAACCACGGATAATAACAGCCTGTTGAGTGAGTGATGCCACTATTCTCAATATTAAATCAGCATGAACTTCCTTTTCCAATGGCCTCAAATGTGCCAAAAATCGAAAAAGGTATTCAATGGTGAATTGAGCTACCTGTAAAAATAAATTAAATTACATTTAATTTTTACTCTGCTGTTGATTGAGAACTTTACACTTTTCTATTTGTAGAAGAAAACACAAACAAATATGCAAGTGACACAAATTTATTAGATTTCTTGGTGAAAATTTAATATGAGACATTTTAATGATGGTAGTTTTAAATCTAAGAAAATTAAACCTTTTCCACTATTTCAAAACTTTGTTGGAGGTATCTTTTAAGTTTATAACTTGTATTCCTTGCTTTACTTATAGTGAAATTACCAAATATTTATTGAATACAGAATCATATTGACAGAACACTTCGTTGGTCAGGTAGATCAAATTGATACAAGCGCAACATTTGTGTTAACATTTTTTAGACCACAGTCTGGCAGTCTCTTCCATCCTAATATGCTCATGCCTCCCTACTCTCCACAGTTCGGTGGAGGAATTGAATTAACTAAGGAAACATGTTATGTGATCTCTTTTTATCAATATGATACAGTGTTTCCCCCCAAAAATTCATGTTTTCCCATTTTTAGATATTTAATTTTTGTGTAAAGAATTTTTCATTAATTTTTATTATTGTTTTTGTTTAAAAAAATTCTAATTTTTACCCTAAAAAAAAACATAATTTTAAGTTTGTGTATCAACTTTATACACTGTGACTTTTCCGATCACACATTTTTCGACTAAAAGTGCCAATTTTCACATTTTAAAATAAATTTTATTTTTTTATTTTCAACTTTACAAATCGAATTTGTTAACAGTAAATGTTTTTACAATAGATTCACTTATTAAAACATTAAAATCAGAATTAGGGAGTCGTAGGAAGTGTTTAAACACATATGTATCATTTCAATTCACTGCGACCAACTTTGTTATTTTTAGAGCGTGATTGATCGAGGGTTAAAACTCATTCACACAGTCGCACCACACATGGAGCAGCAAGAAACAACTGGAGTAGTACAACATTACACCAATGAGAAACAAAAACAGTACAAGATTTTTTGAAGAAAAGATTTATTTTTTAATATTGAAATATCTCATTGAAATATTAAAGATTAAACAAACCTCTTTATTTTAAACATAGCAGTAGCAACTCATAATAAAACAAATAGGATGAAGGCTACTGTTGAAAGAAAAATTATAGGTATGACTCAACTAGATTAATAACTTATAATACCATATAATATTACACCTAAATGAAACTTAGCTAAAGTAATGGTTCTTTAAACAGTTCACTCACTTTCTTCATTGAAATTGCCAGTTTCCATATTCATTTATCAAAGCTTATAATTACTATTACACTAACTTATTAATGTCATATGACACAGTATGTACTAACTATTAAACAACACAGTTTTGGTATGATTAAACTACTGTTTTGGAATGTTGACCACTGGTGAATACACTACTTTGTACTATAGTTGAGGTGAGGATTGAAAACCTCATCCTCAGTAGCTTAAGTATTAATTCATTGTATGTGCCACTTGTTATACACCTTATTGAGGATACTTTTTGATGTCTTATATGGCACCACACTTTGCTCTTGCTAAATAGTATTATTGATATTCTAAAACTGTTGCATTGCTTCTCAATTTAATGTGTACTGAGATGTATTCTGTTTTCTATGTTAAAATAATATGTTAATTTTTAAAGTCACCCTATATGATAAAATCATCACTGATACCTGTGGCAAATTCTGACCTTGCTTAATGGGCAAGCATACTACTGAGACTCCATTACCCCCCCCCCCCCCCCTCAGTATTCTTTGCCTCTACTGATGCTTTAATAACACTTTTTCCTACAACAGGTTACCCTCATCAAACATAAGGTTTCGTTAAAAGAGATTCTTGATCATTTATATGTTTATAATATTTGAGTTAAATAAAATTGATTTGTAAAATTATTTGATTTCCCATCAGTCACTACTTGTAAAATTTAACAATGGAGATTCCCATTGTTAAATAGTTGAAAAATATTTGTAACAAGATTTTGTTATAATTATAATAATAATAGTTTCTTCTTAGCATCATACAAATCCAATTTGTTTCATGATTAATCTCATTTTCAAACTCAAACATCTAAACTTGTTCAAAAGTATTCCTGCCGGCCGTGCTTTGACTATATTGTGTTTTGGCCAATTTGTTGTTTTATATTGTATTATAACACCGTCCTAAGTAACAAAGTCAATATGACTTTATATATATTTCGTAAATAAGTGTTTAAAGTGTTTTGTTACTGTTTGTAAATGAGATTAATCATGAAACAGCTGTAGCATGTATAAACAAACTGAATAAGTTATCCGAATCTAACAAATAAAATACAAATGGATGAGACTCTTTTATGTTGGAGGAAATTTTATTTATATTTTCAATGCCATCCATCTCACTTCTCATACCCCTTATCTGCTTCGTTACCTATGTAGTTAGCCAGCATGTTGTGAGTACTTATACTGTTTCACAATGTACAAATTTTACCCTGGTAGTGGAATATTGGGCATGACATGCACACCATTTAAAATAGGGTTTTATTATAAATATTAGGTCAGTTACTTTAAAGTTTTAATAATATTTTCAGTAGTGGCTTGTAGCTATGAACATGGAAAGGGCTCTTGCTATCTCTACATACACACACATACATGCATACACTTATTCACTTACTCCCTTGTATGTATTTTTTACAAATAATTGCCAAAATTAGTCTACTTATTGAGGCGGTTTGGAAAAAGCCAAAAGCCTCAAGCCAATTTAAAACAAGTTAAATTCCCGCGATAAAGCGATGTAGATGAGAGGCGAGGGGGGACGATGACGTCACGGCAACAGGTGTTGAACACTGCATGTTGGATCGTGTACAGTCGTTCTGTCTTGTTTCTTATTTTATTAAAATACTAAATTATTAAAATAAATTAATGTTCAGTAGAATCAACCGATTAATAATATCGAAGAATAAATTTAAAAGCAATTAAAACAAAAAAGTTATTCAAGGTTTTATAGGGGCTCAAAAACCTAAAATTTGGAAAAAACTTAAATTCAAAATTCAAAAAACGTAGAGTCATAACTCAAAGGGGAACTAATAATAATCATAAATAAAAAATATGAATTAATAATAATTAACAGGTGAGAATGGACTTAGAAAGTCATTCTTGGGGAGTTTTTTGGAATTTTTAAGTTGAAGGGGGGATTATTTAAAAAATAATAATAAGTACTATTGAAGAGACCACAATAGGGCACAATAATATGTACTTAGAATCAAATTTGAGAATAAAATAAGGGAGATATAATAATTACAAAACGTAAAACTTCAAAGCCCAAAAGCGGTTAAATTAAACGTTAAAGGGGTAAAGTAACATGATAATTATATATATCTAGTATGTAAAATTGTAAAACATCAAAGCAGAAGTAATAATATATAATGGGGGGGTTTTTATGAACATAAACTCATGCGATCCAAACTTTAGGACTTCAAGGACACATAACTCAAAAACCAAACGAGTTATGGGAAAAGTACAAACATAGTTTTTCGTCGTGGTAGAAGAGGAACAAGATTTCGTCAAAAGAATTTTGAGAAAGGACTTATCTCAAAATTTGGAAAGAAGAAAAATCGAATTTCGGGAAAAGGGCGATAACTCGCGAACGAAGCGTAGTAGAGCGATGAATCAAGTTCCACAAGACCCACAAGATGGATAGGAAGAAGAATCCGAAAGGAACTTTAAAATCGGTTCGAGCGTTCGAAAGTTATAGCGAGTTGAACGAAAAAACGTCCAAAGTAGAGATTTTCATGCAAAAACATGAAAAGTGACGCACGCATCTTCTGAAGGAATCCAAAGTTTAAAACATCATATTGCCAACTTGGATCACAGATAACGTTGAAGAAAAAATACAATAAATTATTAATTAACAGGTGTTTTAATTAATAACAAAGGAAGAAAACTATTCATTAGTCAAAAAATATGACTAATAAAATATATAGTGTAAATATTTCAGACCAAAAGGGCCTGAAAACACATAATATAAAGAAAATACCTTTTTCTCAAAAAGGGAGGAAAATTGGCTCCAAGAAGGGGAATAATTCCCACTGACAGGGAGACCGTAATTTGTCTTTCGAAAGGAGGACACTTTTGATTTGGAATCGACGCGAATAGGACGTTTCTTCTGCAACCGACTCTGAGCTGAGAGGAAGATTCAACTGTCACTCTACTTAACTGGACTTAGAATAATTTCAACTTTAATCGATCTTCAAGGGAACTTAGAAGAATTCGAGACCAGCATTCAACTACATAGCAGCTTACAGACTCTGGATCGAAAACATCGTATCAACATCATCCTAATTATACAACAAATTCCAAATCCAACTAGAACTTCTATTAAAGTGTGAAGGTATCTTATACTTAAGGAATAATTCACAAATATTAACTTCATTTCAAATATAACGTCATTAGGGGAATTATTAAAAATTAAATTCATTTTTAAACTTCTGCTTTGGTGTTGAAAACAATTAATAATTTAAATACGACTTTTTCAGTACAGGAAAAACTGTTTGTGGTTCTGTCTGAAAAGTCAAGCGTTTTTATTTTGTTTAAGATATAGAAAATATTACATTGATAAATTTTGTCAAATAAATAAATAGTTGTGTTGTTGGTTAATTAAATTGTTTGGTGTGATTAAAAAAGTATTTGAATATAAAATTTTTCTGTGCAAAAGAGAAAAGAATATATATAAATAATTCAATTCTAAATTTTGTTGTGTTTTCAATATATATCCATTCTGTATATGTTATTAACCTTGTCTAAACATAAATCTTATATATGTGCTCTGGTAATATAATTTGAAAATTTTAAAAAAGTTATCATCAGAACTTAAGAGCCGATTTCTCCCAAAAGGCACGACCTTGGAGAGAGAGAGTGTTAATCTTAAAAAAGAGTCAAATAATCGAGCATTGAGATAAAATTCAGGGAATTTTGCGTAAATTAAAAGTTAGTAAGTTTATGAGGACAAGCTCATACTTATTAGAGCCAAGAGTTGCAAAATCTTTGATTCAAAAAAGTAAAAGTGAGCACCTTGGCCTTGCCCGCGCTTGCTCTGAAAAGAAAGGTGGTTCGCCCAGTCGGTGGTGATCGTACAGCGAGTTTAAGAGTTCGTGATAATAGTGTTCCAAAAAGGGAACATAGAATCTTAAATTCGTGAAGACAGAGAGAGTGGTTTGTGGTAAGTGCAGTTGCAGAGTCGGCGTACGGACCCACGACCTCGAGAGCCGGAGCGCGGCATTATATATTATTTCTTTCGTGGCTCTCACATCCAACCAATCTTAACAAATGAAGTGTTAAATGAAAGAGAATTTCCTGGAGCAGTGACAAATTGCACTTTCACTTTATAAATTATTAACAATTTGTTAAAAGACGTGTCTCATTTTAGCTAAACTTAGCTCCACCTTTGTCGTGAGTTGACACGGTATTGCAGTATCATAATTCATAGACGTTTCATTTTCACCCAGTTTCTCATTTTCAACTATGACCAAACATGTTTTTAGGGGACGTAATCCTTTTTTCAAAAACTGTCTGGACAGTGACCCCTTCCCCTTTATTCTATAAGTAAATTGAAAGTTACATTTATACAAACAAACACGTTTTGCTAACATCTTTTACCCTTCATACCGATGTGGGAAAAAGAGGGGGGGGGGGGGTCAGGTTTCCACATGCGAGAGTTCCTGCATGTGTATGCTAGTAACATTTGATTTTAGTGCAAATATTTTATTTTTAAAACATGTGAATTATATGGTTGCTAATTAAAAATATTTTATAGAACATTTTAAAAATTAAACTGAACATCATAATTCAGAAGGAAATTTTATTAAGTAACACAATATTAATCTTCTATCACTTTAAATATACTTAGTCGCATTTAATATTCAACTTTACTAGCCAGTGGCTTATATAATTTGCACATATGTGAGGGCTTGAATATGGAGTCCCAAAGAGCCCAAAGTGTCGGGTAAGTTTGGTAATCGCAAATAATTTTGTCCTCCGTTTTTTTATTGAACTTCATATGTCATGGCCTCAGGGAACTGAAAAAGTGATTTTTGTCATACTGTCCATCTGTCATCATTGTCATTGTCATCTGTATATATAAGCGGATAGCAGCCACAAAAATTAAGATATGAACATGACATTTTGGTATATAGGACTATAGTGTGCTCATATTGAACCTTATTTGCAATTTAGAAAAATCTAATTGAAAATGTTAAAATGGCTACCATTTTAAACAGTATTAGGTTCATATCTGGTGTATTATTCAACTTATAACACATGCAATTAGATATTTAGGTATTAGAAAAATTTGTAGACTTCAATTCTGCATTTAATGATGCCAATTCCACGATTCTATGATGACAAATAGCAAAGTTATTGTCAAATTACATAATTTTGAAGCCTGAACTCAAAAAAATGTATATAGTTACAAAGGCTGCATAACCAAAACTAGAAGAGGCTTCTTCACATATGTACAGCTTAGAGGCCTGTCAGAGCTAAGAGACTGACAAGAGCAAAGTGTGTGTAGATATGTTAATGTATACAGATCTACGAGGTCTATTAGGGCCTAGCAAACATGAGGAAAGTAGTCATATACACAATTACGAAGTTCAGAAAACTTGTGTAGCAATTGTTTTATTCAAACTTACCCTATTGGGTAAGACTAATTGATCTACTCAATACAATTTAACATTTTCTACAAGGTCCTAGAAACCAATTTTTGGTTATTATATTCAGATGTTGGGATTGGGTAACTACAGCACCCATCAAATTGTTTCATGTGGTCCAGTAAAGTAGCAGCCAGTGCTTTATATAATATCTTGATCACAATGCAAAAACCAACTTTTGGTTATTATATTCAGATGTTGGGATTGCGTAATAACTACAGCACCTATCAAATTGTTTCATGTGGTCCAGTAAAGTAGCAGCCAGTGCTTTATATAATATCTTGATCACAATGCAAGAAACCAACTTTTGGTTATTATATTCAGATGTTGGGATTGCGTAACTACAGCACCTATCAAATTGTTTTATGTGGACCAGTGAAGTAACAGCCAGTGCTTTATATATTATCTTGATTACAATGTTAGAAACAAGTCACTATAAAATATTTACTCTATGTGAGTTCTGTTTTCTGCAACTGTGTTACTTCTCGATCTATGCATATTGTTGTGTAAGTAGCCACATTGGGTTTACGATGTCATTTTATTGAATATATTAAAATCATTGTTAGATCGAGAAATGCTGGAGCAGGAGTGTATTATTGACTATTTTCTCACTACATTGCAGTTGGGGATCATAAGACAAATTTTGTTGTGGAGATAGAAGCCTTACTTTTTGCACTAGAACAACTCCTATGCAGACCTAACAAATTTAAGCTTTACACTCAAAATCAGCAATAACCGCGCACATCAGCCTTTTTAGAAACGATGTGGCAAATCCCATGGCTGAAAAAGACACCAAACTTCATCCCCCAAACAAGACATAGAACTACTAAATGTTATCAAGATTATTCAAAATAAAGAGCAAAACTGAAATACTTAAAAGTGACACATTACAATCATAGAGTAAAAGTGCTGGAAGTGCTTGGAATAACAAAAAATCAAGAAAAGAGGCATTTTCTCTTTTTAGGTTGAATACAGTTATGACTGCACACCTTCACAAAATATACATTGATGATGTATATTGTGAACAGAGTTCAAGAATGGGTTGTGAAAACCTTCTATGTTATATACAACTTTCCAAGAATTTACAAGAACACCTTCTATGTTATATACAACTTTCCAAGAATTTACAAGAAACCAATAATATGACCAGTCTTTACTGGGAAGCAAGAAGCAAAATGAGTTAAAGGATCTCATTAGCAGGCCAATGGAAAACAACAACAACATTAAAACATCCAAGGAGTGACATTTACTATCCGAAACTAATTACACTCTGCACAATTTTAATTAACAAATAATAATTTAAAATCACCAAACCTTTATATTTTGTTATAATATATCCCAGAAATTATTTGTCCTTTACATGTTAAATATTTATGCTTACTTAATGAATAAAAAAATTTAAAAAGTAAAGGTATTTACAAGTTCAAATTTTTGTAGACAGGTCTGTGGGTCATTTCCATAAACAACTATGTGATTCAAATTATTTTGATGAATAATTGGGATTTTTAAATGTTCCAACCATTCCATCAATAATCCAGTCAAAACCAGGAGACTGGTCTCCAATTGGATTTTTTTCCATGAGGATTGTCCATGTTTCAAGTTTGTTTGATACTGCCAAATAATTGTTTGTACATTTTCATTGATAGCACTATGATCTGCTAGGATAGCATCTGCTACATCTATTACACTATACACCTAAAACAAACAATTTAAATGAAATCTCTCATGTGTACTTCATCCTTATCTATACTATATCAAACAATTTTTTTATTGTTATTAAGCTAGGCGGTGGATATAGTCAATAAATATGCCTGCTCAATAAATATTGTAGTTAAGAACATTTCCTTACAATATGCTAAAATTAAATTATAAAAGAAACAATTAAAATACACATGCTTAGTCTAAATAAATAAATACACAATCATATCTATGAGTCAGTTAAAAATGACAGAAACAATATTAATTATTTGAAAATTCTAAAATAAAGATTGTTCCATGTAACTCTTCGGCTAATAAAAAAACAATGAAACTAAAAGTAACATAATATAATGAGTAATAAATTATTTTTATTACCTTTATAAGTCCGTCATGTGACTTTGTGTTTGTCTTATTACAAAGACGCGTTTCGTCTTCAGTAATTTCGCTCCGTAGAGGTCGTTAAAACATTAAACATAACAAAAACATTAACACTAAACACACAAATATATACACATATACGTTGATTTTAACATTTTCTTACATGCGCACGGTTTCATGGTTCGCGAACTACTGGCATCATGGTGAGGCCAAGGTTATCAGATTATGGGTTGGTCATATCAGTTATTTAGATTCAAAGTTTGTATATGAGTGTTTGCTAACGATAATGTGTTGCGCGAAACTTGATGTAAGAAAATGTTAAAATCAACGTATACGTGTATATATTTGTGTGTTTAGTGTTAATGTTTTTGTTGTTTAATGTTTTAACGACCTCTACGGAGCGAAATTACTGAAGATGGAGCTACGACTCCGAAACGCGTCTTTGTAATAAGACAAACACAAAGTCACATGACGGAACTATAAAGGTAATAAAAATAATTTATTACTCATTATATTATATAAAGTGACTTGGACACCAAACAATGAACATAAAAGTAACAAATTAAAATACACGAAATCACAACAATTCTGAATACTATCAGAATTCTTTTATAATGTTTAATTATAAGTTTAATTTGAAAATCTGGAGTATAATATTGAGACAATGTCTTATATTATAAAATATGAAAACACTAAAGTAAAATCTTTCTTTTAAATAAATTAATTAATGAAACTTTATTTGATTGGTAGAACTAAATTACTAATTACACAAATTCAATTAAATGAACTAAAGATTTTTGCTTTTCTTTTGAGTTGCAATTTAATAAATAAAATTCAATTTGATTTTCTTTAAAGACATATGAGGATGTATTAAGCTAAGATTTCTGAATATGAATGTTTAATAATATTTGATGATAACCTTGTATAAATGTTTTAATATTTTTATTTTAATAAAACATGTTAAGTTTCAGCACAACATCTAAGATTTCTTTATTTCACCAAGAACCACTGCGGGTACACTTTTAAAAGGATTTACGACCCTGAGATAGATTTAATAATTAACTTCTTTTTCAAAATTGGCGCCCATAAAGCTGTGCAAATTTCATTAAATAAAAGTTTTAAGATAAAAAAGTTACTATTTTAAAATAAAATGATTAAATTCGACATTACAGTAATTCAAACCCCTTTTTATTTAAATTCTTTCAATTGGCGCTTCAACTGCGGGGCTGTTTTCTTATATTGAAAAATATAAAAATATAAGTCGAAAAAAACAGTGGTTTCTTGATAAATTAGAAATTCTTATCAAAAAGGTAAGAATATTCATAGTGAACGAAAAAAATAAGAATGTTCTCTCTAAAATTTTTAATAATAAGTAAATAAGTAATTTTAAAATAATTAATTCTAAATTTAAAGTCTAAATAATAATAATCAAAATGGAGGGTACAACTAATAATCATTTAATAAGTGACGAAGAGAGGGTAACAAGAGAATTTAATGCAATAAAACAAGAAGCTAATAAATATTTTGAAAATGTGAAAAAATATTTTGGAAAAAATTTAGTAGGGGAAATGGGTAAGAAAATTGGTGAACAATGGCATATGTAAAATGTAAAAAGGTTGGTTTGATTAAATATTTGAAAATAGCGGGTAAAATAGTGGGGGTAACTGGATTAAGTAATATTTTGTACCAAATAAAGTAAATTTTAAGATAAAAATAGATTTTCAAATAAACAAAATAAATAATCATGTATAAATTTAAGATAAATTGTTGAAATAAAGTGTTTATTAAATTTGTGTTATGTGTAGTCGTGAGTGGACATTCTTCGGGGAGTGTGTTGGACTATTGAAACTGTTTTAACCGGGAGGAACAGGCTCGTAATAGCGAGGGAAAACGTGTTAAGTCAGTCGAGCTTTGGGGCCAGTTGCCCACAGACCTATTTTAGGTTGTGTTATGAGTTTTCTGCAAAAAGGTAGAAAATATGTTCGGAAGTAATAATTTTGTTTAATTCATGGTGAAGAACATTTGTAAGAGTTTCAAAGACAATGTTGTATGTTTTTAAAATCGTATATGTTTAAAAAATTGGAAAAAGAACTATATTGTGCAATCTCGAACACGTGCTTTCAAAAAATGAACAATGAACTTTTGTGTTAACACGTTATGTGAACTTTATCTCAAGCATTATAATACGAACATTATTCGAAATGCAGGTGTACTCAACTGTAATTCAACGCTTCAAACACAGGTTGAGGAACAATGGTCCTAAAAGACAATAAGTTTCCACAATTTGGTAAAACCATGTACCACATATTATGTTTCAATTATGTAAATTTTTTATAATATGTTCCATGTTTTTCTTTGTATTTAGTATATGTTAATTTGATTAATTTCATTTAAAAAGTTTTATTAGTCCAAATATCAGTTAGATAATGGACAAGATTAATTTTTCTATTTTATATATTTTTTTGTACTCAGGCAAATGAGTAGTAAAGTTATCATTTTTAAGATTTTAACTTCAGTAAAGTAATACAATACTTGCAAGTTTCATTTTTAATTAATACAATTTTCAACTAAAGTCAATTTTTGACTATGAAGATAGACCTTCTTCAAAGGCAATAAAATTCAAGGTTTACTAGGATGTTAATTGTAATTGATATTCATGATATGTTTATTTTTGATGAATGTACATGTTGATAATTTGAATGTGTTTAATAAATTTTTATGTCAAAATTTCAGTTCCAGTGTTATTCATTCTTCCAAGTCACTGAGAGTACACTAAAGAAAGAACTTACGCCCGAGATAAGAAAAATTAATTTAAATTCATTTTTCAAAATTGACGAAAGTCTGGCGCCCTAAAATGCTGTGCAAACTGTTAATTCTAAACAATAAACTTTAAAATCATTTCTTTTTTCTTTAAGTAACATAAATTTATGAACTCTTCAAGTTCTTTTATTGAATATTTTCGAATTGTTACACATAATTATATAGTTAAGACGGGATGATTTGGATAAACAATGGCATGTAGAGTTAGGACAGAATAAAGTAAATAGGGAAATTGAGTTAAAAGAAGAAATGATAAAGATGATATGTGCTGTGTTTAAAGTAAAAAACGAGACTAATAGAAAATTGAAAAGTAGTTTGTCAGAAGAAATACCTCCTATTTTTCGAATGACTGCATATATTAAAAATAGTGAATCAGAAAAAGTATATTATGGGTATTGTGAATCAATAGAGAATAATTGTGTTGTAAAAGCTGATAATAAAATAAACAATAGATCAAGAATAAATAAAGCAAAAGCTTAAAGTTTCAAATATTTTAATAGTATGAATGAGCTACAATTGTTTCGCCTTGCGGCATCTACGGGCAACAAGGCGAAACAATTGTAGCTCATTCATACTATTAAAATATTTGAAACTTTAAGCTTTTGCTTTATTTATCCTTGAATATGGAGTTTCAACAAGAAATATCTGCTATTACATTAAAGTTAACAATAGATCATGTAATAATAAATAAAATGGAGAAATTAACAAAATTGGTGGGGTGAATGATAAAGTAAACAATGGGTTATGTAATAACAAAGAAAATGTACAACTTAAGAGAACTGGTGGGGTTAACAATAGTCAAATAAGCAAGGATTCTTTAGAGAAAATGCAAAGTATAGAAGATAATAATTTGATAAATGAAGGTGAGAGTGCAATGATACAAATATTAAGAGAACTAAAACAATATATGAATGATAGGTTTGACCAAAATAGATTAAAAATTTAAAAAAAATTTGATCAGAATAGGTTAGAAATAAAACAATGGAATCAGGAATTAAAACAAGAGAGATTACAAAATAATAATCATGAAATAAATAAAAGTTTAAGTCAGTCAGAAGGAGAAATTGAAATTAATAACTTTGATGGGGTGAATAATGATATAAGCAATAGTAATCTTGTAAACAAAGAAAAAATAAATAAGAATGATTGTGTGAATGGTGATGTAGTTAAAGTAAATAATGTAGTAAACAAAGTGTCAGATAACGTAAGGATAGAGTCAGCTGTGAATGTAAAGAAACAAAGCCGTTGTAAAACAATAGGTTTTGAACAAAATTTGATGCAAAAGTTTAGAAATGAATTTAGAATACTTGACCAAGCTAATAAGAGTTTTTATGAAAAAAGTAGTTTGGAATTTGAATATGAAAAGTTATTTGTGAAAACAGTTTTTGAAAAAGTAAACAAATTTGATAAGGTTAGGAATCTAGAGTGGACAGTTTGTAAAAGTAGGTCAGTAAGCATAGAAATGTTTGAGAGGGGGAGGAGTAAACAAAGCAAAATGCTAACAGAGAATCTGTTAGGACAGAGAGATGATTTCAAAAGGAAATCTATTGTTAGAAAGGTGTCTAATGTAAAATCAAATTGTAAGAAGGAAAAGTTTATGTTAGGGAAGGTAGTTAGGGTAAGAATGAATAAAAGTTTTAAGATAAAAAAGTTACTATTTTAAAATAAAATCATTAAATTAGACATTAATTCAAACCCTCTTTTATTTAAATTCTTTCAAGTTTTCAACACAAAAGTCAAGGAGGAGAATTTTAAACATGAACTCTCTCTCATAGTTAATGATAAAAAATACAAGACATGTTATATGGCAGTTGATGTCTTATGTTTCTAATTAAATACACAATTTTAGCAAGTTTCTTGTTTCTTCAACATGACATGATAGTTCCATGCACGACTAAAATCAATATGGATATCGAAGAACTTGACTCTCTATATATAAAACCATGATTAGTTCAAAAGTTAATGATCTGGGTTTTGCCCTGATTCAGAAACATATGTTTTGTTCTAAACTAAATACTTCCCTCTGGTAAAGCTCCATAAGTAAGAGACCAGAGCCTCTCATAATTATTACAGGCATTAAGAAAAGTAATGTCATCAGCAAATGATACCACATAAGTTGAGAGCTTATACAGCAAGTCATTGATCAAAATCAAAAGAGAAGGGGACTCAGTTTGAACTCTGAGATATTGCACTCTTAACTAATTATGGTTATAATCAACGCCGCCGACCTGCACCCATGCAGAGAGTTAAGATTTAAATCATTCTAGTAATTATAACAAAGATTTGGCATCCTTCATTTTTGCAGCTGAAGAATGTTGGCAATTAAAGCAAAAATCCTGTTTTGTGAATTATAATCATTCTCTCTAAATGAAGGCACAAGAAATCCTTGCAAACAGTGTTCATAATGCTGTGTTAAATAACATGTAAGTCTCGATAGTTTCCATTTCCTGAGGTCCTTCTTAGGAGCAGTGGTTCTAATCTATTGTGACAGGAAGTGGTTTAAAAGAATTTTTCAACACAGTATAATATGACTTAAATTCTTTAGAAAAACTGATGGAAGACCATGCATACTCCTGAGCACTCAGGGCGCATTTTTTGAATCTTTCGCTAGCTGACATCATCGCTAGCTTCAGTCAAATTTTCACCGGAAGTAAAGGCTGAATTAGAAAACTTTTTGTGGAATTTAGATAGAACAGTGATTTTAAAATTGGAGGAAGAAGAGGTGTTTCAAAATCTTGCTAAAAAATTTGAAGAATGTTTGCTGAAATTGATGAGTTAGGGATGAGAAAGGGTGTAAGGTCTTCTCTTTACAAGGCTTTTAAACAAACTAAAATTCAAGATGAAATACAACTGAAAGAGTAGACAGTAGATTCCCCCTTCATCGAGTCATAGGGCTGTGAAATACTACTTTCTCATCCATTTACAAAGCTTATATTCAATTTGTTTGGTCAAAGTACATCTCAAGTAGCATTGTCATTTTTTATTCTTATCCTAAAGATATGGAAAATCACAATACGAAGAACACAAAAAGAGTGCAAAGAGAAAGAAAGCAGTAATCAGTTGAGATAATTTTCGATGAATCTATGATTCCTACTGTTGACCAAGAAAATTTTTATGCCAACAGCAGAAATAAATATCGCCCTATTTTTAATGATCAAAAGAAAGTTTAAGTTGGAAAATTTCTCAGTGCGACAAGCTGACGAACATGCAGAATCTCTCAGCATCAATACAGCAATTGAAATGGCACCAATCCAATCACCAGCAATTAGTGATTATTGTTGGCTAGGATATAGATTTATTACCCTTATTAACTCCTCTTTCTCAATTCCCCAATGTTTACTTCATAAAGCCGGGCAAAGGCAAAATTTCACAACAAATCTACTCACCTTTTGGTCTTGAAGAAAAGGCAACCATTAAAAATATATTATTTTTACATGCTTTTAGCAGCTGTGATTCTACATTTGCAATTTTCAGCCAAGGTAAAACCAAATTTATCAAAGTCACAAATATGTATGTTTCAGACTTGAATGAAACCCACGGAGCAACATTTGATGGGTCTGATAGTGATCAAAGTGACATAGATGAGCCTGAGCTCTTGGCTGCAGTCAAGCAGAGAAAAAGAATTTGAACTTATCCCGAAAAACAGATTAAATTTGTCATAATTTTTCAAAGCTTTTTCTTTTGTTTTTATCAACATTTTTTCATTAAGAGCGAAAACTTTTTCTTTCCAATCTATGATGTAACAATCATAAATTCACCTCTGTTTTTGTCGTACGTTCTTAATTTGAAGACAAAATTTTTTTCAGATTCCCCGAAAATAGGGGTAAAATGAATAAATAATACAAATGATATAAATAATATGAACAACAATAATAATCGTATATAAATTGTAATGAATGTAATAGTGAATACATAGGTCAAACAGATAGATCCTTTAAAACTAGAATTAAAGAACATGTACATTTTTGGAAGTATGGTAAAACAGATTCAAATTTTGCTATGCATTTATTAGATTCTGGTCATAGTTTTGATCCCACTGAAAATGTCAAAGTTTGCATATTGAACAAAAAAGTAGAAATTTAAATTATTTAGAAGTTATAGAAATCGACAGATTTGTTCTCAATTACCATGCTTCCAACCTCAACGAACAAGTGTTTAACCCATCTCATTTGTTAAAAGCCATTGTCAAACATCCTGTCAGAACTACCTTCTCAGGTAGTTCTGGCTCAGTCACCCCTTGCATTCCATCCCCCACTTTCTTAGTATAGATGTTGGTACTTAAATTGGAAATTGTAATTTTTAGTTCATAGTTGTCGAAGATGGTTAATTGCGAAACAGCTGTCACAATATATGTTGATTTGTGAAATTTTATATGTGAGTTATTATTAACCTTAATATGGAATTTCACCAAGTACCGACTGTGTTTACACTTAATATAATAGTGTTATTATGATAATTTTTTTCTGCTAGAAAGTCCATAATTAATTTTAATATATTATTCTGCCAGTCCTAGTAATATAATTCAAATATATTTTTCCTCACATATGTTAATAGAAAAGCACATTCCAAAAGAAATCAATTTATTATATTATTGTGACCTTTTCTGTTACTCACATCATCATTATTATAATTATTTTTCTGTTATTTCAGATCATAAGTAAGTGGAAAGGAATAAAAATAAAAATGCATTTTATATAAAGTAATTATATTTATTTGTAAATAAAAATTAACAGTATTTCAAAAGTTCATTATGAAGGAGCCATACAATTGGCTTATTTGCCAATAATATAACCTAACATAACCACACCTGTCCTGGCCTGTGGTTTACAACTTCATGGGATGTCCATTAGTGTACAACCTATGATTATGCAAAATACCTTTGCTCTGTAAAAAACTAATAGTTTTATCTTTGGTACGGTATCTGTTAAAGATGCAAGCTCAAGAACGTTCTTGTTGTCTGTGTTAATAGTAGGTAATTGTTAATAAAAAGTCTAATAAAAACTTTTATAATAAATCTAATCAGCTGATTTTAAACAGCAATTTAGAACAACAGAAAGGTTGTAAAAGTCGAGTGTATCTTGGTCTTAAGAAGTGTTTACAGAAATCATTATAATAATTATGATCTGAAATAACAGAAAAATAATGATGATATGAGATCACGGAAAAGATCTCATTAATGTAGCAAGGATAGATAGTTGAACAAATTGGAAAATTTGGAAATATTCAAAGTAAAATCAAAAGGGCAATATATTACAAATAATCAAATAAATAATCGGTCAGATACAATGTTTGATAATATAAATGCTATTGGATAAAGCTTAACTGATGGAAAACTAATAATCAATAACATACCAGCATGGTGTCAAACAATCACGAAAGAGGGCGGAGCCTAAAGGTAGAGAAGGGGACTAGTATTATATAAGAGGACTCCTTTACAAGACAAAACAGTCCAAAAATAGGTTATGGAAGATTTCATCAGAAACACATCAACAGACGTTACGACAATGCTAAGAGTGGCAGAATAATGTACTCAAATTAAATAACCTATAGCGTTTAAAAAAATATTTCTTAAGATAATTCAAAATATACATAATTTGAGTTTTTTTTTAAACTAATTATAAATTTAAGAGCTGTTGTTTATTTTATTTAAACATACAATAAAATATAGTCAGTTTAATAATTCTATTTTATTAAAGTAGATGTCACTGTTAAATACTGTTTTATATTATAACTTAGAATAATTTCAGTCTTTTTAAATCATTAATTAGCCTAATAACAAATATTGAAATATTAAAATTGGTTTATGAATTGATTTAATATTTTAATTTAATAACTTACAGAACTTTGTGTGTCTTCTGTGGTGTGTATGTAGTTTTTATCCGTCATGGATTTGCATAATTCTTGTCCTAATTGATATTCATTTTTTCTGTTGTTTTCCACTTTATGACAATTATCTGTAACATTTAATAATACTCAAAACTTTTATTCATATGTAGCATGATATGTTGAATAAAATATTTTGTTAACTTAAAAATTTCAAAGTTTTGTTGGTCTACTAAATAGAAATATTTGATTTTATTTGTCCATTTGTCTATACAAATGTTAGGATATTGTGGCCACATATTTTTTTTGAAGCTGGTAATTGCGCTTGATAAGTTGGTTTCTACTCTGATACAATTTCATTCCCCGTTGTAAAACATTTTGAAACTTTGAAAAATAACACTTTTATATACAAAATGTGTGCTTACACTGTTTAACATATTTAGTTGTTGTTTATGTTTTAGATGATGTATGAAATAGAATATCTTGGTAAGTATGTGCTATATTTCATACGTATATTTATGCCTACACAAACCTACACACAATTGGGCCTCATTTGCAGCTTACAAAGACAGATCATATATTCAGACAAGTCTAAACACACTATAAATGAAGTGTATATGAAGAATAGTAAAGGAAACACGATTGGACCGGGTTAAAAACGAGAAGATTTACAACAGACAAGTATAAGTAAGAGGATACAGAACTGAGAATTCTCATAATTCGGATAGATGGGGATCGGATATCAGATACCATGCCAATTTATGAGGACAAAGTGATTGCAAAAACAATCTGCAGATAGTCAAAAAACCACATAGGAGGAGGTTGTGAAGCAGGTCATAGTGAGCTGCGGGAAAACACAGAATCAGCTCTACAGTATACCAAGGCATTGGGAAAGTTCAAGATACCAAATGCTGTGTTAATGGCATTACTGGAGAACGATAAGAAGACCTTCATTAAAGCGGGTTACAGTAAGTTGGGGAAAACACTAAACTGGCTCTATAGTCTAGCCAAGCACACGAAAATTTCAAAATCCCCTAATGCTGTATGAATGCTACTATTAAGGAATGATAAAAAGGCCTTGATTGAAACAAGTAGCAGTGAGTTATGGGAAAACACTGAATCTACTATACACTCTAGGGGGCATAAGGAAAGTTCAAGTAGTCAATCAGGGCGATCCCCTAATGCTGTGTTAATGGCACTACTAGAGAACAATGAGAAGACCTTTATTAAGTACATGCAGTATTTCAAATAAGTATTTATTTAACCCACTATAACCTACATAAGTTGGACCACCCTCCACAGTTTATATAGTATAACTTTAAATTATTAAATTAATCAGACTTTTCTCTTAATGAGTTATATAAAAGTACACTAAAAACTTTTGATATAATAGTACTGTTTGTCAGCTTGTTAATATTCAGAACTCCAATTTGTACTACACATACATTACATAAGTCAGGTTCATTGTAAACACTCACTAAGGAAAAATTTACTAAAATGTGTTCAGGGCTATATCAAATATCCTCAAAACCAAATTTTGGATCCTGAAAGTTTCAAAATAGCCTAAACAACTACTAGACTAAAAACTACCAAAAATAATTTCTGTCATAGCTGATATGTTAGACTCAATCAGTGAAAACATTCTTTAAACAAAAAATAATAAATGTGCAAAAACATTACACAGACTTTCTCACTCACCTATTTCCAAAACAAATAAAAACCATCCAAAACTATTTGTCACTAAAATGTTAGTTCGGTGGTTGTCAATCAAGAAGACAAAAGGGATCATAGACATTGTATTTGAACAAATATTTAAATAAGTGGCTAAATTTGCTTTGATCAGACACATGTCCTCAGAGTAATTTGTATTTGATTCAAATCAACTTTTAATGACAGCGATTAAGGTTAATTTTAATTTTTGCCAATCATTCCTGAACTGTATTATTTTTTTAAGTGTGATTTTAATACGGGTAAGGGTCAATAATCTTCACATTTCATTAAAAATTGAACAAAATAGAGTTCATTTCGAGAAATTACATCTTTTATAACAGCCTCAAGGATAATATCTGTTGGTTTTCTTACTGATAACTCGTGTATTTTTAGAAAGATAGCAACCAGTATGTTTTGTTTAGATCATTAGAGCCTTGATCAAAATGTTTAAGTCGATTTTGAGAAAATAAAAATGTTGTGTTTTTTTTCTTCTTATAAACAAAAATAAAAAAATACCTTCCCAAGATATTGGCAAAAATGTGCCCACATGCCAAATTTGATTTAAATTGGTTCACAAGTTTGAGTTGTATGTAGAACATTTCATCATTAAAAAAAAAACTCTTTTTTTTTTATTCAGAGGACTTCAAAACAGATATATCATCCAGAAACCCTCCTGAATTCAATTTTTTGACCCATCGCATACAAATATAAAACAGTATAAAGTACCACAATTCTGTTAATTATAATTCTGATTTCTTTATAATTACCACAATGTGTAGTTTAATAAATGCTATGACACTATAATTATCAAGTTTTGCATTAGAAAATTATCTTAATTTGTAATATGAATCATTATATAAAAGGAAGGCCAACTTTTAAAACATATGCAACCAAATAGAGCAATTTTTGTGAAAGTATTCTATTTTGTCTAATGCAGAGTTAACTAGAAAATTGTTACATTTAATTTGATTTAATGGTTCCTATTCTATTTCTAAATTTCATATTAAATATATTGATTTATTCATCATAACAACAAATTTTACTTCAGTTTAAAATATATAGTTTAGTTATTTATTTTATAATTAGAATTACGTTTGTTTATTTTATTTTTCCAACATAGAAAAAAATACATTTCTATTGACTTAGTTAACAATTAAAATAATAAACTAATTAACACACAATAACAAAAACGTAATCTATAAAACATTCAAAACACAGTAGACCTTATAATAGAGACTAACAATACAATAATAAAATTAATTTAAATACAATTAAAAAAATATTAGATAAAACATTTATTACAATAGAAAATAGAAGCTCAGTATAATAGTAGAAGCCTTCTTCCTTCTAGCATGGCCACTGGTTGGAAAAATAGCTAGTTAAACAGAAAATATATTAAAAGCACCTTTTAACTCTACATGTGTATTGTACTATTTTTAAATATGTGAAAAGGTAAATAAATTCCAAAGAGCATGCAATATAGTTTTACAAAATAAAAATATACATGTACTTAAACTTTAAAAGGTAAAAACTTATTATTGCTGTACTGTGTAGGTTTTTAACACATTAGAGTACTGTTTAACTAAAATTGAAATTTTAGTTTTGCTGAAGATATAAAGATATGAAAAGAAACACACATTTGCTAAAATAATCAAATGAAAGAAAACTGTATTGTACATTTATTGTAAAATAATTACTTAAAGAAGTCCTTGATTGATTTCTGTTTCTTATTCTCTTATACAGTTTTTGTTAAAGCAGTCACGCTAAATTTTTATAAACATTTTGTCAATTTTTTTACAAAATCACAACTAATACAAAACAGTAAATACAATACACATAAACTTTACAAAAAATAGTATCTTAGAACCAAGCACAAATCTTCTCTGGTATAAATCAACTATGAGACAAACTGATATTGATATTCTACATCAGTTGTCAAAACAAACAATTTGTGTCACATATCCGGAGTCGATCATGAGCGTGGGAAATATCATGAAATGAAAGTTACAATGTAGCAGTTAGCCGGTTAAACCAAAGGCCGATTGAACCAGGGCTGTTAAGAAGGCTTCTAATGTATTTCAAAAACAGTGTTTAACAAGAGGCATAAACAGCTTTGTTTTTTTACCCATGATTGGAATAATGAATTGCAAACTCCACTAAACTTGTGAACAAAAAAAAAAAAAAGCTCATTTTACACCGCTAAGGAACCCACCCACAGAGTAGGAGACTAAGAATAATAGTTCTCTTAGGTTATTTTAAATATTCAATAAGTGTTCTTCCTGTTTAAGCGTTGATCTATCTAAACGTTGATTAATAACTACAACACGGTTCAGAGATAAAATTATCAGAATTCTAAAATGTTTTATTTTTAGGCTAATTTAGATAATTACCAAGATATTATTTTTTTAGTTTTTCGTTAATAACTCGGCTATCCTTTGACATACAAAAAATTTTTTTAAACTGTTTCGTTTGTTGTTAAAAGAGAAAAATATTTTGTTTCTTGTTTATTTTTTGTAATGTCAACAGTTTTTGAGATATTCTGTGATAAAACAGAATTATTATACAAAATAAAAGCCTTTGTTTTTGGTACACTTATAAAACGTAACTTACAAAATCTAAACCGAATATCTTATCTATTTCCAGTTATGTTTTTTTGTTCAAATATAAAAATGGCAAATAAATGGGAAACTAATTGTTTTTCGGACTTATGTTCATATGAACTTTTTGACTAATTTTTTTCAGTAAAACTTGTCCTGAAAGTTTTCCATTTTTTGGTGTGAATCACCTTGTATAATGGTCTCATAAATGTTCAGACTTGGAAATGTTATTATTTCCAAGTCTGTACATTTATGTACAGACTTGATGCAGGATTCCATTCGTTATAGTTTAGGTACTACAATAATTGTCTTTATCTGCAAGCGTAACATCCTTTGTAATTCCTGAAGTCACCCCACATTATCACTCCATACTTTATATGTGGATAGATAAGTCCATAATAGGACATAAAAAGTGTATGTCTAGTGCAATAGTGTTTAATATATTTTAACAAAAAAAAACAAAAAATACCAAAGCAAATTTTCTTATGTATTGTGACAATTTGTTTTTCCATTATTGATCACTGTCTATCACCAGACCTAAAAATTTGTTGCTATTTTTAGTACTATAACAAGAGTTAATTGCAAAGCAAATTGGGTTACCTTACTCAGTCAAAGACAGTGAGAGCAGATCTGTGGTTGAATCCAAAAAAACTAAGGAAATGAGATTTATCAGCCACTAAAAAGGGTTGACTAGTTCTTGGCAACATAATTGCACACAACAGTGGAGCTGATGAAGATATTGGAAGTAGGATTCGTAAAGTACAACATGCCTTCTCACAACTTTGATTGGAGGTCAAAGAACATACGAAGGAACATTAAGCTGAACCTAATCTTCAATAGCAACATGAAATTAATATTTTTACGGATGTGAAACTTGAAAGGTTACAAAATCGTCCACAAAAAGTTACAGACATATGTCACCTACTGTCTCTATAACATCTTTTGGATATGATGGTTGGCCACCTTATCTAACATTGAATTGTGGCGATGAACTAACCAAGAGTAAGTGGAAAGAATTATTAGATGATGAAAATGGAAATGGCTAGGACATACATTCAGAAAGATCAAGAAAATCTTGCAAGACAAAGCTTCGAGTGAAATCCTCAAGGACAAAGAAGAAGAGGCTGATATAGATAAACCTGAAGAAAGACAATTGAAAGACATGTGCGGAGAACTGGGACAACATGGTCCGATGTGAACGTTTTGACGAGTGATATAGATGGATGGTGTACTCGTAACTTTGTTGTGGCCCTATGTTACTATGTTACACCTAAAGGATTACAGGAAATAAGTCAAGACCCAATATAACATTAGGTTAATCTGTATACAAAATAATATTACCTGTATATATATATATATATATATATATATATATATATATATACTGCATTACCTTTATTTTGTTGTAGCTCATCCTCATGTTTAAGTAATGTGCTTAATTGTTTAATATTTCTCAAATGATGATATATTGTTGGTTGATTTTTGGATACTAAGAAATAGAGACTAGGATGCCTGTAGTAGCATTCATTATTATTTAATATAAGGCCCACTGGACTGCAATTGGAAAGTTGTAAAAGCCGCTCACATATAACAAAAATGATCTGTAAAAATTTAAGACAATCATTTTAAACTAATTCATATTAAAATATACAATTTTTAATATATAGTGGTAGTTCAACAATGTAAAAAATATATGTGGATAGAGAGAAACAAGGATGAAGGGACTTTCCTGGACTTTATTGGGAGGCAAGAACCAAAATAGTGTATTGTAAGCCAAGAGGAGCCATTGGGAGAAGAAGAGGAAGAGGATAATGTAAAAATGAGAACATTTTGAAATTATATTTATACCCATGCACAATATTTCTAAAATGAGATTTTTAGGTTAGAGTTTAACAGGGCACACAGCCTATTATGTTTAGATTTTTCATGGCTAGGTGACACACACAGGATTACCATGGATGGTCCTTGAACCTAGTAGTACACAAATAGAAAAACACAATAAAACACTAAAGTTCAGAAATATTTCGTAAACACTGTTCACTTTCTCAATCAGTAGAGGATTAAAAAGAACATGACTGTTTTTTTATACTTTCTACTGATTGAGAAAGTGAACAGTTTTTACGAAATATTTCAGAACTTTAGTGTTTTATTGTGTGTTTTCTATTTGTGTACTACTAGGTCCAAGGACCATCCTTGGTAATCCTGTGTCACCTAATACAAAATCTAAACATAAAATAAGATTTTGGTAGCCATGGTTTCTTTGTGACACTAGGTTGAAATTTAATCATGTTTTAGGTTGCAAAACCAGCAAAAAATCCTTTAATGATTAAAATAAAAACCTATACTGTTGCATAACCTGCTTTATACAGTTTGTTTGCAAATACAAAACCTGTTAAATTCATAATCAAATGATTACTTATGCAAAACCTGCTATTAAACCATATAAAATTGCCACTTTTGAATTATAATTGTAATGCCTGCTCTTCTTATCACCATAAGAACAGTATTGGGCTAATTTTAAACATGTTTATTATGTTAATAAATAGGTTATTAATGTTAAGAATTAAACTCTCTACTTTAAAAGAAAACACGAAAATATTTGCATGGATCCATAAGAAAAAGCCGGAAAAAAATCACATTTTATGAATTTTTGGAACATTTTTTATATGGTACGTAATGTTTGGCTCATTCTGTAGATAGAGGAAGTTAATTTCTATAAAATTATATTTGTTTTATGTCTCTATTTATATTAGAACCAGCTATTTTAACACATTCACTGCGGGTGACTCGAATTCGAGTCACAGTGAGACGGGCACCCCTAGTGTGTGACTCTGATCCGACTCATATTACAATGCCTGTTATCTGTGTTTAGTATGTGCTTAGCACTTGTGGTGAGGGGATATTTGTATCTTCTGCTATTTGAGTGTCAATTTTACTTCTTTTTTTGTGTATACTGTTGTCAGTTATCATTTTTGTGACTATTGCAGTTACTGATCTTGTAGTATAATGTATTACTCGTGTAAATAAGCATGTTTATTGTATATGATATTAGATTTTATTTATTTTTTAGCTGATTAGACATGACAAATGTTACTGATGACCTTGACTTGAGTGATGACAATTATGCTAGTAGTAGTTCTGAAGAATCCGGTACAGAGAGTGATGAAAGTGCTGATGAAACAGTTTTAAATCCTGTATGGTCTATACAAATTGCCAGACTAAGTAGTTTTTAAAAAAATAAATAAAACAAATGACTTGTTCCTTTGCCTGAAAATAATAAACCAATTAACTGGTTCAACCTCTTAGTTGACAAACCATTCTTAGAAAATATTGGTAAGGAAACCAACAAGTACACACTTGAACTGTTTTGTGAACCAAGCACAACTGAACAGTCACGGGCTACAAAATGGAAAGACATTACTGTTCCGGAGTTGAAGATATTTTTAGGTCTTCTTCTTCACACAGGAATAATCCGCCTAAACAGACTTCAAGATTATTGAAAAAAACACTACCTCTTTGACTTGTCACCTTTCCAAAAATTCATGAGCCATGACCGATTCTTAATTATTTTAAGATGTCTGCATTTTTCTAAGACCATGCTTCATTACCAGCCACCTTATGGTACTGAAAAGTACAATTCCTTGTTGATTATTTCAACAACAAGAGGACTGCTATTTACTATCTTAATCAGCAACTATCTATTGATGAAGCTACGGTCTTATAGAGAGGTCGTCTGGTTTTCAGACAATATATCAAAGGAAAGAGACACTCTGTCAATGAACCAGAGAGGCTAACTAAAGGACATTCCAGAGAGGTGGTAAAGGACATTCATCAAAAGTTGTCATGTTCTTGATGCAGGGAATACTTCAACGTGGCCATTCATTGTACATGGACAACTTTTACAATAGTTTCGAATTGGCTTCCAAGTTACTCAGCAAAGACATATACTGCACTGGTACTCTTCGGCCAGACTGAAAGCATACAGCTACATTGGTCCAGTCTGCTAACCTAAGAAAAGGTGAGACTATTGTGCAGAGGGAGTGCTTGTTGGGAAGTGGAGGGACAAGAGAACTGTCTGTTATCTTTCAACAGAGTTTGAAACAATAACAAAGTGACACACATTAGTGTGTCCCAGAGAGCTGATGACTCGGATCTGACTCACACTTTATTACAACATAAAACTTTATAACCTAGACACTTTTTTACACCATATTTGGACTTTCTACATCTAATGATATGTAAACCCACACTTATTAATTTTTAGTTATCTGGGTCATATAATGCCATTTTGCCATAGCTGTGAACGTATTAAGCTGTTCTGATATTTTTTTAACACTCAGTATCTAACTATTAAATGACATGAAAAAGAATATTTGGGCTACCAAAAAAATTAACTAATATTGACCTTTTTTTTTCAGTAATGTTGAGACCGAAGAAGGTTATTGGTGGAATTCCATGTTTAAAGAAAAAGTAATAAAACACAATTTTTTATTTTGTAACTTCCACTTTTTATTAGTCTAGCCGACCATTGGTCTGTAATACAGCCTCGTCAATGCCTTAGCAGGCGAAATCATTGGTCGGCTAGACTAATAAAAAGTGGAAATTACAAAATAAAAAAAAAATGTGTTTCATTACTTTTTCTTTAATATTGACCACTTTGTACTATACTTAGCTCAGAATTAAGGTGAGGATGGAACCCACATCCTCAATAGCATATGTATTCGTGCATACATTACTCATTGTTGCACAAGCAACTAATCACATGCTGTAGTGATTAACAAGGATGCCTTTTGATGTCCAATATGACAACACAAGTTACTTTCACAAAAATTAGCACTGATACTTTTGAATGGTTCCATTGTTTCTCAAATAATGTATACTTCTTAATAAACAAAAAAAAAAAGAATAAACAAATATATTAAATTTAAATAAATAAAATTATATTGTTTGAATTATAATGATGTTAAATAAAAAAATAATAAATTTTTCAACAAAGTAGCTTCATTCTTATTGAAAAGAATGAATGAATAATTGACTTTTATTTTATTTTGGGCCAAAGTTAGGAACATCAGGTGATTTTTTTTTACTTAACCCCTCTCTTAATTCTCTCTTTTGTGTTGAAAGAGAGAGAGAGAGAGAATTGAATTGAATTGAATTGATTTGCCTTTATTTAGGGGCGAGGTTAGGACTGTATAGTCCTCTCTACCACCTAACCCCATACAACATAACAACATATTATATAAAAATATAAAATATAACTTGATAATAACAAAAAAATTTAAATCGATTAAAAATAACTAAGATAATATAAAAAATTAACAAACTTAAAATTAGCTACAAAATGAAATTAATAATTTAAAATAAAATAAAAAGAAACAATCTTAAATTTAAAGTGACAAAATGAAAGTTATAACTTAAAATAAACTAAAAATAAACAAATTTAAATTTAAAAAACGTAATAAAATTAAAAATTTAGAAACAAAAATAAAATAAAATGAAATACTGTAGCTTACACTTGTAGATACAGATAAATACAATCACACATACACACAAGCACATTCATACATAATAACATTTAAAAAAGACACCACATAATTAAAAATCACTATTATTACTACATAAAAGCTAAAGAAAGTAACAAATACTTATTTCAATCATTCACACTTATTACAACAACAAAAAAAAAAAAAAAAAAAAAAAAATTAATAAAATAAAATAAAATAAAAAATTAAAAAACACTATTCCGCCACACCCAGGGACGAGGACACCAAATCCATTCTATTCAAAAAGAAAGTCTTCAGTAATTTTGAAAACCGGACACGACTGTCAACAGTTTTAAGTGACTCTGGAAGTAAATTCCACATAATTTAACATGATAAAAAAAAAATGTTAAAGGGAACAGGTATCACTATTCGGGAAGATTTGACCGTTCGGCGTCTTACTGTTTATAAAAAAGCTGTAGACACTTTTGGCTTAAGAAATGTATGGACAATGGACGGCCGTGTGTCTTGGATAGATGAGCAGGGGAAGCGTGGTATGGCAACAACAGTTGGAGCATTTAATTAATCAGACTTATTTAAGACTATTATTACTTTTAATTAATGGAAATTATTATTATTAGTGAAGTGTATATTTATATGTATAGAAATATTATTTATCAGTCTGTTCGAATCACCCCCTCCTTCATTTAAAATTATCATTATGGACTGTTACATTTATAATATGTCTAAGTAGTCTTTTGTTCTACATTCTTGCCCGTTTTGCAGTTGCTATTGAGTTACTTATTTATTTATTCTCTCTCTCTCTCTCTCTCTCTCTCTCTCTCTCTCTCTCTCTCTCTCTCTCTCTCTCTCTCTCTCTCTCTCTCTCTCTCTCTCTCTCTCTCATGTACATAAATTAATCCATTTTATTTTAATATTTGTAAATGTAATGTGTTATTGTTATTTTTTGTATTAGTGTTTATGAATGTTATATGTATATTGACATACATCAAGTGCAAGAAATATTAATTTTTGATAATGCCTGAAGGAAGAGGCGAAACGATTTCACATAAAATAAAAACAAACAACAGGACTGTGAGTTGTGGAATTAATGTAATTTATTTAATTGTATCAGTCCAGTAAGGCAACATGACCATTAATATATTGCTTAAAGTAATAATAAAATATAAGATTTTAGAAATATTTTGTACATTTCACCTTAGGGATATGGCGGAAACACCTAGCTTCAAATCCATGTAGCATAATTTTCTGAGTTGTCAAATAATTAGACAATGCCATAGCAGGGGCTCGATTGCCTTTTAGTGTAAACCTGTTTAAAACAAAAGAATAATTAGTGTTATTTAATTACAATATGACTTTCAGTTCAGGAAGGGCAGTAATAATATTAAAGTAAAAGTGACATAGGTTTGACCTTTACTTTGCTTTTTACGCCATGGTGACAGAGTCTCGCCAAGAAGTTTGTCATTTTCTCCTTTTTAAAAAAAAAATTTTCACTTGAAGCTCTTACTTTATAGTTGCTAAACAAATAAAATAGAGAAACTGTCATATCCCTTGGATCCTAGCGGCACTTACTAACATAAAATAATAATTATAGTTCCATGTAGCATAAAATAAGAGCACTGAATCACAATAATTTGTTTGTTAATAACTACTTTCTGTCTTACCCTTAGGGGGCTGACTTATAGTAAGAATGGGCGTGGCAACTCTGAGGGCACTAGCTGTATCTACAACTTTTCATGCATGCACATACAATTGCATGCACGTGCATATGCACACACACACACACACACACACACACACACACACACACACACACACACACACACACAAACACACACACTAGAGTGGCTGGTGAGTAGAGTATCCAGGCTGAGTAAGTGGAAAGGAGTATTGTTGATAGCATATGTGATAGACGATATCTCTTGTGCACACACTGCGAACTTGTACTTTTCAAGAAGGAGGACAGAGAGCCCAATAAGTTATTAGGGCTGATGGAGATGCAGAATAAAATAGAATAGAATCAAATAGAAAAAGCCTTTATTCTGGGTGAAGTTAGAATGAGTGATTACACACCAAAAATGTGGAAACAGCTTAGAAGCATGGCAGAGAGCATGGTGCAACTTCTAATCATAGAAATTGACAAGCAGTCCTATGAAAGAAAATATGTAAGGATGGAAATACCATCTATTACAGAATTTGAAGAATCCATTTTCATGGTTTGCAAAGAATATCTCTGCATATTGTAGAGAAGGAATTGGAAAAATGAAAGTGCAGAGAAAGGTGAAAGATCTTCCTCTCATAATAAGACTGAGATACAGGGAGAGACCTGGGTATCTTAACTTTCAATCAAGTAACAGTTGGGATATAACAATAGAAGAGGAGACCTATTAGCATGGCTAACATCAGCAAGACAAAGATGGTGCAAGTGAATATCAATCATACAAGAAGAGATAAACAGCTGCTTTGACCAGGATGTTCATCCCAGAAAATAGTGCTAATACAAGAACCTTGGGTGTGCAAGAAGAAGATGGAAATTTGACCATGAGAGGTGCTAAGAATTTATATCACAGATCTTAGTACCTATTAGGCTCAGCATGAACATTGAATCCACTCATTGTGACAGTGTGATCGCCTTGAGATACATTGCTGAGGATAGGGAGTCATTGCCAGCAGAGGTGCAGATTCTATAGATGGGAATTCCCCAGTTGAATAGAAGTAGGATGGCACAATAATAGATCTCTTGAGGTCACAGTGTAATTGACCCCTATATCACAACAACACACACAGCTCAAGACAGGGTGATTAGTGCAGAAGGCAAGTAGAACTTTCATTTTTACAGATATGGTGATCAATAAGTTTTGTTTCATCCTATTTAGCCTACATTTTAGGAAAATGGTTAGAACCTAAATTTTAATTAGATTGGTATTTTGTTTTGTGTATGAGTGTGAGAAAGTTTTTGCAGCGTTTATTTCCTGTGGAGCCATTAGAAGAACAAAGTGAACATAAAGTTCAAGAATTTAAAGAAATAATCACAACAGAATGTAGTAAAATTACAAAAGAAAAGTTCCAACATGTCAGGAATCATGCAAATTGAAATATGTTTACAGGTTAAATGCTAACATTTCAGACAAACCACGAACATACCTACATGAATAATGTTTAGGTGTAAAATGAATTTTTGAATAATAAAATACATTTCTATTTCTTTTTGAGAGATATTGATTTGTAAGTTACAAGACTTTTGATTTATCTTATAAATACATTGCATTTAAATTAAAAAGAAAACAAATAATAATTTAAATACGTGCTTACTTATTACAAAATACTGTGTTATGTGGCCATATGAACTGTTCAAAATCTTGAACACACTGGATTTGACATCGTGTTTGGACAGAATTTGGTCTTTTAATCCGTACAAACCGGATTGCATCATTAGCTCTGAATCTCATACTGTAAACCAAAAAGCAAGCTATCAGTACTCCTGTCCTTCCTAGACCTGCAACAAAGAGAACAGAACCTATATAGAATAACATGGTAGGGAATTAAATATAAAAATTCCTTCATAATTGTTTAAGTCAATGAGAAGGATTATGTTAATATTTTAAATTAAACTAAAATAAAGCAATAATTAAGATACCAAAATTATGTTACAAAAATAACAATTTGAACGTGATTATACAGAATGCCCCAAGAGGAAACCAACATACTTTACAGGTGTATTCATTGGAGTAAATAATGAAAAAGTTCATAAATATAGGTCCAGAAACGCTAAGTTGTCGATTTGTCAGTCGATTTATATTTTTTTAAATATAAAAATTATTAATATTTTTAGTCGAAATTTGGTATACTACACATTTTCCATGTTTGATTTTACCAGTATACTAAGAATCAAAACTTTACCTAAAATATTTTTTTAATGACGGTTGTTTGAAACTTTGTTATTGAATGTCTCTAAACTCATTAACTTTACAAAAAATGTACTCGGCCACCATTTTGAAAAATTTATAAGATAAAGTTTTGATTCTTGGTATACTAGTAAAAAGTTACTTAATAAATGTGTAAGCCAAATTTTAACTGAATAAATTATCTACTTCCAAAGTTACAATGTTTTTAAAAAAATACAAAATGACGGATTGTTTGGAAACAAACCATTTCCAGACCTATGTTTATATGAAATATTTTCATTAATTTGGTCCAACCTGCAAAATATATCGGTTTCCTCTTGGAACTCACTGTATGTAACGTTATATTGCTAACAATGGAAGCTCTTGTAAAATGTATTTTTCTTACATAGATATATATTAAATGAATTAAAATAATCTTAATTCTATTATAATAATACAAATTATAAGTACAGGTAAGAGAATACCAGAATATAATCACTACATGGGCCTAGGTAATGAGTTAGTTGACTGTACTTCTGCATAATTACCTCCATTATACTGAGAATCACTATCATTGAAATAGTGTGGCGACAGTGACCAAATATCCATTAACAATATTTTATTGTGCATACAAAAAAAAAAAACATAGATACATATGCATATACATACATACAATAAAAATATAAAACAAACATAAATAAATTTTATTAATTTTAAAACAACAATAGTTTCATATAATAAAATGATCATATAAGTTTGAAAAGAGAATGATCATTTAAAAAATTTTTTTTTAATGTAACAAACATGTTGTCAGCAAGAAATATACATTAAGAAATACTTTAAAATATTTTCAGTCAAAATGTAAAACTTTGAAAATGTCCATATTTAAACAACCAACAGTTCTTCGCCATAATCAATTTCACCAATGTCAGAACATCATTTTCTTTTACATCAGAGAGGGATTTTGTTGCTCAAAGAGCTTTTGAAGTAGGTAAGATCCTCATTTTTGTCCCATTCTTTGGTAAAACGTTTTATCAAAAGGGTATTGAGGTCTTTCAATTTTAGTTTTTTGATGGCTACATTTTCCATCAGTGCTTTCGGATTCATGGAGTTTAATTGTTTTTCAAGTTTAACTATACTTTTTCCAACTCCTGTGTCAATATAATAATGGGTTTCACCTCTTACTTTACAGTTTACTGCTTTTGATTTCACCAGGACGATACTTTTGGTTGGTCTTAATTTGAAATGCCAAGCTTTAGATTTTTTTACAGTTTCAGACGTCACCTGTTTCCAGTCTAACACTAGACAGTCTTGTCCCAAACGAATAACTGTTGCACACGATTTAAAATTTTGATATAGTTGTTGTCAGTCAAGAGTGGTGTATTTTTTTTAAATTTTAGCCTCAATTCGTCCGAAAACCCTAATGGGGGGGGGGGGGGGTAAAAGAGTGACCAACTATTGGTAAACTCCAAAGCTTGCTTTATTTGCAGTGGATTCGTTATTATTCTTTAAAATACTTTAAAAGATAAAAAACTATAATTTCATAAAAACATAAATTCTAATTTAGTATTAACATAGCAATTGTTAACAAGGTTTATTTAAATGGAATATTTTTAGTGAATACCAGCTGTTGCATGTTGAAAAAAAACAGTGCTACCAACACGAACAAATACACAGTATTTTAAACTCAGAATAACAATAAGAACTGAATTAAAACTAGAATTATGTAAGCATATATCATAATGGACACAACGAATTATGCAGCAGTTTAGTTGATGGTGATTTAGCTATCAATGGGACATGATAAGTTTTGCACCAGTTTCATTGAGTGGGACAAAACGAATTTTGCTGCACTACAAAATTGGATATAACAAGTTTTGCTGCATGTATTGGTTTTCAAATATATTTTAACCAGGTTTACAACGACTTTTGCATCACAGTAATTCTGTCTTTGGATGTAGGACAACGAACTCTACAAAATGGTGATCTTATCTCAATTTCGAAAAAAATGGACATAATGAGTTTTGCAACTGGGCCACTCAATTGTAAAATTTATGTTAATTAAAGCAATTTTATTTATTTGTTTCATTTTGTACTGTAGAAATTACAGTTTTAAAGATGCATTTACAAAAAAATGCTGAAATTGTCACAAATCTACTTGACAACATATATTTGTAGATACACGATTCAGAACATTGTGTGGGATATTGCTTACAGCGTTGGTAATGATGTTTTGCAATCTTGTACTGTTCTAGGATTATTGCAGTGCTATGCTGAATCCTTAAATAAGTCCACAGAAAAAAATCTGGGAGAGACAGATCCTGCACTCGGGGTGGCCACAGATTTTTCAAGATTAATTGATCACCAAAGAACTTATGAAGCATTGTTATGGTTTTATTAGAGGAGTAACAAGCCGCACTGTCTTGTTGCAACCAACAATAACCTTCACAAACTTGAAGCACAGCTACAAATTGTTGTATGATTTTTGCATAAACAACGGAATTAACTGTGTTGTCTAAGAAAATTGGCCCAACAATTCTCTTTCTGGATATAGCACACCAAACTCCAATTTTTGCCGGGTGAAGTGGGACCTCATAGAAGGCATGAGGATTAGCGGGAGCTCAGATGTGAGTGTTCTGGCTGAAAATGTATCCATTTATATAAAACCAGGACTCATCACTAAAAAAAGTTAGGTTGATTATTCTTATCGTTACAAATGAATCTCCTAAACAATCATAATAAGCTATATGCTTTTTTACATCCAAAGGACGTAATTCTTGAACTACCCAAACTTGATATGAGCACAGCTTCAGACGTTTAGTGCCACTTTGACAAGTTGAATAAGATGCTTCCATCTGTTGACATAACTACTGAAGTGATTTACTATGATAACTCAGAAGAGTCTGTTGAACACGCTCTGTAAACTCCGGCTTACTGACTGAAAGCTGATAGTTTCGAGGGCTATCATTAACACTTGTGTCACAAAAATGTTGCGTAAGATCCTACATTGTTGGTTTTCCTGGAATATGAGAATCAGTAATTGTTTCTATGGACAACTAATCACAACGATTGTAACGTTTTTACTGCAAAGCAAATTTCCAACAACACGACCCTCTGATTCTGCATGAAAGTTATGGTAGAATGACTAACAGATTAGCACAAACACATGGCGGTGGGAGTGGTAAAGACATCATGACGAAAACTCATTACCCAAACATATTACAACCAACAAAAGTCAGTAATCTATGTTAATATTGAAGCTAACATTAAAAAGAAATATAGTCTGTGGATATAAAAATCACACTGTAGATATTTATTGATGTAATTAATAATTATTTAAAGTTAATATGATAAATTAATTGGTCAACAATATCTAGTGGTTCCTTTGTGAAATTATCATCAATAAACAGTGTCAGTTTTAATTTCTGCTAGTTTGTAATAAATTAATTTAATCTGTCCATGTTAAATTTTGCTTAACTTATAGTGATTGATACATTTTGAGTAGAGTTACTTGAAGTCAAATTTAATCAAAATTGTTACAGCTGGTTTGAGAAAATCTAGATTTAAAAAATGTTTTTTGATGGCAGGTATCCTTAGATTTTGGTATATTTTAATTATATTTCAGTGTTATGTTATATAGACTGAAAATCCGTTGATACAAAATTTGAAGAATAATTGGTCCAATTTTTAGTATCAGCGACAATATATTTTTTTTAAGAGTCAATGGTCCAATTTTAGTTTTCACTGTTTTTTCCCCATTCAGAATTGTTGAAGAGGTAATGTGTTGTGAGATATGTATGGATCCTAGGAAATTACGTACTTGTAGCCAATTTTTATAAAATTTATTTTTTAAATATTTATTTTTCATCTTATATCAAATATCCCAAAGTTTTTATTTAGGAAAATAATACATATCTCATTTAATTAAAATTGGTTCAATCCTTCAAGCTCCCAGTTTCATCAATAATTGGTAAGAGATTATCGATAGATTGATTTTGCAAAAATATATTTTTTAGGCATTGGAGAACCTAAAGATACAAAAAATAAACCAAAAATCTAATTTGATTTTTGTTTAGAGATTATTATAAATTGTCTTAGCAGACCAGTAGAGAGATATTGTAGCAATGTGGCAGAAGGGTAGGATGCTAATCATCCCATGACAAGGGATGGAATAGCAAATGCCTACAGCTGTGTGACTGAAGCTTAGTCTTTAATATCCAAACTTTGGATACTGTGCGACTTCCAGTTTTAATGTAGCCTTACCTGAATATGCAGGGGTCTACTAAGGTTGATAACATACTTTCCTGGCTATTTGTGAGAACACAATAGCAAAAAAATATATTTAAAAAATGGATATGGAGATGATGGAACTAATCCTAACCCCACTGGATCCATATCTCAAATCAGGATGTTCCAGGGAAATCACCTAAACGAGGATATTCTGAAGATTTATAACCAAAACAACCCAGGGGAAATCAATGAAGAAAACTCAAGGAGTAAATAATGAAACCACTGGTGACATAATCTTTGATTGTGTGGCTCATACATGCAAGAAGCTTAAGTTGTTTGGAGTACAAGCACCTACTGAACTCTTGCAAGATGAGCTAATCTGTGGATTATTAAAACTCATTGAGCAGCTTAATCAGACAGATTATAATCTAAGGGCTTAGTTACACAATAGGCTTTAAGAAGTGGTGATGTCAGTGCTCACAATTCCCCTAACTCTTTTTTTCTAAATCTAACACTATCATATCTCTAAGTAGCTATTAAAGGAAAATTTTATTTTAGTATGCTACACCAGTTCATAATATTGATTTTGAGGGGTTGAGGTAATACATATAATTATCGATGTCCTTAACTATTGTTTGGCTCTTGGCTCTATGGTGATTCATTGTATATACATTGAAAGATTTTGAAAGAATAAAATAGGAAAATAGATTGTGGGAATAGAAAAAGTTGATAATTAACTTACATAAATTTTTCATTGCACTGTAGCTATCACACACATGATGAAGTCTGAGGATGACTTTCTCTTCACTATTGCTGATTTAAAGTTTGTATATCATGTATTTATACGGGAGTCATTTAAAATTTTGAAATATTAGAATTTTTTGTTATAAAATAAAATATATCTGGCTCCAGCATACACATACTACTTGAGGCAATGCATGGAAATTTTCTATAGTTTACAGTAAAGTCAAAAACTATGTTCGGTAAACAAAAGTTCTGGATGAATTCATATTATTGTCTTATTATAGTAATTTAGGAATCTTTATTATTATTATAATGGTGACGTGATTGTTGTATTCACAGAAATATTCCTACACATAAGATATACTTAAGATGGGTTCAGAAACTAAGTTCTGTTTTGCGAGTGTGTAGCATTATGCGAACGAGCATTGTCTTGCAAAAAATAACAATACTAGAACTCAACATACCACGCCATTTGTTCTGAATGGCTCTTCTCAGCTTTCATAAAGTGTAACCAGTAAAGACCCTCTGTACATCCTTGATTTAGTTCCTAGTGATTAACACCTTTTTCCTAATACGAAAAAAATGACTAAGGTTACATCAGTTTGTAAATGACGTAGAGTTGAAGAACAGTGTCAATGTGGCAAAGCTCAACTCACAGGTGGCAAATTTTTACAACAACAGTAATAATAATAATCTTGTTCACTGATTGACAAATGCCTCAATGTAGCAGGAAATTATGTGGAAAAATAGGTAAGAGTTATAAATTTAATTTTCGTACAATAAAAAACCTCTAATTACATTGGTGTTTTTTTTTATATAACAAAAGGGAACTTATTTCTTTAACAGTCTTTGAATATAACACATATTGTCTTCTGTGTACTTAGGAATGGAAAAATCAGACTACTTCATTACTTTCTTACATATACATTGTATAGAGAAAGTAATGTGATGGGTCAAAAAATCAATGTCAAGTTTTTACAGATGTCACCATGTTGAGGTCCCCTGGGTAAAAAAAAAGTGGTTTTTGCAATGATGTCTGTCTGTCGTATGTACTGTGCTCTACAGCACCTTTTTATAAATCTAAATCTACTAGTTAAAATATAAGAAAGTAAAACTCATTAGCCCACTAACAAAAGATATGACAAATTTATTTTTGATGTTATATAACCTAAAATTGACTCAAGAAATATTATTTTTACCTGCATGACAGTGAACAGCAACCTTTCCTTCTGTGAGTCCATAACTAATAATTTTGACCATATCAATAAGGCTAGTTAAAGATGCTTCTCTGTAGTCATCCCAACCATAGTTATAGTAGAAAACTAAAATCAGTTTAAATTTTATCAAATTAATCTTACCCCTAAGTGATGTAATTCATAAAAAATAATTTTCTAAAGAGCCGAGTTTTTAATTTTATTACTAATTTTTTTAAGGAACAAAATTGTTCTACTATTTAACTTGTATAATATAAGTAGGTTGAATTAAAAGGACGTGCAATATATACAAGAATTTTCATGTTCTGTTCTTGTGAAAAGTTCAAGGTAATCATGCCCCATATTGCAAACACATTCATTTTTAACTTGTCATTAATTGTGCTAGTGCCTCTTTCTATCATTCCTGCCAGTTGTAATCAACATGTAGGGAAAAGTACACAGTATTATTGCGTATCAAATTTCATTAGCTGTTTTGACGAATGAAACTCTCATTCCATCTCATATTTATTTGAGACATAATAATCAGTTTGGAGATGAATGTATTTCTCATTTCAAGGTGTATGATTGATGCAAGTTATTCAAGGAAGGTAGGGTAAGAGTTAAAAATGAACCACATACTTATCAACCTATAATTTCAGCCAGTAAAGACAACTGACATCTGTTGATGCATTAATTTGAGACAATTGAAGAATCAACACTAGATCGCTAAGAAGATTGAAAACAAGTGTTGGTAGTGTGGAAACATTAGTTAAAGATCGTCTTAAATTTATTGAGGTGAATCATAAGTTCCTGGTTTTTTGTAGCCTGAACACTAAGAAATAAAGATTGGGTTCAATTATACAACATCTGCAGCATTATTAAATGAATGAAGACAAGTTTTTAGATGCTACAGTAACCTATGATTGAACATGGGTGCAATACTTCATTCAGAGTCCAAAGAAGCAAGCCTGGAATGGTGCTATCCAAGCTCACTATGACCACGAAAAGCCAAAACCACATTTTTAACTGAAAAAATCATGGCCACTTTGTTTTAGGAATCTCATGAAATTCTTCATCTTGATTTTCACACAGAACAGAGATGCATCAATGATGCATACTATTTTATGATTTAAAAGAGAAAATGAAGCGAATGGAAAGAGAGATTATTCACCAACTGAAAAGTTTTACCATTTCACATTTTTGTTGACTTTATTATTTTTTGAGATATCGTTAAAGTAATAATCAAATAATTTTTACTTTGCAGATGATATTGTTTTCTTCTCTGAATCACATCTAGAATTTTTGAAAAGATGATGGGTTGCAACTAAGTGTAATGAAAACTTTTCTAATGACAAATAACAACAAAGTTATTGATACATATTTTGAAAGATCAAAGTTAAAATGGGTAGAGAGTACTGCCTATCTTGAGCAAATTATATCTTTTAAAGAAGGCAGTTTAATGGAACTAAATTGTAGCTTAGCCTTGAAAAATGTTAGAGCTTCAAGTTTGTTTTTAAAGTATCATAATTATCTACCTAAAAAGATGTGTATTTGAAACTTGTGATGTCCTTTTCTTGATGTATTTCCTTAGTGGCACATGAGAAAGTAAGCAAAGAATCGGCTTAAAACTGCTCAACTTTCTATAGAAATAAGGATATTGGGTATTAAGAGAATTCAAAGAATACAAAACTCTGAAGTTAAACAAAAAAGTGGAGTAGATGGTGTAAACTAATGCAGAATTGAAAATGGACTGGACAAATAGCCAAAATGAAAGATCACTGGGCAAGAACAAAAACTAAATGGACCACTAGAGACAATGAGAGGAAGAGAGGAAGGTAGTATTTAATGTGGAGGGATGAGCTAAACAAACTTAAATTAATCGAAACTATGTTTATATTTTTAATTGATGACTTATTTTGTCATTTTTAATAATAAACATGTTAATTGTCAGAAAAAAGACTAATAAAATAATGATGATGAACTTTGTGAGGTACTTTGGCATAAAAAAACACAAAAGAAGGATAACTGGAACAACCTAGGAGAGACTTTTGGCCACCTATAGGCATAGTTACCAATAATAATATTATTTATTTATTGTACAAAACCTTTTTTAGGGTTTGTAGGTAAAACCAAGAACCCTTGTATTGCAGCCAGCCTACGCAGACAGGATTATAAAACCTATATATTTCAAACTTTGCATTGTCCTACATAAAATAAAAACATACCAGTTACAAAAAAAATGACCTTGGGGTAGTTAGAGTTAAAACTAAAGAGTTGAAATATTTTATTTTTGGAAATTAGGTGTGGGGTATCAAATGAAACTAGAAGTTGGCGCTAGACTAAATTTAATGTGCCCGATAATAATCATCTGAAAAAAATTAGTTGGATTTGAAATTAAATTGCAGTGGGGAATCATATATTATAGTTTTTTGTTTGACAACTACAAATTAATTTAATAACACAATGAGAAATTCGTAACATAAAATTTTCAAAAGGAGTTTTTGTTGAGATGTGCGACAAACAGATCAATATCTATTAAAAAATAGATTACATTGTCATTAATATCTTTTTATTAGGGTCCGTAGGTAAAACCAAGGACTCTTATAATATCACTGGTTTCTGTCTGTCTATCTGGAAATCACAACCAGTCTATACAGACAATACGACAACTCTTATAGCCTATATTTTAAACTTTGCATTTGTACTCTTTGTATTGTCACACATATAAGAAAAATATAGTTGTAACAACAACAACAAAATGACCTTCGGGTAGTTAAGGGGCAAACCTATCGAGTTAAAAAATTGTATTTTTGGGAATATTATGTATGGAATATAAAATAAAATTAGAAGTTATTCTGATTACGAATATGTATGTTTATTTGGTGAAAAAGTAATATGTTAGCAGTAGGCCGCTAAAAAGACTTCAACTCTTATAAATATAACTGTCCCTATATGTCTAAGTCGTGTGGTTTTTAATACTCGTCTGACCCTTTTATTATTTTTTATATTACTGTATATTTATGTATGAATTTATACATATTCTGGTTTGTAGTTGGTAATAAATGCTGTAGTATTATTATTATTTTATTAAAGCAAGTTGTAGAATGTGGAACAGCCAAAACTTTAAAAAAAAAATTATATATCTTCTTTTTCAAACCTTTTCCTTAGAATTTATATATATTCCAAACTTCAAATAATTCAATTAATACAAATTAGTAGTACTACTAGGCTTAACTATAATTGTCCATTTAGCTTAGGTGATAAAGAAAAGATGTGATATTTGTTTTCATATTATTAATGTACTTACTATTATTTTTCATGAATATTGCGGGATCGTATGTGAAACCACTTTCTTCTAAGTTGCATCCACAATTTCGATGTTCTCCTGGCTGTTGTAAATTGATAAGTGATTTTATTCCTAGACTGAATAAAATTTTATTGTAAACACAATGAGTAGTAGGTCTAATATTCATTATTATTTCGATATTATTTAAATTAAAACAAACCTAAGTAAGTAATTATATTTTGTAAGTTATTAGATAATGATGGATTGTTAATATTATTCGTATAGTTCATTCAGGAATTTCCCATTAATTGTGTATACAAATAATAGATCATGTTTTAAAGAGTGTGAATAAACTTTTGTTATCAAGTGATAAAAACTAGAACATGAAAAACGTAAAAGTACGAGCCTAGAAGTCTTGGCCTATGTCAGACATTAAAACTAATAAAATTAGGCCAGGAATTCAAGACTAATGAACTATAGGGGTACCGCTTAGAAAAGAACTACGTCCCTGTTGTGTCTTGCACAGGTATAACTGTGGTGGGAAGGGAGAGCATGAGTTAGGACAGACATGCCCGGCCGCTGCTTCATTGCTTAAGGCTTCATATTTTCTTTTTAAAACCTACTACAGCGCTAAAAAACTGTGAATGTGTAAAGTTTATGTTCCTGACAATTACAATTAGTAAATTTTAATATTTTACAAAGTAAAAGACGTAAAAAAGACATTAAATTATAGGGTTTAAATTGCTTTATATTATGGCAAAAATGTAACAATTTATCCCCACCACTGCTCCAATCCCATCCCCGCCATCGCCCCTACATGCATGTGCAAACCACTCTCAAGATGACGATTCTGCACAGGTTTCTTTCTGTCTGTTAAAAGTGTCATCTATTAACGGTCCATCAGTTCTTTCTGACATTGTGAATAGAGGCCAGTGTCTCTTCGGCTAAGCTCAAGGTTAAACCGTTATTACCATACTCAAGCTCGCGTCATATATTTTACGAAAGAATAGTGTTTGCGAAAGTTTTAACTATTAAGTGTTTGAATATTTTTTTTTGTAAATAATTGTTTTTATATTGTTAGTTTTTAGTGTTGTAAATAGTTTATTGAGTAAATATTGATTTTAGAGTTCAAAGTGTTTGATTTAGCTACTAAGTGTATATTAATCACTGCAAGGAATGTGATTCTCAGTGAAGACAGCACTCTAATTTTGGTATTTTTGGCATTCTACCTAATGAACTTATTGTAAATCATTTTTCTCTTTTTATATAAATTAAACACTTATAAATGATGTATTTTATGATTATCCGATTAATTTTTCCAATAAAATAATATTTATATTTTTTTCGATTTTTTTTCCAGATTAATTTTTTTTTAAATGTACTTGTAGTGGTGGTAAAAGAAATTTTTTTACAGTTAAAATATGTAGGAATTCATTGTTAAATATTACATTTTTAAAAACACTTAAAAACAATAAAGGATTTAATATAAAAAATAGTCAACACTAAAGTAAAGTTTAAAAAATAATAATAAAAATAAAAACAGAATGGAGTAAAATTTACGAATGAAAAGTTATCACGTAACAATGAACTAAGAAAAGTAATCTATGGTTAAATTTCGTATTGTGCTTAGCCAAATGTTTTTAACTTGAATCCAAATCAGTTCGATGAGGTTATGTTCACAATGATAAGGAGTAACCGTAACACATCAAACCTATTATTTTTTGCTATTTCAATAATATAAGCTGAATACAAGTGTTTCACTTTCCCTACATATCCCAAAAGTTCTATCTTCAAACTGTATCCTTGAAATTCTATATTTTTCTCCATTAGCTATTTCTTAATGTCATCTTTTCTTGTGCTTGTGTTCGGAATCTTTTCTACTGTTTGAGAATGATAAGGTGCATTATCCATTACTATGACGGCCCTGGAATTGAGATGAGGGATCAACTGCTCTGTAAACCATTTTACAAATCTGGTAACATCCAATTCTTCATGGTAGACAACTGCTCCTTTTATAGCCAGAAACACCATTTTTGCATCTTCAACGGAACCATCTTTACCTCCAGCATGTGTAATTACAAAATAAGGGCCTATTTCCGTTGGTTCTTTTAACCTAGTAGTCAGCCTTGCAAAGAAAGCATCCTTCGGTGTATTTATAATTTTATCTTGCCGCATTTTATTTGCTTTCTGCCCGACATTCACCCAAGTCTCGTCCAAAAAACCATTAGCCTATTTTCCCTTCTATATAATCTGTCTGACATAACAATGTATCCAACAGTTATGCCTTTTGTATCATAGCTAAAGAATATATGACCGTAACCTAATCCATAACCGAAATTGTTACTTAAGATGAGATCTTAACCTAACCCGAGATTTGTGTTTGAGCATATCTTGTGTGAGTGTGTGGAAATATTTGAGCATGTGTATGTGTTAGTCTTCTACCAAAATTGACAGAGTGGTTTGTTACCGCAAAAATTTTCTTGTGTACCGCCTAAGGAAACAATAAAATTCAACCCAGCATTAGTTCGAAAAACCCCAAAACGAGGACAACATTCTAGGTTGGTGGTAAATTTGGAAGAAAAAAAAATAGTAACAATTATTAATAAAGTTTTGTGTAAAGGTTGTGTTGCATTATATAAAGTATGCCTGTCTCTAGTATGTGCAATGCTCTACAGCCCAAACTGGTGGACCGATTTCATTAAGTGACAGTGGAATTGACTGTGGTTGTGGTAATGTCTGTGGTAGTAGCAGTGTTAATGGCTGTAGCAATAAGTGCAGCAATAGTATGAGAGTGGCAGTATTCAGCAATGTATATAAAACATGAAATGATGAATGGAAACCTCCCCAACCACCTTAAAATATAAGAACGGTGCATAAATAAGTACCCAGGTAAAACACATACAAAAAACTAATAATGTATTAAGATGACAGTGAGCTGCAAAAATATCTTATCGATACGATTTAGGAGGTACAGAAACAAATATATATACTTGAGCGAAGAAATATCTTCCTTTAATTTTAACTTGTGGTATATAATCTGTAGGTATGTATGTTTGTGTTTATATTTGTGTATATCTTTTATGTATGCTTACGTGTATGTCTGTGTGTATGTATGTTTGTATGTATGTTTATATATGATGGTTATATATATATTGTTGTGTGTTTAAATATGTATATTTTTGTGTGTATGTTTGTATGTATGTTTTGTAAAACTTTTCTACGTGAGATTTAGGTGCGTTCACCGTGTCACAGATAAGATATTCTTTATTGTTGTAATTTAATTTACTTTTATTTTAATAGTGGGTGCTACCACATTCAAATCCTTAAATAAATATCGCTTTTGTATGAGAGGTATTCTAGTCTTAAAGATTTAAAATAAGTACAGAGACGAGATTGAATAGTATAAATGTGTCAATACATTGTAAAGATAGACTAATAAGTTTTTGAGATTTACAATGTTTTGTCTTATTTAGTAATCTAAATAACAAAATTTACTTATTTATTTTATTATAAAGATTATTTTAAATCTTAGTTCTAGAGAAAACTATGCATTATTCTGTATACAACTCTCTCAACATTTAATTATAAAATTTTTTCCCCTTTGAATGAACTAATTAATTATCTAATTACACAATTAATTGCTTACTTGCTATACATAATGAAAATATTCTCATAATATTTGTACTTATACATTGTTAAATTATTTTTTATTTTTATTTAATCACAGATTTTCCTGGCACCATTTTAATCTCTTGACATGTATCATATGATCCTTATATCAGCTAATTTATAAAGAATGAGTTTTTAACCTTTAAATCATACTATTTATTACAAATACTTGATATTAAGTTTGTTGTAGTTATTCTGAATTTGATTTGATTTTGTTAACATTTATTTTATCTTATATTTATTTTAGAATTACTATTTATGATTTCTTCTTATAGGCATTAATTGTTTTCAGGTATATTTTAGTTTTAGTATTAATTATGGGATTTAGGTTACAAGATCTCCCTTTCATAAATTTGAAATTATTACAAACTACTTACATAAATAATTCTTTAAGTTTCTGTACGTACCACTTTAAGTTTCACTTCACACTCACCATTCATTATGATTTTTAAAATTTTTATTGATTTTATAATTCTATTTCTATTAAGCTGAGTTTTCAAGCGTCACTCCACTTGTTCGTTAAAGCTGTTAATAATTTTGAATTCAGTGTTGTTTTTATTCTTTAATTCATTGGCTAATATCACAGGTTTGCTTCTGATTAGATTTTCTCCTTTATATAGAATCTGAAGTCCTTTGATTATACTAATTAAACTTCACAGATGTAAACTCTCAAGGTTTTACGTATAACTTATTTAGTTCCCTAGCAACTATTTGTTCAATAAACCATAATCTTGAAACATGTCTATGAATCCTGAAATTGTCCTGCACTCTTGTATCTCTTAACTAACTCGTACCTTATTGTTAATTTTCCGTAGTAATTATTTAAAAGATATTCGTTATTGAATATATCTCTGACAGTTTGTGTATATTTGTGTCCTATGATGGTGTGTACATTTGTTTGTATATTTGTATGTATGTATGTGTGTACTTTTGTTTGTATGTTTGTGTCTATGATGGTGTGTATATTTGTATGTTTATGTCTATGATGGTGTGTAAGTTTGTATGTATGTTTAAGTGTATGTTTGTGACTATCATGGTATGTGCATTTGTGTGCATATTTTTATATATGTTTGTGTGTATAATTGAGTGTATTTTTGTGTGTATGTTTGACCCTATATTTTTAGTTTTGACTCTATTAAAGCATAGTAGACATATTTTAACATTTGTCATTTATATAAATATCTTAACAGATAGAAAGCCCAATTATATATATATATATATATATATATATATATATATATATATATATATATATATATATATATATATCTTGCTACTTACCTTTTGAATTGTTCTATGACTTTTTTCTTTAATATTATTTCTGTACAAGGACGAGCCATAGCTAAAATATCATCCGTCACCCTATAAATCACAAATGAAAATTGTATAGTAAATATGTTATGTCCTTGATAATTAAAATATATCATGTCCACTGCAAATATAGTGCACTTGGGATGGGTACCTGGGTATTGGGGGATCGAGGGTAATGAGAGGCCGGATCTATTGGCAAAGAAAGGGGTCGCTGGCTGCCACGTGGGACCAGAATCCGCTTGCAGGATCAATCATTCAACGGCTAGACGAGCGGTAAGGAAATGGGCCAAGGAAGAGCACATCGAATGATAGAGACGATTTCCTGGCCAGAGGTTGGAAAAAGTCTTCTTTCTGGACCAGATCCTGTGCTGACAAAGGTGTTGGTTCAGTATGACAGGAAGTCCCATAGACAAATCGTTGCCATGATTACCCGACATGGCCATATCAGGAGCCACATAAATAAAGTGGGACAACTACAAGTCTCACCTAACTGTCCTCTTTGCGGTCTCGTACCTGAGATCGCAATACAGATTTTGTTTGATTGTGAGGTCCTGGAGTCCAAAAGAAGTAGAATCTTTGTACATCAGCAACCAGACATACATTTTGAAAAGAACACCCTGCACAAGATCTTGGAGGTTGTTAGAGGCACTGGAGTCGGTGTAAGGTGAACAAGAAAGGGGAGCACAATAAGCTCATAGCAGAAGTGCTGGAGGATAATAGAGCTTCAGCAATATGTCCCCAAGGTAAAAAAATATGCATGTTCAACGAGGACGCTTTGCACGACAATTTGACATATCAGCAATGATCATTTTAAATAACTGCATTGCTGCTCAGTTTAATAGTTACAGAAATTCATACTGTTCATTGTAAAAATATTTGTTTATTATTTATTTTTTCACACATGCGTAGTATAGAAAAAATAGACTATGTAATGGGTCGAAAAATCGATGTTGAGATTTTATGGGATATATCTGTTTTGAGGTCCATTGAGTCCAAAAAAGTGGTTTTTTGGAATAATGTCAGGTGTTATAGTGCTCTATACACCAAGCGCATGGACCGATTTTAATCAAATTTCATATGTGGGGATATTTTGATTATCAAATGTTATTTGTAACTTTTTTAATAACTCAAAATTTGCGAGTATCTACCACGAATTTACATTTATCTCAAAATCGGCTCTAATGATTTTCCTCAAATTTTGCTTTTAAGGACCCATACGAAACATATTTGTCGCCATCTTTAAAGAAATGTCAGTTAGTGAATAATTGGTAAAATAAGTTTGTTATAAAATACTTAATTTCTCAAATTAGCTCTTTCTATTTCATTCATATTTTAGTGAAATTAATGAATCAAACCAGTGGGTAAAATCAAAGGAAACAAATATTATGGTTCAGGAATAATTGGCAAAAAAACAAAAATGAACATGGAATGCTTCTTACCGGTTAAAACTAGTTTTTAAACAAATATGATGAACATTGATGACATGGCAAAAGTGAAGCAAGTTTAGGCCCTTATTTTTCAGGGACTGCATACATTTGATTTTCTTTTTTTTGATATTTTTGGTGGTGATAGTTTTGGTTTTGGGGATGGGTGAGTAAGAAAGTTTGTGCAATTTTTTGCTTCATTTATTAAAGAATGGTGGACCCTAGTAAAAATGAAATATTACGAGTTAAAAATTTAGATAGTAAAAATCTTATTTAATTATGAGGCTCATCAAAACTAAGTTAATAATAATATATGGGGGAGGGAAAGTTTGCACACAATTTATTTACAATAGAATATTAAATATTAATCATTAAATAATATTGTATTTTGATTAAATTTACCAATGAGAATAAATTCCTTTAATTGCCATGTTTGCAGTATCCCAGCAATTTGGATTTTCATATTTACATCGACGCCCACCACAGAATATGGAACACTGAATATCATTTGGAGTACACCTACGTAAATTATCAGAGAGTCTGGTATAGTTCGATCCTACATAGATGATTTCAGAAGTCAACGAGTTCTGTTTTCTGACTGTCCCATTTTCTCTACTTAGTTCTTTCATCCTGGGAAAAAAAACTCAAAATTGGTACAATATTTACAAAGGCTCAAATTTTACAGAAGAGTTGGTAGTGGTTTTATAAGGATCAAATACATAAATGTTAAATTATAAATAAACAAACATTTTTCCTTGCTAGCTCTTAAAACTAAGATACAATATTAAAGGATATTTTAAAACATGTTATGAACTTTTCCAATTGTGATCATTACAATTTTGATCATTTTATCAATTATCGCTGTTTAGTGATAACAATGGTATTGATATTTAATTATTAATCGATTTCAGATTAAACAAGCCATCTTCAGATCTGAAGTAACTTACTATTATATGGTCACAACAAGACATAAACAACGCATATATTATGTGGTAATTTATTTAACCAATTTAAGCTCAAATAAACAAACAAAAAATGCATTACAACTCAACTAGTGATTTCTCCCGTGAGTACTTGGCTTATCACTTAATGTCAAGAAATTATCTATTGCTAGCTTTGTCCGCGCTTTCGCCCGCAGATTTTATGTGCATATCTTTTGCAGCTAGATTGATAAAGTACATTTTGATGGATTAAATCGACTAACATTAAAAAAAAAAAGTTAATTAAAATAGTTTGTAACCTTTATAAATTACAGTAGGTAAGGCAGAGAAGATATAATGCTTTCAGTTTTACTATTAGGCACCAATACGTAAATTTTACCTTGTATTTAAAAGCGAAAAACCTCTCGGTCATCATCGCATAATCACCTAATAAAAAAAAGAAGAAGAGTATAAATTAAAGATCCCTAACCCTTGAATACTCTAATAGCGTTAGGGTCCGAAAAAAACAAGAGGTGCTGCTAGAACTCGCACGAGACCATACTACAGTCTGTATGAAGTAACCTGTCTCCTGACCCTTCGACTACCTGGGACAGGCCCGGGCCATTCACGTCGCCCGCAGTTGTTTACCTAATTAGTCGCCTATAAGCTTCCCCACTAGCTTAAGTAACTTTTTTACCTAAATCATAATTTCCGAAATGTTATCAAATATTTGAAAAGTACATAAAAAAATAAGATCAACGATACTAAACAAGGGCAAATTTGATAAAAACTAACAATATAGAGGTAATAAGAAATATAGAAGTAGTCTGTTTAAATCTTGTAATAATAAAGTTGGTTTTATGTAACAATATGACAATGAAATTACAAATTTAATTAATACGTTTAATCGTTTGCTCAACTAAGGGATGTTGTAAATTTACAAATTTATGCAACAATACGTTTTCTAATTAATTGCAATGTAATTTGAACGTTAATCATCACGAATTTTAATTCCTGCATTCACCTAAAATTAGGTACAACGATCCCCCAGATAAAAATATGTCACTGTGTATTATAGCGGGTTAGCGTCTGCAATAACTAAGTAGGCCATGATCCAGAGGCCATGGATGAGCTTTGGTTTCATGGGAGTCGCATCACTAAAATAAGGCGGCTTTCAACTAAAACGATGAATAACTTTGAAACCTCAAACGATTTTAATAATATTGTAAACGTTTTAATTTAGTTCCAACTGAAATATCAAAAATATACAAATGGATAAAAAAAATTCCTCTTAATCGCTACGGAAAAATTGTTAAATTATTAATTAGAAATTACACCGATTTTTAAAAAGTTTTGAGTCCAAGTTAACGTTTAAATCGTGCACCAATTTTGTCACTGACAATACATATGTTGCCGCTGGAAATCTTTGAAAATGCGTCAGAAATTTTGGATTTCCTATTTTTCAGCAGCAAAAATTGTTATTAAACGGGAACTACTACACGTATTTCAAAAAAAAAAGTTTTCAGTTCCAATTAGTTATCAATCATATACGATCCCTGTCACCAATTGATGATTTCTTTTGGAGGTTTTTAAAGCAACCTAACTTATCGGACTAAACTTAGTGACATTTTGTTTTATAAAGCTATGATAACCGAAAGGTTTTTCGCTTTTATACAACAAGAAAAAATAACGATTTAAAACAAATCTGGTATTTAGAGAAGCGGCACTCATTACTCCTGAAGTAATAGATAATAATGTGATGAGAGGCTACTTGACCCTTGGATCACTCAGACAAATCACGAGATTTATTATAAGACACTGTGGTTTGAGGGTGTACCAGAGGATAGGAGCATGGGTGAGACCAGAGGCCACATAATCTGATATTGTGAGGCTCTTGCAAATAAGAGGTATAGTTTTTTTAGCTTCCAAACATCTAGTGAACTCTAATTGGACGAGCTAGTGAGTGGATTACTAAAACTCGTAAATGGAACTAATCTACTGGGCTAGAAATGAAAGACTTGGTTGTACAATAGTCCAACGCCTCCAACGGTCGCGGTGCCTGAGGCTGGAGTAAACTCATTAACTTCTCTTGTTTAATCTTATCTAATCTAATACGTACTACTAGCACACTACCAAACTACACGAGGAAAACATTTAGAATATTTATGAAATTATAAAGCAAGAGGTTTTTTACATAAAATTTTGGATCATTTCGCACATGTAAATTTATTTTAGCACATTTTCTCTAATCTTTCATTCAGTTAGGTTCACTGAAATTCGTTAAAACTAAAATTATTTTATAAAGATACAATACATAACTCTTTTATTATTAAATAATTCGCAAAATCAAAAAAAAAACTTTTGCTTTTTAACGTTGTGGGCTGTAATAAGATACAGAAACGACGTTATATTATTTTAAAATATCGAGAACAATCACGTTTTATAAATTATTTGAACACTCTGTATATAGTAGAAACACGTGACTACTCTGTCGATAGCTGAGGTCAAGATGTTTGCAATGACGGGTCGCACGTTATCTAACTCGAGAAGAATCAGAGATATGAAGCAGTTACCATACTTTTCTCTCACCCTGTATTAATATATTACGTACATATAGTTGATTTATGAAGTGCGCTTGTGTGTGTTTTAATTTTTTTTTGTTCTTCATAGCCGTAGGTTATTCACTCAAGTTTTTCTTCTTACGATAAACCTAGTGAAGGTCATCTGAACAAGTGTTTATAGCTACGGTGACCCAATTTCCGCATAGCTTTAAATTGCAAAATGCTTTCGAAAAAGTAATTTCTTTGTGTTTTTATATTAATTTTGTTAACGATGTAATATTTTTTTATTATTATTATCGTTAGGATCAGTTATGTAACACGTTAACATCCAAAATTCTTTCTCGTTCTCTTATTCTGGTTCTTTCTTCCTTTGATAATTGTCTTTTGTTTCGAGGTGTCTTTTCAGTCTGCGATTGTTTTTCTGAATTAGTTCCTATCCTCGATTTCCGTTTCTCTGCTTTATCCTAACATTTGCGAACTTCTGTGACCATCGGGATTTGTGTTTTCTTTCGATATACCGAAATTCTTTTTCGTCATACAGATCATCAGCTGTTACTTCGCTTATACTAATTAATTAACGATTGTAAAGAATCTATATAAACAACCGATACTCTCGATTGTAAATAACAGATAAAACAGCTGTTACCATCGATTTTATAAATAAGTACCACTAGCACAAACTAAACAACTGTAATAGCTGCAAACTTGTGTAACTTGTCTAAACTTTTGAAGGTAAATAGGTTATAACATTTTAGTTTTTGTGAAATTGTTTTCTTATTTGTTTGCAGTATAACGAAAAATATAATTCATCACTAGGACCAAAAGAAGCTTTTCGATCCCCGCTCGTTTTCCTTTTGAAACTTGAGCTTGTATCGAAAAGATTCATTTTTGGTCCTAGTGATGAAATATACTATTATTGTTGTCCATTCTCTTTGTGGCCATTAAAAGTCACTCTTTTCTTTCGTATTGATGGAATTATATTAACAAATTTTTCATACAGTTGCTCTTAAAACTGAATTTGAAATCTGTTCTTGTACTCCGTTTCGAGCCTAGAAGTTTTCTTAATAATTACCTCTCTTTTTTTCTTGTGATTGTCTCAGCTGCATATAAACATTTTGGTTTGACCACTAGTAGTGATTTTGATTTGAGATCACCTCCTTGAGAAAAAGTGATTCTGATTTGTATGTGTTCTGACATACTCCGGATGCTGGTTCCAATTTCCTGGCTCTTTCTTCTACGGCTAATATTTCGGCGTTGTTTGGTGGTATTTCCAGTCCCCAATAACTTGTCTGCCAAACCTTTCAAGGCGGAATTCACATACATATAGTGTATAGTGAAGCAGAGCGAAAGGTAGGTACTACTTGAAAGTAGTTATGGTACACCGATGATTCCTGAACTTTGGAAGAAAATGGTGCCAGTATGTATGACCTCACCTAGGGCGAAGAGCGGCTAATTTATGTCACTCACGAGTGTTTTACTACAACTAGTCAAGAATAATTTGTTTTCAAACCTGTGATTTTGGTGGGAGACATTTGCTCTAATATAAAAGTTGCGATAACATTGTAAGAAACAAAAATAGGCCAAAAATTACAATTTTTACATTTGTCTTGAATAACTTATTTCTGTAAATTCTAGAGAAAAAGTGGCATATAAAAATTACAGATTGTGAAGTTTACCATAGAAATAATCTATTTCAGTTCCAAAATTTTTATTCCTGCAGGCGCTATAAAGCGAATGAAGAAATTTGCTGGGCGAAGTGTTGGCGAGCTCATTAAAAAAATCTCAGTCAATTTTTTATGTTGAAAGATAACGAGTTAAGGTATTAAAATTCTAATTTAAATTTTGAATTTTTTTACCTCAATTGTAAAATTAACAGTATGGAAACTTTGGGAAGTTTTGTATAAATGAATACGTCATTAAGAACTTGTTTATGGCACAAACGAAGCAAGTTTGGGCACTTTTTAAAATATATATATATTTCAAATAGGTGGTCGATTATTCATTTTCACTTTTTATTTTCAATTTTTATTAACAACTACTGAAATAAAATTTCTGGTGAAGATTAGTTTTGGTTAGTTTTTATTTGGTTTTGAAAATGGGTGGGTATATTGTATATTCCATCGATAATGTTTTCCTTTTTCGATGGTGATTAACAGTGAAAACTGCGTTGATTGAGGCTGAATACTATATAAACAACTGATTAGGGAGAATTGCTGCTGTCGACAGATTAACTGTGTGTCCAAACCCAACAAGTCTTACAAGTCTTCACAGAAAAGTTTAGTGTAGAAGGGCCTAATAAATCCTCATTAAGTGACTGACAAGTGTCAACAGACAATGTCGTAACACAGGGAAAAGTCGATTAATGTGTAAGGTGCATAGCTTATGCTCTGCGTTCCAAGAGTCCGTGGACACAGTGCCTACACACCATTGCGTAAAATGCGTCCAAAGTCTGTCTCACTCATTAGTTGTTCCACGAAGACAATTACACACGTGAAGCTTACCGTCAGTAGTTTATGACATCTGTAATACCAGACAGAGAAAAACTGAGTACTGATTTGACGGGACCATAGAAAACCCTAATCAGCTGCATGAGTCGTCTCTCCGCTCACAGAAATTTAGTATCTGGTCTTCAATGTCACACAGTTGCATCTTCATAACATTATTTTATGATACCTTGAACTGTGACCTATACAATAGAGACTGTGCGAGTGTGTGGGTGCTATACTAGCAGACAGGTTAGAGTGGTTTGAACAGGATAGTTTTACAGACCATAACGTAATGTATTATTTGCTAAATTTGTTTCATGGACAAGTAATCTCTCTAGAGCTGTGGTCATCTTGGTCACCAGATTTATCACCATCCGACTTTTTCTTGTCGGGTTACCTAAAGGATACTAAGATACTTCCTAAGTTAAGAAAATCTTTTAAAACCTTATTTTCCGTATTCGCTTGTGTGAATTTCATAATGTCTAGCACTTTTTGTAATATAATAACATAAACTAAAAAATAATGTAAAATAAAGTTGCGGCTCTTTTTGGTTACTCTGCATATGAACCGACTAAAATTATTTCCAGATACTTATGGAAACCTAAAAACCTCAGCCCTTTTCTTTAATATTTTAAATAAAGTAGGCCAATCCAAATACTTCCCACTGTCGTCTGCATTCTTTTTTATTCAGTAGGAGTATAACTAACAACCCAAGTATTTCATTGGGCAATGTCCAGTTAGGATATCTAAGTCTTGTCTACTCAATGAGAGATACTTTTGATTCAACTCGAACAGTTTCGAATTTAAAGCAGATGTGGAATCACATCTATGTAGACAATGGAACATACAATTTTTTAACTGTACCAGATAAACTGTCTGGTGGTCAGTAAATAATTAATAGGACACAGCTCTTTTTCACTGTATTTACTAAGGAAGTCTGATTGTCAGTACTGACCCATTTTTAAATTTCACGGGTATATTGTACAAAACTGTATATTTCATGTTAAATTATTATTGTTTCGAGATGTGAAATGTGTGTACTTGTTATATATGTACTCAACCTGAAGATGTCATCTGTGTTATGATGAAACAGCTGAAATTACAAGAAATATTCGTATAGTCAAAAGACAACATAGAATTATCATATTTGAAATATTATATTTAATGTCTGTAGTACTGTACTGTTAAAGTTATTTATTTTGCTCTTGTCCGTCCAAACATTTTTATTGACTTTTTAAATATTGTTAATCCAGTAATCAAAGGTCAAAAACATACAGTACGCTTATATTAAATCAACATCAGAACCATATTTGCTTCGTTTAAGAATACTAAATATTTTACCGTTTAGTTTTAGTTTGCTTTTATTTGGTTTTTGGGATGTATGAGTAAGAAAGTTTGTACAATGATTATGGAGAATTTATTTTGTATTTTAATAAATAAATAAATTTACTTTGCCTTTATACTAAAGAGAAACAACTATTTAGTAACTCATGGGGATAATAGTTTGTTGATATGTTCAGATAGTCTAAATAAACAGAGTTCTATTCCACCCGGAAGCACTTTGTTTTAATCGTTAGGCGTCTGTTTGTGTTTTTCTATTAAATTTCTAAGAAATAGATTAAGATTTAAATTTAATTTTCTTCTCTGGTTTGACTCATGATGTCAAACGTGTCTGCTAAAGATTATAATTTTGTACAGTCGTTTTAAAATGGCGACATTTCAAATGTTGAATTAAGAATATTTAAAAAATCATTAACTTAAGAATAAAATGGTAAAACACAATATGGTTTACTATTTTAAAAATTACTTTGTTGTTTTTACTGTAGGTAAAAATAAAAGTGAAGGGAGATACTTCCAGGATGAAAGAAGGAAATGTTATTTTTACTTAAAGCCAAATAAAAGCTATAGAAAGGAATTGTTTTTACTATGGGCCAAATAAACGTTGAAGGAAGGAAATGATGTTTTTATTACAGGCCAAATAAAAGTTCAAGGATAGTTCACCCAAGAAGAAGAAGGACTTGTTTTTTTATCGTAGGTCAATTAAAAGTTGAAGGTGAGTTCATCCAAGAAGAAGGAAGCGATTGTTGTTTTTACTGTATGGCAAATAAATGATAAAGGAAAGTTCGTCCAAGAAGAACGAAGGAAATATTGTTTTTACAGTAGGCCAAATAAAAGTTGAAGGAAGGTAAAATTAGGTTTTTACTGTCGTCAAAATAAAAGTGGAAGGTAGGTACATCCAAGAAGAAAGAAGGAAATATTGTTTGTACTGTAGGCGAAATAAAAGTAGAAGGAAAGATCATCCAAGTAGAAGGAAGGAAATGATGTTCTTACTGTAACCCATATACAATTTTAAGTAAAGTTCATTCCAAAAGATGGAAGGAGATGTTGTTTTTACATTAGGAAAAATAAAAGGTGGAGGAAAGTCCATACAAGGTAAAGGGATGAAATGTTGTTTTTACTATAGGCAAATAAAAGTTGAAGGAAGAGAATGTTGATTTTACTGTAGGCCAAATAAAGTTGAATAAAGGAAATGTTGTTTTACTGCAGGAAAAATAAATGTTGTAGGAAAATCCATCGAAGAAGAAAAAAAAGGAAATGTTGTTTTTACTGTAGGTCAAACAAAATTTTAAGGAAGGTATTGTCGTTTTTATTGCAGGCCAAATAAAATTTGAAGGAAGGTCCATCCAAGAATAAAAATGGAAATGTTGATTTACTGTAAGGAAAATAAAAGTTGAAGTAAAGTATATTCAAGAAGAGGGATGGAAATGTTGTTTTTACTGTAGGCCAAATAAAAGATGAAGGAAAGTTTATCCAAGAAGAACGAAGGAATGTTGTTTATTTTGTAGGGGAAATAAAAGTTGAAGGAAATTTCACCCAAGAAGAGGTGAGGGATTATTGTTTTCACACTAAGGTAAATTAAAGTTGAAAGAAAGTACATCAAAGAAGAATGAAGGAAATGATGTTTCTACTGAGGGCCAAATAAAAGTTCAAATAAAGTTCATCCGAAAATGTGTAAAGATGTTGTTTTTACTGTATGCCAAATAAAAGTTGAAGGAAAGTTCATTCAAGAAGAAGGAAGGAAATGTTGATTTACTGTATGGAAAATAAAAGTTGAAGGAAAGTTCATCGAAGAAGAACGAAGGAAATGTTGTTTTCATTGTAGGCCAAATCAAATTTGAAGGAAAGTAATGTAGTTTTTCCTGTGAGCCAAATAAAATTGGACGTAAGGTTTATCCAAGGAAAAGAAATGAAGTATTGTTTTTACTGTAAGGCAAACAAAATATGAAGGAAAGTTCATCCCAGAAGAACGAAGTAAATGTTGTTCTACAAAAGGCCAAATAAAATTAGAAGAAAAATCCACCCATGAAGGAAAGAATTGTTGGTTTTACAGTAGGCCATTAAAAGTAGAAGGAAGGTCCATCCAAGAAGAAAAAAAGGAAGTATTGTTTTTACTGTAGGCTAAATAAAAGATGAAGGAAAGTTCATCCAAGAAGAACGAGAGAAATGTTGTGTATTCTGTAGCGGAAATAAAAGTTGAAGGATTTTTCATCGAAGAAGACATAAGGAATTGTTGTTTTCACTGTAAGGGAAATTAAAGTTGAAGGAAAGCACATCCAAGAAGAAAGAAGGAAATGTTGTTTTTACAGTACGACAAATAAATTTCGAAGGAAATTTCTTTCTAGATGGAAGAGGAAAATATTGTTTTTATTGTAAACCAAATAAAAGTAGAAGGAAGGAAATGTTGTTTTATGTAGGGCAAATAAAAGTTGAAAGTAAGTCCTTCTAAGAAGAAGGAAAGAAAATTGAATTGAAATTAAGATTTGGTAAATCAAAGAAAATTATGATTTAAGGTAACATGTTCATAGACTCTTTTCAACGGGAGGACGTGGAGTCATGTCCAGAATCAAGAAGTTCAGCGAGGCCTCTTCAAGAAATACGGTAAAAAATATCTTGCGTGTATTTTTTCTATTTTGGTATTACGAGTGTGTGTATGTATATTATGTATTTGTTTTTGTAGGAAGTTTTGGAAACAATCAGTGTTGGTGGCTTATCGTAATAAGTCAATAAACAAACGGGTACACGCTCTCTGGTTTGGAAAGTATCGAGATGAAAACGAGCACGTTTAAGATTTTTTAGGAAAATATTGGTTTAATTTTTTTATAAATATTTTGAAATTCTAATCACATTAATTGACCTACCTAATCCATCAGCACGTTATAGCAAAACTAATCTTCATTATCATCATTATCAAACCACCCTTCACGTTTCAAGCAGTCAATTATCAAGCATAGGACCATAGAAGAATTAGAATAGTTTTAATACCTTTGTAGTATAATAGAAAGAGTGGAGAAACAGACGTCTCGCAAAGGATCAGGAATGGAAACGGGGTATATGTCATCTTGCGCTAATTTGGCGAACACAAACAGTTAAGAAAAACTTATGATTTTCGAGACAAAAGTAAAATATGTGCTTTTACATGTTATCAAGCATGAAAAGTCACAAAGTCTATTTCTACAAGTCACAAGTCTTTGTAAATTACTTTATAAGAATACCAGAACGAATTTCAAATGAAGGATTGTGAAGGAGGTCAAATCAAAGTCCAATTAAGGGAATGATCAAGAAAATGAAGTATAGTTGGTTGAGCCATATCCTGAACGCCTAGTAATAATATAATTCGGCAAGCCCTAGAGTGAAACCCCATTGGGAGTAGGAAACAAGGAAGACCGAAAAAAACGTGGAGGAGATTAGTCGAGAGAGAAATATAGGAGGAAGATAAGAACTGGAGGCAAATGAAGCAGAAACCCTCAAGGGCTCATTTATAGAGAGCACAGGCATTGCAACTCCTAAATTTGTATCAAATAAAAATAGAAGTTATTCTGATTACGATTATGTATGTTTATTTGACGAAAACAATATTATGTTGACGCTAGGCAAAATTTAAAATGTCAGATATCATGTCCTCCCTCCTGACTTCAACACGGCGTAACCTACACATCTGAAAAAGAATAACTTGTATTTTAAATTAAATTGTAGTGAGAAATCATATAATACATTATATATATTATGACGGAATATAACTTAATTCAACCACACAATGAGAAATGCCTAGCGTATAAGTGTTAAAATCAATTTTTATGAATCAAAACAGTTCAATAGCTATTAAAAGATATTTTTCTCTTTATTAGGATCCGTAGGTAAAACCAATGATGACCCTTATAATTTCACGCTCGTGTCTGTCTATACAATTTAAACTTGCCGTTCAAAAGACTTTGACAATAAAAATAACTGCCCCTATATGTTTACGGACCCTAAGAGTCGTGTGGTTTTAGCACAACCTTGACCCTTTCATTAGATAACTTAAAATTTGGTAGCAGACAAAAAACGAAATTACAATATTCTCAAAATCCACTCTATTTTGATAAAATTTCCCTCAAGTGTAGCCTATAAGGACCAAATTAAAACGTATTGGTCGCCATCTATCCAAAAATCGGTTAAAAAAACAAAAACGAGGCTGTTATAAAATTACGTGCGTAATATCTCAAAACCTACTACACCGATTTAATTCAAATTTTGGTGAAATACGAAGATTAATTACGAAAACCTGTGTTCTGTGTGGAAAATAGTAAGTAAAAACGTTGATGAATAATTGAAAATATTAAACAAAAGTGAACTTTATTCGCCATCATTAAAAGATGGATTAAATCAAATTTACGCTGTTATGTACACGGCACAAGGGACGCAGATTTAGGCCCTAAAATAAATATTTTGTTTTCAAAATACGGCGTCCATGGTTTATTTTCACTTTTTGATTGACAACTACCGAACTGACATTTTTGGTGACGATTATTTTTGGGGTCATTTATATTTAGTTTTGGGTTTGGGCGAATAAAAAACTGTGTGATGTAGGCTACTTACTATTTATTTTGTATTAAAAAGTTAAATGTCATTTTTTTAATTATTGTTTTGTTGTTGTTTCGCCAGGTTTACACACTCGCGAGAAGTCAGATACAGACACAGACAATATTTTTTACAAATATTATATTACAGAAACTATTTGAAAGAAAATTATATCCGCTATTCGTTGATTGGTTCCACTAAAGGGTTTCGAAAAAAAAAATTAATCGAAAGAAATATAAACAATTTTCATTAATAACTCTAGAGCAATATTTATCCGCAATCTTTATTTTTTAAATACTAATGTTTTATCACAGCTTACCTGCTAATTCCGAAGTCAAGCTCGGCAGTCACTACAATGTTACAATGTTAAATCGATGTTTCACGTTTTAATACTCAACTGCGCCTGCGTTATATATATATTTTTGTGTCACCGCAATTCGATTTAATTAAATACGGCGCTAAAAATACGCCATTAAACAATTCAATAAATAATTCCCGCAATGCAGAAGGCGATAATTGAAATCGACGGCTTCTTCAACGCAGTGAAACGTTCGGGTTCTCCTACGTATGACCAGTTTAAATCATAAATTTTATTAGATTCGTCCCAAATTCAAACGATTAGCGAATTTAAAATAAACTAAACAAAAACTCACAATCCGTTTTATACGGATGATTATTTGAGTCCTAAAAGACTACAGTTGAGTAATATTTTAACGATATCTGTATACCGGTAATCGTTTTTTTTTTTTTTTTTTAATTTCGGTCGGTAAATTTTATTTTCTGCGAATACAAACAACAATTCGAACAATCGTGATGGAATAAATAATTGCGATTTGGAAAAATTTACAACCTGAATATATGCCAATTCCTACAAGAGAGTGTTGGTTGAAGAGAGCAAATCTATATTGGGAATTGTGGAATCTACCTAACTGTGTTGGGGGTTCAGACAGAAAACATATCAGAATTAAAGCACCCCCAAAAAGTGGTTCAGCATTCTACAATTATAAAGGTTTTGTTTTCAGTAGTTTTATTAGTTGTAGCAGATGCAGATGCAGTATTTTTAAGTATTGATTTTCGTGAGTATGGCCGTAATATTGACGGAAGGGTACATTTGGGAAGCATGGTTTAGTGATAACTCCAATTACTAGAACCAGTCACTTTGCCAGGAGAAAGTATGTTGTTCCACTTTTATTTTGCTGCAGATGGGGCTTTTCCTCTCACTAACAATATAATGATGCTCGTAGAGAGTTAAGAAACGAGAAAAGAATATTTAATAACAGATTATCTAGAGGGAGGAGATCAGCGTCTTTGGAATGCTAACTTCTAAGTTCAGACTACTAGAAACTGCAATTTGTCTAGATGTTAAAATGGATGACATTATTAAAGCTGTTTGTGCCCTACATAAATTTATTCGAATTCACAACGGAATATTTTCCAATGCAGGATTACAAACCTCAGTACAGGGTCAAACTTATGATATTCTTTTGTCACAGCGTCATTATTGTGTTTCGGCTTAGGTAAGCCGCCTATAGATCTCGTATAGCTTGGTTGCAAACGTTCCACAAAGTTGCCGCTAGATAGCGTTGTAGATCGTGTCGTCAGTTTTAATTTATTTAATTATAACAATAAAAATTAATGACGTTTTATAGTCTTTATTATCGTTTTTATTGTAAATTTATTTATATAATGAATTCAATTAGTGAAATTAGTATTTAAATATTTAAGTTGTGAGAGAAAAAACATTAAGAACTCCACACTCTCATTGTAGTAATTCACATTCGTATGAGTTACATGTTTCGACGTGGTTTAGTAAACTCGTCTTATAATTCACTCGTTAATTACTAGGTGATTAGCGTAATTTTTGTCAATGCCTAACATTGTTGGGCGTTAATACAAAACAATCTTCAGCTTTAAACCATTACTGTTGGTTTCTTTATTATTGTGGAGAAAGCCAGTAAATAATAATGGTATAAATTATAGTTAGCATGGCTTTTATTGGAATGTTACTATATTAATATCCACAGTTTTTTCTTTGCAACATTAAGAAATCAGTAGATGGTGATGGTTTTATTTATAACCTTCTCGGACAGAAGCTGAACAGTTGGGTTTATCAAAACCTATGAATAAGAATGTTCTTGCTTACCCAATTAATTTCCCCTGCTTGTATATAATATATTCTTACAAAGTCATCGAATTAGAATAAGTGTGCATTAAAAAACTTAACTGAGAAACAAAGGGCAATAAGAAACCAATCTATTCTTCTAAGTCATTAAACCATCTTTTTGGTTTTGTATAAAAAAACTAAATATTAAATCCCTACAATTTGTATTTCTATATAAAGACTAGAAACTATATATTTAAATATGGTGTAATAATGGAACAGAGAATTGTAAAAAAAAAATAAAAAATAAATATGGGACGAGAATTGTATCCATAGGCGATTTAGATCATATATTTTTTAAACTTTATTTTATTTAGAATCAACGGTCTATGGCAGATTTGAAATTTATTATTTACTCCGTTTTTGTATTTTTTTTACACCCTTTTATTTTTGGGTATTTTTTTTTTTTTTTTTTTTTTTTTTTTAATATTTAGCCGTTTAGGAATTACAGGCACTTAAAGTTCAAAAAATTAAACGTTGAAATTTGGATTTTATACAATTCCATTTTAGTAAAAAACTTTATAGAAATCGTCCACAGAGATCAGATTTAGTTATAAACAATCCAATTTACGACAGTATAGAAACAACAAGAATTAATGTACATAATATTTATTTAAAAACCTGGAAAGAGGGGAACTTACTGTTGTCGATAAAGTAGACTATTCCACAGCGCTATCTTTTGGATTATTTCAAACTACCACGACTATTACCGACAAAATCTAAGCAACAATTAATTAGGTTTAAATTATTTCGTAACACTTTATTAGGCCTTCTTTCAAATTTCTAAATAAACGTAATTTAAAAACATTGTAAATATTGGTCTTATTTCAGATGAACAGATTAGACGAGTAAAATAATAATGGACAGTCTTTATAAAATCATTCGAAAAATCAACTAGTAAATAATTGTTAATGACTTTTTAATCACCTGTTAGGCCTAAAACTAATATTCAAAGACCGTACTTAACCTGGGCCTAAGCCATTACACATCGGAAAGAGCTTCAAGACCAAAATTTGGGTAGTGTTGATTTTACTGTATGTATTTTTATAAGAAACAATAATTGTTTATCACATTACACTGTTTTTTACATCAATTTAAAGACTGTATTCTATCGATGTAGTACAAATTTTTATGTTAAGGCTCTAACCACCCCCGCCATATTGAATTCATCTCCCATAAGAATAATGTTACACTTGAGCAGTTGTACTGATGTCAATTTTAATCTCAGAATTATCGTTAAAAGATAATTTTAAAGATCACGTGAACGCGGATGTTTCCCTTTATTTAAAAATTGGGATATAATCATTAGAGGTTGAACAAATGGAGTAGACATTTGTAAATCGATTTTCTATTTTGCTATTTTTTTGTGAGCCAGTGATATTTACGAAAAATTTAAAAAAGGTAAACACTTAGTGATTTATTATCTATTACAATAAATAATGCCGAATTGTCTAACTTAAAAATTAGGGCAGATTATACAATGGATTAAATGAAAAAAATGGACCCATGTGTACAAGGCTGCCCTCGCGTGGTTTGAAAGAGAACTACTCAGACGCGGAGGAATCTAGCTTTTAGCACTGATAGGCCTGTTTTTTTTAATGTTTCATAATATTACTAAAACTAATAACACGTTAATTCTTAAAATATTTTGTAGTATATTACATAATGCCGAATATAACCATTAATGTAAACTATTTTTGCTAAACATTTATAATTCATTTATTTCTTTACATTATTACTCACGTTAATCAAAATTACTAGTCAATTCGACATTACAATTATTAAACCATTGTACTGTGTGACGAATAATATTCATTACATATAAATTTGTTTAGCTACTGCGATTTCCTTTACGGTAATGTAGATCCATTAGATCTCTAGCCTGCATCATATCGTTTCCTGTTGTCATCAAACATTAAAAACTTTGTCTCTAATTGGTTAAGAGTGATTCCATCTTTTGCAGAGCGTGCAGTAGCCACATTACGTAACAGTTTGCCTCCTATAAGCCCGTCAGCTCATATAAATAACATATACTGTAATCGGTAAAAAAAAACACTATCTTGGTTGCAAACGTTCCACAAAGTTGCCGCTAGATGGCGTTGTAGATCGTGTCGTCAGTTTTTAAGATATTTAATTATAACAATAAAAATTAATGAATTTTATAGTCTTTATTATCTTTTTTATTGTAAATTTATTTATATAATGAATTTAATTAGTGAAATTAGTATTTAAATATTTAAGTTGTGAGAGAAAAAACATTAAGAACTCCACACTCTCATTGTAGTAATTCACATTCGTATGAGTTACATGTTTCGACGTGGTTTAGTAAACTCGTCTTATAATTCACTCGTTAATTACTAGGTGATTAGCGTAATTTTTGTCAATGCCTAACATTGTTGGGCGTTAATACAAAACAATCTTCAGCTTTAAACCATTACTGTTGGTTTCTTTATTATTGTGGAGAAAGCCAGTAAATAATAATGGTATAAATTATAGTTAGCATGGCTTTTATTGGAATGTTACTATATTAATATCCACAGTTTTTTCTTTGCAACATTAAGAAATCAGTAGATGGTGATGGTTTTATTTATAACCTTCTCGGACAGAAGCTGAACAGTTGGGTTTATCAAAACCTATGAATAAGAATGTTCTTGCTTACCCAATTAATTTCCCCTGCTTGTATATAATATATTCTTACAAAGTCATCGAATTAGAATAAGTGTGCATTAAAAAACTTAACTGAGAAACAAAGGGCAATAAGAAACCAATCTATTCTTCTAAGTCATTAAACCATCTTTTTGGTTTTGTATAAAAAAACTAAATATTAAATCCCTACAATTTGTATTTCTATATAAAGACTAGAAACTATATATTTAAATATGGTGTAATAATGGAACAGAGAATTGTAAAAAAAAAATAAAAAATAAATATGGGACGAGAATTGTATCCATAGGCGATTTAGATCATATATTTTTTAAACTTTATTTTATTTAGAATCAACGGTCTATGGCAGATTTGAAATTTATTATTTACTCCGTTTTTGTATTTTTTTTACACCCTTTTATTTTTGGGTATTTTTTTTTTTTTTTTTTTTTTTTTTTTAATATTTAGCCGTTTAGGAATTACAGGCACTTAAAGTTCAAAAAATTAAACGTTGAAATTTGGATTTTATACAATTCCATTTTAGTAAAAAACTTTATAGAAATCGTCCACAGAGATCAGATTTAGTTATAAACAATCCAATTTACGACAGTATAGAAACAACAAGAATTAATGTACATAATATTTATTTAAAAACCTGGAAAGAGGGGAACTTACTGTTGTCGATAAAGTAGACTATTCCACAGCGCTATCTTTTGGATTATTTCAAACTACCACGACTATTACCGACAAAATCTAAGCAACAATTAATTAGGTTTAAATTATTTCGTAACACTTTATTAGGCCTTCTTTCAAATTTCTAAATAAACGTAATTTAAAAACATTGTAAATATTGGTCTTATTTCAGATGAACAGATTAGACGAGTAAAATAATAATGGACAGTCTTTATAAAATCATTCGAAAAATCAACTAGTAAATAATTGTTAATGACTTTTTAATCACCTGTTAGGCCTAAAACTAATATTCAAAGACCGTACTTAACCTGGGCCTAAGCCATTACACATCGGAAAGAGCTTCAAGACCAAAATTTGGGTAGTGTTGATTTTACTGTATGTATTTTTATAAGAAACAATAATTGTTTATCACATTACACTGTTTTTTACATCAATTTAAAGACTGTATTCTATCGATGTAGTACAAATTTTTATGTTAAGGCTCTAACCACCCCCGCCATATTGAATTCATCTCCCATAAGAATAATGTTACACTTGAGCAGTTGTACTGATGTCAATTTTAATCTCAGAATTATCGTTAAAAGATAATTTTAAAGATCACGTGAACGCGGATGTTTCCCTTTATTTAAAAATTGGGATATAATCATTAGAGGTTGAACAAATGGAGTAGACATTTGTAAATCGATTTTCTATTTTGCTATTTTTTTGTGAGCCAGTGATATTTACGAAAAATTTAAAAAAGGTAAACACTTAGTGATTTATTATCTATTACAATAAATAATGCCGAATTGTCTAACTTAAAAATTAGGGCAGATTATACAATGGATTAAATGAAAAAAATGGACCCATGTGTACAAGGCTGCCCTCGCGTGGTTTGAAAGAGAACTACTCAGACGCGGAGGAATCTAGCTTTTAGCACTGATAGGCCTGTTTTTTTTAATGTTTCATAATATTACTAAAACTAATAACACGTTAATTATTAAAATATTTTGTAGTATATTACATAATGCCGAATATAACCATTAATGTAAACTATTTTTGCTAAACATTTATAATTCATTTATTTCTTTACATTATTACTCACGTTAATCAAAATTACTAGTCAATTCGACATTACAATTATTAAACCATTGTACTGTGTGACGAATAATATTCATTACATATAAATTTGTTTAGCTACTGCGATTTCCTTTACGGTAATGTAGATCCATTAGATCTCTAGCCTGCATCATATCGTTTCCTGTTGTCATCAAACATTAAAAACTTTGTCTCTAATTGGTTAAGAGTGATTCCATCTTTTGCAGAGCGTGCAGTAGCCACATTACGTAACAGTTTGCCTCCTATAAGCCCGTCAGCTCATATAAATAACATATACTGTAATCGGTAAAAAAAAACACTATCTTGGTTGCAAACGTTCCACAAAGTTGCCGCTAGATGGCGTTGTAGATTGTGTCGTCAGTTTTTAAGATATTTAATTATAACAATAAAAATTAATGAATTTTATAGTCTTTATTATCTTTTTTATTGTAAATTTATTTATATAATGAATTTAATTAGTGAAATCAGTATTTAAATATTTAAGTTGTGAGAGAAAAAACATTAAGAACTCCACACTCTCATTGTAGTAATTGACATTAGTATGAGTTACATGTTTCGACGTGGTTTAGTAAAACATAATTCACCAGTTAATTACTCTGTGATTAACTTTATTTTTGAAAATGCCTAACAGAGTTGGGCGTTAATACAGAACAGTCTTTAGCTTTAGACCATTACTATTGGTTTCTTCATTATTTATTGTGAAGAAAGCCAGTAAATAAGCCATAGCCATAGTCTGGTGTAGGGTTAAACCTAATACCTTTTGGACCTATTTTTCCATGGTCACTCGTTAACGTGTCTCCTATGTCCTTGCATCATGAGATGCCAACAAATGTCTCAATCTATCACACAACTCATTCGTATCGTATCATTATGAATCAGTTCTCCTGCTAATTGTTTTAGGATGGAATAACTTCTCTATAATGATTTTATATTTCAAAGATTTCTTACGATTAACTTGTCCTTCCGGATCTTTAGTGTGCACTGGTTCTCAAGCAGATGCCTCTATACTCTTGGGCGATAAACGCTTAAACACCAATTCGTACAATGCGGGCGTCTTTTTATAGTGTACCCCAACAATTATCATTTAACTATCTTCTGATAACTAAAGTGACTTGTCACCGATCATCAGAGACTTGATTTCTATTTTCGGTCCGTAACTGTGATCTTTATTTTGATTATTGGCGCAATCATTTATTATTTTAAGCATAATATTTTCGTGACAACTGATCTGTGAAAATCCTGTTTATCCATTTTCAGATTCACTTTTCCCTATAGGTTACCGACCTTTATACTATGCTATGGTTGCTCCGGAGTCTCTGAAATGATATCAGTGTCAATAAAACTAACTCTAAGGGTAGACGGTACTTCCTTCTCAACATCCAACTCTTTATTTTTCGTCTACTTACGCTGATTCATTCATAATTCAGCATAATGGCATCATTCTCTGTCGTTTCAACCCATTCTTCGGTTTTAATATCTTGTTTCGAAAAAACACTTCATTTTGTTGTAACTCTTTAATCAGTGGTGTGTATTTCTTAGTATATAAACGTTCCTCTTCGGCTTCTCCCTACCTTATCTGTCTATACTTTTTCAAGTTGAGGCTTTTGTTTTAAAGTTGAGGCTAGGAAATGTAAAGCTCAATTGATCATTATCACTAGTTCCCTTTTTCATCTTCCACCAAACATTCAAAACCTCTTTTTATCCATAAAATTTCCGTGACACTGTCGGGCGGTGTATTAAATTTAAACTGAATTTTAGTTCTAAGAGTATGAAATTTTCTCCCTTTCGTATTTTGGTAAGAAAATGTATGTTGGTTACCTCCATACCCTAGTACGTGACAACTGTTCTTACAGAAGTGATATTCTGGAGTCTGTTAGTAATATGCTTACAGTAGTGGGGAGGGAGTAGTCATTTTGTGTCAATTATTCTGTAATATTGTAAATATGACGCATGAAAGACAGGTCTGTACATGCAAAAACAAAAACAAACAAACACACACAATTAATCATGTATGTAGGAGTAAGAATGCAATAATATCTCTCATAGTTTTCATAAGCTAATTTTTTTAAACCGTACACGGGTCAGAAGATTTGATAATACTGTGTAATTTGGAATAAATTAAACTAACAATATCAGAATAAATCGTTCGATAATTTCACGAAAAATGGTTAGGGAGGTGGGGGAGGGGGAGGAAGTTATGTCAAATGACTTCACTCTTGAATAAAATATACCTAATGAACGACATTACACTTAATCACTATAAATTTGGTATTATTAGTCGTAAATTAATGCTTTATTTAAATGAAAGAGTTGTCATGCCATCGTTGTACATGTCCATTGTAACTACGCCTCTACTTTATTTAAAACTTGTAATGTATTACGACATTCTATTGACGTTATAATCTACTGTATTGAAATTAAAATATTTCTTTTAAACTAAAGTAACAAAGCGTCTGCTTACAACAGTTGTTTAAAATGCTCCTCTCTAGCCATATTTTATGACCTGCACCTTTTAATCATAAATTCTTACACTAGTATAAAGAGTCTTGTATTGTATCTCGTATTGCTTCAACCGCAGCAGCCCCGGTAGCAATTCTACCAAGGTCACAATCTTCCTCTAGAGGCGTTTATTCCGACACCAAAAGAAAAAGTCCAGAGGATTAAGATCGGGGGAACGAGGAGGCCATTAAACGGGTCCAACCTGCCCGATCGCTGGTCATAAACCGCATTCAAGTGATCTCTTACAATATTTTCAAAATGAGTCGTGGTGGCATAATGCTGGAACCGCAAGTTAGCTCTATTTTCTAAGGGACATTCTTAAAGAATTCCGGAAGAACGTCTCTCAAGAAAACAAGATAAGTAGGCGAATTAACCGATTTGGGAGAATATAGGACCCAATGCTACTAGTCTTGTCAAATTCTTCTGACCTTTCTCAACTAAAGATGTGGGACTCAGAACACTGGTTGCTCGGAGGACACAAACAGGAGATCGTGTTTTAGTTGTAGGTGTGTGTTGCGAGAATATAACACTTGTAGTTTAAAAGTGCACTTTTTTATTTCTCAGTACATTTAGATATATATCTCTTCTTATACCCTAAAAACAATATTTTTTTAGTTTAAAAAATAAATTAGTTGATATTTCTTTTAAGTATTGATTTTTAATTATTTTTCAAAACACGTGATTTTTATAATATTTTTATTTTAATCATAAAATGTAGAAATGCTTTGACGTGTTCTGATTATTTTGTCAAAAGTAATGTGTTGAGTTAATGTTTTCATTGTCCTTGTAATTAATTTTCATTTGTCTTTTTTTCAGAGTGTTATTTATAGTTTTATGAGACACTACAATATTTAAGTTACATTTTTATTTTACACCTCGGGAGGAACATATTCTGTAATTTTATGTTGTATTGGTTTATTTTTTAAATTTTTTATTATTTTTTATATGAGATTAATATATTAATAAAATTAGTATAAATGAGTTGCATATTCTCAAATATACAAAGTATTGAGAATTTTTTTATTGGCCTTTTGATTTTATAGAAGTATGCTTTTTAAGGCCTCCTGAGTTTATTGGAATGGTAGTTCGTACAGTAACCTAAAGCCCAGACAGGTTCAAAAGATTTTAACGAAAATCTGTCCAATTGCTTTACCATGAGGAATTTTATAATTTCGTTTTGAAATATATGTAATATAGAAAGAGTTAAGTAAAGGGTCACGTTCATTGTGCTAGTAAATCCACCCACTGATACAGCGCAACAATGATTACACTAGAAAATGAGCCACATTGACTGTAAAAGTGAATGGACCCAACAGTCACAAGTGTGACCGGGGGCTTATTCTCTAGTACGATTTCTAGAGAATAAGCCCCACGGCCACACTGATTGTACTAGAGAATGGGCCTCACAGGTACACTGATTGTACTAAGCAATGTGCCCCACGAGTAGGCTACTCTGACATTACTACACAATTTACCCCACGGGTACAATTATTGTACTAAGGAATGCCTCCAATGTCAACACGGGTTGTATTACAAAATGTACTCCACAACTACACTGATTGTGGTAAAGAATTGACCTACTGCTACACTAATGTACTGAGAATGTGCCCCATGACCATACGTATTGTACTACAGAATGAGCCCCACTGCTACACTGATTGTACAAGAGAATGAGCCCTACTACCACACTGCTTGTACTAGAGACTAAGCCCTACCGCTACACTGATTGTACAAAAGAATGAGCCCTAAGACCACACTGCTTGTACTAGAGAATAAGATCTACTGCTACACTGATTGTGCTAGAGAATTAGCACCACGGCCACAAATATTGCACTACAGAATAAGCCCCACTGCTACACTCATTGTACAAGATAAAGAGCCCTACGACCACTCTGCTCGTACTAGACAATAAACCTTACTGTTACAATGATTGTGCTAGAGAATGAGCCCCACGGCCACACGGATGGCACTAGAGAATGAGCCACACTGCTACACTGTTTGCACAAGTTAATGAGCCCCACGACCACACTGCTTGTAATAGAGAATGAGCAACACTGATTGCACTATAGAATGAGCGTCACGGTCACACAGATTGTACTAGAGTAACTAGAGAATGAGTCACACTGATTGTATTAGTGAATGGGCCCCATGGCCACAATAATGAGGCCCACTACCACACTAATTGTACTAGAAAATACGCTTCTCGGCCACACTGATTGTACTAGAGAATGGACCCCACGGCCCCACTGATTGTACTAGAGAATGGGTTCCACGGCCTCACCGATTGTACAAGAGAATGAGCCCCATGACCACGCTGATTGTAAGATTGAATATTTCCCACGGCCCCACTGATTGTACATGAAAATGAGCCCCATGGCCACACTGATTATACTAGAGAATGAGCCACATGTAAACGCTGATTGTAAGAGTGAATATTTCCCACGGTTATACTGATTGCACATGAAAAGAGCCCCACGGCCACACTGATTGTACTAGTGAATGAGCCCCTATACTACACTCATTGTACTAGGCACTAGAGAATGGGCCCCACGGCCACACTGATTGTACTAGTGAAAGAGCCCCTATACTACACTCATTGTACTAGGCACTAGAGAATGGGTCCCACGGCCACACTGATTGTACTAGTGAATGAGCCCCTATACTACACTCATTGTACTAGGCACTAGAGAATGGGCCCCACGGCCACACTGATTGTACTAGTGAATGAGCCCCTATACTACACTCATTGTACTATGCACTAGAGAATGGGCCCCACGGCCACACTGATTGTACTAGTGAATGAGCCCCTATACTACACTCATTGTACTAGGCACTAGAGAATGGGCCCCACGGCCACACTGATTGTACTAGTGAAAGAGCCCCTATACTACACTCATTGTACTAGGCACTAGAGAATGGGTCCCACGGCCACACTGATTGTACTAGTGAATGAGCCCCTATACTACACTCATTGTACTAGGCACTAGAGAATGGGCCCCACGGCCACACTGATTGTACTAGTGAATGAGCCCCTATACTACACTCATTGTACTATGCACTAGAGAATGGGCCCCACGGCCACACTGATTGTACTAGTGAATGAGCCCCTATACTACACTCATTGTACTATGCACTAGAGAATGGGCCCCACGGCCACACTGATTGTACTAGTGAATGAGCCCCTATACTACACTCATTGTACTATGCACTAGAGAATGGGCCCCACGGCCACACTGATTGTACGAGTGAATGAACCCCTATACTACACTCATTGTACTAGGCACTAGAGAATGAGTCCCACGGCCACACTGATTGTACTAGTGAATGAGCCCCTATACTACACTCATTGTACTATGCACTAGAGAATGGGCCCCACGGCCACACTGATTGTACTAGTGAATGAGCCCCTATACTACACTCATTGTACTATGCACTAGAGAATGGGCCCCACGGCCACACTGATTGTACTAGTGAATGAGCCCCTATACTACACTCATTGTACTATGCACTAGAGAATGGGCCCCACGGCCACACTGATTGTACTAGTGAATGAGCCCCTATACTACACTCATTGTACTAGGCACTAGAGAATGGGCCCCACGGCCACACTGATTGTACTAGTGAATGAGCCCCTATACTACACTCATTGTACTAGGCACTAGAGAATGGGCCCCACGGCCACACTGATTGTAATAGTGAATGAGCCCCTATACTACACTCATTGTACTATGCACTAGAGAATGGGCCCCACGGCCACACTGATTGTACTAGTGAATGAGCCCCTATACTACACTCATTGTACTAGGCACTAGAGAATGGGCCCCACGGCCACACTGATTGTACTAGTGAATGAGCCCCTATACTACACTCATTGTACTATGCACTAGAGAATGGGCCCCACGGCCACAATGATTGTACTAGTGAATGAGCCCCTATACTACACTCATTGTACTATGCACTAGAGAATGGGCCCCACGGCCACACTGATTGTACTAGTGAATGAGCCCCTATACTACACTCATTGTACTAGGCACTAGAGAATGGGCCCCACGGCCACACTGATTGTACTAGTGAATGAGCCCCTATACTACACTCATTGTACTAGGCACTAGAGAATGGGCCCCACGGCCACACTGATTGTACTAGTGAATAAGCCCCTATACTACACTCCTTGTACTATGCACTAGAGAATGGGCCCCACGGCCACACTGATTGTACTAGTGAATGAGCCCCTATACTACACTCATTGTACTAGGCACTAGAGAATGGGCCCCACGGCCACACTGATTGTACTAGTGAATGAGCCCCTATACTACACTCATTGTACTATGCACTAGAGAATGGGCCCCACGGCCACACTGATTGTACTAGTGAATGAGCCCCTATACTACACTCATTGTACTAGGCACTAGAGAATGGGCCCCACGGCCACACTGATTGTACTAGTGAAAGAGCCCCTATACTACACTCATTGTACTAGGCACTAGAGAATGGGTCCCACGGCCACACTGATTGTACTAGTGAATGAGCCCCTATACTACACTCATTGTACTAGGCACTAGAGAATGGGCCCCACGGCCACACTGATTGTACTAGTGAATGAGCCCCTATACTACACTCATTGTACTATGCACTAGAGAATGGGCCCCACGGCCACACTGATTGTACTAGTGAATGAGCCCCTATACTACACTCATTGTACTATGCACTAGAGAATGGGCCCCACGGCCACACTGATTGTACTAGTGAATGAGCCCCTATACTACACTCATTGTACTATGCACTAGAGAATGGGCCCCACGGCCACACTGATTGTACGAGTGAATGAACCCCTATACTACACTCATTGTACTAGGCACTAGAGAATGAGTCCCACGGCCACACTGATTGTACTAGTGAATGAGCCCCTATACTACACTCATTGTACTATGCACTAGAGAATGGGCCCCACGGCCACACTGATTGTACTAGTGAATGAGCCCCTATACTACACTCATTGTACTAGGCACTAGAGAATGGGTCCCACGGCCACACTGATTGTACTAGTGAATGAGCCCCTATACTACACTCATTGTACTAGGCACTAGAGAATGGGCCCCACGGCCACACTGATTGTACTAGTGAATGAGCCCCTATACTACACTCATTGTACTATGCACTAGAGAATGGGCCCCACGGCCACACTGATTGTACTAGTGAATGAGCCCCTATACTACACTCATTGTACTAGGCACTAGAGAATGGGCCCCACGGCCACACTGATTGTACTAGTGAATGAGCCCCTATACTACACTCATTGTACTAGGCACTAGAGAATGGGCCCCACGGCCACACTGATTGTACTAGTGAATGAGCCCCTATACTACACTCATTGTACTATGCACTAGAGAATGGGCCCCACGGCCACACTGATTGTACTAGTGAATGAGCCCCTATACTACACTCATTGTACTAGGCACTAGAGAATGGGCCCCACGGCCACACTGATTGTACTAGTGAATGAGCCCCTATACTACACTCATTGTACTAGGCACTAGAGAATGGGCCCCACGGCCACACTGATTGTAATAGTGAATGAGCCCCTATACTACACTCATTGTACTATGCACTAGAGAATGGGCCCCACGGCCACACTGATTGTACTAGTGAATGAGCCCCTATACTACACTCATTGTACTAGGCACTAGAGAATGGGCCCCACGGCCACACTGATTGTACTAGTGAATGAGCCCCTATACTACACTCATTGTACTATGCACTAGAGAATGGGCCCCACGGCCACAATGATTGTACTAGTGAATGAGCCCCTATACTACACTCATTGTACTATGCACTAGAGAATGGGCCCCACGGCCACACTGATTGTACTAGTGAATGAGCCCCTATACTACACTCATTGTACTAGGCACTAGAGAATGGGCCCCACGGCCACACTGATTGTACTAGTGAATGAGCCCCTATACTACACTCATTGTACTAGGCACTAGAGAATGGGCCCCACGGCCACACTGATTGTACTAGTGAATAAGCCCCTATACTACACTCCTTGTACTATGCACTAGAGAATGGGCCCCACGGCCACACTGATTGTACTAGTGAATGAGCCCCTATACTACACTCATTGTACTAGGCACTAGAGAATGGGCCCCACGGCCACACTGATTGTACTAGTGAATGAGCCCCTATACTACACTCATTGTACTAGGCAATAGAGAATGGGCCCCACGGCCACACTGATTGTACTAGAGAATGAGCCCCACGGCCACACTGATTGTACTAGAGAATGAGCCCCACGGCCACACTGATTGTACTAGAGAATGGGCCCCACGGCCACACTGATTGTACTAGTGAATGAACCCCTATGCTACACTCATTGTACTAGGCACTAGAGAATGGGCCCTACGGCCACACTAATTGTAAAAGTGAATGCGCCCAACTTTTCTCGGTATACTCCCACACTACACATCTGTACGTTTATTGATCTAACTAATACGTCAAACAATGTATTTATTTAAACAATAATGTCCGTTGTAGTTTGCTGCTGTCATGAAAGTAACTTAATTAATTTAATTGGCTGATTATTTTGTTATTGAAGTTAGACTAATTTGAGAGATTATATCTGACGGTAATGTGAATTCTTTTGAAGTTAACATTCAAACAGCACTTTAAACTTGTTTGCTTTGGTAATTATTGTATTAGCAAGTAAATACACTTATTCTTAGTAGAAAAGTATTTTTTTCCTTTGTTCGGATAGAATCGACGGAAGTATATATATAATGCTTATATTCCAATATTGATCAACTTTCAAAACTTTCATCAGTAGATTTGTCAAAACAAATGTATTTTATAAGGTAGCCAATTTTTAACAACGTTCCTCAGGAATGTTTATCTGTAACGGAATTAGAAGAATGACAGGATATTGGATATTACATAATGAACGTTGGATTTCAAATATGTACATGTGTTTGATCTAGTTATCCGACGTGCCTTGTGTTTTTGAGTCCATTCTTTAAAAATGGAATAACGCTATCCTAATAAAAGGGGGATACAAATTTATAAAATATGGTCAAAGTTAGTACCGTATCCCACACAACATCGTACTAAGGAGGGATTCACTTTAGTGGATTGCGCTTAGTAATCCCGAAAAAAACCTAGCTGGACCTACAACTTCTCTCACGTAGTTTTGGGTTAGATCCCTCTCTAGTCAGCAACTCGTGTTCTCTTCTAACCCTGACCTTAAGTATTCGAGGACTAGAAGGCTTTATTTCATGTTCTTTTCTTCTTTTTATAAAACGATGATGTCCTAAAAGTGTTTTGCTTTTTAAGAACAAGGTAAAAACCAGTATTAAAAATTCATAGCCAATACATTTCTACAAAAACGGATAGGTAGCAGTGTGATTGGGTAGCGCATTCACAAACACGACCAGTACCAGCACAGTATCACTCCCGTTCTTTAGTATAATCAGTGTGTCCATGGGTACATTCTCTAGTACAATCAGTGTGGCCATGGGGCCCATTCTCTAGTACAATCAATGTGGCCGTGGGGCTCTTTTCATGTGCAATCAGTATAACCGTGGGAAATATTCACTCTTACAATCAGCGTGGCCATGTGGCTCATTCTCTAGTACAATCAGTGTGGCCATGGGGCCCATTATCTAGTACAATCAATGTGGCCGTGGGGCTCTTTTCATGTGCAATCAGTATAACCGTGGGAAATATTCACTCTTACAATCAGCGTGGCCATGTGGCTCATTCTCTAGTACAATCAGTGTGGCCATGGGGTCCCATTCTCTAGTACAATCAATGTGGCCGTGGGGCTCTTTTCATGTGCAATCAGTATAACCGTGGGAAATATTCACTCTTACAATCAGCGTGGCCATGTGGCTCATTCTCTAGTATAATCAGTGTGCCCATGGGGCCCAATATCTAGTACAATCAATGTGGCCGTGGGGCTCATTTTCATGTGCAATCAGTATAACCGTGGGAAATATTCACTTTTACAATCAGCGTGGCCATGGGTACATTATCTAGTACAATCTGTGTGGCCGTGGATCCCATTCTCTAGTACAATCAATGTGGCCGTGGGGCTCTTTTCATGTGCAATCAGTATAACCGTGGGAAATATTCACTCTTACAATCAGCGTTTACATGTGGCTCATTCTCTAGTACAATCAGTGTGGCCATGGGAGCCATTATCTAGTACAATCAATGTGGCCGTGGGGCTCCTTTTCATGTGCAATCACAATAACCGTGGGAAATATTCACTCTTACAATCAGCGTGGCCATGTGGCTTATTCTCTAGGATAATCAGTGTGGCCATGGGGCCCATTATCTTGTACAATCAATGTGGCCGTGGGGCTCATTATCATGTGCAATCAGTATAACCGTGGGAAATATTCACTCTTACAATCAGCGTGGCCATGTGACTCATTCTCTAGGATAATCAGTGTGGCCATGGGGCCCATTATCTTGTACAATCAATGTGGCCGTGGGGCTCATTTTCATGTGCAATCAGTATAACCGTGGAAAATATTCACTCTTACAATCATCGTGGCCATCTGGCTTATTCTCAAGTATAATCAGTGTGGCCATGGGGCCCATTCTCTAGTACAATCAATGTGGCCGTGGGGCTCATTTTCATGTGCAATCAGTATAACCGTTTGAAATATTCACTCTTACAATCAGCGTGGCCATGTGGCTCATTCTCTTGCACAATCAGTGTGGCCATGGGGCCCATTATCTAGTACAATCAATGTGGCCGTGGGGCTCATTTTCATGTGCAATCACAATAACCGTGGGAAATATTCACTCTTACAATCAGCGTGGCCATGTGGCTCATTCTCTAGTACAATCAGTGTGGCCATGGGGCCCATTATCTAGTACAATCAATGTGGCCGTGCGTGGGGCTCATTTTCATGTGCAATCAGTATAACCGTGGAAAATATTCACTCTTACAATCAGCGTGGCCATCTGGCTTATTCTCTAGTATAATCAGTGTGGCCATGGGAGCCATTATCTAGTACAATCAATGTGGCCGTGGGGCTCATTTTCATGTGCAATCAGTATAACCGTGGGAAATATTCACTCTTACAATCAGCGTGGCTATGTGGCTCATTCTCTAGTACAATCAGTGTGGCCATGGGGCCCATTATCTAGTACAATCAATGTGGCCGTGGGGCTCATTTTCATGTGCAATCACAATAACCGTGGGAAATATTCACTCTTACAATCAGCGTGGCTATGTGGCTCATTCTCTAGTACAATCAGTGTGGCCATGGAGCCCATTCTATACAACAATCAATACAATCACTGTGGCTTGGGTTTTACCATTGTCTATAGTAAAATCAGTATGGTTGTTGGGCGCATTCTCTAGTTCATTATATTCATGAGTACATTCAAATTATTTATCTAATCTACATTTTTCGTTCCATGGGTAGCATCATCAGGGCAGCTATTTGTATTCAACTTCAAATGGCCACCGTTTAGAATCTCTAATACTATAAAAGATTTTTTCAAATAATTAAATAGTTGGATTCCCTAATTTTTATGGATTTGAAAAAAATCCAAATTATGAAAAACGCTGCCATTTTCCAATATGACTTCATTTTTAGAATTTTCATCAAGGACCCTTACAATTTCACATGCGTGTCTGTCTGTCTGTAAGTCGCAACCCGTCTACATAAAGAATACGATAAACCCTATATATTTCAAACTTTGCATTTATATTCTTTGTATTGTCGCACATATAGGAAAAATATACCGGTAATAAAAAAAAAGACCTTGGAGTTGTTAAGGGGCAAAAACTATGGAGTTGAACAAAACATTTTGGAAATATTATGTGAGGGGTATCATATGGGTATTCTGATTACGAATATGTATGTTTATTTGTCAAATAAATTAATATGTTAATAATACAGATGATTAACTCATTTATTGTAAAAGAAATACTTTGTAGTTCATAAATTCAAAATTTTCAAACATGTTTTTGTTTTCCATTAACTGTATTTATATCAATTTACTCAGAAATAAATCCACTATGAGTTATATTTAAAACTATGATGAATTTATTATATTTTTAACAAAGTTATTCTAAACCAAACATCAAAATTGGAATTTTTTTATTAAATAGCCTTATTTGATTCATAAGGCTTAAAATAAAAAAAGATTGGGGGATAAAAATGAAATGATCAGAATTCAAAAATGTTTGGTTTTTAGTATATTCTTGGGTATTCTAGACAATTACCGAGAAATTAAATTTGGTTTTTTTTTTGATAACTCGTTTATATTTTAAGCTACAGAAAAAAATATTAAAAAAATTTTGTTTGTCATTAAAATACGAAAATACTTCGTTTCTTTTAAAAAATTTGTAAAGTTGGCGGTTTTCGAGATATGTGACATTAAACATTTTAAACGACTGTCATTTTGAAAATATTTGAAATAAAGTCTTTGTTTTTGGAGGACATTGTAACCCGTTACATAAATCAGAACTCAATATTTTAAATATTTTATCTATTTCCAAAGTTATAGGCTACAGTTTTTTTTAAATAAAAATACAAAATGGCACATAGCGGGGAAACAAAACGTAACCAGACATATGTTTTATAAACTTTTTCTTTGTTTTCACTTGAAGAATGAGCTCCGAGAGTGCCGTGAAACAACCTGTATGTAAGTAAAAACCATTTAAGTTTCATTCATCATTCGGCCTAGTTACAACGTCATTCATAAATTATTGTTAGACCAGTTAAGTTGTATCTCCGTCACAACACACAAACCTGGACATGAATTTATGTTATCAAATCTTCTTCAACGCTATATCAGTACTTGCAATGATGCTGGTCAGAAGTCAGTCAATGTTAGACGTTAAAAACTACCGCACAGAAAATAAAAATGATAACGTGATGTTTGTATTCGTAGATCGGGAGTAACTTAATTAATGTCACATTTTTTGTATTAGTAAATCGGGCGTAACGTATTTAGTGTCACTGGTTTTTATTAGTAAATCGGGCGTAACGTATTTAGTGTCGCATTTTTTATATTAGTAAATCGGGCGTAACGTATTTAGTGTCGCGTTTTTTGTATTAGTAAATCGGGCGTAACGTATTTAGTGTCGCATTTTTTGTATTAGTAAATCGGGCCAAAATACGGTGTCATACGTTTTATAAGTTAAATCTGGCGTAATTAAATTAAATTGAAAGAAAAAAATAATAATTACAATAAAATGTCTCTCTATCGTTGCCAAGTTAAACTTTAAATGTTAATTAATTTTAGTCTTTTTTAATTTTTTTATTGTAAATTCGGTTTTGGCTGTACAACAACGTTCGAGATGATGAACTCACCTGACCTCACATTTAAAGGTAAATCAATTTTCTATATTTTATGTCATTAAATATTGGTTATGTTGTGATTGTAAATATTGTCGATGAACAATACTGATAATACATTTAAAACAATTAGTCTTCCAAATTTAGAATGTTAGCTTTGAAATCGGGCTTTGTGTGCATATCTGTAAATTGAATTGAGCTCCGCCTGCGTGGAATACAGGAAGACACGATATTCTCCTCTATCACGCTATCGTTTGTGAAGGACAGGATAGCATGATGTAGAAGCAATGTTTTATTTTAACATTTGCATATAGGCTAGATTGATAATGTATGCGGCATTTTAATGCGTTAAACGTAAATATTTTTTTTAAATTTCCATTATTTTTTTACCCTTTAAAATTACAAAAGAAAACATGCGAAGACGTAATTAAAACTTCCCTTTTTTATTGTTGTTTAAAAGTGAAGAACCTTTTCATCATCGTCTTATAAAAAAAGGACGAAGAAAACATAAAATAAAAACCCTGGGGCTTGAATAGGCCTACTCTACTAATAATGTTAACGTCAGTAGAGACCCGATAAGAAAGATGAAAGAGATGGATCTAACGCAAGACTAGATGAAGAAATGTGTAGAACCAGTTAGGCAATCACGGGATTGTTAGTTAGGTCATGAAGGGCTTTATATTTTGGTTTAATTCATTCAAGGCTATACAGTATTGAAATTTGAAGTGGGGCTAGCAATACATTAATTTAACGGAGGTTTTTCGTTTTAGAGACCCCAAGTATTTTTTACTAATCGATGTATTTAGTACTAAAATTTTAACAGAGAAACGTGTTTTTGTTTTGTTTTCAATTTATTGAAATTCAAAATTATTTGTAGAAACATTAATCATAAAGGGGGAGATAATTCACTTATATTTTTCAATAGTAGTTCAAATCAGTCAGTATCTTTATTATTATGACGCAACATAAATATGAATCCAGCAATTCATGATTTGTTCCGCACTAAAGCAAATTTGATACACTACATCTAAGCATAGTGAAAGTGTATATATACATTAAATCGATTGGCATAGCCACTTAGCCAAACCTTTGTAAATCAGAAATAATTTAGGGCAGGTGGATTATATATATATGCATGTGTGGTTTATATATATAGCCACCTGCCTAAAACACATTTCTCTGTTAAAATTTTAGTTGGTGATTACTCTCTATACTACAATGCATCGATTAGTAAAAAATTCAACAACTTGGTGCCCATAAAACGAAAAAGGTCCAATTTACCTCTAGAAATAACTCAAAAACACTTTATTCGGATTATTTTATCTAAATACCTCACTTAATTTATTCAAAATATTTAAAATTGTCCTACTAAAATATTTATTTTTTCAAACGAAAAACATCTCAGTCATTATTGATTTTTAAAAAAGAAGAAGAAGAAGAATAAAATAAAAGATCGTAAAATACAGACATCTATCTTGCGAATACTCTAATAGCGTCAGGATAGGAAGGAACAAGAGATGATCAAGAGAGGCATCTAACCCAAGACTACGTGAAGAAAGGTGTACATCTACCTAAGTTTGCTTCACCAGTACTTTTTTTATAAGAACAAGAGAGGCTTTCTTCTGTCATCCCTGAGGGACAAAGTTATTGGCAAAGAAATTCTGTCTGGAAACTTAGTTCTAAACTTTAAGGAGCTATATACTTGGTTACCGAAATTTGACCTTCCTCTGTATCGAGGTCAATCATCCCAGATAGCCGTGTGATGACCTCTTTTGCTCTGTCACATCCCGTTTTCTTCTCAGAATATTATCGAACTTTGTCAACAAATTGTAAGATTGTCCTCTTGTATTTTATCAGAAAAAACACGCGTTTTAAAATCAAAAGTTATCTCCTTACTAACTTTGTAGGACGCAGGTTATTCTCTGACCCAGCGAGTACTATAATATAGTGTACACAATATTATATTTTGTTATATTTATTTGCAATTCATTTATTTCCAACAATTTGTATTGTTTTTAATATTATTGAAAGTTATTAATTGTAAAAATTAACGTATTTATTTAAAAACCCACCATTTTGTTTGTTAAGTGGAAAAAAAAAAAAAAACTTAAAATAGTGTATATTAATTTTCAGTTCTTTAAGAAAAACAACTACAAGGTTTCACGTTTGTTGATGTTGTTTTACAATCAATATAACACTTAAAAAGATAGCGAGATATTTCTAGAACACACTGTATAAAATGGCATAGTCTAAGGAGGTCCGATCGAAGAGATGTTGTTTGAAAGTAAAAATATCTGGGTCTCCCTTTATAAAAAAAAAGAAAGGAAAGAACGTAAAATAAAGGTTCCTAGTTCTCCAATGGTATAATAGCATCAGGTCGGAAAAGAACAAGAGTTGGTCAAGAGAGACCTGATAGAAAATATGAAAGAGAGGGATTTAACTCGAGACTAAACGAAAAAAGGTGTAGATCTAACTAGGATATTTCGGAATTGCCAAGCCCCCCCATGAATTGAGGCAACCTGGTGTGTTTTATATTGTCGAAAGTGTTATAAATACTACTTAGAATAGAAATTACGTCTGAAAGTTTTTGCATAACGGTATGACACTACTATCTTGCCTAATGTCGGTTGGGGGGGGGGGTCGAGCGGTTAGTTGACTCCTTGAAATTTGACCAAGGGTGTGAGAGATTAAGTAGGTGGGGATACAATCGTTTAAAAATATTCACATAACTTTTTTGTTCTCACGAATTCTGTAAGCGTATATTATAAATTTAATCAAATATAATAAATCTTTGTTTAACAATAATAAATTGCTTGCAGTACGTTTTTTATGAACAAAGGTTACCCTGCATGGAAGTAGATAGGCAACCTTCAAGACTCGTTGTCAGTTCCGCGATCTCACATGGACAAACTGGATAATATGTTCTAGGTCTAGGTGTGTTGTTACCATACTATTTTGAGATTTTCATAGTAGTTGATTATTTTGAATTTCAATTCCTTTTCCTTGTAATGTTAATAATAGTGTAGATTTGGTTTTAAGAAATTAAATTAAATTCATTTAAAAATAAATCTATTATTATTATTATTATTATGTTTTTATATTATATAACTTTAGTTCTGTATCAAATAAATGTAATCTCAGTTCCTTTTGATTGTGATGCAAAAAAAAAAAAAATAGAAATAATGAAATTACTCCACTATTGTTTCTCTTGTTTGATAAAATACAACTAATATTTGTTTTCTTAACGTCATTTAATATCGATACCTCTTTCTCAAGAAGTTTATTTTATACAACCAAATTAACACAGCACTTTGACAAACATAAATTAATAAAACCGTTTAAACATAATTGAAAGTAATACTTAATTCTAGTAAATTAATACTACATTTTTCTCAAACATAAATTAATACAACCGTTTAAACTTAAATAACAGTAATAATTAAATTCTAGCAAATTAATTCATCACTTTGTCAAACATAAATTAATAAAACCTTTTAAACTTAAATGAAATAATTAAATTTAAAACGTAATAGAAGTTTAATAAAAATTTCCTATATGAAGTTTGTAAAAAACTTGTCTTAGTTACATTTAAAATTTTTTTTTAACATTAATAAACAAAACAGAAATAATAATTAAAATCTGTATTAAATTACTTAAAATTTTCAGAATGTTAAAAGAATTCCCGGGGTGTGAAAAAAATCTGAAAAAACTATTTTTTGGCATTATATGGTAAATTCACAACCACCCCAAAATGTGATTTTTGGTAGTAACTTAAAATTTAAAATGTAAAGCCCCATTTTAATAGTCTTGTTTAATAGACACTTTGTAAACAAAAAGTTACTATTTTATTCCAATACGAAGTGACGGCCTTGTTAAGTATTGATAAATCATATTTACTTCAAAATCTGAAATAAGAATGAGACAAAATTATTATAGGAAAAACTTATAATCAGTTGTTGAATTCAAGTTAATTTATACGTTTCTTCTTGAAAAAAATATCTTATAAATGTTTAGGTTAGGTTATGTAAACTATTTACTTTATTTTGTAATATGCTAGTCTATTATTAGATCCAAGAGTGTGCCTTTAATTTGGGAAGAGAGACAGATCAGTTGAAACAGTAAAAATATATAAGAGATTTAGTTTGTTTAGTTAGATAATAGTAGTGTACCAACCGAGTAGAATTTCTTCTGTCATTATCACATTGAAAAAAAACAAGAATAACATCAGAGAATGAAATAAACACCACTAGTCCTCGAATACCAATAGCATCTCGGTCGGAAGAGAACAAGAGTTAGTCAAGAAAAACCTAATATCAAAGATAAAAGAGAAGGATCTAACCCAAGAATAGATGACGAAAAGTGTAGATCCAGCAAGGACTTCAGGATTGCTACATCCCCTCCCCATATCAAATAAAGATCTCTAATACTCTAAAAGAGTCAGTGTCGAAAGAGAACAAAAGTTCATGAAGAGGGCTCTGATAGTAAAGAAGAAGAGAGGGATCTAATCCAATAATTCTAAGTAGTATTTATAACACTTTCGACAATCTAAAACACACCAGGTTGCCTCAATTCATGGGGGCTTGGCAATTCCGAAATATCCTAGTTAGATCTACACCTTTTTCGTTTAGTCTCGAGTGAAATTACTCTCTTTCATATTTTCTATCAGGTCTCTCTTGACCAACTCTTGTTCTTTTCCGACCTGATGCTATTATACCATTCGAGAACTAGGAATCTTTATTTTAACGAGTGACCATGGAAAAATAGGTCCAAAAGGTGTTGGGTTTAACCCTACACCAGACTATGGCTATGGCTTATTTACTGGCTTTCTTCACAATAAATAATGAAGAAACCAATAGTATTGGTCTAAAGCTAAAGACTGTTCTGTATTAACGCCCAACTCTGTTAGGCATTTTCAAAAATAAAGTTAATCACAGAGTAATTAACTGGTGAATTATGTTTTACTAAACCACGTCGAAACATGTAACTCATACTAATGTCAATTACTACAATGAGAGTGTGGAGTTCTTAATGTTTTTTCTCTCACAACTTAAATATTTAAATACTGATTTCACTAATTAAATTCATTATATAAATAAATTTACAATAAAAAAGATAATAAAGACTATAAAATTCATTAATTTTTATTGTTATAATTAAATATCTTAAAAACTGACGACACGATCTACGACGCCATCTAGCGGCTACTTTGTGAAACGTTTGCAACCAAGATAGTGTTTTTTTTTACCGATTACAGTAGGCTGGAGATCTATAGGATCTACATTACTGTAAAGGAAATCGCAGTAGCTAAACAAATTTATATGTAATGAATATTATTCGTCACACAGTACAATGGTTTAATAATTGTAATGTCGAATTGACTAGTAATTTTGATTAACGTGAGTAATAATGTAAAGAAATAAATGAATTATAAATGTTTAGCAAAAATAGTTTACATTAATGGTTATATTCGGCATTATGTAATATACTACAAAATATTTTAAGAATTACCGTGTTGTTAGTTTTAGTAATATTATTAAACATTAAAAAAAAACAGGCCTTTTTTTTTTTTTTTTTTTCTTTTTTAATTTCGCAGGATAGGTGGAAAATCTTCAAAAGACAAAGGGAGATATCCGCTCTTCCCAATAGTGTGAGATTCTTACTCAGTAAAAACCACCTTCCTTCCTGTTAGTACCCCTATCGCGTGGGACAAGGAAACAGGAAAGGTTTTCCATGTACCAAGCTGAGAAGCTCTTTCCATGGGCGTATCGAGATTGTAACCTAGCAGTGCTAAAAGCTAGATTCCTCCGCGTCTGAGTAGTTCTCTTTCAAACCACGCGAGGGCAGCCTTGTACACATGGGTCCATTTTTTTCATTTAATCCATTGTATAATCTGCCCTAATTTTTAAGTTAGACAATTCGGCATTATTTATTGTAATAGATAATAAATCACTAAGTGTTTACCTTTTTTAAATTTTTCATAAATATCATTCACTGGCTCACAAAAAAATAGCAAAATAGAAAATCGATTTACAAATGTCTACTCCATTTGTTCAACCTCTAATGATTATATCCCAATTTTTAAATAAAGGGAAACATCCGCGTTCACGTGATCTTTAAAATTATCTTTTAACGATAATTCTGAGATTAAAATTGACATCAGTACAACTGCTCAAGTGTAACATTATTCTTATGGGAGATGAATTCAATATGGCGGAGGTGGTTAGAGCCTTAACATAAAAATTTGTACTACATCGATAGAATACAGTCTTTAAATTGATGTAAAAAACAGTGTAATGTGATAAACAATTATTGTTTCTTATAAAAATACATACAGTAAAATCAACACTACCCAAATTTTGGTCTTGAAGCTCTTTCCGATGTGTAATGGCTTAGGCCCAGGTTAAGTACGGTCTTTGAATATTAGTTTTAGGCCTAACAGGTGATTAAAAAGTCATTAACAATTATTCCCTAGTTGATTTTTCGAATGATTTTATAAAGACTGTCCATTATTATTATACTCGTCTAATCTGTTCATCTGAAATAAGACCAATATTTACAATGTTTTTAAATTACGTTTATTTAGAAATTTGAAAGAAGGCCTATTATAGTGTTACGAAATAATTTAAACCTTTTTTTTTTTTTTTTTTTTTTTTTAATTTCGCAGGATAGGTGGAAAATCTTCAAAAGACAAAGGGAGAAATCCGCTCTTCCCAATAGTGTGAGATTCTTACTCACTAAAAACCACCTTCCTTCCTGTTAGTACCCCTATCGCGTGGGACAAGGAAACAGGAAAGGTTTTCCATGTACCAAGCTGAGAAGCTCTTTCCATGGGCGTATCGAGATTGTAAATGTGGAAGAAAGCAGAACTTTATGTATCCGCGCGAAGGGCGTGGTAAAGACCTGACTTGACAGAGTCCAGTCAGGTAAAACCTCGCGACAGATCATGCAGGAGCCCAGGTTTGGTAGATGTGGCGTGCAAGGTGAAGGATGGGAGTTACCTTACAAATACCTTGTTAGTGAATTTATTGGAGGAGATACATACAAGCTACATCTTCTTCTGCTGCCTACTCGATTACTGAAATAAGCGTGCAAGATTAGACTGCATGCAACTGCATCCTGGTGGCGACAGCTTGGCTCATGCCGCTGCGGTGCACCCTTTGATCTGAAACAGAGCTAGAAAGCAAAGAGGTGAAATTTAGGTATGAAGTAGGCTATGCATGGCTTTATAGGCCCAAACGAGAGATCAAGGTCGGTCGTGCGAATAAGGACAGCGGCCGTCTGTGTTTGTCAAATGTTGTGTCGTATGTACCTAGTGAAGAGATTAGTGTTGATGTTGGGTGTGCATGTGCCCCCTTGTAGAGATTAGCTGATAATTGTTGAATGTGTTGTTTGATGAACGGCACATTTAAGTCTTTATGTAAGGTCCTAACTCTGGTGCACATTGGTGCTTTAGTGATTATTCTCAAAACCTTGTTTTGGAATATCTGTAGCCTGCGCATGTGTGTGTCCCCAGTGTGTCCCCAGACGGGCGCTGCATAGGTAATGACGCTTCTAAGTATAGATAAATAGATTATGGTGGCTGTTCTCAATTCAAGAGAACTTGTTTTATTGAGCAATGGATATAGTTGTGACAGTGTCATGTTTGCTCTTTTAATTGTGTCGGATATGTGGGCAGACCAAGTCAGTTTCCTATCTAGGATGACCCCGAGGTACTTGACCTGGCCATGCCAGTGTATGTCTTCATTGAATAAGCGTAAAGGAGTATTAATGGTGTGTGAGTTTCTTTTAGAGAGCAAAAGCGCCTGGCACTTGGACACATTTACCTTTACTCTCCAGGCTCTAAGCCATGGCTCTATATTGTTTAGTGAAGTTTGTAACCTACTGTAGATCATACATGGTTGCCATGACTGTGCGGATATCGCGGTGTCGTCAGCATATATAGCCACATTGGTGTTATCAAGTGTTGGAATGTCGTTGATGTAGATATTGAACAATACGGGCCCGATGAGCGAACCTTGAGGCACGCCAGCTTGTATTGTCCTCTGTGTGGATGTTGTTTGGTCTACATCAACCCTGAACTTGCGGTCTGCTAGGTAAGACCTAATGAGGTGTATCAGCCCGTCTGGGAAGTTGTATTGCCTAAGTTTGTCTATGAGACCACTGTGCCAAACCCTATCAAAGGCCTTTTCAATATCCAGGAAGACTGACCCGGTCGACTGATTACCATTGAAACCCCTGGTAGCGTATTCAACAACTCTTAGCAGTTGAAGTGTTGTGGAGTGTTTGGTTCTGAAACCGAATTGCTCCGGCCTCAAGATGTTGTGTGTGTGTATATGTTTGTTGATACGTTTGAGCAGGATCTTCTCAAAGACCTTGCTCATTGTATTCAGCAAACTAATGGGTCTGTAGGATTCGGGCCTATGCTTGTCCTTCCCCAGCTTGGGAAAAACTAATATTTTAGCTTCTTTCCAAGCAGCAGGGAAATGTTGAGTGCGGAGAATTGCATTACATATGTTTGTAAAGAACCTGAGCGCTTTCTCCGATAAGTTTTTGAGTGTTGTATTTCCAATAGTGTCTGGCCCAGGAGCTTTCCTGGCCTTTGTGTGTGAAATCGCCCACTTAATTTCTGTGAGGGTTGTTTTGTGTATAGAGTGTTGGTGAGGAGAGTAGGCGAATTGTAAAGTGTTGTTTTCAACAGTGTCAGTGAAAACTGGGTCAGAGGGCTGAGTATTTGGTTGAAACGCTTGTTCCAGGGTGTCAGCAAATAGATTTACCTTATCATCCGGGTCCCCCACCTGTCCATGAGGGCCTATTAGTGGGGGATAGCACATAGGTGAACGTGTAAAGTGTTTTACAAGTGGCCATACGGGTTTCTCACTGACATCTAGACTGACCAATTCGGCTTGGAAGCCTTCAGCTCGAAATTGAGTTAGTTCTATCTTAATTCGTCTCTTGAGACGGTTTAGTTGTGTACGTGGTGTACATCTATTTACTCCCTGCTGTAATGCCCTTCTTAGCCTATTGCGACGCTTGATGAGCGCAAGTATGTGTCGTGGTATGAACGTGTGATGCCGAGGCTGGCATTTAATCGGGACTGCGGCTTTCGTCGCGTCCTGTATGGCTGCTGTTAGTTTGTAAACAGCATTGTCAATGTCCTGAGGAGACAGAACCTCATCAGAGTTAGGTAATGAGCCATCCACTTGCTGACGGAACATCTCCCAGTCAGCAAGTCGGTAGTTCAGCACCTCTCTTGGCTCCTTGCTAATAGGATTGCCAGCCACCGCCATTACGACAGGATAGTGATCTGAATTCAAATCCCTATCAATTTAAACCTAATTAATTGTTGCTTAGATTTTGTCGGTAATAGTCGTGGTAGTTTGAAATAATCCAAAAGATAGCGCTGTGGAATAGTCTACTTTATCGACAACAGTAAGTTCCCCTCTTTCCAGGTTTTTAAATAAATATTATGTACATTAATTCTTGTTGTTTCTATACTGTCGTAAATTGGATTGTTTATAACTAAATCTGATCTCAGTAAACGATTTCTATAAAGTTTTTTACTAAAATGGAATTGTATAAAATCCAAATTTCAACGTTTAATTTTTTTTTTGAACTTTAAGTGCCTGTAATTCCTAAACGGCTAAATATTTAAAAAAATAAAATAAAAAATACCCTAGAAAAATAAAAGGGTGTAAAAAAAATACAAAAACGGAGTAAATAATAAATTTCAAATCTGCCATAGACCGTTGATTCTAAATAAAATAAAGTTTAAAAAAATATATGATCTAAATCGCCTATGGATACAATTCTCGTCCCATATTTATTTTTTATTTTTTTTTTACAATTCTCTGTTCCATTATTACACCATATTTAAATATATAGTTTCTAGTCTTTATATAGAAATACAAATTGTAGGGATTTAATATTTAGTTTTTTTATACAAAACCAAAAAGATGGTTTAATGACTTAGAAGAATAGATTTGTTTCTTATTGCCCTTTGTTTCTCAGTTAAGTTTTTTAATGCACACTTATTCTAATTCGATGACTTTGTAAGAATATATTATATACAAGCAGGGGAAATTAATTGGGTAAGCAAGAACATTCTTATTCATAGGTTTTGATAAACCCAACTGTTCAGCTTCTGTCCGAGAAGGTTATAAATAAAACCATCACCATCTACTGATTTCTTAATGTTGCAAAGAAAAAACTGTGGATATTAATAGTAACATTCCAATAAAAGCCATACTAACTATAATTAATACCATTATTATTTACTGGCTTTCTCCACAATAATAAAGAAACCAACAGTAATGGTTTAAAGCTGAAGATTGTTTTGTATTAACGCCCAACAACGTTAGGCATTGACAAAAATTACGTTAATCACTTAGTAATTAACGATAACGAGTGATTTACGATACGAGTTTACTAAACCACGTCGAAACATGTAACTCATACGAATGTGAATTACTACAATGAGAGTGTGGAGTTCTTAATGTTTTTTCTCTCACAACTTAAATATTTAAATACTAATTTCACTAATTGAATTCATTATATAAATAAATTTACAATAAAAACGATAATAAAGACTATAAAACGTCATTAATTTTTATTGTTATAATTAAATAACTTAAAACTGACGACACGATCTACAACGCTATCTAGCGGCAACTTTGTGGAACGTTTGCAACCAAGCTATACGAGATCTATAGGTTGCTTACCTAAGCCGAAACACAATAATGACGCTGTGACAAAAGAATATCATAAGTTTGACCCTGTACTGAGGTTTGTAATCCTGCATTGGAAAATATTCCGTTGTGAATTCGAATAAATTTATGTAGGGCACAAACAGCTTTAATAATGTCATCCATTTTAACATCTAGACAAATTGCAGTTGCTAGTAGTCTGAACTTAGAAGTTAGCATTCCAAAGACGCTGATCTCCTCCCTCTAGATAATCTGTAATTAAATATTCTTTTCTCGTTTCTTAACTCTCTACGAGCATCATTATATTGTTAGTGAGAGGAAAAGCCTCATCTGCAGCAAAATAAAAGTGGAACAACATACTTTCTCCTGGCAAAGTGACTGGTTCTAGTAATTGGAGTTATCACTAAACCATGCTTCCCAAATGTACCCTTCCGTCAATATTACGGCCATACTCACGAAAATCAATACTTAAAAATACTGCATCTGCATCTGCTACAACTAATAAAACTACTGAAAACAAAACCTTTATAATTGTAGAATGCTGAACCACTTTTTGGGGGTGCTTTAATTCTGATATGTTTTCTGTCTGAACCCCCAACACAGTTAGGTAGATTCCACAATTCCCAATATCGATTTGCTCTCTTCAACCAACACTCTCTTGTAGGAATTGGCATATATTCAGGTTGTAAATTTTTCCAAATCGCAATTATTGATTCCATCACGATTGTTCGAATTGTTGTTTGTATTCGGAGAAAATAAAATTTACCGACCGAAATTAAAAAAAAAAGAAAAGATTATACAGATATCGTTAAAATGTTACTCAACTGTAGTCTTTTAGGACTTAAATATTCATCCGTATAAAACGGATTGTGATGTTTTTGTTTAGTTTATTTTAAATTCGCTAATCGTTTGAATTTGGGACGAATCTAATAATATTTAGAATTTAAACTGGTCATACGTAGGAGAACAATCAATAAACAGCTTGAGGAGGCAGGCTAGGTTAATTATCTTGATTGTTTAATATTGAATCTAGAATTAGAAAATAATTTATTTTAATATCTGTATAAGTAATAATTATTTGTTACAGTAAACGAATACAAACAAGTAATCTTGAATGAACCTTGAGTTTCTTTTAAAGCGAAACAGAAAAGCCTGCCCAGTTAACAAATAATACAACTAAAACAGAACTTTTGTAAATTATGAATATTAATAAAATAAAATTATACACAGTGTCCTGAAAAAGGTTCAGGGCTATTCATTTTCAGATTATATACATCAAACCGAACAAAAATGATAAACAACAAGTAGCCGAATTCCGCTTCATTGACCCTCTATCCGCCATTTTGTTCTTTTAGAAAAATATTATAACTCCAGAAATAGATACGATGTTGAGTTCAGATTTGGTATAAGCATTTTGTATGTAATATTTTATAACTGTATCAATCACTAAGACTTTATTTTTATAATTTTCAAAATGGCATTTAATTTTTTTAAAGTTGACGGTTTTCAAGATATTCGGCGTTTAAAGGCCGCCATTTTAAAAATTTAAAAAAATAAAGATTTTGTGTTTGGTACATTTGTAAAACGTAACATACGAAATGCTTATACCAAATCTGAACTCATATCTTTTCCATTTCTGGAGTTATAATGCTTTTTTGTAAAAGAAGAAAATGGTGGATAGACGGATAATGAAGGGGAATTTGACTATATGTTATTTAACATTTTTTATTCGTTTTGATGGATAAAAACAAAAATGAATAGCCAGTTCACTCTTTTCGGGACACCTTGTACATATACAAAAATAGTTTTTACATACATAGTGTCCCGAAAAAGGTGAACTGGCTACTCATTATTGTTAAACATTTTCTAAATACAACGGTTTTCCTCTTTTAAAAACAAAATGCCCTTTTATATTTTTTCTGTAGCTCAAAAGATAACCGAGTTATCGACAAAACCTACAAATTTAATTTCTTGATACTTCTCTACAACACTCAAGAATAGACTAAAAACAAAACATTTTTGAAATCCAATAATTTTTATCGCAAAATCTTTTTTGTTTTTTCCTTTAGAATCAAAAAGACTATTTTTTAATAATTTCCTATTTGCATCTTATTTGTTTCTTATTATTGGCTTTATTTACATCAATTAACTCGGCATTATTTTTTTTCGATTTGTGTTTTCGACTACATTTTTAGGGGTTTTACAACATTTTTCTCAAAAACTAAATAGAGAAGGTTCTGGGACCTATTTTTCACATTTTTTTCGATCACAAAACGTATATAACCACCAAATTTACGTCGTTTATGCCCCGTGAAATTCAATATAGCCGCATATTACCTGTGGATCACAAATCCGGGGTAAATCTTTCGCTAGCTGTAACTTGCTAACGAAATGTTATGGGGCTAATTTTATAAGAACTTTTATCTTACTTTTAGCTATAGAATTATTTCCTGAGAGATTATAGAGGAGTTCCGAATCATTCTGTATGGGAAAAAAATAAAAACTTAGAACAAACTATTTTAATTACTATTTTTATTAGATATTTATTTATTATTTTTTAAAAATAAATTATATTAATTCAGTAGAAAAAAGGGACAAAAATTAGTAAATGGATAAACTTCCATTTCGTTTAATTTAAAAATAATAAAATTCTAATAAAAAATAGTCAACTTTAAACATTTTCTAACAAATCCAAATTTCGAGTAAACAAAATCTCTATTTATTTGATTAAATACCTTAAATATTAAAATCAGAGGAAGTAATTTTTGTTTTAGGTATAATAAATTTCTGTAATCAAAAATATAGGATCCCATTTAAAAAACAAAATTTTGACCTTCACATGACCTTCAGAACGTCCACCAAAATCAAAAGTGCCATGTTAGCTTCACCATGAGGCATTTTATAATTTCGTTTTGACATACATGTAATATAGAAAGAGTTAAGTAAAGGGTCACGTTCATTGTGGTAGTAAATCCACCCACTGATACAGCGCAACAATGATTACACTAGAAAATGAGTCACATTAACTGTAAAAGTGAATGGACCCAACAGTCACAAGTGTGGCCGGAGGCTTATTCTCTAGTACGACTTCTAGAGAATAAGCCCCACGGCCACACTGATTGTACTAGAGAATGGGCCTCACAGGTACACTGATTGTACTAAGCAATGTGCCCCACGAGTAGGCTACTCTGACATTACTACACAATTTACCCCACGGGTACAATTATTGTACTAAGGAATGCCTCCAATGTCAACACGGGTTGTATTACAAAATGTACTCCACAACTACACTGATTGTGGTAAAGAATTTACCTACTGCTACACTAATGTACTGAGAATGAGCCCCATGACCATACGTAATATACTACAGAATGAGCCCCACTGCTACACTGATTGTAAAAGAGAATGAGCCCTACTACCACACTGCTTGTACTAGAGAACAAGCCCTACCGCTACACTGATTGTACAAAAGAATGTGCCCTAAGACCACACTGCTTGTACTAGAGAATAAGCCCTACTGCTACACTGATGATGCTAGAGAATTAGCACCACGGCCACAAATATTGCACTACAGAATGAGCCCCACTGCTACACTCATTGTACAAGATAAAGAGCCCTACGACCACACTGCTCGTACTAGACAATAAACCTTACTGTTACAATGATTGTGCTAGAGAATGAGCCCCACGGCCACACGGATGGCACTAGAGAATGAGCCACACTGCTACACTGTTTGCACAAGTTAATGAGCCCCACGACCACACTGCTTGTAATAGAGAATGAGCCACACTGATTGCACTATAGAATGAGCGTCACGGTCACACAGATTGTACTAGAGTAACTAGAGAATGAGTCACACTGATTGTATTAGTGAATGGGCCCCATGGCCACAATAATGAGGCCCACTACCACACTGATTGTACTAGAAAATACGCTTCTCGGCCACACTGATTGTACTAGAGAATGGACCCCACGGCCCCACTGATTGTACTAGAGAATGGGTTCCACGGCCTCACCGATTGTACTAGAGAATGAGCCCCATGACCACGCTGATTGTAAGAATGAATATTTCCCACGGTTACACTAATTGTACATGAAAATGAGCCCCACGGCCACACTGATTGTACTAGAGAATGAGCCCCATGACCACGCTGATTGTAAGAGTGAATATTTCCCCAGGTTACACTGATTGTACATGAAAATGAGCCCCACGGCCACACTGATTGTACTAGAGAATGGGACCCATGGCCACACAGATTGTACTAGAGAATAGGACCCACGGCCACACTGATTGTACTAGAGAATAGGACCCACGGCCACACTGATTGTACTAGAGAATGGGTCCCACGGCCACACTGATTGTACTAGAGAATAGGACCCACGGCCACACAGATTGTACTAGAGAATAGGACCCACGGCCACACAGATTGTACTAGAGAAATGGACCCACGGCCACACTGATTGTACTAGAGAATAGGACCCACGGCCACACTGATTGTACTAGAGAATAGGACCCACGGCCACACAGATTGTACTAGAGAATGAGCCCCACGGCCACACTGATTGTACTAGAAATGGGTCCCACGGCCACACTGATTGTACTAGTGAATGAGCCCCTATACTACACTCATTGTACTAGGCACTAGAGAATGGGCCCCACGGCCACACTAATTGTAAAAGTGAATGCGCCCAACTTTTCTCGGTATACTCCCACACTACACATCTGTACGTTTATTGATCTAACTAATACGTCAAACAATGTATTTATTTAAACAATAATGTCCGTTGTAGTTTGCTGCTGTCATGAAAGTTACTTAATTAATTTAATTGGCTGATTATTTTGTTATTGAAGTTAGACTAATTTGAGAGATTATTACTGACGGTAATGTGAATTCTTTTGAAGTTAACATTCAAACAGCACTTTAAACTTGTTTGCTTTGGCAATTATTGTATTAGCAAGTAAATACACTTATTCTTAGTAGAAAAGTATTTTTTTCCTTTGTTCGGATAGAATCGACGGAAGTATATATATAATGCTTATATTCCAATATTGATCAACTTTCAAAACTTTCATCAGTAGATCTGTCAAAACAAATGTATTTTATAAGGTAGCCAATTTTTAACAACGTTCCTCAGGAATGTTTATCTGTAACGGAATTAGAAGAATGACAAGAGGTTGGATATTACAGGATGAACGTTGGATTTCAAATATGTACATGTGTTTGATCTAGTTATCCGACGTGCCTTGTGTTTTTGAGTCCATTCTTTAAAAATGGAATAACGCTATCCTAATAAAAGGGGGATACAAATTTATAAAATATGGTCAAAGTTAGTACCGTATCCCACACAACATCGTACTAAGGAGGGATTCACTTTAGTGGATTGGGCTTGGTAATCCCGAAAAAAACCTAGCTGGACCTACAACTTCTCTCACGTAGTTTTGGGTTAGATCCCTCTCTATTCAGCAACTCATGTTCTCTTCTAACCCTGACCTTAAGTATTCGAGGACTAGAAGGCTTTATTTCATGTTCTTTTCTTCTTTTTATAAAACGATGATGTCCTAAAAGTGTTTTGCTTTTTAGGAACAAGGTAAAAACCAGTATTAAAAATTCATAGCCAATACATTTCTACAAAAACGGATAGGTAGCAGTGTGATTGGGTAGCGCATTCACAAACACGACCAGTACCAGCACAGTATCACTCCCGTTCTTTAGTATAATCAGTGTGTCCATGGGTACATTATCTAGTACAATCAATGTGGCCGTGGGGCTCATTTTCATGTGCAATCAGTATAACCGTGGGAAATATTCACTCTTACAATCAGCGTGGCCATGTGGCTCATTCTCTAGTATAATCAGTGTGGCCATGGGAGCCATTATCTAGTACAATCAATGTGGCCGTGGGGCTCATTTTCATGTGCAATCAGTATAACCGTGGGAAATATTCACTCTTACAATCAGCGTGGCCATGTGGCTCATTCTCTAGTATAATCAGTGTGGCCATGGGGCCCACTATCTAGTACAATCAATGTGGCCGTGGGACTCATTTTCATGTGCAATCAGTATAACCGTGGGAAATATTCACTTTTACAATCAGCGTGGCCATGTGGCTCATTCTCTAGTATAATCAGTGTGGCCATGGGAGCCATTATCTAGTACAATCAATGTGGCCGTGGGGCTCATTTTCATGTGCAATCAGTATAACCGTGGGAAATATTCACTCTTACAATCAGCGTGGCCATGTGGCTCATTCTCTAGTATAATCAGTGTGGCCATGGGGCCCACTATCTAGTACAATCAATGTGGCCGTGGGACTCATTTTCATGTGCAATCAGTATAACCGTGGGAAATATTCACTTTTACAATCAGCGTGGCCATGTGGCTCATTCTCTAGTATAATCAGTGTGGCCATGGGAGCCATTATCTAGTACAATCAATGTGGCCGTGGGGCTCATTTTCATGTGCAATCAGTATAACCGTGGGAAATATTCACTCTTACAATCAGCGTGGCCATGTGGCTCATTCTCTAGTATAATCAGTGTGGCCATGGGGCCCACTATCTAGTACAATCAATGTGGCCGTGGGACTCATTTTCATGTGCAATCAGTATAACCGTGGGAAATATTCACTTTTACAATCAGCGTGGCCATGTGGCTCATTCTCTAGTATAATCAGTGTGGCCATGGGGCCCATTATCTAGTACAATCAATGTGGCCGTGGGGCTCATTTTCATGTGCAATCACAATAACCGTGGGAAATATTCACTCTTACAATCAGCGTTTACATGTGGCCCATTCTCTAGGATAATCAGTGTGGCCATGGGAGCCATTATCTAGTACAATCAATGTGGCCGTGGGGCTCATTTTCATGTGCAATCAGTATAACCGTGGGAAATATTCACTCTTACAATCAGCGTGGCCATGTGGCTCATTCTCTAATATAATCATTGTGGCCATGGGGCCCATTATCTAGTACAATCAATGTGGCCGTGGGGCTCATTTTCATGTGCAATCAGTATAACCGTGGGAAATATTCACTCTTACAATCAGCGTGGCCATGTGGCTCATTTTCTAGTACAATCAGTGTGGCCATGGGGCCCATTATCTAGTACAATCAATGTGGCCGTGGGGCTCATTTTCATGTGCAATCACAATAACCGTGGGAAATATTCACTCTTACAATCAGCGTGGCTATGTGGCTCATTCTCTAGTACAATCAGTGTGGCCATGGAGCCCATTCTATACAACAATCAATACAATCACTGTGGCGTGGGTTTTACCCTTGTCTATAGTAAAATCAGTATGGTTGTTGGGCGCATTCTCTAGTTCATTATATTCATGAGTACATTCAAATTATTTATCTAATCTACATTTTTCGTTCCATGGGTAGCATCATCAGGGCAGCTATTTGTATTCAACTTCAAATGGCCACCGTTTAGAATCTCTAATACTATAAAAGATTTTTTCAAATAATTAAATAATTGGATTCCCTAATTTTTATGGATTTGAAAAAAATCCAAATTATGAAAAACGCTGCCATTTTCCAATATGACTTCATTTTTAGAATTTTCATCAAGGACCCTTACAATTTCACATGCGTGTCTGTCTGTCTGTAAGTCGCAACCCGTCTACATAAAGAATACGATAAACCCTATATATTTCAAACTTTGCATTTATATTCTTTGTATTGTCGCACATATAGGAAAAATATACCGGTAATAAAAAAAAAGACCTTGGAGTTGTTAAGGGGCAAAAACTATGGAGTTGAACAAAACATTTTGGAAATATTATGTGAGGGGTATCAAATGGGTATTCTGATTACGAATATGTATGTTTATTTGTCAAATAAATTAATATGTTAATAATACAGATGATTAACTCATTTATTGTAAAAGAAATACTTTGTAGTTCATAAATTCAAAATTTTCAAACATGTTTTTGTTTTCCATTAACTGTATTTATATCAATTTACTCAGAAATAAATCCACTATGAGTTATATTTAAAACTATGATGAATTTATTATATTTTTAACAAAGTTATTCTAAACCAAACATCAAAATTGGAATTTTTTTATTAAATAGCCTTATTTGATTCATAAGGCTTAAAATAAAAAAAGATTGGGGGATAAAAATGAAATGATCAGAATTCAAAAATGTTTGGTTTTTAGTATATTCTTGGGTATTCTAGACAATTACCGAGAAATTAAATTTTGTTTTTTTCTTGATAACTCGTTTATATTTTAAGCTACAGAAAAAAATATTAAAAAAATTTTGTTTGTCATTAAAATACGAAAATACTTCGTTTCTTTTAAAAAATTTGTAAAGTTGGCGGTTTTCGAGATATGTGACATTAAACATTTTAAACGACTGTCATTTTGAAAATATTTGAAATAAAGTCTTTGTTTTTGGAGGACATTGTAACCCGTTACATAAATCAGAACTCAATATTTTAAATATTTTATCTATTTCCAAAGTTATAGGCTACAGTTTTTTTTAAATAAAAATACAAAATGGCACATAGCGGGGAAACAAAACGTAACCAGACATATGTTTTATAAACTTTTTCTTTGTTTTCACTTGAAGAATGAGCTCCGAGAGTGCCGTGAAACAACCTGTATGTAAGTAAAAACCATTTAAGTTTCATTCATCATTCGGCCTAGTTACAACGTCATTCATAAAATTATTGTTAGACCAGTTAAGTTGTATCTCCGTCACAACACACAAACCTGGACATGAATTTATGTTATCAAATCTTCTTCAACGCTATATCAGTACTTGAAATGATGCTGGTCAGAAGTCAGTCAATGTTAGACGTTAAAAACTACCGCACAGAAAATAAAAATGATAACGTGATGTTTGTATTCGTAGATCGGGAGTAACTTAATTAATGTCACATTTTTTGTATTAGTAAATCGGGCGTAACGTATTTAGTGTCACTGGTTTTTATTAGTAAATCGGGCGTAACGTATTTAGTGTCGCATTTTTTATATTAGTAAATCGGGCGTAACGTATTTAGTGTCGCGTTTTTTGTATTAGTAAATCGGGCGTAACGTATTTAGTGTCGCATTTTTTGTATTAGTAAATCGGGCCAAAATACGGTGTCATACGTTTTATAAGTTAAATCTGGCGTAATTAAATTAAATTGAAAGAAAAAAATAATAATTACAATAAAATGTCTCTCTATCGTTGCCAAGTTAAACTTTAAATGTTAATTAATTTTAGTCTTTTTTTAATTTTTTTATTGTAAATTCATTTTTGGCTGTACAACAACGTTCGAGATGATGAACTCACCTGACCTCACATTTAAAGGTAAATCAATTTTCTATATTTTATGTCATTAAATATTGGTTATGTTGTGATTGTAAATATTGTCGATGAACAATACTGATAATACATTTAAAACAATTAGTCTTCCAAATTTAGAATGTTAGCTTTGAAATCGGGCTTTGTGTGCATATCTGTAAATTGAATTGAGCTCCGCCTGCGTGGAATACAGGAAGACACGATATTCTCCTCTATCACGCTATCGTTTGTGAAGGACAGGATAGCATGATGTAGAAGCAATGTTTTATTTTAACATTTGCATATAGGCTAGATTGATAATGTATGCGGCATTTTAATGCGTTAAACGTAAATATTTTTTTTAAATTTCCATTATTTTTTTACCCTTTAAAATTACAAAAGAAAACATGCGAAGACGTAATTAAAACTTCCCTTTTTTATTGTTGTTTAAAAGTGAAGAACCTTTTCATCATCGTCTTATAAAAAAAGGACGAAGAAAACATAAAATAAAAACCCTGGGGCTTGAATAGGCCTACTCTACTAATAATGTTAACGTCAGTAGAGACCCGATAAGAAAGATGAAAGAGATGGATCTAACGCAAGACTAGATGAAGAAATGTGTAGAACCAGTTAGGCAATCACGGGATTGTTAGTTAGGTCATGAAGGGCTTTATATTTTGGTTTAATTCATTCAAGGCTATACAGTATTGAAATTTGAAGTGGGGCTAGCAATACATTAATTTAACGGAGGTTTTTCGTTTTAGAGACCCCAAGTATTTTTTACTAATCGATGTATTTAGTACTAAAATTTTAACAGAGAAACGTGTTTTTGTTTTGTTTTCAATTTATTGAAATTCAAAATTATTTGTAGAAACATTAATCATAAAGGGGGAGATAATTCACTTATATTTTTCAATAATAGTTCAAATCAGTCAGTATCTTTATTATTATGACGCAACATAAATATGAATCCAGCAATTCATGATTGGTTCCGCACTAAAGCAAATTTGACACACTACATCTAAGCATAGTGAAAGTGTATATACACTAAATCGATTGGCATAGCCACTTAGCCAAACCTTTGTAATTCAGAAATAGTTTTGGGCAGGTGGATATATATAGAGAGCCACCTGCCCAAAACACATTTTTCTGTTAAAATTTTAGTTGGTGATTACTCTCTATTACTACAATGCATCGATTAGTAAAAAATCAACAACTTTGTGCCCATAACACGAAAAAGGTCCAATTTACCTCTAGAAATAACTCAGAAACACCAGATTATTTTATCTAAATACCTCACTTAATTTATTCAAAATATTAAAAATTGTCCTACTAAAATATTTATTTTTTCAAACGAAAAACATCTCAGTCATTATCGATTTTAAAAAAAAAGAAGAAGAAGAAGAAGAAAAGAAACGAGCGTAAAATACAGACATCTATCTCGCGAATACTTTAATAGCGTCAGGATAGGAAGGAACAAGAGATGATCAAGAGAGGCATCTAACCCAAGACTACGTGAAGAAAGGTGTACATCTAGCTAAGTTTGCTTCACCAGTACTTTTATTATAAGAACAAGAGAGGCTTTCTTCTGTCATCCCTGAGGGACAAAGTTATTGGCAAAGAAATTCTGTCTGGAAACTTAGTTCTAAACTTTAAGGAGCTATATACTTGGTTACCGAAATTTGACCTTCCTCTGTATCGAGGTCAATCACCCCAGATAGCCGTGTGATGACCTCTTTTGCTCTGTCACATCCCGTTTTCTTCTCAGAATATTATCGAACTTTGTCAACAAATTGTAAGATTGTCCTCTTGTATTTTATCAGAAAAAACACGCGTTTTAAAATCAAAAGTTATCTCCTTACTAACTTTGTAGGACGCAGGTTATTCTCTGACCCAGCGCGAGTACTAGTATAATATAGTGTACACAATATTATATTTTGTTGGTATATTTATTTGCAATTCATTTATTTCCAACAATTTGTATTGTTTTTAATATTATTAAAAGTTATCATTAATTGTAAAAATTAACGTATTTATTTAAAAACCCACCATTTTGTTTAAGTGAAAAAAAAAAACAACTTAAATTAGTGTATATTAATTTTCAGTTCTTTAAGAAAAACAACTACAAGGTTTCATTTTTGTTGAATTTGTTTTACAATCAATATAACACTTAAAAAGATAGCGACATATTTCTAGAACACTCTGTATAAAATGTCATAGTCTAAGGAGGTCCGATCGAAGAGATGTTGTTTGAAAGTAAATAATCTGGGTCTCCCTTTATAAAAAAAAAAGAAAGGAAAGAACGTAAAATAAAGATTCCTAGTTCTCGAATGGTATAATAGCATCAGGTCGGAATAGAACAAGAGTTGGTCAAGAGGGACCTGATAAAAAATATGAAAGAGAGGGATTTAACTCGAGACTAAACGAAAAAGGTGTAGATCTAACTAGGTTATTTCGGGATTGCCAAGCCCTCATGAATTGAGGCAACCTGGTGTGTTTTATATTGTCGAAAGTGTTATAAATACTACTTAGAATAGAAATTACGTCAGAAAGTTTTTACATAACTGTATGACACTACTATCTTGCCTAATGTCGGTTGGGGGGGGGGGGTCGAGCGGTTTGTTGACTCCTTGAAATTTGACCAAGAGTGTGAGAGATTAAATAGGTGGGGATACTATCGTTTAAAAATATTCACATAAGTTTTTTGTTCTCACGAATTCTGTAAGCGTATATTATAAATTTAATCAAATATAATAAATCTTTGTTTAACAATAATAAATTGCTTGCAGTACGTTTTTTATGAACAAAGGTTACCCTGCATGGAAGTAGATAGGCAACCTTCAAGACTCGTTGTCAGTTCCGCGATCTCACATGGACAAACTGGATAATATGTTCTAGGTCTAGGTGTCTATTTGTGTTGTTACCATACTATTTTGAGATTTTCATAGTAGTTGATTATTTTGAATTTCAATTCCTTTTCCTTGTAATGTTAATAATAGTGTAGATTTGGTTTTAAGAAATTAAATTAAATTCATTTAAAAATAAATCTATTATTATTATTATTATTATTATTATTATTATTATTATTATTATAATGTTTTTATATTATATAACTTTAGTTCTGTATCAAATAAATGTAATCTCAGTTCCTTTTGATTGTGATGCAAAAAAAAAAAATAGAAATAATGAAATTACTCCACTATTGTTTCTCTTGTTTGATAAAATACAACTAATATTTGTTTTCTTAACGTCATTTAATATCGATACCTCTTTCTCAAGAAGTTTATTTTATACAACCAAATTAACACAGCACTTTGACAAACATAAATTAATAAAACCGTTTAAACATAATTGAAAGTAATACTTAATTCTAGTAAATAATACTACATTTTTCTCAAACATAAATTAATACAACCGTTTAAACTTAAATAACAGTAATAATTAAATTCTAGCAAATTAATACAACACTTTGTCAAACATAAATTAATAAAACCTTTTAAACTTAAATGAAATAATTAAATTTAAAACGTAATAGAAGTATAATAAAAATTTCCTATATGAAGTTTGTAAACAACTTGTCTTAGTTACATTTTAAATTTTTTTAAACATTCATAAACAAAACAGAAATAATAATTAAAATCTGTATTAAATTACTTAAAATTTTCAGAATGTTAAAAGAATTCCCGGGGTGTGAAAAAAATCTGAAAAAACTATTTTTTGCCATTATAAGGTAAATTCACAACCACCCCAAAATGTGATTTTTGGTAGTAACTTAAAATTTAAAAATTTAAAGCCCCATTTTAATAGTCTTGTTTAATAGACACTTTGTAAACAAAAAGTTACTATTTTATTCCAATACGAAGTGACGGCCTTGTTAAGTATTGATAAATCATATTTACTTCAAAATCTGAAATAAGAATGAGACAAAATTATTATAGGAAAAACTTATAATCAGTTGTTGAATTCAAGTTAATTTATACATTTCTTCTTGAAAAAAAAATCTTATAAATGTTTAGGCTAGGTTATGTAAACTATTTACTTTATTTTGTAATATGCTAGTCTATTATTAGATCCAAGAGTGTGCCTTTAATTTGGGAAGAGAGACAGATCAGTTGAAACAGTAAAAATATATAAGAGATTTAGTTTGTTTAGTTAGATAATAGTAGTGTACCAACCGAGTAGAATTTCTTCTGTCATTATCACATTGAAGAAAACAAGAATAACATCAGAGAATGAAATAAACACCACTAGTCCTCGAATACCAATAGCATCTCGGTCGGAAGAGAACAAGAGTTAGTCAAGAAAAACCTAATATCAAAGATAAAAGAGAAGGATCTAACCCAAGAATAGATGACGAAAAGTGTAGATCCAGCAAGGACTTCAGGATTGCTACATCCCCTCCCCATATCAAATAAAGATCTCTAATACTCTAAAAGAGTCAGTGTCGAAAGAGAACAAAAGTTCATGAAGAGGGCTCTGATAGTAAAGAAGAAGAGAGGGATCTAATCCAATAATTCTAAGTAGTATTTATAACACTTTCGACAATATAAAACACACCAGGTTGCCTCAATTCATGGGGGCTTGGCAATTCCGAAATATCCTAGTTAGATCTACACCTTTTTCGTTTAGTCTCGAGTTAAATTACTCTCTTTCATATTTTCTATCAGGTCTCTCTTGACCAACTCTTGTTCTTTTCCGACCTGATGCTATTATACCATTCGAGAACTAGGAATCTTTATTTTAACGAGTGACCATGGAAAAATAGGTCCAAAAGGTGTTGGGTTTAACCCTACACCAGACTATGGCTATGGCTTATTTACTGGCTTTCTTCACAATAAATAATGAAGAAACCAATAGTATTGGTCTAAAGCTAAAGACTGTTCTGTATTAACGCCCAACTCTGTTAGGCATTTTCAAAAATAAAGTTAATCACAGAGTAATTAACTGGTGAATTATGTTTTACTAAACCACGTCGAAACATGTAACTCATACTAATGTCAATTACTACAATGAGAGTGTGGAGTTCTTAATGTTTTTTCTCTCACAACTTAAATATTTAAATACTGATTTCACTAATTAAATTCATTATATAAATAAATTTACAATAAAAAAAATAATAAAGACTATAAAATTCATTAATTTTTATTGTTATAATTAAATATCTTAAAAACTGACGACACGAACTACAACGCCATCTAGCGGCTACTTTGTGGAACGTTTGCAACCAAGATAGTGTTTTTTTTTACCGATTACAGTAGGCTGGAGATCTATAGGATCTACATTACTGTAAAGGAAATCGCAGTAGCTAAACAAATTTATATGTAATGAATATTATTCGTCACACAGTACAATGGTTTAATAATTGTAATGTCGAATTGACTAGTAATTTTGATTAACGTGAGTAATAATGTAAAGAAATAAATGAATTATAAATGTTTAGCAAAAATAGTTTACATTAATGGTTATATTCGGCATTATGTAATATACTACAAAATATTTTAAGAATTAACGTGTTGTTAGTTTTAGTAATATTATGAAACATTAAAAAAAAACAGGCCTATCAGTGCTAAAAGCTAGATTCCTCCGCGTCTGAGTAGTTCTCTTTCAAACCACGCGAGGGCAGCCTTGTACACATGGGTCCATTTTTTTCATTTAATCCATTGTATAATCTGCCCTAATTTTTAAGTTAGACAATTCGGCATTATTTATTGTAATAGATAATAAATCACTAAGTGTTTACCTTTTTTAAATTTTTCATAAATATCATTCACTGGCTCACAAAAAAATAGCAAAATAGAAAATCGATTTACAAATGTCTACTCCATTTGTTCAACCTCTAATGATTATATCCCAATTTTTAAATAAAGGGAAACATCCGCGTTCACGTGATCTTTAAAATTATCTTTTAACGATAATTCTGAGATTAAAATTGACATCAGTACAACTGCTCAAGTGTAACATTATTCTTATGGGAGATGAATTCAATATGGCGGAGGTGGTTAGAGCCTTAACATAAAAATTTGTACTACATCGATAGAATACAGTCTTTAAATTGATGTAAAAAACAGTGTAATGTGATAAACAATTATTGTTTCTTATAAAAATACATACAGTAAAATCAACACTACCCAAATTTTGGTCTTGAAGCTCTTTCCGATGTGTAATGGCTTAGGCCCAAGTTAAGTACGGTCTTTGAATATTAGTTTTAGGCCTAACAGGTGATTAAAAAGTCATTAACAATTATTCCCTAGTTGATTTTTCGAATGATTTTATAAAGACTGTCCATTATTATTATACTCGTCTAATCTGTTCATCTGAAATAAGACCAATATTTACAATGTTTTTAAATTACGTTTATTTAGAAATTTGAAAGAAGGCCTATTATAGTGTTACGAAATAATTAAAACCTTTTTTTTTTTTTTTTTTTTTTTTTTAATTTCGCAGGATAGGTGGAAAATCTTCAAAAGACAAAGGGAGAAATCCGCTCTTCCCAATAGTGTGAGATTCTTACTCACTAAAAACCACCTTCCTTCCTGTTAGTACCCCTATCGCGTGGGACAAGGAAACAGGAAAGGTTTTCCATGTACCAAGCTGAGAAGCTCTTTCCACGGGCGTATCGAGATTGTAAATGTGGAAGAAAGCAGAACTTTATGTATCCGCGCGAAGGGCGAGGTAAAGACCTGACTTGACAGAGTCCAGTCAGGTAAAACCTCGCGACAGATCATGCAGGAGCCCAGGTTTGGTAGATGTGGCGTGCAAGGTGAAGGATGGGAGTTACCTTACAAATACCTTGTTAGTGAATTTATTGGAGGAGATACATACAAGCTACATCTTCTTCTGCTGCCTACTCGATTACTGAAATAAGCGTGCAAGATTAGACTGCATGCAACTGCATCCTGGTGGCGACAGCTTGGCTCATGCCGCTGCGGTGCACCCTTTGATCTGAAACAGAGCTAGAAAGCAAAGAGGTGAAATTTAGGTATGAAGTAGGCTATGCATGGCTTTATAGGCCCAAACGAGAGATCAAGGTCGGTCGTGCGAATAAGGACAGCGGCCGTCTGTGTTTGTCAAACGTTGTGTCGTATGTACCTAGTGAAGAGATTAGTGTTGATGTTGGGTGTGCATGTGCCCCCTTGTAGAGATTAGCTGATAATTGTTGAATGTGTTGTTTGATGAACGGCACATTTAAGTCTTTATGTAAGGTCCTAACTCTGGTGCACATTGGTGCTTTAGTGATTATTCTCAAAACCTTGTTTTGGAATATCTGTAGCCTGCGCATGTGTGTGTCCCCAGTGTGTCCCCAGACGGGCGCTGCATAGGTAATGACGCTTCTAAGTATAGATAAATAGATTATGGTGGCTGTTCTCAATTCAAGAGAACTTGTTTTATTGAGCAATGGATATAGTTGTGACAGTGTCATGTTTGCTCTTTTAATTGTGTCGGATATGTGGGCAGACCAAGTCAGTTTCCTATCTAGGATGACCCCGAGGTACTTGACCTGGCCATGCCAGTGTATGTCTTCATTGAATAAGCGTAAAGGAGTATTAATGGTGTGTGAGTTTCTTTTAGAGAGCAAAAGCGCCTGGCACTTGGACACATTTACCTTTACTCTCCAGGCTCTAAGCCATGGCTCTATATTGTTTAGTGAAGTTTGTAACCTACTGTAGATCATACATGGTTGCCATGACTGTGCGGATATCGCGGTGTCGTCAGCATATATAGCCACATTGGTGTTATCAAGTGTTGGAATGTCGTTGATGTAGATATTGAACAATACGGGCCCGATGAGCGAACCTTGAGGCACGCCAGCTTGTATTGTCCTCTGTGTGGATGTTGTTTGGTCTACATCAACCCTGAACTTGCGGTCTGCTAGGTAAGACCTAATGAGGTGTATCAGCCCGTCTGGGAAGTTGTATTGCCTAAGTTTGTCTATGAGACCACTGTGCCAAACCCTATCAAAGGCCTTTTCAATATCCAGGAAGACTGACCCGGTCGACTGATTACCATTGAAACCCCTGGTAGCGTATTCAACAACTCTTAGCAGTTGAAGTGTTGTGGAGTGTTTGGTTCTGAAACCGAATTGCTCCGGCCTCAAGATGTTGTGTGTGTGTATGTGTTTGTTGATACGTTTGAGCAGGATCTTCTCAAAGACCTTGCTCATTGTATTCAGCAAACTAATGGGTCTGTAGGATTCGGGCCTATGCTTGTCCTTCCCCAGCTTGGGAAAAACTAATATTTTAGCTTCTTTCCAAGCAGCAGGGAAATGTTGAGTGCGGAGAATTGCATTACATAAATTAAACCTAATTAATTGTTGCTTAGATTTTGTCGGTAATAGTCGTGGTAGTTTGAAATAATCCAAAAGATAGCGCTGTGGAATAGTCTACTTTATCGACAACAGTAAGTTCCCCTCTTTCCAGGTTTTTAAATAAATATTATGTACATTAATTCTTGTTGTTTCTATACTGTCGTAAATTGGATTGTTTATAACTAAATCTGATCTCAGTGGACGATTTCTATAAAGTTTTTTACTAAAATGGAATTGTATAAAATCCAAATTTCAACGTTTAATTTTTTGAACTTTAAGTGCCTGTAATTCCTAAACGGCTAAATATTTAAATAAATACCCTAGAAAAATAAAAGGGTGTAAAAAAAATACATAATACATTAATAAAATACATTAATTTAACGGAGGTTTTTCGTTTTAGAGACCCCAAGTATTTTTTACTAATCGTTGTATTTAGTACTAAAATTTTAACAGAGAAACGTGTTTTTGTTTTGTTTTCAATTTATTGAAATTCAAAATTATTTGTAGAAACATTAATCATAAAGGGGGAGATAATTCACTTATATTTTTCAATATTAGTTCAAATCAGTCAGTATCTTTATTATTATGACGCAACATAAATATGAATCCAGCAATTCATGATTGGTTCCGCACTAAAGCAAATTTGACACACTACATCTAAGCATAGTGAAAGTGTATATACACTAAATCGATTGGCATAGCCACTTAGCCAAACCTTTGTAATTCAGAAATAGTTTTGGGCAGGTAGATATATATAGAGAGCCACCTGCCCAAAACACATTTTTCTGTTAAAATTTTAGTTGGTGATTACTCTCTATTACTACAATGCATCAATTAGTAAAAAATCAACAACTTTGTGCCCATAACACGAAAAAGGTCCAATTTACCTCTAGAAATAACTCAGAAACACTAGATTATTTTATCTAAATACCTCACTTAATTTATTCAAAATATTTAAAATTGTCCTACTAAAATATTTATTTTTTCAAACTAAAAACATCTCAGTCATTATCGATTTTAAAAAAAAAGAAGAAGAAGAAGAAGAAAAGAAACGAGCGTAAAATACAGACATCTATCTCGCGAATACTTTAATAGCGTCAGGATAGGAAGGAACAAGAGATGATCAAGAGAGGCATCTAACCCAAGACTACGTGAAGAAAGGTGTACATCTAGCTAAGTTTGCTTCACCAGTACTTTTATTATAAGAACAAGAGAGGCTTTCTTCTGTCATCCCTGAGGGACAAAGTTATTGGCAAAGAAATTCTGTCTGGAAACTTAGTTCTAAACTTTAAGGAGCTATATACTTGGTTACCGAAATTTGACCTTCCTCTGTATCGAGGTCAATCACCCCAGATAGCCGTGTGATGACCTCTTTTGCTCTGTCACATCCCGTTTTCTTCTCAGAATATTATCGAACTTTGTCAACAAATTGTAAGATTGTCCTCTTGTATTTTATCAGAAAAAACACGCGTTTTAAAATCAAAAGTTATCTCCTTACTAACTTTGTAGGACGCAGGTTATTCTCTGACCCAGCGCGAGTACTAGTATAATATAGTGTACACAATATTATATTTTGTTGGTATATTTATTTGCAATTCATTTATTTCCAACAATTTGTATTGTTTTTAATATTATTAAAAGTTATCATTAATTGTAAAAATTAACGTATTTATTTAAAAACCCACCATTTTGTTTAAGTGAAAAAAAAAAAAACAACTTAAATTAGTGTATATTAATTTTCAGTTCTTTAAGAAAAACAACTACAAGGTTTCATTTTTGTTGAATTTGTTTTACAATCAATATAACACTTAAAAAGATAGCGACATATTTCTAGAACACTCTGTATAAAATGTCATAGTCTAAGGAGGTCCGATCGAAGAGATGTTGTTTGAAAGTAAAAATATCTGGGTCTCCCTTTATAAAAAAAAAGAAAGGAAAGAACGTAAAATAAAGATTCCTAGTTCTCGAATGGTATAATAGCATCAGGTCGGAATAGAACAAGAGTTGGTCAAGAAAGACCTGATAAAAAATATGAAAGAGAGGGATTTAACTCGAGACTAAACGAAAAAGGTGTAGATCTAACTAGGTTATTTCGGGATTGCCAAGCCCTCATGAATTGAGGCAACCTGGTGTGTTTTATATTGTCGAAAGTGTTATAAATACTACTTAGAATAGAAATTACGTCAGAAAGTTTTTACATAACTGTATGACACTACTATCTTGCCTAATGTCGGTTGGGGGGGGGGGGGGGTCGAGCGGTTTGTTGACTCCTTGAAATTTGACCAAGAGTGTGAGAGATTAAATAGGTGGGGATACTATCGTTTAAAAATATTCACATAAGTTTTTTGTTCTCACGAATTCTGTAAGCGTATATTATAAATTTAATCAAATATAATAAATCTTTGTTTAACAATAATAAATTGCTTGCAGTACGTTTTTTATGAACAAAGGTTACCCTGCATGGAAGTAGATAGGCAACCTTCAAGACTCGTTGTCAGTTCCGCGATCTCACATGGACAAACTGGATAATATGTTCTAGGTCTAGGTGTCTATTTGTGTTGTTACCATACTATTTTGAGATTTTCATAGTAGTTGATTATTTTGAATTTCAATTCCTTTTCCTTGTAATGTTAATAATAGTGTAGATTTGGTTTTAAGAAATTAAATTAAATTCATTTAAAAATAAATCTATTATTATTATTATTATTATAGTGTTTTTATATTATATAACTTTAGTTCTGTATCAAATAAATGTAATCTCAGTTCCTTTTGATTGTGATGCAAAAAAAAAAAAAAAAAAAAAATAGAAATAAAGAAACTACTCCACTATTGTTTGATAAAATACAACTAATATTTGTTTTCTTAACGTCATTTAATATCGGTAGCTTTTTTGAGCAAGAAGTTTATTTTATACAACCAAATTAACACAGCACTTTGACAAACATAAATTAATAAAACCGTTTAAACATAATTGAAAGTAATACTTAATTCTAGTAAATTAATACGACATTTTTCTCAAACATAAATTAATACAACCGTTTAAACTTAAATAACAGTAATAATTAAATTCTAGCAAATTAATACAACACTTTGTCAAACATAAATTAATAAAACCTTTTAAACTTAAATGAAATAATTAAATTTAAAACGTAATAGAAGTTTAATAAAAATTTCCTATATGAAGTTTGTAAAAAACTTGTCTTAGTTACATTTTAAATTTTTTTAAACATTAATAAACAAAACAGAAATAATAATAAAAATATGTATTAAATTACTTAAAATTTTCAGAATGTTAAAAGAATTCCCGGGGTGTGAAAAAAATCTGAAAAAACTATTTTTTGGCATTATATGGTAAATTCACAACCACCCCAAAATGTGATTTTTGGTAGTAACTTAAAATTTAAAAATGTAAAGCCCCATTTTAATAGTCTTGTTTAATAGACACTTTGTAAACAAAAAGTTACTATTTTATTCCAATACGAAGTGACGGCCTTGTTAAGTATTGATAAATCATATTTACTTCAAAATCTGAAATAAGAATGAGACAAAATTATTATAGGAAAAACTTATAATCAGTTGTTGAATTCAAGTTAATTTATACGTTTCTTCTTGAAAAAAAAATCTTATAAATGTTTAGGTTAGGTTATGTAAACTATTTACTTTATTTTGTAATATGCTAGTCTATTATTAGATCCAAGAGTGTGCCTTTAATTTGGGAAGAGAGACAGATCAGTGAAACAGTAAAAATATATAAGAGATTTAGTTTGTTTAGTTAGATAATAGTAGTGTACCAACCGAGTAGAATTTCTTCTGTCATTATCACATTGAAGAAAACAAGAATAACATCAGAGAATGAAATAAACACCACTAGTCCTCGAATACCAATAGCATCTCGGTCGGAAGAGAACAAGAGTTAGTCAAGAAAAACCTAATATCAAAGATAAAAGAGAAGGATCTAACCCAAGAATAGATGACGAAAAGTGTAGATCCAGCAAGGACTTCAGGATTGCTACATCCCCTCCCCATATCAAATAAAGATCTCTAATACTCTAAAAGAGTCAGTGTCGAAAGAGAACAAAAGTTCATGAAGAGGGCTCTGATAGTAAAGAAGAAGAGAGGGATCTAATCCAATAATTCTAAGTAGTATTTATAACACTTTCGACAATATAAAACACACCAGGTTGCCTCAATTCATGGGGGCTTGGCAATTCCGAAATATCCTAGTTAGATCTACACCTTTTTCGTTTAGTCTCGAGTTAAATTACTCTCTTTCATATTTTCTATCAGGTCTCTCATGACCAACTCTTGTTCTTTTCCGACCTGATGCTATTATACCATTCGAGAACTAGGAATCTTTATTTTAACGAGTGACCATAGAAAAATAGGTCCAAAAGGTGTTGGGTTTAACCCTACACCAGACTATAGCTATGGCTTATTTACTGGCTTTCTTCACAATAAATAATGAAGAAACCAATAGTATTGGTCTAAAGCTAAAGACTGTTCTGTATTAACGCCCAACTCTGTTAGGCATTTTCAAAAATAAAGTTAATCACAGAGTAATTAACAGGTGAATTATGTTTTACTAAACCACGTCGAAACATGTAACTCATACTAATGTCAATTACTACAATGAGAGTGTGGAGTTCTTAATGTTTTTTCTCTCACAACTTAAATATTTAAATACTGATTTCACTAATTAAATTCATTATATAAATAAATTTACAATAAAAAAGATAATAAAGACTATAAAATTCATTAATTTTTATTGTTATAATTAAATATCTTAAAAACTGACGACACGATCTACAACGCCATCTAGCGGCTACTTTGTGGAACGTTTGCAACCAAGATAGTGTTTTTTTTTTACCGATTACAGTAGGCTGGAGATCTATAGGATCTACATTACTGTAAAGGAAATCGCAGTAGCTAAACAAATTTATATGTAATGAATATTATTCGTCACACAGTACAATGGTTTAATAATTGTAATGTCGAATTGACTAGTAATTTTGATTAACGTGAGTAATAATGTAAAGAAATAAATGAATTATAAATGTTTAGCAAAAATAGTTTACATTAATGGTTATATTCGGCATTATGTAATATACTACAAAATATTTTAAGAATTAACGTGTTGTTAGTTTTAGTAATATTATGAAACATTAAAAAAAACAGGCCTAGCAGTGCTAAAAGCTAGATTCCTCCGCGTCTGAGTAGTTCTCTTTCAAACCACGCGAGGGCAGCCTTGTACACATGGGTCCATTTTTTTCATTTAATCCATTGTATAATCTGCCCTAATTTTTAAGTTAGACAATTCGGCATTATTTATTGTAATAGATAATAAATCACTAAGTGTTTACCTTTTTTAAATTTTTCATAAATATCATTCACTGGCTCACAAAAAAATAGCAAAATAGAAAATCGATTTACAAATGTCTACTCCATTTGTTCAACCTCTAATGATTATATCCCAATTTTTAAATAAAGGGAAACATCCGCGTTCACGTGATCTTTAAAATTATCTTTTAACGATAATTCTGAGATTAAAATTGACATCAGTACAACTGCTCAAGTGTAACATTATTCTTATGGGAGATGAATTCAATATGGCGGAGGTGGTTAGAGCCTTAACATAAAAATTTGTACTACATCGATAGAATACAGTCTTTAAATTGATGTAAAAAACAGTGTAATGTGATAAACAATTATTGTTTCTTATAAAAATACATACAGTAAAATCAACACTACCCAAATTTTGGTCTTGAAGCTCTTTCCGATGTGTAATGGCTTAGGCCCAAGTTAAGTACGGTCTTTGAATATTAGTTTTAGGCCTAACAGGTGATTAAAAAGTCATTAACAATTATTCCCTAGTTGATTTTTCGAATGATTTTATAAAGACTGTCCATTATTATTATACTCGTCTAATCTGTTCATCTGAAATAAGACCAATATTTACAATGTTTTTAAATTACGTTTATTTAGAAATTTGAAAGAAGGCCTATTATAGTGTTACGAAATAATTTAAACCTAATTAATTGTTGCTTAGATTTTGTCGGTAATAGTCGTGGTAGTTTGAAATAATCCAAAAGATAGCGCTGTGGAATAGTCTACTTTATCGACAACAGTAAGTTCCCCTCTTTCCAGGTTTTTAAATAAATATTATGTACATTAATTCTTGTTGTTTCTATACTGTCTTAAATTGGATTTTTTATAACTAAATCTGATCTCTGTGGACGATTTCTATAAAGTTTTTTACTAAAATGGAATTGTATAAAATCCCAATTTCAACGTTTAATTTTTTGAACTTTAAGTGCCTGTAATTCCTAACCGGCTAAATATTAAAAAAAATAAATAATAAATAAAAATACCCAAATATAAAAGGGTGTAAAAAAAATACAAAAACGGAGTAAATAATAAATTTCAAATCTGCCATAGACCGTTGATTCTAAATAAAATAAAGTTTAAAAAATATATGATCTAAATCGCCTATGGATACAATTCTCGTCCCATATTTATTTTTTATTTTTTTTTTACAATTCTCTGTTCCATTATTACACCATATTTAAATATATAGTTTCTAGTCTTTATATAGAAATACAAATTGTAGGGATTTAATATTTAGTTTTTTTATACAAAACCAAAAAGATGGTTTAATGACTTAGAAGAATAGATTTGTTTCTTATTGCCCTTTGTTTCTCAGTTAAGTTTTTTAATGCACACTTATTCTAATTCGATGACTTTGTAAGAATATATTATATACAAGCAGGGGAAATTAATTGGGTAAGCAAGAACATTCTTATTCATAGGTTTTGATAAACCCAACTGTTCAGCTTCTGTCCGAGAAGGTTATAAATAAAACCATCACCATCTACTGATTTCTTAATGTTGCAAAGAAAAAACTGTGGATATTAATAGTAACATTCCAATAAAAGCCATACTAACTATAATTAATACCATTATTATTTACTGGCTTTCTCCACAATAATAAAGAAACCAACAGTAATGGTTTAAAGCTGAAGATTGTTTTGTATTAACGCCCAACAACGTTAGGCATTGACAAAAATTACGTTAATCACTTAGTAATTAACGATAACGAGTGATTTACGATACGAGTTTACTAAACCACGTCGAAACATGTAACTCATACGAATGTGAATTACTACAATGAGAGTGTGGAGTTCTTAATGTTTTTTCTCTCACAACTTAAATATTTAAATACTAATTTCACTAATTGAATTCATTATATAAATAAATTTACAATAAAAACGATAATAAAGACTATAAAACGTCATTAATTTTTATTGTTATAATTAAATAACTTAAAACTGACGACACGATCTACAACGCTATCTAGCGGCAACTTTGTGGAACGTTTGCAACCAAGCTATAAGGTAACTCCCATCCTTCACCTTGCACGCCACATCTACCAAACCTGGGCTCCTGCATGATCTGTCGCGAGGTTTTACCTGACTGGACTCTGTCAAGTCAGGTCTTTACCTCGTCCTTCGCGCGGATACATAAAGTTCTGCTTTCTTCCACATTTACAATCTCGATACGCCCATGGAAAGAGCTTCTCAGCTTGGTACATGGAAAACCTTTCCTGTTTCCTTGTCCCACGCGATAGGGGTACTAACAGGAAGGAAGGTGGTTTTTAGTGAGTAAGAATCTCACACTATTGGGAAGAGCGGATTTCTCCCTTTGTCTTTTGAAGATTTTCCACCTATCCTGCGAAATTAAAAAAAAAAAAAAAAAAAAAAAAATACGAGATCTATAGGCGGCTTACCTAAGCCGAAACACAATAATGACGCTGTGACAAAAGAATATCATAAGTTTGACCCTGTACTGAGGTTTGTAATCCTGCATTGGAAAATATTCCGTTGTGAATTCGAATAAATTTATGTAGGGCACAAACAGCTTTAATAATGTCATCCATTTTAACATCTAGACAAATTGCAGTTGCTAGTAGTCTGAACTTAGAAGTTAGCATTCCAAAGACGCTGATCTCCTCCCTCTAGATAATCTGTAATTAAATATTCTTTTCTCGTTTCTTAACTCTCTACGAGCATCATTATATTGTTAGTGAGAGGAAAAGCCTCATCTGCAGCAAAATAAAAGTGGAACAACATACTTTCTCCTGGCAAAGTGACTGGTTCTAGTAATTGGAGTTATCACTAAACCATGCTTCCCAAATGTACCCTTCCGTCAATATTACGGCCATACTCACGAAAATCAATACTTAAAAATACTGCATCTGCATCTGCTACAACTAATAAAACTACTGAAAACAAAACCTTTATAATTGTAGAATGCTGAACCACTTTTTGGGGGTGCTTTAATTCTGATATGTTTTCTGTCTGAACCCCCAACACACCAAGGATTGCCAAGCCCTCATGAATTGAGGCAACCTGGTGTGTTTTATATTGTCGAAAGTGTTATAAATACTACTTAGAATAGAAATTACGTCAGAAAGTTTTTACATAACTGTATGACACTACTATCTTGCCTAATGTCGGTTGGGGGGGGGGGGGGGTCGAGCGGTTTGTTGACTCCTTGAAATTTGACCAAGAGTGTGAGAGATTAAATAGGTGGGGATACTATCGTTTAAAAATATTCACATAAGTTTTTTGTTCTCACGAATTCTGTAAGCGTATATTATAAATTTAATCAAATATAATAAATCTTTGTTTAACAATAATAAATTGCTTGCAGTACGTTTTTTATGAACAAAGGTTACCCTGCATGGAAGTAGATAGGCAACCTTCAAGACTCGTTGTCAGTTCCGCGATCTCACATGGACAAACTGGATAATATGTTCTAGGTCTAGGTGTCTATTTGTGTTGTTACCATACTATTTTGAGATTTTCATAGTAGTTGATTATTTTGAATTTCAATTCCTTTTCCTTGTAATGTTAATAATAGTGTAGATTTGGTTTTAAGAAATTAAATTAAATTCATTTAAAAATAAATCTATTATTATTATTATTATTATAGTGTTTTTATATTATATAACTTTAGTTCTGTATCAAATAAATGTAATCTCAGTTCCTTTTGATTGTGATGCAAAAAAAAAAAAAAAAAAAAAATAGAAATAAAGAAACTACTCCACTATTGTTTGATAAAATACAACTAATATTTGTTTTCTTAACGTCATTTAATATCGGTAGCTTTTTTGAGCAAGAAGTTTATTTTATACAACCAAATTAACACAGCACTTTGACAAACATAAATTAATAAAACCGTTTAAACATAATTGAAAGTAATACTTAATTCTAGTAAATTAATACTACATTTTTCTCAAACATAAATTAATACAACCGTTTAAACTTAAATAACAGTAATAATTAAATTCTAGCAAATTAATACAACACTTTGTCAAACATAAATTAATAAAACCTTTTAAACTTAAATGAAATAATTAAATTTAAAACGTAATAGAAGTTTAATAAAAATTTCCTATATGAAGTTTGTAAAAAACTTGTCTTAGTTACATTTTAAATTTTTTTAAACATTAATAAACAAAACAGAAATAATAATAAAAATCTGTATTAAATTACTTAAAATTTTCAGAATGTTAAAAGAATTCCCGGGGTGTGAAAAAAATCTGAAAAAACTATTTTTTGGCATTATATGGTAAATTCACAACCACCCCAAAATGTGATTTTTGGTAGTAACTTAAAATTTAAAAATGTAAAGCCCCATTTTAATAGTCTTGTTTAATAGACACTTTGTAAACAAAAAGTTACTATTTTATTCCAATACGAAGTGACGGCCTTGTTAAGTATTGATAAATCATATTTACTTCAAAATCTGAAATAAGAATGAGACAAAATTATTATAGGAAAAACTTATAATCAGTTGTTGAATTCAAGTTAATTTATACGTTTCTTCTTGAAAAAAAAATCTTATAAATGTTTAGGTTAGGTTATGTAAACTATTTACTTTATTTTGTAATATGCTAGTCTATTATTAGATCCAAGAGTGTGCCTTTAATTTGGGAAGAGAGACAGATCAGTGAAACAGTAAAAATATATAAGAGATTTAGTTTGTTTAGTTAGATAATAGTAGTGTACCAACCGAGTAGAATTTCTTCTGTCATTATCACATTGAAGAAAACAAGAATAACATCAGAGAATGAAATAAACACCACTAGTCCTCGAATACCAATAGCATCTCGGTCGGAAGAGAACAAGAGTTAGTCAAGAAAAACCTAATATCAAAGATAAAAGAGAAGGATCTAACCCAAGAATAGATGACGAAAAGTGTAGATCCAGCAAGGACTTCAGGATTGCTACATCCCCTCCCCATATCAAATAAAGATCTCTAATACTCTAAAAGAGTCAGTGTCGAAAGAGAACAAAAGTTCATGAAGAGGGCTCTGATAGTAAAGAAGAAGAGAGGGATCTAATCCAATAATTCTAAGTAGTATTTATAACACTTTCGACAATATAAAACACACCAGGTTGCCTCAATTCATGGGGCTTGGCAATTCCGAAATATCCTAGTTAGATCTACACCTTTTTCGTTTAGTCTCGAGTTAAATTACTCTCTTTCATATTTTCTATCAGGTCTCTCTTGACCAACTCTTGTTCTTTTCCGACCTGATGCTATTATACCATTCCAGAACTAGGAATCTTTATTTTAACGAGTGACCATGGAAAAATAGGTCCAAAAGGTGTTGGGTTTAACCCTACACCAGACTATGGCTATGGCTTATTTACTGGCTTTCTTCACAATAAATAATGAAGAAACCAATAGTATTGGTCTAAAGCTAAAGACTGTTCTGTATTAACGCCCAACTCTGTTAGGCATTTTCAAAAATAAAGTTAATCACAGAGTAATTAACTGGTGAATTATGTTTTACTAAACCACGTCGAAACATGTAACTCATACTAATGTCAATTACTACAATGAGAGTGTGGAGTTCTTAATGTTTTTACTCTCACAACTTAAATATTTAAATACTGATTTCACTAATTAAATTCATTATATAAATAAATTTACAATAAAAAAGATAATAAAGACTATAAAATTCATTAATTTTTATTGTTATAATTAAATATCTTAAAAACTGACGACACGAACTACAACGCCATCTAGCGGCTACTTTGTGGAACGTTTGCAACCAAGATAGTGTTTTTTTTTACCGATTACAGTAGGCTGGAGATCTATAGGATCTACATTACTGTAAAGGAAATCGCAGTAGCTAAACAAATTTATATGTAATGAATATTATTCGTCACACAGTACAATGGTTTAATAATTGTAATGTCGAATTGACTAGTAATTTTGATTAACGTGAGTAATAATGTAAAGAAATAAATGAATTATAAATGTTTAGCAAAAATAGTTTACATTAATGGTTATATTCGGCATTATGTAATATACTACAAAATATTTTAAGAATTAACGTGTTGTTAGTTTTAGTAATATTATGAAACATTAAAAAAAAACAGGCCTATCAGTGCTAAAAGCTAGATTCCTCCGCGTCTGAGTAGTTCTCTTTCAAACCACGCGAGGGCAGCCTTGTACACATGGGTCCATTTTTTTCATTTAATCCATTGTATAATCTGCCCTAATTTTTAAGTTAGACAATTCGGCATTATTTATTGTAATAGATAATAAATCACTAAGTGTTTACCTTTTTTAAATTTTTCATAAATATCATTCACTGGCTCACAAAAAAATAGCAAAATAGAAAATCGATTTACAAATGTCTACTCCATTTGTTCAACCTCTAATGATTATATCCCAATTTTTAAATAAAGGGAAACATCCGCGTTCACGTGATCTTTAAAATTATCTTTTAACGATAATTCTGAGATTAAAATTGACATCAGTACAACTGCTCAAGTGTAACATTATTCTTATGGGAGATGAATTCAATATGGCGGAGGTGGTTAGAGCCTTAACATAAAAATTTGTACTACATCGATAGAATACAGTCTTTAAATTGATGTAAAAAACAGTGTAATGTGATAAACAATTATTGTTTCTTATAAAAATACATACAGTAAAATCAACACTACCCAAATTTTGGTCTTGAAGCTCTTTCCGATGTGTAATGGCTTAGGCCCAGGTTAAGTACGGTCTTTGAATATTAGTTTTAGGCCTAACAGGTGATTAAAAAGTCATTAACAATTATTCCCTAGTTGATTTTTCGAATGATTTTATAAAGACTGTCCATTATTATTATACTCGTCTAATCTGTTCATCTGAAATAAGACCAATATTTACAATGTTTTTAAATTACGTTTATTTAGAAATTTGAAAGAAGGCCTATTATAGTGTTACGAAATAATTTAAACCTTTTTTTTTTTTTTTTTTTTTTTTTTTAATTTCGCAGGATAGGTGGAAAATCTTCAAAAGACAAAGGGAGAAATCCGCTCTTCCCAATAGTGTGAGATTCTTACTCACTAAAAACCACCTTCCTTCCTGTTAGTACCCCTATCGCGTGGGACAAGGAAACAGGAAAGTTTTTCCATGTACCAAGCTGAGAAGCTCTTTCCATGGGCGTATCGAGATTGTAAATGTGGAAGAAAGCAGAACTTTATGTATCCGCGCGAAGGACGAGGTAAAGACCTGACTTGACAGAGTCCAGTCAGGTAAAACCTCGCGACAGATTTGTTTCTATACTGTCGTAAATTGGATTGTTTATAACTAAATCTGATCTCAGTGGACGATTTCTATAAAGTTTTTTACTAAAATGGAATTGTATAAAATCCAAATTTCAACGTTTAATTTTTTGAACTTTAAGTGCCTGTAATTCCTAAACGGCTAAATATTTAAAAAAATACCCTAGAAAAATAAAAGGGTGTAAAAAAAATACAAAAACGGAGTAAATAATAAATTTCAAATCTGCCATAGACCGTTGATTCTAAATAAAATAAAGTTTAAAAAATATATGATCTAAATCGCCTATGGATACAATTCTCGTCCCATATTTATTTTTTATTTTTTTTTTTACAATTCTCTGTTCCATTATTACACCATATTTAAATATATAGTTTCTAGTCTTTATATAGAAATACAAATTGTAGGGATTTAATATTTAGTTTTTTTATACAAAACCAAAAAGATGGTTTAATGACTTAGAAGAATAGATTTGTTTCTTATTGCCCTTTGTTTCTCAGTTAAGTTTTTTAATGCACACTTATTCTAATTCGATGACTTTGTAAGAATATATTATATACAAGCAGGGGAAATTAATTGGGTAAGCAAGAACATTCTTATTCATAGGTTTTGATAAACCCAACTGTTCAGCTTCTGTCCGAGAAGGTTATAAATAAAACCATCACCATCTACTGATTTCTTAATGTTGCAAAGAAAAAACTGTGGATATTAATAGTAACATTCCAATAAAAGCCATACTAACTATAATTAATACCATTATTATTTACTGGCTTTCTCCACAATAATAAAGAAACCAACAGTAATGGTTTAAAGCTAAAGATTGTTTTGTATTAACGCCCAACAACGTTAGGCATTGACAAAAATTACGTTAATCACTTAGTAATTAACGATAACGAGTGAATTATAAGACGAGTTTACTAAACCACGTCGAAACATGTAACTCATACGAATGTGAATTACTACAATGAGAGTGTGGAGTTCTTAATGTTTTTTCTCTCACAACTTAAATATTTAAATACTAATTTCACTAATTGAATTCATTATATAAATAAATTTACAATAAAAACGATAATAAAGACTATAAAACGTCATTAATTTTTATTGTTATAATTAAATAACTTAAAACTGACGACACGATCTACAACGCTATCTAGCGGCAACTTTGTGGAACGTTTGCAACCAAGCTATACGAGATCTATAGGCGGCTTACCTAAGCCGAAACACAATAATGACGCTGTGACAAAAGAATATCATAAGTTTGACCCTGTACTGAGGTTTGTAATCCTGCATTGGAAAATATTCCGTTGTGAATTCGAATAAATTTATGTAGGGCACAAACAGCTTTAATAATGTCATCCATTTTAACATCTAGACAAATTGCAGTTGCTAGTAGTCTGAACTTAGAAGTTAGCATTCCAAAGACGCTGATCTCCTCCCTCTAGATAATCTGTAATTAAATATTCTTTTCTCGTTTCTTAACTCTCTACGAGCATCATTATATTGTTAGTGAGAGGAAAAGCCTCATCTGCAGCAAAATAAAAGTGGAACAACATACTTTCTCCTGGCAAAGTGACTGGTTCTAGTAATTGGAGTTATCACTAAACCATGCTTCCCAAATGTACCCTTCCGTCAATATTACGGCCATACTCACGAAAATCAATACTTAAAAATACTGCATCTGCATCTGCTACAACTAATAAAACTACTGAAAACAAAACCTTTATAATTGTAGAATGCTGAACCACTTTTTGGGGGTGCTTTAATTCTGATATGTTTTCTGTCTGAACCCCCAACACAGTTAGGTAGATTTCACAATTCCCAATATCGATTTGCTCTCTTCAACCAACACTCTCTTGTAGGAATTGGCATATATTCAGGTTGTAAATTTTTCCAAATCGCAATTATTGATTCCATCACGATTGTTCGAATTGTTGTTTGTATTCGGAGAAAATAAAATTTACCGACCGAAATTAAAAAAAAAAGAAAAGATTATACAGATATCGTTAAAATGTTACTCAACTGTAGTCTTTTAGGACTTAAATATTCATCCGTATAAAACGGATTGTGATGTTTTTGTTTAGTTTATTTTAAATTCGCTAATCGTTTGAATTTGGGACGAATCTAATAATATTTAGAATTTAAACTGGTCATACGTAGGAGAACAATCAATAAACAGCTTGAGGAGGCAGGCTAGGTTAATTATCTTGATTGTTTAATATTGAATCTAGAATTAGAAAATAATTTATTTTAATATCTGTATAAGTAATAATTATTTGTTACAGTAAACGAATACAAACAAGTAATCTTGAATGAACCTTGAGTTTCTTTTAAAGCGAAACAGAAAAGCCTGCCCAGTTAACAAATAATACAACTAAAACAGAACTTTTGTAAATTATGAATATTAATAAAATAAAATTATACACAGTGTCCTGAAAAAGGTTCAGGGCTATTCATTTTCAGATTATATACATCAAACCGAACAAAAATGATAAACAACAAGTAGCCGAATTCCGCTTCATTGACCCTCTATCCGCCATTTTGTTCTTTTAGAAAAATATTATAACTCCAGAAATAGATACGATGTTGAGTTCAGATTTGGTATAAGCATTTTGTATGTAATATTTTATAACTGTATCAATCACTAAGACTTTATTTTTATAATTTTCAAAATGGCATTTAATTTTTTTAAAGTTGACGGTTTTCAAGATATTCGGCGTTTTAAAGGCCGCCATTTTAAAAATTAAAAAAATAAAGATTTTGTGTTTGGTACATTTGTAAAACGTAACATACGAAATGCTTATACCAAATCTGAACTCATATCTTTTCCATTTCTGGAGTTATAATGCTTTTTTGTAAAAGAAGAAAATGGTGGATAGACGGATAATGAAGGGGAATTTGACTATATGTTATTTAACATTTTTTATTCGTTTTGATGGATAAAAACAAAAATGAATAGCCAGTTCACTCTTTTCGGGACACCTTGTACATATACAAAAATAGTTTTTACATACATAGTGTCCCGAAAAAGGTGAACTGGCTACTCATTATTGTTAAACATTTTCTAAATACAACGGTTTTCCTCTTTTAAAAACAAAATGCCCTTTTATATTTTTTCTGTAGCTCAAAAGATAACCGAGTTATCGACAAAACCTACAAATTTAATTTCTTGATACTTCTCTACAACACTCAAGAATAGACTAAAAACAAAACATTTTTGAAATCCAATAATTTTTATCGCAAAATCTTTTTTGATTTTTCCTTTAGAATCAAAAAGACTATTTTTTAATAATTTCCTATTTGCATCTTATTTGTTTCTTATTATTGGCTTTATTTACATCAATTAACTCGGCATTATTTTTTTTCGATATGTGTTTTCGACTACATTTTTAGGGGTTTTACAACATTTTTCTCAAAAACTAAATAGAGAAGGTTCTGGGACCTATTTTTCACATTTTTTTCGATCACAAAACGTATATAACCACCAAATTTACGTCGTTTATGCCCCGTGAAATTCAATATAGCCGCATATTACCTGTGGATCACAAATCCGGGGTAAATCTTTCGCTAGCTGTAACTTGCTAACGAAATGTTATGGGGCTAATTTTATAAGAACTTTTATCTTACTTTTAGCTATAGAATTATTTCCTGAGATATTATAGAGGAGTTCCGAATCATTCTGTATGGGAAAAAAATAAAAACTTAGAACAAACTATTTTAATTACTATTTTTATTAGATATTTATTTATTATTTTTTAAAAATAAATTATATTAATTCAGTAGAAAAAAGGGACAAAAATTAGTAAATGGATAAACTTCCATTTCGTTTAATTTAAAAATAATAAAATTCTAATAAAAAATAGTCAACTTTAAACATTTTCTAACAAATCCAAATTTCGAGTAAACAAAATCTCTATTTATTTGATTAAATACCTTAAATATTAAAATCAGAGGAAGTAATTTTTGTTTTAGGTATAATAAATTTCTGTAATCAAAAATATAGGATCCCATTTAAAAAACAAAATTTTGACCTTCACATGACCTTCAGAACGTCCACCAAAATCAAAAGTGCCATGTTAGCTTCACCATGAGGCATTTTATAATTTCGTTTTGACATATATGTAATATAGAAAGAGTTAAGTAAAGGGTCACGTTCATTGTGGTAGTAAATCCACCCACTGATACAGCGCAACAATGATTACACTAGAAAATGAGTCACATTAACTGTAAAAGTGAATGGACCCAACAGTCACAAGTGTGGCCGGAGGCTTATTCTCTAGTACGACTTCTAGAGAATAAGCCCCACGGCCACACTGATTGTACTAGAGAATGGGCCTCACAGGTACACTGATTGTACTAAGCAATGTGCCCCACGAGTAGGCTACTCTGACATTACTACACAATTTACCCCACGCGTACAATTATTGTACTAAGGAATGCCTCCAATGTCAACACGGGTTGTATTACAAAATGTACTCCACAACTACACTGATTGTGGTAAAGAATTTACCTACTGCTACACTAATGTACTGAGAATGAGCCCCATGACCATACGTATTATACTACAGAATGAGCCCCACTGCTACACTGATTGTACAAGAGAATGAGCCCTACTACCACACTGCTTGTACTAGAGAACAAGCCCTACCGCTACACTGATTGTACAAAAGAATGTGCCCTAAGACCACACTGCTTGTACTAGAGAATAAGCCCTACTGCTACACTGATTGTGCTAGAGAATTAGCACCACGGCCACAAATATTGTACTACAGAATGAGCCCCACTGCTACACTCATTGTACAAGATAAAGAGCCCTACGACCACACTGCTCGTACTAGACAATAAACCTTACTGTTACAATGATTGTGCTAGAGAATGAGCCCCACGGCCACACGGATGGCACTAGAGAATGAGCCACACTGCTACACTGTTTGCACAAGTTAATGAGCCCCACGACCACACTGCTTGTAATAGAGAATGAGCCACACTGATTGCGCTATAGAATGAGCGTCACGGTCACACAGATTGTACTAGAGTAACTAGAGGATGAGTCACACTGATTGTATTAGTGAATGGGCCCCATGGCCACAATAATGAGGCCCACTACCACACTGATTGTACTAGAAAATACGCTTCTCGGCCACACTGATTGTACTAGAGAATGGACCCCACGGCCCCACTGATTGTACTAGAGAATGGGTTCCACGGCCTCACCGATTGTACTAGAGAATGAGCCCCATGACCACGCTGATTGTAAGAATGAATATTTCCCACGGTTACACTGATTGTACATGAAAATGAGCCCCACGGCCACACTGATTGTACTAGAGAATGAGCCCCATGACCACGCTGATTGTAAGAGTGAATATTTCCCCAGGTTACACTGATTGTACATGAAAATGAGCCCCACGGCCACACTGATTGTACTAGAGAATGGGACCCATGGCCACACAGATTGTACTAGAGAATAGGACCCACGGCCACACTGATTGTACTAGAGAATAGGACCCACGGCCACACTGATTGTACTAGAGAATGGGTCCCACGGCCACACTGATTGTACTAGAGAATAGGACCCACGGCCACACAGATTGTACTAGAGAATAGGACCCACGGCCACACAGATTGTACTAGAGAAATGGACCCACGGCCACACTGATTGTACTAGAGAATAGGACCCACGGCCACACTGATTGTACTAGAGAATAGGACCCACGGCCACACAGATTGTACTAGAGAATGAGCCCCACGGCCACACTGATTGTACTAGAAATGGGTCCCACGGCCACACTGATTGTACTAGTGAATGAACCCCTATACTACACTCATTGTACTAGGCACTAGAGAATGGGCCCCACGGCCACACTAATTGTAAAAGTGAATGCGCCCAACTTTTCTCGGTATACTCCCACACTACACATCTGTACGTTTATTGATCTAACTAATACGTCAAACAATGTATTTATTTAAACAATAATGTCCGTTGTAGTTTGCTGCTGTCATGAAAGTTACTTAATTAATTTAATTGGCTGATTATTTTGTTATTGAAGTTAGACTAATTTGAGAGATTATTACTGACGGTAATGTGAATTCTTTTGAAGTTAACATTCAAACAGCACTTTAAACTTGTTTGCTTTGGCAATTATTGTATTAGCAAGTAAATACACTTATTCTTAGTAGAAAAGTATTTTTTTCCTTTGTTCGGATAGAATCGACGGAAGTATATATATAATGCTTATATTCCAATATTGATCAACTTTCAAAACTTTCATCAGTAGATCTGTCAAAACAAATGTATTTTATAAGGTAGCCAATTTTTAACAACGTTCCTCAGGAATGTTTATCTGTAACGGAATTAGAAGAATGACAGGAGGTTGGATATTACAGGATGAACGTTGGATTTCAAATATGTACATGTGTTTGATCTAGTTATCCGACGTGCCTTGTGTTTTTGAGTCCATTCTTTAAAAATGGAATAACGCTATCCTAATAAAAGGGGGATACAAATTTATAAAATATGGTCAAAGTTAGTACCGTATCCCACACAACATCGTACTAAGGAGGGATTCACTTTAGTGGATTGGGCTTGGTAATCCCGAAAAAAACCTAGCTGGACCTACAACTTCTCTCACGTAGTTTTGGGTTAGATCCCTCTCTATTCAGCAACTCATGTTCTCTTCTAACCCTGACCTTAAGTATTCGAGGACTAGAAGGCTTTATTTCATGTTCTTTTCTTCTTTTTATAAAACGATGATGTCCTAAAAGTGTTTTGCTTTTTAGGAACAAGGTAAAAACCAGTATTAAAAATTCATAGCCAATACATTTCTACAAAAACGGATAGGTAGCAGTGTGATTGGGTAGCGCATTCACAAACACGACCAGTACCAGCACAGTATCACTCCCGTTCTTTAGTATAATCAGTGTGTCCATGGGTACATTCTCTAGTACAATCAATGTGGCCGTGGGGCTCATTTTCATGTGCAATCAGTATAACCGTGGGAAATATTCACTCTTACAATCAGCGTGGCCATGTGGCTCATTCTCTAGTATAATCAGTGTGGCCATGGGGCCCACTATCTAGTACAATCAATGTGGCCGTGGGACTCATTTTCATGTGCAATCAGTATAACCGTGGGAAATATTCACTTTTACAATCAGCGTGGCCATGTGGCTCATTCTCTAGTATAATCAGTGTGGCCATGCTAGCCATTATCTAGTACAATCAATGTGGCCGTGGGGCTCATTTTCATGTGCAATCAGTATAACCGTGGGAAATATTCACTCTTACAATCAGCGTGGCCATGTGGCTCATTCTCTAGTATAATCAGTGTGGCCATGGGGCCCACTATCTAGTACAATCAATGTGGCCGTGGGACTCATTTTCATGTGCAATCAGTATAACCGTGGGAAATATTCACTCTTACAATCAGCGTGGCCATGTGGCTCATTCTCTAGTATAATCAGTGTGGCCATGGGGCCCATTATCTAGTACAATCAATGTGGCCGTGGGGCTCATTTTCATGTGCAATCACAATAACCGTGGGAAATATTCACTCTTACAATCAGCGTTTACATGTGGCCCATTCTCTAGGATAATCAGTGTGGCCATGGGAGCCATTATCTAGTACAATCAATGTGGCCGTGGGGCTCATTTTCATGTGCAATCAGTATAACCGTGGAAAATATTCACTCTTACAATCAGCGTGGCCATGTGGCTCATTCTCTAATATAATCATTGTGGCCATGGGGCCCATTATCTAGTACAATCAATGTGGCCGTGGGGCTCATTTTCATGTGCAATCAGTATAACCGTGGGAAATATTCACTCTTACAATCAGCGTGGCCATGTGGCTCATTTTCTAGTACAATCAGTGTGGCCATGGGGCCCATTATCTAGTACAATCAATGTGGCCGTGGGGCTCATTTTCATGTGCAATCACAATAACCGTGGGAAATATTCACTCTTACAATCAGCGTGGCTATGTGGCTCATTCTCTAGTACAATCAGTGTGGCCATGGGAGCCATTATCTAGTACAATCAATGTGGCCGTGGGGCTCATTTTCATGTGCAATCAGTATAACCGTGGGAAATATTCACTCTTACAATCAGCGTGGCCATGTGGCTCATTTTCTAGTACAATCAGTGTGGCCATGGGGCCCAATATCTAGTACAATCAATGTGGCCGTGGGGCTCATTTTCATGTGCAATCACAATAACCGTGGGAAATATTCACTCTTACAATCAGCGTGGCTATGTGGCTCATTCTCTAGTACAATCAGTGTGGCCATGGGAGCCATTATCTAGTACAATCAATGTGGCCGTGGGGCTCATTTTCATGTGCAATCAGTATAACCGTGGGAAATATTCACTCTTACAATCAGCGTGGCCATGTGGCTCATTTTCTAGTACAATCAGTGTGGCCATGGGGCCCATTATCTAGTACAATCAATGTGGCCGTGGGGCTCATTTTCATGTGCAATCACAATAACCGTGGGAAATATTCACTCTTACAATCAGCGTGGCTATGTGGCTCATTCTCTAGTACAATCAGTGTGGCCATGGAGCCCATTCTATACAACAATCAATACAATCACTGTGGCGTGGGTTTTACCCTTGTCTATAGTAAAATCAGTATGGTTGTTGGGCGCATTCTCTAGTTCATTATATTCATGAGTACATTCAAATTATTTATCTAATCTACATTTTTCGTTCCATGGGTAGCATCATCAGGGCAGCTATTTGTATTCAACTTCAAATGGCCACCGTTTAGAATCTCTAATACTATAAAAGATTTTTTCAAATAATTAAATAGTTGGATTCCCTAATTTTTATGGATTTGAAAAAAATCCAAATTATGAAAAACGCTGCCATTTTCCAATATGACTTCATTTTTAGAATTTTCATCAAGGACCCTTACAATTTCACATGCGTGTCTGTCTGTCTGTAAGTCGCAACCCGTCTACATAAAGAATACGATAAACCCTATATATTTCAAACTTTGCATTTATATTCTTTGTATTGTCGCACATATAGGAAAAATATACCGGTAATAAAAAAAAAGACCTTGGAGTTGTTAAGGGGCAAAAACTATGGAGTTGAACAAAACATTTTGGAAATATTATGTGAGGGGTATCAAATGGGTATTCTGATTACGAATATGTATGTTTATTTGTCAAATAAATTAATATGTTAATAATACAGATGATTAACTCATTTATTGTAAAAGAAATACTTTGTAGTTCATAAATTCAAAATTTTCAAACATGTTTTTGTTTTCCATTAACTGTATTTATATCAATTTACTCAGAAATAAATCCACTATGAGTTATATTTAAAACTATGATGAATTTATTATATTTTTAACAAAGTTATTCTAAACCAAACATCAAAATTGGAATTTTTTTATTAAATAGCCTTATTTGATTCATAAGGCTTAAAATAAAAAAAGATTGGGGGATAAAAATGAAATGATCAGAATTCAAAAATGTTTGGTTTTTAGTATATTCTTGGGTATTCTAGACAATTACCGAGAAATTAAATTTGGTTTTTTTCTTAATAACTCGTTTATATTTTAAGCTACAGAAAAAAATATTAAAAAAATTTTGTTTGTCATTAAAATACGAAAATACTTCGTTTCTTTTAAAAAATTTGTAAAGTTGGCGGTTTTCGAGATATGTGACATTAAACATTTTAAACGACTGTCATTTTGAAAATATTTGAAATAAAGTCTTTGTTTTTGGAGGACATTGTAACCCGTTACATAAATCAGAACTCAATATTTTAAATATTTTATCTATTTCCAAAGTTATAGGCTACAGTTTTTTTAAAATAAAAATACAAAATGGCACATAGCGGGGAAACAAAACGTAACCAGACATATGTTTTATAAACTTTTTCTTTGTTTTCACTTGAAGAATGAGCTCCGAGAGTGCCGTGAAACAACCTGTATGTAAGTAAAAACCATTTAAGTTTCATTCATCATTCGGCCTAGTTACAACGTCATTCATAAATTATTGTTAGACCAGTTAAGTTGTATCTCCGTCACAACACACAAACCTGGACATGAATTTATGTTATCAAATCTTCTTCAACGCTATATCAGTACTTGCAATGATGCTGGTCAGAAGTCAGTCAATGTTAGACGTTAAAAACTACCGCACAGAAAATAAAAATGATAACGTGATGTTTGTATTCGTAGATCGGGAGTAACTTAATTAATGTCACATTTTTTGTATTAGTAAATCGGGCGTAACGTATTTAGTGTCACTGGTTTTTATTAGTAAATCGGGCGTAACGTATTTAGTGTCGCATTTTTTATATTAGTAAATCGGGCGTAACGTATTTAGTGTCGCGTTTTTTGTATTAGTAAATCGGGCGTAACGTATTTAGTGTCGCATTTTTTGTATTAGTAAATCGGGCCAAAATACGGTGTCATACGTTTTATAAGTTAAATCTGGCGTAATTAAATTAAATTGAAAGAAAAAAATAATAATTACAATAAAATGTCTCTCTATCGTTGCCAAGTTAAACTTTAAATGTTAATTAATTTTAGTCTTTTTTTAATTTTTTTATTGTAAATTCGGTTTTGGCTGTACAACAACGTTCGAGATGATGAACTCACCTGACCTCACATTTAAAGGTAAATCAATTTTCTATATTTTATGTCATTAAATATTGGTTATGTTGTGATTGTAAATATTGTCGATGAACAATACTGATAATACATTTAAAACAATTAGTCTTCCAAATTTAGAATGTTAGCTTTGAAATCGGGCTTTGTGTGCATATCTGTAAATTGAATTGAGCTCCGCCTGCGTGGAATACAGGAAGACACGATATTCTCCTCTATCACGCTATCGTTTGTGAAGGACAGGATAGCATGATGTAGAAGCAATGTTTTATTTTAACATTTGCATATAGGCTAGATTGATAATGTATGCGGCATTTTAATGCGTTAAACGTAAATATTTTTTTTAAATTTCCATTATTTTTTTACCCTTTAAAATTACAAAAGAAAACATGCGAAGACGTAATTAAAACTTCCCTTTTTTATTGTTGTTTAAAAGTGAAGAACCTTTTCATCATCGTCTTATAAAAAAAGGACGAAGAAAACATAAAATAAAAACCCTGGGGCTTGAATAGGCCTACTCTACTAATAATGTTAACGTCAGTAGAGACCCGATAAGAAAGATGAAAGAGATGGATCTAACGCAAGACTAGATGAAGAAATGTGTAGAACCAGTTAGGCAATCACGGGATTGTTAGTTAGGTCATGAAGGGCTTTATATTTTGGTTTAATTCATTCAAGGCTATACAGTATTGAAATTTGAAGTGGGGCTAGCAATACATTAATTTAACGGAGGTTTTTCGTTTTAGAGACCCCAAGTATTTTTTACTAATCGATGTATTTAGTACTAAAATTTTAACAGAGAAACGTGTTTTTGTTTTGTTTTCAATTTATTGAAATTCAAAATTATTTGTAGAAACATTAATCATAAAGGGGGAGATAATTCACTTATATTTTTCAATATTAGTTCAAATCAGTCAGTATCTTTATTATTATGACGCAACATAAATATGAATCCAGCAATTCATGATTGGTTCCGCACTAAAGCAAATTTGACACACTACATCTAAGCATAGTGAAAGTGTATATACACTAAATCGATTGGCATAGCCACTTAGCCAAACCTTTGTAATTCAGAAATAGTTTTGGGCAGGTAGATATATATAGAGAGCCACCTGCCCAAAACACATTTTTCTGTTAAAATTTTAGTTGGTGATTACTCTCTATTACTACAATGCATCGATTAGTAAAAAATCAACAACTTTGTGCCCATAACACGAAAAAGGTCCAATTTACCTCTAGAAATAACTCAGAAACACTAGATTATTTTATCTAAATACCTCACTTAATTTATTCAAAATATTTAAAATTGTCCTACTAAAATATTTATTTTTTCAAACTAAAAACATCTCAGTCATTATCGATTTAAAAAAAAAAGAAGAAGAAGAAGAAAAGAAACGAGCGTAAAATACAGACATCTATCTCGCGAATACTCTAATAGCGTCAGGATAGGAAGGAACAAGAGATGATCAAGAGAGGCATCTAACCCAAGACTACGTGAAGAAATGTGTACATCTAGCTAAGTTTACTTCACCAGTACTTTTATTATAAGATCAAGAGAGGCTTTCTTCTGTCATCCCTGAGGGACAAAGTTATTGGCAAAGAAATTCTGTCTGGAAACTTAGTTCTAAACTTTAAGGAGCTATATACTTGGTTACCGAAATTTGACCTTCCTCTGTATCGAGGTCAATCACCCCAGATAGCCGTGTGATGACCTCTTTTGCTCTGTCACATCCCGTTTTCTTCTCAGAATATTATCGAACTTTGTCAACAAATTGTAAGATTGCCCTCTTGTATTTTATCAGAAAAAAACACGCGTTTTAAACTCAAAAGTTATCTCCTTACTAACTTTGTAGGACGCAGGTTATTCTCTGACCCAGCGAGTACTATAATATAGTGTACACAATATTATATTTTATTGTTATATTTATTTGCAATTCATTTATTTCCAACAATTTGTATTGTTTTTAATATTATTGAAAGTTATCATTAATTGTAAAAATTAACTTATTTATTTAAAAACCCACCATTTTGTTTGTTAAGTGAAAAAAAAAAAAAAAAAAAAAAAAAACTTAAATTAATGTATATTAATTTTCAGTTCTTTAAGAAAAACAACTACAAGGTTTCACTTTTGTTGAATTTGTTTTACAATCAATATAACACTTAAAAAGATAGCGACATATTTCTTGAACACTCTGTATAAAATGTCATAGTCTAAGGAGGTCCGATCGAAGAGATGTTGTTTGAAAGTAAAAATATCTGGGTCTCCCTTTATAAAAAAAAAGAAAGGAAAGAACGTAAAATAAAGGTTCCTAGTTCTCGAATGGTATAATAGCATCAGGTCGGAAAAGAACAAGAGTTGGTCAAGAGAGACCTGATAGAAAATATGAAAGAGAGGGATTTAACTCGAGACTAAACGAAAAAAGGTGTAGATCTAACTAGGATATTTCGGAATTGCCAAGCCCCCCATGAATTGAGGCAACCTGGTGTGTTTTATATTGTCGAAAGTGTTATAAATACTACTTAGAATAGAAATTACGTCAGAAAGTTTTTACATAACTGTATGACACTACTATCTTGCCTAATGTCGGTTGGGGGGGGGGGGTCGAGCGGTTAGTTGACTCCTTGAAATTTGACCAAGAGTGTGAGAGATTAAATAGGTGGGGATACTATCGTTTAAAAATATTCACATAAGTTTTTTGTTCTCACGAATTCTGTAAGCGTATATTATAAATTTAATCAAATATAATAAATCTTTGTTTAACAATAATAAATTGCTTGCAGTACGTTTTTTATGAACAAAGGTTACCCTGCATGGAAGTAGATAGGCAACCTTCAAGACTCGTTGTCAGTTCCGCGATCTCACATGGACAAACTGGATAATATGTTCTAGGTCTAGGTGTCTATTTGTGTTGTTACCATACTATTTTGAGATTTTCATAGTAGTTGATTATTTTGAATTTCAATTCCTTTTCCTTGTAATGTTAATAATAGTGTAGATTTGGTTTTAAGAAATTAAATTAAATTCATTTAAAAATAAATCTATTATTATAGTGTTTTTATATTATATAACTTTAGTTCTGTATCAAATAAATGTAATCTCAGTTCCTTTTGATTGTGATGCAAAAAAAAAAAAAAAATAGACATAAAGAAACTACTCCACTATTGTTTCTCTTGTTTGATAAAATACAACTAATATTTGTTTTCTTAACGTCATTTAATATCGGTAGCTTTTTTGAGCAAGAAGTTTATTTTATACAACCAAATTAACACAGCACTTTGACAAACATGAATTAATAAAACCGTTTAAACATAATTGAAAGTAATACTTAATTCTAGTAAATTAATACTACATTTTTCTCAAACATAAATTAATACAACCGTTTAAACTTAAATAACAGTAATAATTAAATTCTAGCAAATTAATACAACACTTTGTCAAACATAAATTAATAAAACCTTTTAAACTTAAATGAAATAATTAAATTTAAAACGTAATAGAAGTTTAATAAAAATTTCCTATATGAAGTTTGTAAAAAACTTGTCTTAGTTACATTTTAAATTTTTTTAAACATTAATAAACAAAACAGAAATAATAATTAAAATCTGTATTAAATTACTTAAAATTTTCAGAATGTTAAAAGAATTCCCGGGGTGTGAAAAAAATCTGAAAAAACTATTTTTTGCCATTATAAGGTAAATTCACAACCACCCCAAAATGTGATTTTTGGTAGTAACTAAAAATTTAAAAATGTAAAGCCCCATTTTAATAGTCTTGTAAACAAAAACACACTTTGTAAACAAAAAGTTACTATTTTATTCCAATACGAAGTGACAGCCTTGTCAAGTATTGATAAATCATATTTACTTCAAAATCTGAAATAAGAATGAGACAAAATTATTATAGGAAAAACTTATAATCAGTTGTTGAATTCAAGTTAATTTATACGTTTCTTCTTGAAAAAAAATCTTATAAATGTTTAGGTTAGGTTATGTAATCTATTTACTTTATTTTGTAATATGCTAGTCTATTATTAGATCCAAGAGTGTGCCTTTAATTTGGGGAGAGAGACAGATCAGTTGACACAGTAAAAATATATAAGAGATTTAGTTTGTTTAGTTAGATAATAGTAGTGTACCAACCGAGTAGAATTTCTTCTGTCATTATCACATTGAAAAAAAACAAGAATAACATCAGAGAATGAAATAAACACCACTAGTCCTCGAATACCAATAGCATCTCGGTCGGAAGAGAACAAGAGTTAGTCAAGAAAAACCTAATATCAAAGATAAAAGAGAAGGATCTAACCCAAGAATAGATGACGAAAAGTGTAGATCCAGCAAGGACTTCGGGATTGCTACACCCCTCCCCATATCAAATAAAGATTTCTAATACTCTAACAGAGTCAGTGTCGAAAGAGAACAAAAGTTCGTGAAGAGGGCTCTGATAGTAAAGAAGAAGAGAGGGATCTAATCCAATAATAGATTAGGAAAAGTGTATATCCAGCAAGGACTTCGGGATTGCTACACCCCCTCCCCATATCAAATAAAGATTTCTAATACTCTAACAGAGTCAGTGTCGAAAGAGAACAAAAGTTCGTGAAGAGGGCTCTGATAGTAAAGAAGAAGAGAGGGATCTAATCCAATAATAGATTAGGAAAAGTGTAGATCCAGCAAGGACTTCGGGATTGCTACACCCCCTCCCCATATCAAATAAAGATTTCTAATACTCTAACAGAGTCAGTGTCGAAAGAGAACAAAAGTTCGTGAAGAGGGCTCTGATAGTAAAGAAGAAGAGAGGGATCTAATCCAATAATAGATTAGGAAAAGTGTAGATCCAGCAAGGACTTCGGGATTGCTACACCCCCTCCCCATATCAAATAAAGATTTCTAATACTCTAACAGAGTCAGTGTCGAAAGAGAACAAAAGTTCGTGAAGAGGGCTCTGATAGTAAAGAAGAAGAGAGGGATCTAATCCAATAATAGATTAGGAAAAGTGTATATCCAGCAAGGACTTCGGGATTGCTACACCCCCTCCCCATATCAAATAAAGGTTTCTAATACTCTAACAGAGTCAGTGTCGAAAGAGAACAAAAGTTCGTGAAGAGGGCTCTGATAGTAAAGAAGAAGAGAGGGATCTAATCCAATAATAGATTAGGAAAAGTGTAGATCCAGCAAGGACTTCGGGATTGCTACACCCCCTCCCCATATCAAATAAAGATTTCTAATACTCTAACAGAGTCAGTGTCGAAAGAGAACAAAAGTTCGTGAAGAGGACTCTGATAGTAAAGAAGAAGAGAAGGATCTAATCCAATAATAGATTAGGAAAAGTGTATATCCAGCAAGGACTTCGGGATTGCTACACCCCCTCCCCATATCAAATAAAGATTTCTAATACTCTAACAGAGTCAGTGTCGAAAGAGAACAAAAGTTCGTGAAGAGGGCTCTGATAGTAAAGAAGAAGAGAGGGATCTAATCCAATAATAGATTAGGAAAAGTGTAGATCCAGCAAGGACTTCGGGATTGCTACACCCCCTCCCCATATCAAATAAAGATTTCTAATACTCTAACAGAGTCAGTGTCGAAAGAGAACAAAAGTTCGTGAAGAGGGCTCTGATAGTAAAGAAGAAGAGAGGGATCTAATCCAATAATAGATTAGGAAAAGTGTAGATCCAGCAAGGACTTCGGGATTGCTACACCCCTCCCCATATCAAATAAAGATTTCTAATACTCTAACAGAGTCAGTGTCGAAAGAGAACAAAAGTTCGTGAAGAGGGCTCTGATAGTAAAGAAGAAGAGAGGGATCTAACCCAATAATAGATTAGGAAAAGTGTAGATCGAGCAAGGTACTTTATGATTGCTACACCCGTATAGAATAAAGAAATCCAATACTCTAGTAGAATCTGTGTTGGACAAGAACAACAGTTGGTCAAGAGAGACATGACAGCAAAGATGGAAGAGAGGGATCTAACCCAATAATAGATTAGGAAAAGTGTAGATCGAGCAAGGTACCTTATGATTGCTACACCCGTATAGAATAAAGAAATCCAATACTCTAGTAGAATCTGTGTTGGACAAGAACAACAGTTGGTCAAGAGAGACATGACAGCAAAGATGGAAGAGAGGGATCTAACCCAAGAATAGATGACGAAAAGTGTGGATCCAGTTAGGGTACCTCGAGATTACTACACCTGTAGAGGAATTTTCGAACATACAGATATCAAACAAAAGAATAAATTTAATGGATTGCTATAATTTATCTAAGTTTGGTATCATGTGGAAAAAAACACATTAGACCTATGATAGCCTACCCTACGCATTATCTGTCTTCTGTTCTAGTTACACATTTTTTTAACTATGTCATCCATTATCTTAATCATTATCTGTTAGTTATAAAAAAATACACGTACGCCTTCACACAAAAATAGAATTAACTGTGAAATTCCATTAATTCTCTCGCAAATGTTCTCGTCACAAAATCAGAATTAGTGCTCTTTGTTTTCTTTCAGAAAATGTCTGTAACCTAACTTTATACGTTAGAGAGGAAAATAAAAATTGTTACTGAAAGTAATATTCGTCCAATCTATTTCTTACAAAGATGTTTAGGTGTTTATTCGAAAATTTCCACCGGGAATACCAAGAAAAAATGAATTTAAAAATCGCTTTGTTCGAAGGGGAACTAACATGGCACTTTTGATTTTGGTGGACGTTCTGAAGGTCATTTGGAGGTCAAAATTTTTTTTTTTAAATGGGATCCTATATTTTTGATTACAGAAATTTATTCTACCTAAAACAAAAATTACTTCCTCTGATTTTAATATTTAAGGTATTTAATCAAATAAATAGAGATTTTGTTTACTCGAAATTTGGAATTGTTAGAAAATGTTTAATGTTGACTATTTTTTATTAGAATTTTATTATTTTTAAATTAAACGAAATGGAAGTTTATCCATTTACTGATTTTTGTCCCTTTTTTCTATTAAATTAATATAATTTATTTAAAAAAAATAATAAATAAATATCTAATAAAAATAGTAATTAAAAAAATTTGTATTAAGTTTCTATTTTTTTTTCTATACAGGATGATTCGGAACTCCTCTATAATCTCTCAGGAAATAATTCTATAGCTAAAAGTAAGATAAAAGTTCTTATAAAATTAGCCCCAAAATATTTCGTTAGCAAGTTACAGCTAGCGAAAGATTTACCCCGGATTTGTGATCTACAGGTAATATTCGGCTATATTGAATTTCACGGGGCATAAAAGACGTAAATTTGGTGGTTATATACGTTTTGTGATTGAAAAAAATGTGAAAAATAGGTCCCAGAACCTTCTCTATTTAGTTTTTGAGAAAAATGTTGTAAAACCCCTAAAAATGTAGTCGAAAACACAAATAGAAAAATTTAATGCCGAGTTAATTGATGTGAATAAAGCCAATAATAAGAAACAAATAAGATGCAAATAGGAAATTATTAAATAGTCTTTTTGATTCTAAAGGAAAAAACAAAAAAGATTTTGCGATAAAAATTATTGGATTTCAAAAATGTTTTGTTTTTAGTCTATTCTTGGGTGTTATAGAGAAGTACCAAGAAATTTAATTTCTAGGTTTTGTCGATAACTCGGTTATCTTTTGAGCTACAGAAAAAATATAAAAGGGCATTTTGTTTTTAAAAGAGGAAAACCGTTGTATTTAGAAAATGTTTAACAAAAATGAGTAGCCAGTTCACCTTTTTCGGGACACTATGTATGTAAAAACTATTTTTGTATATGTACAAGGTGTTCCGAAAAGAGTGAACTGGCTATTCATTTTTGTTTTTATCCATCAAAACGAATAAAAAATGTTAAATAACATATAGTCAAATTCCCCTTCATTATCCGTCTATCCACCATTTTCTTCTTTTACAAAAAAGCATTATAACTCCAGAAATGGAAAAGATATGAGTTCAGATTTGGTATAAGCATTTGGTATGTTACGTTTTACAAGTGTACCAAACACAAAAACTTTATTTTTATAATTTTCAAAATGGCGGCCTTTAAAACGCCGAATATCTTGAAAACCGTCAACTTTAAAAAAATTAAATGCCATTTTGAAAATTATAAAAATAAAGTCTTAGTGATTGATACAGTTATAAAATATTACATACAAAATGCTTATACCAAATCTGAACTCAACATCGTATCTATTTCTGGAGTTATAATATTTTTCTAAAAGAACAAAATGGCGGATAGAGGGTCAATGAAGCGGAATTCGGCTACTTGTTGTTTATCATTTTTGTTCGGTTTGATGTATATAATCTGAAAATGAATAGCCCTGAACCTTTTTCAGGACACTCCGTATATAATTTTATTTTATTAATATTCATAATTTACAAAAGTTCTGTTTTAGTTGTATTATTTGTTAACTGGGCAGGCTTTTCTGTTTCGCTTTAAAAGAAACCCAAAGTTCATTAAAGATTACTTGTTTGTATTCGTTTACTATAACAAATAATTATTACTTATATATTAATATAAATTATTTTCTAATTCTAGATTTAATATTAAACAATCAAGATAATTAACCTAGCCTGCCTCCTCAAGCTGTTTATTGATTGTAAACTCTAGAAATTGCGTGTCTAAAAAAACTCTGAACACAGGTGTCCCAAACATTGTCAATAAAATAAACGATAACACATTTCATGTTTGGAAACTGAATTAAAAATCGAACGAGGACATTAATTAGACCCTATGCTTCAATACACATCGTAATTTATCCAGTGGAGCAGAGAAAACTCCACGGGGATGCTGTTTGCCTTCAGAGATCCACTTCTCATCCCAGGAGGTCGGTATTTAATTCCGTTACCGCTCTTGATTCAAATAAAAAAGGCGAGTTAGGCTTTTCGGTATTTCATTCAGAAATAAAAAGTGCTAAAACAATGCATGGACTTTCTCACAAACTTGTTCACAAATGAAATACTGCAACAAAATTAATAGTAAAAAAAAATATTAGTTTGGTAATTGTTAAACAAGAAAAGAAAATGAACGATGGCCGAATTTGAAAAATATTTAAGTAGGGTCTAAAGTTTCTTATGTCGTAAATCGCTTGCGTTCTCGGCTTTTAATTAAAGCAGTCAATATTAGTTTTTTTATTATTTTTTAAAATCAATTCTTCCTGAACCGTACCGGGTGTTTCAAAACTAAGTAATACTATTTGACTATAGTTTATTTGTTTTTAACACAGACAAAATAAAGTACATTCATTTTTTTGGGACTTAAAAGAGATTTAATAAAAAAACTTAAAATTAAGTCAATTTGTTACGTAGAATCGCATATGTAAATTCGGCAAAATACCTTGGCATGACCTTGGATGCAAAACTTAGATGGAAAGAACATGTAAAAAAGAAAAAGAAGGATTTAAACATCAAATTCAAGAAGATGCAATGGTTGATGGGAAGACACTCACAGCTTTCTTTGCATAATAAGTTGCTATTATATAAGCAAGTAATTAAACCTGTCTGGTCATATGGAATACAACCGTGGGGTTGTACCAAGAAAACAAATATCAAGTTGATACAAACCTTCCAAAATAAAGTACTGAGCAGCATCTGCAATGCACCTTGGTATGTAAGGAACGATAACATTCATCGTGACTTGGGAATTCCTACCGTTGTAGAAGAGATTAAAACATGTGCCATAAAGCATAACAAGAGACTATCGACGCATATAAATGTAGAAGTGTTGCCGCTCCTCAGCGCTAGTCAGGATCAGCGCAGACTGAAGAGGACAAAACCTTGTGTCAATGACGAGTTGATCTATCTGATGAGTACAGATCCTGGAATAATTTTCACGAGCTACTGGTTTATTGGGAAGATATATTGCGAAAGATAAATTACTTGATAAGTTTGTACTTAGTTGTAATATAAATATAACAAATTGTTAATGATGATGAATTTGTTACGTGATAAGGTTATTAGGATAGGTGTTCGAAGTGGCCGCCATTCTCTTCCTGGAGGAGTGTCTTTCATTTATGGTATTGGCGGTATTTCTTAACGTGTTGACATTTATCTCACCTACGTTTTAAATAATTGTTTCTTTTATCTCTTGATTGAAGGTCTTCCTGGACTCTTGATATCTTCAACAGACCCGGTGGTTTCAAACTTACTATACGCGACTGCACTGCACGGTCCGTCCCTCAAACTGTTGCGAGAACAACACTTTCTTAACCCGGCTGATAAACTCCGTTACGTTCATAATAACACTGAATCAACGCGTGTTTGTAAAGGTAAAGACATGGTGGAATAAAAAACAAATCAATTATTTCATTGTGAACTGCTACAAGTTTACTACCTACTAGATTCCTGTTTGAAATTAGTTGACAATGAGAAAGCTCGTTGCTATGGCAACAAATAATTCGCATTGAAAACAACAGATGATGTTTTAATTCCAATTATAACTGCATACAATAACAGTGTTTCAAGAAGACTGGACAACAAATAACCACAATCATTTAAAGTTTTAACTTACTTCTGAAAGATCTTGTATTTTTATTTCCGAGTTTGCACTCGGGTCTGGGTTAATCTGTCCATTTCGATTCTCCTGTGCACTAAATCTAGATCGTTAGATTTTAATTTCAAAATTAAATTGACCTTCTAAATTGTGTTTTTTTTAGTGAATCAAATTACAAAGATTTATTCTTGGACCTGTTTTATTCACGATTGATCACCATGTATAAATGTAAAGCATTTGGTACAATAAGCTGATGATAAAGCAGTTACTGTACAGGCTGAATCCACATTCTTACTGGAGCAAAATGAAACTAGTCAGTACTTTTCAGTTATTAACTTATTGATAAATCCAGACAGAACAAAATGCATATCAGTTAACACCTATATATATATATTAATGAAAATATATATTTCATAAACAAATACAACAGTACACTTCAATAATAAATATAAAAATGAAAATAATATCATACAATCATATAAAACTTAAAAAATAAACTTCAGCAATAACAAGAAAAAAGAAAAACACTATAATTATTTACACGACAACAATTAAATGTAATGTTTGTAAAATAAATTAAGCACCCCTAGAGACAATGCCTGTGTTGGGGGTTGCTATCAGATAAGATAAACAAACAAAAGAGTCATGAGCTGACCAGCTGTGCATCAATAAAAAATAAATAATATAATCTACTTTTAGTGAAATAATAATAACAATCATTATTAATTATTGTGATTATGTCATTAAACAGGTGAAAAGTACCAAAATTTGAAGCCTTGTGATAGACAGTGGAGTAACCATATAGATGCTGTATGTATCAATATTTACTCTGGTATTTTTGTTCTAAAGAATCTTAAACGTTATTACAGAAACTATTCTCATGTCCTACTATGGACTTATTACCTCATCTGAAATATGGAGTAATCATGTGGAGTGACTCTAAAAAGCAGAGTTATGGTTGGTTTATAAAAAGGAAAGTTGACGAAAAAATTAACTGTTCCAAAAATACAGGGTGTCACAAAAAACTTTACCACGGTTTTCAGGATCGGATTCTACATTTCCAAATAAAAGAATAATGTTCAGTAACTTTTTCTAATTCGCCTTAGATTAGTAGCAATCCGTCATTTTAATTTTGTATAAAATTACTGCAACTCCAGAAATATATAAGATATTGAGTTAAAATTGACTATAATCATTTTGTATGTTACGATTTACAAGTGTACCAAACACAAAAACTTTATTTTATAATTCTAAAAATGGCGGCTGTTTTTACCTTTTAACGTCGAATATCTCCAAAACCGTTATTTAAAAATAATAATAATAATAAAGGTTGGATTTTTTTTAACTTGCATCATTAGTATCTCTGATACTAAAAGATTTAGAGAAATTTTAAATGGGGGAACTTACCTACTTATTTCTCTGTATAAGTATATTGAATTTTTTTTTAAATCGACCACCATTTTCCAATATGGCTGCCAACTTAAAAAGTGCTTTCAGAAACCCTCATTTTTATGATTAATTTTGGTTCTAAATGAAATTTTAAGACTTTTTTATTCTTGGGTATTTTTTTAACTCGTTTAGAAGATATAATCCCCGATAGTTCGGTTTAAAATACATGGAAACAAGAACCAATTTTTTAACACTCTTGTTTTAATTTCGGTTATACATGTATTGTTTTATGTATATTGTTGAATTTGGGGTTATATAACACACATAATATTGTATTTTATTGATTGATAGACTTTTATTTTTAGATTTGTTATCTTAACACTTAAGTGACTATTAATTCTTTAAAAATAGCTCGGACACAATGAAGCCTAGTCTTACAACTGATGTTCAAAATGTCCACTGTTGTTGAATATCCAAGAATCAGCTCTTACAAAACAATTATTCATAGATTTTTTAATGGTGTTATGATGAATTTGAAAATAAGATTCCTCCAATTTTTTGTTTCATATCCTCGACCAAAGCATAACGTTATTCATAGAATTCATATTTTAGGTACTGTACCCTCATAATAAAAAAAAAATCAAAGGGCGTTAATCCTGGGGACTTTGCTGGCCAAGATATATGTACCTAGGCATTTTTCAGGAAAATAACTATTGAAAAACTGCACAACTATGTCACTATTATGAGCTGGTGCTCTGTCTTGGTGGTACATTAATTTCATACTGATATTAAGTGGAAGTTCATCAAAAGGTTTTATAGGAGTGCTAAATACCCAGCTCCTGTCAAGTTTCCTTTCTTTAAAACCCTAAATTCTGTGCTATTAGGGTATTCGAGTGTTAAGGTTCTGTGTCTATTCAAGAAGAGGACCTCCACTCAAACGGTGGCACACCCAGAAGCTTTTCTAACCTAACCTAACCTACTTTATACATAATATATGAATACACAGTTTATTGTTCTGGAACCCAATATAAATTTATGTCCATCAAGATGGTATTAAACATATCTGCATTCTTGTTCCTACGGCGCCACATGAATTCACATAAGAAGAAATCTAACAAATCTCTACTGGTTCCACATTCTTTCTGTTCCTGGTAAAATACTGTCCTTAATACACGCCAACAACGTTTCAGCTGTTCTGTCAGGTCAGGTTCTGTCTTTTCCATTTATGTTAATAGAACATTGTTTACGAGTGGCGGTCCTCTTCTTGGACAAACCCAAGGGTCTTTATTTGTTCTTTTCTTCCTTTTTTTTACACGGCGATGATGACCGAAAGGTATTTTTTCTTTTAAATGACAAGAAAATCAATTTGGATATTATCAATTGTGGAATATGTTAGACGTGCGGAAAGGATTATTAGACACAATCCAGTTAATAATTCTTAAAATTTGTTGACCTTGCAATACAAGAACAATATTATTTTGTCCATGAATAAAGCAAGGTTAAAGATTCCAGACTGTATAAAACCGGTCAACGAAACTGGCTTTGCGATAGATCACGTTTTTAAAGACTTCCTACAATTCTTAACTACAACTTCCTGTTAGAAGTACATAACATCCACTCTGGAATGTCAAGATTGTTTTTTTAAGGTTAGATTTATTAAATATTTCATCTTATCTTGAGACATTGAACAGGATTACAGTTATGGTCTAAAAATATGGTTTTATTTAAATTTAAATATGATTTACCTTTTAGAACCAAAATCCTTTGTCAGCTAAGTAATCCTGTCCTATTTATGAGTATTTCATGGAAAACTATTTAACACTTGATTTTGATAAAACAAATAACGGTAATAACATTTCAAGTTAAGTAATAGAAATTCAGAAATAGAACTCACTATAATGTTGGAATAACATAGTAGAGTTAAATTTCTAGGTTTAGTCACTGATAACAGATCGGCTTGGAATTATCGTGTTAATTATATTTGTAAAAAAATATCTTCCGGAATTTTTATTCTAAGAAATCTCAGGAGTTGTAGACTACGATACTTTTGACAACTTACTATGGGATTGTTCAACCACATATGAACATTGCTGTCATTTTATCGAGTGGTTTTTCAGTGGAATGGGTTTGTATATTGTAGAAAAGTCAATAAAACTTATTGCTTGAATAAATAACCCAGAACATTGGAGAAATATGTTTCACGATTTTGGCATATTGACACTTCCATGTAAAATTCAAATGTCATGCATTTCTGAATAAACAGGTGCATATTAGGCTATGGTACCCGATTCAGAAATTTGTTGCGATTAGGTCAACTTATAGACGGAGCAAATTATATGAAAGCCTACCATCTCAAGCTGTTGTAGTTCTATAGAAAATGTTTCGGATTTCTTGTCGAACACTTTATAAGGGGATTGTTCCTAGGTTCGAAGCAAACACAGAACGAGCTTAATTGTCTGCCTGTACGACATTTGGTGTTTTGTACAAAAGCATATTTTTTGGTGAAAAAATGAGATATCAAGTCCAAATTTGGTATAAATATTTTTATGTGACTTTTTTATTACTGTACCGTAAAATGTGATCTTGTTTGTTTCTTTTTCAAAATGGGGGTCATTTAAAATTTTTACAGTCGAATATCTCGTAAACGGTTAACTTTATAAAGACAAAAAAAAAATTTGTATTTTTTCTATAGGTCAAAGGATAACCGAGTTGTAATAAAACAACTAAATTATAATTTTTGGCAATTGTTTACAATACCCAAAATAAGCCTAAAACAAAAATATTTTGGAATTATAATGTTTTTAATAGTAATAATAAAATCCATTGCTTAGTTTACTATGTTTTAACCAAAGCGCTTATTGTATCATTCGTTACACGTATGGGCTCTGGATAACCCTCATGCATAACCACCAGCACAAATTTGCTCTGAATGTTTGAGCTGACATCCTTATTGATCAAGTAACTGGGTCGGGAATATTCAAATATTCTGCCAAATCGGCTTTATTTTCAAGAGACGTTCTTCCAAAAATCTTGGAGCATGTCCCTTTAGAAACCAGAGCTAACTTGTGGTTACGGCATTATCCCACCCCTACTCATTTTGGAAATATTGTAAGGGTTCATTTGGGTGCAGTTTATGACCAGGGATGGATCGGGCGTGGAGATGAACCCGTCTTATGGCACCCTCATTACCCCGATCTTATAACCCTCTGGATTTTTTCTTTTGGGATCGGATGAAAGATTTGATTGATTGATTTTAATTGGAGTTTTAAAGAGCCTTTTAAAACCAGCCCTGATGACCTATTGCACAACTAAAGCGCCCTAACTCTAGTTTAGCAGATTTGTTTCCCTTACGAGTTTGAGTAATCTACTAACTAGCTCGACCAATGATATTTTCCCAGGAATTTGGAATCCAAAAAACCTTTCGTCTCTTATTGGTCAGGGCCTTGCAATCGAAAATTATTTGGTCAGAGGTCTCCTCACCATTCCCGCTTGGTTTATACACAGTTTCGCCATGATAAACTCCTACCCTGTGCAAGTGCACTCTCAGTCCACAGTGCACCTAAGAGTCGTTTCTTGTTGATGTCGAGATGTTCAACTCTTCCATAAAAGTACCACGAGTAACGAGGGAAATAAACGTCCACCCATACAGAGTCCCGCATGTATAGGTAAGGCTAGGTTGAATTTGCAGATCGTCTGGTATCCAGAGTTCGGATATTCAAGACTAAGTTCACCCTTAGCCGTGCAGCCATCGGCATATGCTGTTTTACACCTTGGCTTGGGATGGATAACGTCTTACACTTTCGCCGCATTGATGCCGCATCACAAAGTTCAGTCACATCAGTATGTAGCCCACTTTGCACTCACCCCCACACCATCACACCCTCAAGAGAGCAAACGGTGCAATAAACGCCTGTATGGTCTCTTCGCAGAGCATAAAAGATTTGGTCTACAAACGCCTTTAGGGGAAGATGGTGACCTCGTTAGTAGAATTGATGATTAAAAGGGGCATGTCATTTAATATGGCTAGTGGGCAGCATTTTCAACAACTGTTGTAAGCAGCCAAGTTTTATTTTTGTTGAAAAGTGTTGTAACTATATAATCTTTTGTTATTATTATTATACTGTCTTTTTTGTATTGACCTACTAAACAATGGATTTTATTAATTCTAATAAAAACATCATAATTCAAATATATTTTGATTTTAGGCTAATTTTGGGTTTTGTAAATCTTGGTATTGCCAAGAAATTATGTTTACATTTGTTTAAACAATAACTCAGTTATCCTTTGAGTTACAGTAAAAATTAAAAAAATTAATATTGTTTGTCATTCAAAAGGGAAAATTTTTCGTCATTTTAAAATTCGTATGAAGGTAATAGTTTTCAAGATAGTCGACGTTAAAAATTTTAAACTGCTGCCATTTTGAAAAAATACAAAACGAGGTTGTGGATTTCAGTGCATAGATAAAAGGCCACATAAAAAATATGTATACCAAATTTGGACTGGATATCTAATGTATTTCCAAAAATATAATGTTTTTTCTACAAAACACAAAACGGCGGAGAGACAACTTCGCTTGTTTCAAACAAAATAATGGTCATTTTGCGTTTACATCAACCATAGGAATAATCCCTTAAAGTATACGACAAGATTTCGAAACATTCTGTATAATAAACCTTCGGAATGTTTAAGCAATAAACTTTTTGCTGTCCAAAACTTTTTACTCTGTGGGGGACTTCCTAAGAGTGAGTTTTAGGAGATTCACTTTGTGGACACATTTTGTTATTTTTATTGTGATGTAACTTGAGTGTAGTGTTCAAGTACTGTATAATGCAGTAATTCTTTATTATATTATGATTATTTGTTTTTGTTTCGTTATACTCTCTTTATTTTAATATAAATATATTCATTGTTTTGATTCTTAATAATTTATAATTTTGTTATTGTGGAAATTTTAAATGTGTAAATTATTAAGTGTCTTGTAGTGTACGTGTGACTGATACAATTTTATTGTCACACACAATGAAATATAAATTAAACGAGAGGTTCGTTTAGCTTTTTTCCAATTATTCCTGAACTGTAATACAGAGTGTTCCACGAAGAGGTTGCTATTTTTGTATTGATATGTCTAACATACGAAACACTCTACAAACTTAACACTTTACAGTTTTGTTACACAGATATGTAAAAATAATACCCTCTAGTATGGCTAATCAAAACAAAATGGCGGGGATATCACAATGTAATGCAATAAAAATGTCCATTGGCATCTGTTAAATCTCGATCAACTGTTGTTTTGTTAACAATAAAACAATTTTGTAATTGTGTTCGATCAGTTTATGTGTGATATCTATCCTCAAATCAATGACTTTTTTCAAATGAACAAAAAGTCAAATCTTGTTCTTGGGTTATTGCTTTTGAAAATAAAAAAACTATAAGGTGTTTTCAAAGAACCTACCCAAATGGGTTTCACCATATGAAATTAATTCATAAATGGAAAACCTTGCTACTTGAAACTGAATCAGTTTCAAAAAATACCATAAACAGAAAATGAAGAGCTTGTACAAGCTATTTTACTGAAATCTCGAAACAGGTCTGATTCACTGACCCAGACAGACGAGTGGAATTTTTTTCGAAGGTAAATGAAAAGCTTGACGAAGATGCTGAGTGGTATGAAGGAATTTCATTCTCAGAAGAGGCTACATTTTATCGAACAAGATCTGTAAACAGACATAATTGTAATTATTATAACACACAAAACCCACATATTTTAGACGAAGAGGGATTGAAATGAAAGAGTGTAATTGTTTAGGCTCTCGTCACCAAGGATAGTGTTTTATGGTACGACATATCCCATTAGACAATGAATGGAGACAGATAAGCATCAATATTAACTGATCACAAAGTTCCTCATCTTACTCAGCCGGAGATAAAGGACTTTTATCTAACAGGATGGAGCTTCTCCTCGTTATGTTAATGTGGCAGGAGCAGTTTTAGATCGAGATCTTCCCAACTGTTGGATAGGTCGTGGCAGAAACTTCATGGACTGGATTCTAAGATCCCCAGACTTGACAGTTTGTGATTTTTTTTCCTACGGGTTTTTTTGAAAAAGACGTTTATTCTTCCCCTATAGCAAAGGATGATGAATTAATTAGATTTATTGAAGAGAAATTACTGTACATACATAGGTAGGTTTTGCAAAAGGGATTATGACTCTTTTTTGTTTCGTTGCTATCAGAGCATAGTTATTGATGGACATCAATTCGAGTAAATGTCAAATTTGGTTCATTAATAATTTATAGCTGATATTTTTCATTAAATTTCTTTATTAAGTTTTACACATTTTCATGTTACAGTATCTGCAAATCAACAATTTGTAATGGTTATGGAAATAAAATCATTTAGTGAAAACGTATCATTATTTTGTTGTCACGCCATTTTGTTTTGATTGACCATCAAAAAATGAAACTCGACGGTTCTCTTTCACATATCCATAGATAACTATTAAGTGTCAAGTTTGTAGTGTTCCAAATGTCCTGCATATTAATTCAAAAATAGCGTCCTATTCGTGGGACACTCTGTATGTTTTAACTTCGAATTTTCCACATAGGTTTAGGTCATAAATCTTCACATTTCAATAAAATTTACACGAAAACGGTACAGTCGATTTTGAGAAAATACGTATTTTGTAACAGCCCCATGGCTGATTTTTTTGGTTTTTTTTTACCGATAACTCTATCCTGGCATTATTGAAGATAAGACGACCAACACGTTTTATTTGTATCCTTCGAGGCTATACTGGGCCAAAATTCAATCAAAATCGTTAAAGCGATGTGAGAAAATTGTAATTTTTTTTATGGCCCCCTAAATTTTGAGTTTTAAAATAAAATAAAATATGCCCAAATTTGATTAAAATCTAATCCACGCTTTTAGGGTGTAGAGGATTTACTACAGACATAATTCCAAAAACTACTTCAACCTCAAAACATATTTATCCGCAAAAAAACTCGATATTAATTTTTGACATAACTTTGTCATACTACATATATGTGAGAAAGAAATTAATGTGCTAATACAACCTTTTATGTCAGTAACGATTAGAAGATTATATCATAAATTTCGAATGGACTTTGCCCTCTGCGAAACGAGTGTAGGAGGGAGTGCCAGCGGTGGGAGGAGGCAGGCTAGGCCATGAGGAAGTGGAGAAAAGCCATTAGTCATAAGAAGGGAGGCAAAGGATTCCCGGAATAGTCGTGTGGGTTAGCCTATTGTTGTTGATTCCATTCATTTAAACTAGAAATTACTAGATTGGCAATCGCTCCTCAAGTGTATATTTGACAGATATCATTAAAAGACACTAGCAATCGCTCCGTCCCCAATGCGAAACTTACCTAAAATAACACCACACTCACGTCAAACCCTCAGGCTCTCTCTTATAGTGACTACTACAGCAACATCCGGCAACCTCCGAGGGACCCTGGTTGGATCCACATTTTCATTTAGTCTTGAGTTAGTCCCTCTCTTTCATCTTTCCTCAGGTTCTTGATTAACTTTTGTTTTCTTCCTATCCTAACGTTGTTAGAGTATTCTAGGGGTCATTATTTTATGTTATTTTCTTCTTTTTTATGATGATGACCGAGAGCTTTTTCACGTCTAAACAACAAAGAAAAGACACAAAGACGTGAACTATTTCCCTCGGTTGCTCTATTCATCATAAAAAGGATAATTGCTTTCGTTTATTTTATACTTATTCTGTTCGTCACAAAACTTCGGCTAAAATTCCTCCGGAATTTGCCGGTCACCGAAGAGAAATTACATTGTATTGGTATTTCGTAGAAAATGAAACTTCATTGAATTTATATTTGCAAAAGCGGGTTATAGTTTCTAGATATACGATTAACAATGATTACTTTCTTCTCTTTAAAACAAATTACGTATGAATTTGGATATTAAAGTTAAACAGTTAGCTGTAATTTATGTGATTCCGTGTATTGTGAAATTGTAAAGTCATGAATGACAATTACGAATCAAGGTTAACTTTGTAGGAGTTATTTCCAAGCACTAGAGCCCTAGTGTTGATTTCATTGTCCGGGCATTATAATTATTATTCTCTCATACAGGAAGACGTCCTGTTGTAAGTATTAAAAGATGTGGAGAACTTGCTTTATTTGACGTCAACATTGGATTTTAAGAAATAACGTATTTTGTAACAGCCCCATGATCGAATGTTTGGCATTTTTAGAAAGATTGTTTCGGTTCTAGAAGCACACTTAACAAAAATCGTCAGAGCTAATTTTGAAAAATCGTAATTTTGTGTTTTTTTTATTATGTAGCTACCACCAAATTTTTGAGATATTAAAAATTGAAAAAGAAAATTCTAGAATATAGCCAAAATATAGGTAAATACCAAATTTGAAAAATTGATTCACTAGTTTGGGCAGTAAAGTAGGTTAGGTTAGTGATATTAGGAAAATTCTAGAGATATATAGACAAAATGTGGGTAAATTCCAAATTTGAAAAACCGATCCACTAGTTTGGGATGTAAGGTAAGTTAAGTTAGGTTAAGTTAGATTTAGTTATGCTAGGTAGGATTAGGTTAGGTTAGTTATAATATGAAAATTCTAGAGATATGGCCAAAATATGGTAAGTACCAAATTTGAAAAATCGATTCACTGGTTTGGGCTGTAAGTTACGTTAGATTAGATTATATTACGTTAGGTTAGATTAGATTTGGTTAGGTTAGGTTTGGTTAAATTAGGCTAGGTTAGGTTAGGTTGGGACGAAGTAAGAGTAAGGATAAAAATAAAGGAATGAAAAGATGTTGAGGTCAGACAAAGGGGTTACGTTTGAAGTATTGTTATGGTTCTGGATGCAGCCTTAAGAAGAATCTTTCCAGACATGAAGTTTAATGAATAAACCGCTGAGCACACACTTACTCGTAAGCCATATTATGTAGGTAGCCGTGAGTTCCATCACACTCGCTTAACTACAGGGTTACGCAGATGTAAATAAAGCATTCTCCACGACTCTTCGGAACAAAAATGCGTCTTAGGTTAGGTTAGTGCATACGATAAAAAGATTATACGCATTCAAAAATTTTGAACTCAGGGACGTGAAAACTGATTTATCTGAAAAAAAAAAACTCGCCGTCGATTTTTTAACAAATGAAAAAACTTTCTCTACACTATGTACATGTGGGAAAGTGAAAATGAACGATCGTTTATTTAAAATTGACCAAACCCAATTTATCAAATCGAATTCAAAATAAAATGTTCAAGAATTATAAAAAAAGAACCTCGACTTCAATCATTAAAAAAAAAAAAAAGTAAAAATTATATAATACAATTATGTTTGTATGAACATATATTCATATTTACTGTTTAATTCATTTGACTTCAATTAAGTGTGTGTTTTTGTATTTTGCATGTGTGTGTATCTGAATTTTTTTTTTACCATTAATATTTGTTTATTTAATGTTGTTTAGATGTAAAGATAAGCATAAGTGAAGTAAAGATAGATCTGACAGCAAGAAGGCCTGATGAAAGTCTAGAAGGAGTATACCTTCTCGATGAACAATGAAGGTTAGGTTTTGAATTCTGGGCTTTCCCTACAATATTACACCTCAATAGCAAGGTTATTGTAATGAACAACATATTACAACAACAACAAAACACACATTTACACAAAAAAGATAAAAAAACATACTTAGCTCATTACTAATTATACAAGTTCTGCAGAATTAATTATTCATGAAGATAAATTAGTAGACATCTTGATAATGTGACGGTAATTATTCCACTAATGGTTTCGTAACCATTAAAATCTACTTCAGTCATTTCTCTGTTTATAAGGGATAATTTGGGTCTGTATGTTTGTGTTTATCTATGAAGTATCTTGTCTTTCTGTGTACCCTATAAGGTATCTTTTGTGTTCATATTTTTTGTTTGTCTCTATGATAGCAATCGTGTTTGTATGTTACTGTATGTGTCTGTATGTTTCTGGTTGTATATAAGTTAACATTCATGTCTGTATGTTTTTGTACATCTATAAGGTATCATTGGTGTCTATATGTGTTTGAATATCTGTAAGGAATAATTGGTGTGTTTATGTTTTTGTATGTCTGTAAAGTATCATTGATATCTGTATGTTTTGTATCTCTGTAAGGTAACATTGGTGTCTGTATGTGTTTGAACATCTGTAAGGAATCATTGGTGTCTGTATGTTTTTGTATGTCTGTAAGGTAACATTGTTGTCTGTATGTGTTTGAACATCTGTAAGGAATCATTGTTGTCTGTATGTTTTTGTATGTCTGTAAGGTAACATTGTTGTCTGTATGTGTTTGAACATCTGTAAGGAATCATTGTTGTCTGTATGTTTTTGTATGTCTGTAAGGTAACATTGGTGTCTGTATGTGTTTGAACATCTGTAAGGAATCATTGGTGTCTGTATGTTTTTGTATCTCTGTAAGGTAACATTGGTGTCTGTATGTGTTTGAACATCTGTAAGGAATCATTGTTGTCTGTATGTTTTTGTATCTCTGTAAGGTAACATTGGTGTCTGTATGTGTTTGAACATCTGTAAGGAATCATTGGTGTCTGTATGTTTTTGTATCTCTGTAAGGTAACATTGGTGTCTGTATGTGTTTGAACATCTGTAAGGAATCATTGTTGTCTGTATGTTTTTGTATCTCTGTAAGGTAACATTGGTGTCTGTATGTGTTTGAACATCTGTAAGGAATCATTGGTGTCTGTATGTTTTTGTATGTCTGTAAGGTAACATTGGTGTCTGTATGTGTTTGAACATCTGTAAGGAATCATTGGTGTCTGTATGTTTTTGTATCTCTGTAAGGTAACATTGGTGTCTGTATGTGTTTGAACATCTGTAAGGAATCATTGTTGTCTGTATGTTTTTGTATCTCTGTAAGGTAACATTGGTGTCTGTATGTGTTTGAACATCTGTAAGGAATCATTGGTGTCTGTATGTTTTTGTATGTCTGTAAGGTAACATTGTTGTCTGTATGTGTTTGAACATCTGTAAGGAATCATTGTTGTCTGTATGTTTTTGTATGTCTGTAAGGTAACATTGTTGTCTGTATGTGTTTGAACATCTGTAAGGAATCATTGTTGTCTGTATGTTTTTGTATGTCTGTAAGGTAACATTGGTGTCTGTATGTGTTTGAACATCTGTAAGGAATCATTGTTGTCTGTATGTTTTTGTATGTCTGTAAGGTAACATTGGTGTCTGTATGTGTTTGAACATCTGTAAGGAATCATTGTTGTCTGTATGTTTTTGTATGTCTGTAAGGTAACATTGGTGTCTGTATGTGTTTGAACATCTGTAAGGAATCATTGTTGTCTGTATGTTTTTGTTTGTCTGTAAGGTATCATTGGTATCTGTATGTTTTATAATATCTGTAAGGAATCATTGGTGTCTGTATGTTTTTGTGTGTCTGTAAGGAATCATTTGTGTGTGTATGTTTTTGTATGTCTGTAAGGAATCATTGGTGTCTGTATGTGTTTGAATATCTGTAAGGAATCATTGGTGTCTGTATGTTTTTGTATGTCTGTAAAGTATCATTGGTATCTGTATGTTTTGTATGTCTGTAAGGTAACATTGATGTGTATATTTTTTGTATGTCTAAGTTATCATTGATGTGTGTATGTTTTTGTGTCTGTGTAAGGTATCATTGGTGTGTGTATATTTTAGTGTATATGTTTTTGTATCTCTGTAAGGTGTGTGTATATTTGTGTGTGTATGTTTTTGTATGTCTATAAGGTTTCATTGGTGTGTGTCTATATATTTGAGTGTATGTTATATATGTCTGTAATATACCATTGGTGTGTGTATATTTTGGTGTGTAGGTTTTTTTATTTCTGTAAGGTATCATTGGTGTGTGTTTATTGTTGTGTGTATGTTTTTGTATTTCTGTAAGGTATCATTGGTGTATGTATATTTTGGTGTGTATGTTTATTGTATTTCTGTAAGTTATCATTGGTGTGTGTATATTTTGGTGTGTATGTTTATTGTATTTCTGTAAGTTATCATTGGTGTGTGTATATTTTGGTGTGTATGTTTTTGTATGTCTGTAAGGTATCATTGGTGTATGTATATTTTGGTGTGTATGTTTATTGTATTTCTGTAAGTTATCATTGGTGTGTGTATATTTTGGTGTGTATGTTTATTGTATTTCTGTAAGTTATCATTGGTGTGTGTATATTTTGGTGTGTATGTTTATTGTATTTCTGTAAGTTATCATTGGTGTGTGTATATTTTGGTGTGTATGTTTTTGTATGTCTGTAAGGTATCATTGGTGTATGTATATTTTGGTGTGTATGTTTATTGTATTTCTGTAAGTTATCATTGGTGTGTGTATATTTTGGTGTGTATGTTTTTGTATTTCTGTAAGGTATCATTGGTGTATGTATATTTTGGTGTGTATGTTTTTGTATTTCTGTAAGGTATCATTGGAGTGTGTTTATTGTTGTGTGTATGTTTTTGTATTTCTGTAAGGTATCATTGGTGTATGTATATTTTGGTGTGTATGTTTTTGTATTTCTGTAAGGTATCATTGGTGTGTGTATATTTTGGTGTGTATGTTTTTTGTATTTCTGTAAGTTATCATTGGTGTGTGTATATTTTGGTGTGTATGTTTTTTGTATTTCTGTAAGTTATCATTGGTGTATGTATATTTTGGTGTGTATGTTTTTGTATTTCTGTAAGTTATCATTGGTATATGTATATTTTGGTGTGTATGTTTTTGTATTTCTGTAAGTTATCATTGGTGTGTGTATATTTTGGTGTGTATGTTTTTGTATGTCTGTTAGGTATCATTGGTGTGTGTGTATATTTTTGTGTGAATGTTTTTGAATTTTTTACAAAGAACTTACTTTTTTACGTATTTAGTAAAATAAAAATCTCAATAGCCTACTGGAAGTGTTTAGGCTTCTGTATTATCTGGCCTAGGCTGTGAAATTTCCTCAGAATGTTCAGTATCCCGAACACCCTGGAACCCCAAAATATACTTTTAAAAACTTCCAGTTATTGTATTTACCTTAAACGATGAAAAAGCTCATCTCTTTTATTCCCCTTATTTTAAATACAACTCACACACCCTTTAGATCGGATACACTTTTTCAATATTGACAAGATCTTCTTTTTGTATAAATTCTAATAGAAATTGTGGTACACTTTAAGGAAACAAGTTTTATTTGCTAGATTACTTAATACAAGTATATTTAATTGTCTTTTTCTTTTTATAAAATGATATTGTTACACAGAATTAATTTTATTAGTTAAGTTTGTAACAATTTTCGAAATGCTGTAATAATCACTTTATTTCGGTGATCTTCGTTAGTTACATATGAAATATTTTTTAATTATCTTATTATCTATTCTTAATTTTAAACAGATTGAGATTTGATATTACTTAATTATTTATTTAACTCTACTTTTTGTGAGATTTTTATTTAAAGAATTTAATTTTTAAATAAAGAATTTAATTTTTAAATAAAGATTTTAATTTAATTTATTTCTTCCATCCAAATTTATGGTTCTTTAATACTAATAAAATTTGGAATATCTAGGACATCGCCGAACTCAAAAACTTAGATAATGTAATTTATTTTAAAACAATTTAATTTGGCAAATTTTGCTCACAAATCGGATTTCCCAAACATGGTTGACGTTTCTGTGGATTCGTACTTCTGCAGCGTCTGAGATCCTTCTTCTATTAAAGCTGTTTCCTCCAATTTAACTGTTGGGTCTCGATGTCTTCCGATTTCCGGGGTTGCTACGTCTGAGGTCTTCTTATTTCATTTCGCCCTTCTTCATCTGCTTCTTGCTTTGTCGTGCCTTAAGTTCCTGTCCCATAGTCTCTTCTTACACTATGTTGATCTCTTCTCCTTCTTTTTGTTAAGTATTGTTGTTCCTTCGATGTTTATTTTCAGACCCTTTAAAACTAGTAATTTTGCTTGTATGGTAGTCAATCTGAGAAACTTCTAACTAGTGTTGTTGTTCGCACTGAGGTTGTTTCCAGAATACCCAAAGTTCCGCTCCGGGTGCTATTTATAACTTTTTTTATAAATAGCTCGGCAAGGTATGTTACCCTTGCCTTGATAGACTTCATTTTTCTTTTTCTTTTGGTCGTAATTTTTCCTAATTACTTTTTAAGACCTTTATTATTATTATTATTTAAATAGTTTTCCTTAATCCCATTGTTTAATTTTAATTTTTCATCTGTTTTACACGTATGTTTAGTTGTTGTGGTGGTTAGTTACGGCAGTTTTCTTAGGGACGCATCCTCCTCACTTTCACGCCGTTACTGCCACCCCCCTTTCGGACTCATTTTTCCCCGTACGGTTTTCCATTGTTTTATTCGAAATACCTATAACTTCCGTTCCCGTGAAGTTACGGGAATTCCGATTATGGTTCCTTGATTTGCGTGTCCTCCACCAGACGTGAATGCTGTACGAAGCTTCGTTCGCTCTAACGGCTTGGCCAAGTTTACAGATTTTTCGCTCTCCGATCTTCCCCGATTTTCTTCGGATTTTAATGAATTTGGCATATTTCGTAGTTCTTGCCGTAATTCGTTCATAACCACGGGTTCCTCAGAATGTTTTTTGTACAACTTTAGTAATTCCTTTCTTTTGTATTTTTCCTTGTACTAATCTAGGGACTATTCAATATCAAATTTTCATTATTTCCGTTACCTTGGTTTTCTATATACTAGAAACTCGTACAGTATTTCGCAACCTCAATTTTGTTAAATTTCTCAATTATTAATTTATTTAAAATATTGAAATTGTTATTTATTTTATAGCTAGTACTGCTTTTTCTTAACTATTTACTTCTAATTGAAAGTTCTTATTTTTAATTATTCCTCCCTGAAATGCCCTCGAGTAAATCTCTCTATCTCTCAACTTCTATAATTCTAACTTTTCATTTTTTCTTATTTTTTTTATTGTTTTTAGTTTTATTATTGTATTTATTATAATCACAACGTTTTAGGATTTTGAGAAAATTTGATTTTTTTTTTTAATCTCATTTAACTTAAAACCAGAGCGTCCGTATAAATATTTATATTCACGCCCATACTTTGTACAACGTGAATATATTTCATCATTCAATCTACGCTCTCGAATTTCACAAAATCGCTTCAAAAAACGTAGATATGCCAAGTATTTAGGGCCGGGCTGATCTAGGTCTAAAGTACGTGACGTCACGGTTACTGACCCACTGCACCTTAAACCTAGGCTTGCCTTTGTCTATCAACATACAGCGTCAGATAACAGTCAAAATGCTAATTTCCACAAAAATCTAAAAATTTTGTTATCATTTATGTATGTATATAAGTATCATTGGCGCGCGTGTGTGTGTTTTTGTATATCTATTAGGTATCATTGGTGTGTTTGTATATGTTTTATGTGTATATAAGTTATCCTTGTTGTGTGTACGTATGTTTTTGTATGTTTATAAGGTATCGCTGATGTTTTTATGTGTATATAAGGTATCATTGGTGTCTATATGTTTTTGTATGTCTTTAAGGTATTTCTGATGTATGTATAAGGCATTATTCGTGTCTATATGTTGTTATATGTATAAAAGGTATATTCGTGTCTGTTTGTTTCTAATTATTGTTGGTACATAATCCCTCGTGTTTATGTGTTACTGTTGTTCCAAACATTTTTATTCTTGATTATACTCATTGTGAAAGCTCCCTGTTCATACGTTTCTATTTAATTTATTACTCTTGTCTATTTATTTGTTTTATATGTAACTTTCGTGTGTGTATGTTTCTATTTTCCTCTGTAAATATGTCATTTTCGCCAAGATATCATTCATATCTGTAAGATTGTCTTTCACGCTAAGATAACATTTATGTCCATAAGTTTGTCTTTATTACCAAGATGTGTGTCTGTAAGTTTGTCTTCGTGTCTGTAAGTTTTTATTCGTGTCTGTAAGTTTGCCTTTGTCGCAAAGATATCATTCGAGTCTGTAAGTTTGTCTTCGTGTCCGTAAGTTTGTCTTCGTGTCCGTAAGTTTGTCTTTGTTGCCAATATGTTGTGTGTCTGTAAGTTTGTTTTCGTCTCTGTGAGTTTGTCTTTGTGTCTGTAAGTTTGTCTTTGTGTCTGTAAGTTTGTCTTTGTTGCCAATATGTTGTGTGTCTGTAAGTTTGTTTTCGTCTCTGTGAGTTTGTCTTTGTGTCTGTAAGTTTGTCTTTGTTGCCAATATGTTGTGTGTCTGTAAGTTTGTTTTCGTCTCTGTGAGTTTGTCTTTGTGTCTGTAAGTTTGTCTTTGTTGCCAATATGTTGTGTGTCTGTAAGTTTGTTTTCGTCTCTGTGAGTTTGTCTTTGTGTCTGTAAGTTTGTCTTTGTTGCCAATATGTTGTGTGTCTGTAAGTTTGTTTTCGTCTCTGTAAGTTTGTCTTTGTGTCTGTAAGTTTGTCTTTGTTGCCAATATGTTGTGTGTCTGTAAGTTTGTTTTCGTCTCTGTGAGTTTGTCTTTGTGTCTGTAAGTTTGTCTTTGTTGCCAATATGTTGTGTGTCTGTAAGTTTGTTTTCGTCTCTGTAAGTTTGTCTTTGTGTCTGTAAGTTTGTCTTTGTTGCCAATATGTTGTGTGTCTGTAAGTTTGTTTTCGTCTCTGTGAGTTTGTCTTTGTGTCTGTAAGTTTGTCTTTGTGTCTGTAAGTTTGTCTTCGTGTCCGTAAGTTTGTCTTTGTTGCCAATATGTTGTGTGTCTGTAAGTTTGTTTTCGTCTCTGTGAGTTTGTCTTTGTGTCTGTAAGTTTGTCTTTGTGTCTGTAAGTTTGTCTTTGTGTCTTCATGTCTGTAAGTTTGTCTATGTTGCCTAGATATCATTCGTATCTGTAAGATTGTCTTCATTTCTGTAAGTTTGTCTTCATTTCCGTAAGTTTATCTTTGTCGCCAAGATATCATTCTTGGCTGTAAGTTTGTCTTCATGTCTGTAAGCTTATCTTTGTCGCCAAGATATCATTAATGTCTCTAAGTTTGTTTTCATGTCTGTAAGTTTGTCTTCGTTTCTGTAAATTTATCTTTGTCGCCAAGATATCATGTGTCTGTAAGTTTGTCTCTATCGCCGAGATTTCAGTCGTGTCTGTAAGTTTGTCTATGTTGCCTAGATATCATTCGTATCTGTAAGTTTGTCTTCATTTCTGTAAGTTTGTCTTCATTTCCGTAAGTTTATCTTTGTCGCCAAGATATCATTCTTGCCTGTAAGTTTGTCTTCATGTCTGTAAGTTAATCTTTGTCGCCAAGATATCATTAATGTCTCTAAGTTTGTCTTCATGTCTGTAAGTTTGTCTTCGTTTCTGTAAATTTATCTTTGTCGCCAAGATATCATGTGTCTGTAAATTTGTCTTTGTCGCCAACATATCATTCGTGTGAATATGTTTCAGTCGTGTCTTATATTTCAGTTTGTCTATGAGGTATCGTTTTTATCTGGATATTTCTATTTTCTATAAATTATCATAAAGAGAAAAAAAACCATTATAATACATTAGGAACATTTTGGAATATTGTCCTTGCGCTGATACATTCAGATACATTCAGTATCTGAAAACTTAAAATATGATTAAAATTTATTGGTTAGGTATTAAAATTAAAATTAATGATAATCTCAATATGTGATATTATTTTGTCATGTTAATTTAATAAGATTAATTAGTCAAGGGATAATACGTTTGTCCGTTTATTTAAACCCAAGATTTAGAATGAATAAATAATCCTGTTGTTTTCCTACAGTTTTATATTCTAATATAAAGTAATAATCGAATTAAAGACGATAGATAAAAAGTAGAACTTAGTTAGATAAGCAAAGTGGAGCAAGTTGGTTTTCTAACACAAAGTAGTCTTCTTTGAAATACAAATTAAAGTGACAAATAAATAACTTTATTGTATAGTACATTTAAATATTACTATTGTAGTAATAATTAGCAACCAGATTTATAATTAACTTCTCTGTATTCTCTATACAGGTGCTCGTAAAATCTTGGGCCAGGGAACATCAAAATAAACAAAAAAGTGGAAATAAACATATCCTAAAACGCTTCCATTTCGGCCTGTCCACCATTTAAATTTTTTAAATAACAGGCGATAATAGATAGAGATATTGGTACAAAAAAATGGAGCACGTTTTATATCATTAATGTGAAGTTATCAGAAAATCTAAAAAATGTTCGCTTAGCGGTTTCAAAATGCCGGCCATTAAAAATTGTAAAAGTTAAATTACAGAAACAGATTTTTAAAAGCCGAAATTTTTAAATCGTGAAGTGTAAAAAGTATATTTTTTGAAAAAAAAAAAAAACTACAAATTAATCGTAGAAAAAGTTAGCCAATAATTGTTATCGATCTCCGTTCATATGGATGTATATTTTGTTTTGAAATATACAAAATGGCGGACAAATGGAAAAGGAAGTGTTTTATGTTATATGTTTTCTTTTTTGTTTCTTTTGACGTTACCTATCTTCTCAGAAGTTTGGAAGAAAATTTATGAACACTCTCAATATATTGCGGACCTATGTTCATATGAACAATTTTGATTTTTTTTTAGGGAAGTATCATCTTCTGAAGTTGTGCCAACCTCTCGTGAAACACCCTGTATGTGTGTGTGTGTGTGTGTGTGTATATATATATATATATATATATATATATATATATATATATATATATATATATAACTACAAGGACTTTACTATTCATGGACAGAACTTTAAGAGGATTGGTTTTCCTTTGATCAAGACTATTTGGATACCCACATTGGGGTCCTCCTCCTCCAAATAAGTTAACCTATACAAAAAACTAATATATTTTTTTATATTTTAACGTCAATTCGTTTATACCATTAGGGGTTATCCCCAAAAATTTTAAATGATCCTATATAAAGAAACTCTACGTTATTTGATGATTTTTGACCTTACCAATCCTCTTCAAGCTTTGTCTGTGAGTATTAGTAGTACTTGTAGTTATATATACTTATGACCATTAATACAAAATAATTCTTAATACCACTCACAGACAGAGAGGGTATCTTGTCAAAATTCCAAAATTCAGTATAATCGGATGTAATAATTTGAGAGATAATTTTGATAACTATTATTATTAGTTTATACGATCTGTAAACGTTTTAATCAACTTTTTAGATAAACAGTTCTTTGTAAATGGTTTGAAATCCATTGAAAAGATCTTCGGTGAGTTGTTTTAGCGGAAATATATCAAAATGTCTAAGATAGTAGTTTTTGATACATTTCATGGTGTTGAGAGATAGTGCAATAAACCCTCAGGGATTCGCTCATGATGAGTACGGAGTGTAGCAAATCTGAAGGATAGACTTCAGAACGTTAAGAATTACGTCAACTTAAGGCTGTGTAAGTTGTCATTAGATAAATACTGAATGGTGTTCCTCAGGGCTATGTATTAGGCCCCACACTTTTTACTATTTATAGGAATAGTTAATGTTTGCGTTTGTTTGACGGACGGTGAGTTGTTTTAGCTGAAATATATCAAAATGTTTAAGATGGTGGTTTTTGATACATTTCATGGTGTTGAGCGATAGTAGACTACAATAAACCCTCAGGGGTTTGCTTTTAGTGAATTCTTGTGTGGAAAGCCTGAGGTACCTTAGCTGGATATTCTGAAATTATGACACCTATTTACCAAATTAACTATGGTTTCTATTTTTTATGGGTATGTTAGAAAACTATGACACTGTTAATTTTATTATTATTATTTTTCTTGTTGTTTAAAGACGAATAAACTCTCGGTCATAGTCGCCTTATAAAAAAAAAAGAATAAAAGACCATAATAAAAAGACTCCAAGCTCTGGAATATTTTAATAGCATCAAGTTCGGAAAAGAACAAGAGTTGGTCAAAGATACCTGATAGGAAAAATGAAATAGAGGGATCTAACCCGAGACTACATGAAGAAAGTGTATTTCCAAATGGACTCACTCAGGATTACCACGCCCGTACTCACTATAGTGAGCCACTCAGGGTTATTTTACAAATATGCTGTACAAGCAAAACTATTCATTTGCGCACAACACAAGAATATACGAACGCAATTATTAGATCACAATTTCCAACGACCTAGAATTGAAATTAATTATAATTCTCAATTTGCAACTAGGAAGTTATTATACACGTTTTACAATAATTGTTGTTCCTGAGCAAGAATATGACGCAGACTGGCTTTGTTTCATTTATCAGTTTTGTATCAACAAGTGTTTTTATTAAACCAACGAAACCATGGTCGGCAAGTTTCAATTAATTGTGGTTATACTAAAAAATAAAAGTGTTTTATTTATTGACGTTGTGTTTCATTACAGAGTGTTTGACACAATCTATTGCAGTTGATTAATGATGTCTAATGAAAGAGGTTGCTTTTAAAAGCTTGCCAGTACGGGCGTGTCATCCCGTAGCATCCTTTATTCTTGTGTTAGATCCCTCTCTTTCATCTTTCCCTTCTTAACCAACCCTTGTTCTCTTTCGACTCTGACTCTGTTAGAGTATTCGAAAGCCAAGGGTATTTTATGTTCGTTTCTTCCTTTTATGTAAGGCGATTATGACTTTAAACAACAAAGGAAAAAATAGACTTTGACACTTTTCCTAAACTCAACAATAAAGGCAACGGTATCCCTACAAGCGGCAATTGTAGCCTACATCATCCCGATGACGAGAGCTTTGCAATAATTAAAAATTTCATATATAACATTAAATTAAATCATATGTTGTAATATTTTATTTAGATAAACCGTTAAATTATATTAGAAAAAATATATATATACAATACAAAAACCAATTTAATTTAAAATTAGCCTTCGTGTTTGGGCTGTTGTAGAGCACTGTACGTATGACAGGCAAGAGACAAACGTCATTACAAAAACATGAGGAACCTAGCTGGATCTACAACTTTCTTATGAAGTCTTGGGTTAGATCACTCTCTTTCATCTTCCCAATTAGGTTTCTCTTGACCAATTTTTGTTCTCTTCTGACTCTGACGCTATTAGAGTATTAGAGGGCTAGGGGTCTTTATTTTCGTTCCTTAACCTTTTATTGTATGTAAGACCTAACCTAACCCATCCTCCTTTGTAAACTCTTTTTTTCACTCCACTGAACTTCGTATAAAGTATAGCTTATACCTTACAATATTTTCATCTACAGCTTAACATTCAACGTCCAACATAGACGAGTCTTATCATCTTTGTTCCAGTCCCAACATTTTTTTTTCTGCAACCTCGCGAATTACATTTTTACTGCTTCCGATAATTTGATGTCAGGGTACGCTCTTTCCGTCCTCGGTGAGAAATAGTGAATATCCCGTGGCAATCTCGAAAACCTTACCTGGATCTACACATTTTTAAGTAGTAAGTTGTACTAGAGGGAATAGGGGTTTTGTTCAAGCTCTATCTGTTGGCAATAGTAGTCCTTGTAGTTATATATATATATATATATATATATATATATATATATATATATATATATAAAACCATTAATACAAACTAATTCTTATACTACTCACAGACAGAGAGGGAATGAGATTAACAAATGCAAACCTAACCAAACCTAACCTATTCGTAACTACTCGTATACATAGTAGAAAGTGTGGGAACATAGCCCTGAGGAACACCATTCAGTATTTACCTAATTACTACTTACACTAGCTTGCGTGACGTAATTCGTAATGTTCTGACGTCTATCTCTTATATAAGATGTGAACAATTCATTTATAATTCCTTCTACGCCAGTATTTGTTGATTACGATCTACAATAGTTAATATGATAATCTATGTTTTTGTTATTACATATTTAATTAAATTCCACTTTTTCATTTTACCACCACTCTTAGCTTCTGCTGTCCATAAGTAGAAAAGTTATTTGGGTTTATAAGACGACTTCTTTGAGGGACTAAGAAGTACGTGAAAAGTTTTTAAATATGGAATTCATCCGAAACGCGTCACCAGACTTGGCAGAAAATGTATTGAAAATCAATCTACAATCGTTTGCTTAAATAAAAATAATAAATTTCTATTTCAGCACAAACAAAATAATACAATAAGAAAATAAAAATAGCAAACTTTAGGTGAAGTAAATAGTAATTCGTTAGACTAAGATCTTTAGAGATTTCCTTTAATGAAATGTTTTTTTTAAACTGGAGAAATACAAATATAACAGAAAAGCCTGCTTAAATAACAAACATTAAAATAACACCAAAAGTATTCTAAATGCACAAAAATATAGGGCATCCAAAACGAATGACCTCATGAATTAAACAAAATAGACTGTCATAAAACTAGTTGATGTTGTACCGTCCTTAAAATCAAACCATTCAGACAATTTCCAGTTATAAAGACACGTTTCCATATACTGATCACGTGAATCCATATTCCTTAATTTTAAACTCATATGCACGCACTTACACAATCCCACACTCGCTGTACACAAACTCAGTGAATATAAAAATAAATCAATAATACAACGTGCATTCTTCCAAAACCTCATTTCATGGCTTCAGGAAACCGAAAAAATGATTTTCTAGATGCCGTCCGTCCATCGTCTTTGTTGTTTGTACAATAAGCATTATACCAGCAACACAAATTTAGAGATAGGAACTTAAAATTTGCTATGGGTGAATCATTTAAAACTTAGCCTACTTGAAATTCAGAAAAATCTTATTTTAAAAATGGCTGTCAATTTTTCCTTTGTTGCTTAAAGGTGAAAAAGATGTCGTGTACAATAAATCTAAATCAATTTAATTGGACAATTTTGTTATTGGACTCGTGGGGGTAGTGGTGCTGCTGATAGTGGATATTCTCCTTCCTCCTTCTTTTCTTGGGGTGGATGTCGGTGTTGTGCCGAAAGGCTCTACATACATCGGCACTCCTAGTTCTAGTAACTAGTTCTATTGGAACTCTTAAAGTACATGTTGTTGTCTAAAGGCAGAAAAATCAGTTTAATTGGAAAATTAGTTCGTTGTTGTTTAAAGGTGAATATTCGTGATTTACGATAAATCTAAGTCAGTTTAATTGGATATTTATTTCGTTTTTGTTTAAATTCGAAAAGATGTTTACGATAAATCTGTATTAGTAATTTGTTAATATTTTAGTTTTTGTTTAAAGGGGGAAATATGTGTATGATAAATCTATATTAGTAATTTGTTAATATTTTAGTTTTTGTTTAAAGGGGGACATATGTGTAAGATAAATCTAAGTCAGTTTAATTGGATAATTATGTCTTTGTTGTTTAAAGGCGAAAAAGATCTATATCAATTTTATTTGTTAATATATTCGTTGTTGTTTAAAGGGGGGAAATATGTGTATGATAAATCTATATCAGTGTAATTTAATAATATTTTCGTTGTTGTTTAAAGGGGGGTATATGTGTACGATAAATCTAAGTCAGTTTAATTGGATATTTATTTCGTTTTTGTTTAAAGGCGATAAAGATCTATATCAATTTAATTTGTTAATATTTTCATTGTTGTTTAAAGGGGGGAAATATGTGTATGATAAATCTATATCAGTGTAATTTGTTAATATTTTAGTTTTTGTTTAAAGGGGGAATATATGTGTACGATAAATCTAAGTCAGTTTAATTGGATATTCATTTCTTTGTTGTTTAAATTCGAAAGATGTGTACGATAAATCTATATTAGTTTAATTGGTTAATATTTTCGTTATTGTTTAAAGGGGGAATATATGTGTACGATAAATCTAAGACAGTTTAATTGGATATTTATTTCGTTGTTGTTTAAAGGGGAAAAAGATGTGTACGATACATCAATATCAGTTTAATTAGTTAATAGTTTCGATGTTGTTTAAAGGGGAAAAAAATGTCGTGTACGATAAATATATTTCGGTTTATTTGGATAATTAGTAGAGTTTGGGACAGTTGAAAAGTGTGTAAACTTAACGTAAATGTCTGCGGAGTAAGCATTTTGGTCACGTGACACAATGCCATCACCCCATAGAAAAGAACCCGTGTGTATGGGTTTAAGGTAGCATGAAGGTCTGTAAGTGGTTATAGTAAGATAAAAATATTGAAAACCGTGCAGTAGCATGTTTATGATGATTTTTGTAAATATATATATGTGTGTGTGTGTGTGTCTTTGTAAATACTTTTATTTAAATAAATGGCTATATATAAGTTGATGTATGTATTTGTATATAAACAAAATAATTAGATAAAAGTATATGTATGTATTTATATAAAAATAAATTGTAGTTATGACCTTTGGTAAACGTATAAGTCTTTGTTAGTACTTAAATAAATGTCTATATATATATATATATATATCGGTATAATATGTGCTTATATATAAACAAATGTCTAGGTCACTGTAAGTAGCCCCGGCGTTAACCTAACCCGAGATCAGTATTTGTACCTGTCCTGTGTGAGTGTATGTAAATGTTTGAGCGGGTGTGTGTTAGTCTTATTGTGACTAATCGAAATACTGTTTCTGCATCCGATTTTCTATCCGAAATACTTTACTAGGGGTGAATAATAAAGATATATTCTCTAACCCAAGATATTTCTAATGTAAAACCGAGCTGTATGACCTTGGAGGATATAATAATGTAAACTTTGTAAGTAATTAAATAAATGCCGATATAATATGTGTATGTACTTATACAGTAACTTAAAATATGTGTAACGGAAAACCGCACTGTCGCGTGGTTATGACATTTGGTAAACGTACAGGTCTTTGTAAGTACTGTCCCAACCTCTACTATAATTATTTCCTTGTTGTTTAAAGGCGAAAAAGATGTCTACGATAAATCTCTTTCAGTTTATTTGGATTTTTTAATTGTTGTTTAAAGGCAAAAAATCTGTGTCATCATAAAAAAAAAAAAATTAAGAATTTACTTAAATACTCCTAGCTCTGGAATATTCTAATGGCGTCGGGTCGGAAAAGGACATTAATTTGGTCAAGAGAAACACGGTAAGAAAATTGAAAGAAATGTATCTAATCTAAGACTACTTTAAAAAAAGGTGTAGATCCAGCTATGTCTTTCGGGATTGTCAAGCCTGTAATCACTAAAGTGAGCCAACCTATTGTAACGAAATAGAGGGCTCCCAAAAGGTCTGTGCTCGGCAGGCGATAAATTGTGAAGAGTTGAAAGGGTTGACAGCTAGAAAAAATTATTCTAAAGTTAGTCAGTGACCCCAAGGAGTCAAATAAAGCATTCAAAAGTTCAATGCCTTCAACCGAAATTATTTTAAAAGGACCAATGAAAGGAATTGTATCATTTCTAAAGTAACGTAAAAGATTTAAAATAAGCCAATGAAGGCAGAGGATTAGAATAAAGCAGTTTGAAAATAAAAATTATAAATAAGGCTAGAAGAGAAGCGCAAGGGGTCTTTTTGGTGCCGAACTTATTGAAGAAAGTTGTTCCGGAGAAAGTGTTTCTCTTAGTAGCAAAAAGAAAAAAGTGTTGTGAAAGATTTAGCCGAAATCAACCGTCGAAATTAAATAGTAACTGCGTCGTTTTGTACAAGTGTTTAATAATGATCTTCGAAGTATGATTAAAATATGATCATCGTTTATAGGTTTAAAAGAGTCTTCGTCATAAAAATGTGTGAGTAATAGCGTCATTCTACAAGTGTTTGAACAGGAATAATCATCGAATAAATTTAAAAAAAATTGTCGTCACAAAAGTGTGTGAGAATAAAAGTGTATGAAGAAAAGAAGATTCGTCGAAAAGATTAAGGCAAATCAATCCATCTACTGGCAGTCTACGCAGGGTAGACTTCAGAGTCGATAAGTACAAATTAATGGACAATTTCAATAAAAAACAAACTACCACGAAATTTTATTTATATTTAAGTAAATTATAGTCACCAAAAAACCTAACGAACCCGTAAAGAGAAAGTAAATTAAAAATAAATAATAATAAATTTCAGTTAGCCGGAGCATTTTATCAAAATAATTTAAAGTAAAAAATTAAGAAAAAATTCTGATGGCACTCTTATTTCTTTATTTTAGATCAAGACATTGTAGAATAAGTAACTTGTATTTATCTATGTACTTAGAATAAGTAGTAGATTAAGATGTTAATTGTATAATTATTAAGTGCATTAAGTTTGAAAGATAATTGTTTTGATTGTAAATGATTTTAAAAATTTCAATTTGCAATTAAAGAAATAGTTAAAATCTACATGTTTCAAAGTTATTTATTTTGTTAACATTGGCATGAATAACGTGGGTACAAATAAGTCAAATATATTAAGATTTGTTATACTATAGATGTAGAAGTCAGAATGTTAAAATTTAATCAGTGTTTGTTTATATCACGTGTATTATTCAACTTCTGGAATACTAAAATAGATGACAATTATGCAAGGAATGGTAATGGAACCATATCGCTTTCTACGATAACAAATAGCGAAGTTTTATCAAAAATGTAATTTCCAACGATTACTTCCTACAATAAAATATTGATATACACAATTCATAAAACTGTGTAACAATTGTTTTAAACAAACTTATCTTACTGGGTAAGTTTCCTTGGTCAGTTTAATTTAACATTTCCTAAAAGGTCCAAGAAAGCAATTTTTGGGCATTACGTTTATTGCATTATAATATGATCGGGCGCCCATGAACTTGTTTTGCCGTGAAATATCAGGCTTAGGACACGCCCACTTCTCATTAGAGTTGTGAGTTACACGGATGTCTTTACTGAGAACAATAATTATCTCTCTATATTGCAGATTATTATATAATGTCTGTAATATTTTACATCAATTATCTAAATTGAGTAATTATGTTGCCACTCTTGTAGAATTAATTGGGTAACAAAACAATTTTACAATGAGTAAACTTCTTTTTTCAAACTTTAAACTTGTCATTACACATCTTCCCCCTCCCCTTGTATAATCAATTAAAAAAAAATCACGTGATCAATATTTTCAAGAATATAGAAGCTTTCATTCGGTAATAAATTTTACTATTCAATCAGCTATGGACGAAAAATTGACAATTAGGTGTTTTTTAACAAGCGTTTTTCGACGCCACAATCAAACTTATGCTGAAATAGTTAGAAGTGAAAAACTCCTGGGTGGGGGGGGGGATTGTTACGTTTTCGTTTAGTACCATGTTATTTTCTAACGTAGTATATTAGGTCGAAAAATCGATGTACAGTTTTTTGCGGATATATTCGTTTTGAAGTTTTCTGAGTCAAAAAAAAAGTGGTTTTTGGAATGTAGTCTGTCTGTTCAAGAAGAGGACCGCTACTCGTAAATAATTTTCAATTGACATAAATAGAACAGACAGAACCTGACCTGACAGAACAACTGGAACGATGTCAGCGTGTATTAAGGACAGTATTTTACCAGTATCGAAAGAATGTGAAACCAGTAGAGATTTGTTAGATTCCTACTTATGTGAATTGATGTGGCGCCGTAGGAATAAGGATGAAGATCTGTTTAATACCATCTGGAAGGACATCAATTTATATTGTGTTCCAGAAAAATAAAGTCTGTTTCATATATTATGTGTAAAGTTGTTTAGATTATGTTAGAAACCATCTGGGCGCCAATGTTTGAGAGACGGTCCTCTTCTTGAATAGACCCCAGCGTTCTATATCTCAAACGCGTGGACCGATTTTAATAAAATTTTGTAAGTGAGTATATTTTGGACACATCTCGAGAATTGTTTCCGAAGGCCTAACCAAAATGTATTGATCGCATCTCTCAAAAAATTACCGATTAATGACTTATTGAGGGGGGAATCGGAACGAGGCTATTACAAAATTGGCTCTATCGATTACGATAAAATTGTGTAGTATAGTATGGTTAAAGATACGGGTGAACTGTTTGTAGATGCTTGTTTCTACAATATAATAAATATTCTGTGCTGTTAGTATTTTATTGGATAAATTACAACTCTAAATTTAATTGTAGCACCTCCTTGTTGCTAAACTATGTTGCCAAACTTCAGGGAGTGATTTATTAAAAAAAAAAGTGTCTTATAAACACAAGCCCAAAAACTCTTACTCTCACGTTTATCCGGTTTAAAAATAAAATTTTTTTAATTTAAATTTTTTTTTTTACAAAATACATTGTTAGGCCTACTTTCGAAATAGAAAGTATTGAGTTCAGATTTGGTATACGAAATATGTATGATACGTTTTACAAGTATACCAAAAACAAAGTCATTATATTGTATATTTTCAAAATGGCGGCCGTTTAAAATTTGTAATATCTAATATCTCGAAAACCAATAACTTAATAAAAATCACTCAGTACAAAAGGCTTCTTCTCTTAATGACGAACAAAACATTAACAAAAAAATTTTGCAGGTCAAAGGATAACAATAACTGGTTTTATTAAGTTCTGGGTGTTGTACACAATTACCAAGAATTTTTTTCGGTTATATTTAGAAAACCAAAAAAGTTTTGTTTGTCGTTAAAAGAGGAAACTTTTTTATTTCTTGTATATTTTGTGTAAAGATAATGATTTATGAAATATTTAACATTGAAAACGAACGTAGACTATATATTAAGATTAATATATAAGTTAGTCAATTTTATTAAAATTGGAGAATAAAATAATTATTTTTACAATGAGTAAATTTTTTTTTTCAAAAAGTACACTTATCATTAGACATCCTCCTCTTAGTGCCATTACTTTAAAAATCACGTGATCAATCTTTTCGAGAATATAAAAACTTTCACTCATTAATAAATATTCCAATCCAATCAGCTTTGGACGAAAATTAACGATTAGGTATTTTTTGAACACGCGTTTTTTGACGCCATAATCAAAGTAATGCTAAAATTGTTAGAAGTAAAAACTGAGGGGGGGGGGAATTCTTAATCATTAAATTAACGTGTGGCCTACATCATAAGCAGTTAGTAGCCATTAAAATATCTAAGGAGTGAAGTCTACTGTTTAATGACTAAACAACATTAATTAATTACACATTTTATATAATAAAGTTGTACATTCTATTTTGTGTTGCACAAGCAAAGACCTAATTATTGTCTAGAGTATGAGTGTCAAGTTCAACATGACCGAGCGGATCCATTACCTTAGCGAGACAATCTCAGCAGTTACGACATTCTAAGCCAGTTACACTCAATAAACTACAAGTTTAATGAAAATCTAAACAAAAATTAATCCTTTATATAACCTTATATGCCGAACCGTTTATATTTTTTTTGTAACCATATTTTAATTTTTTTAATGAATTGTTATATTTTATAGAAAGATGGATGAAATTTATATGTGATAACTTGTGAGGCCTATAATATTCAGGAGTCGGTATGTGAATAATATAAAAACTGTTGTACGTGTTACTTAAAAATTATTAAAAAGCATGTAGTGTGTTAGTAAACTCCCCCTCCCAACCTTGATTTTTGTATGAACTTAAGTAAAGCCAAACCATTTAGAGTTTGGAATTTTGCACCTCTCCCTAAAGGAGGGAATTTCGGGGGTACTCATATCTTGTGACATGTCAAATTAAAAGGCATAAAAAGCAAAATTAACGACCCTCACGAAATATTTTTCGGATCAGCCTAATCAAAATACAGTAGCGTCACAAAATGTATTTAATTATAAAATGGCTTGTGTGAAATAAGAACACAAAACAGTTTTTAAAATGTTCACCAGACTAACGCGAGAGAAACATTCATCGTTGAACTGAATTTTACCTTTCCCCCAAAAGTGTGGAACATAGATATTCAAAATAGAAAAAAACCACGTCATGTGACTTATACAATTAAATTGCTTTTTTATGACAAAACTAATTGCACAAACAAATTTCACTTTTAACTTTATTAAAAATATTATTTTAAAATATGTATGATATTTTCAAAAAATTGTATCTTATTTTTATACTTATGATAGTTACATAGTAAACAGTCCCAAAAGGGTTTAGTTCTATTTAAGTTCATACAAAAATTAAGGTAAGGAGAGGAAGGACTTTACAAACACCTTGTATTCTAGGTGACAAAAAGTCCCTCGGGGACTGTTAAGTAAATTTTAAATTTTAAAAGCTTTAATTTTAGAAATGTTTTTTGGTGTAAAAACACTACATTTTGGCATTATAAAGTAAATTCGATCCCAACCAAACTGTATAGCTAAACTATTTAGCTAAACTTTATTTTATATTATTTTCGACTTGTACTGCAGTACCAAACATTTTATGTTTATTTATTTTTGTGAAATGTGTATCAGTGTGTTGTGTAAACGTGTTGTTTCATCTGATGATGGTATAGGTTATACCGAAACAGCTGTAATGAAATATTAATAAATAAATACTAAACACAAGATTGCTAAGACGTAAGTAATTTAGTAATAAACTTATTTTAAAGCATTCATAAGGCAATATGGAATTCATTAAAATTGTCAAACGTAAAACCCATCTGACAGCCTTTGTGTGTGTGTCTTTTCTTTATAATTATAGCTTTTGAAGTTATATAGATTTCGAGCGGCAATTTGATATACAACGCGACGATTTACCAGTATACCGAGAATCAAAACTTTTCAAAATGGCAGCCGTTTACATTTTATATAAAGTTATTGGTTTTAGAGACACTCAAAATTAAAAAATTCAAACAATCATCATTTCGACAATTTATAAGATAAAGTTTTGATTTTTGAAATACTGATAAAAATGTAGAATGAAAAATGTTTTTCACCATTTATTTACACATAGTTTGAGCTTTATAATTTTGTAAACACATCGGAAGGTTGTTGACCGCCCCCTTATCTTGTCGTACCTCGACCCGGAGATTGTTGTTTTTATCCGGCAAACGTATTTCCACAAGTTTTTTAGCAATGGATGAACTTCTTGGAATAAATACACCATTAAAATGATTAGAGTCTAACGTTAGAGAATCAACGGCATAAACAAAGAGCAAACTTTGTCGTGTAGATTAGATAATACTGTCAATAATTAATCGTTAGAATGACAGTTCGTAAATATGTTGCAACGTCACCTTGAAACATGTTTCGCGGGCAAATATCTCATCACCACGGGCAGTAGACTCTCTTCGTATAGTTATAATACAGTAGGATTCATCGGTAGGCCTACTGCACCACGATTACTTTACTGCCGTGGTCTTCGGCTTCCTCACTATAAATAATCATCTATCCAGCGCCTCCTAGGTTTCCATCTCTTTGTACCTCTCATTTCTTACATTGGGTATTCTAGGTAAAAACTTTGCCCGAGTGTTCTACCTAAAAACAAAATCAAATACCGTGATCGCTAAGTCGTCCCTGGGACATGGTACTTCTTCCTGACATAGGATTCACAATTATGCCCCAACGAGTGGTTTGCCGAAGGTTGTTGACAGCTGAAAGTTAGCTTGACTATGAAATACAGGTGTTTGCCTAGTTTTATTTCATTATTAATAGGATATGTTTTTATTATTTTTGTATTTATACAGTCTTTAATTTAATTTTGATTATAATTATGTAAGCTTTAAATATTAAATAAATGTAAAAGTTGAAAATAAACACAATAAAATAAATGGTTTGGTTAATTTTAGGTGAGACACTCTGTATAAAGTGCACAGAGTAAATCGTATTTAAATAAAATCAATCTTTTAATGACAGGGAAATTTCTTTTTTTTGCCAATTATTCCTGTATATTCCTTTTTTCCCTTTTTTCCCCCTTCTTCTTTCTTTTACTTGCGATTTTGAACGCGGGTTCGGGTCATTAATCTTCACATTTCACAAAATTTTTGTATAATTTCCAATAGCTTATGAACCGGCATTTTTGGAGAGAAACCAACACGTTTTGTATTAGAGGTTGCACTTTTGAATAAATTTTGGTACAAATTGTTACAGTCGATATAGAAGAGGGTGCCTACACTTGGCCAGCATTTGGTAACTTGACATTAGACCACGCCCCTTTGGCACACCCCTTACCGTTTCAGAAGAGTTGTCGTCGTTTTAGAAGAGTTAACATTGTTTTAGAAAAGTGGCTCTTCTCGTCGTTTTAGAAGAGCTGTTTTCGTTTTAGAAGAGTTGTCTTATTTTAGAAAAAAGCTGCCTTCGTTTTAGAAGAGTGCCTCTTTCAACGTTTAAGAAAAGCTGTCTTCGTTTTAGAAAAGCTGTTTTCGTTCTGAAAGAGTACTTCTTTCAACGTTTTAGAAGAGTTGTCTTCGTTTTAGAAAAGCTGTCCTCGTTTTAGAAAAGCTGTCTTAGTTTTAGAAAAGCTATCTTCGTTTTGAAAGAGTACCTCTTTCAACGTTTTAGAAGAGATGTCTTCGTTTTAGAAAAAATGTCTTCGTTTTAGAAAAGCTGTCATCGTTTTAAAAGAGTACCTCTTTCAACGTTTTAGAAGAGTTGCCTTCGTTTTAGAAGAGCTGTCTTCGTTTTAGAAAAGCTGTCTTCGTTTTAAAAGAGTACCTCTTTCAACGTTTTAGAAGAGATGTCTTCGTTTTAGAAAAAATGTCTTCGTTTTAGAAAAGCTGTCATCGTTTTAAAAGAGTACAGTACCTCTTTCAACGTTTTAGAAGAGTTGTCTTCGTTTTAGAAAAAATGTCTTCGTTTTAGAAAAGCTGTCATCGTTTTAAAAGAGTACCTCTTTCAACGTTTTAGAAGTGTTGTCTTCGTTTTAAAAGAGTACCTCTTGCAACGTTTTAGAAGAGTTGTCTTCGTTTTAAAATAGTACCTCTTCCATCGTTTTAGAAGAGTTGTCTTCGTTTTAAATGAGTACCTCTTTCATCGTTTTAGAAGAGTTGTCGTCGTTTTAGAAAAGCTGTCTTCGTTTTAAAATAGTACCTCTTTCAACATTTTAGAAGAGTTGTCTTCGTTTTAGAAGAGTTGTCTTCGTTTTAGAAGAGCTGTCATCGTTTTAAAAGAGTACCGCTTTCAACGTTTTAGAAGAGTTGTCTTCATTTTAAAAGAGTACCTCTTGCAACGTTTTAGAAGAGTTGTCTTCGTTTTAAAATAGTACCTCTTCCATCGTTTTAGAAGCGTTGTCTTCGTTTTAAATGAGTACCTCTTTCATCGTTTTAGAAGAGTTGTCGTCGTTTTAGAAAAGCTGTCGTCGTTTTAAAAGAGCACCTCTTTCAACGTTTTAGAAGAGTTGTCTTCGTTTTAGAAGAGTACCTCATCTCATAGTTTAAGACGACTGAAGGGACATTTGTGGGGATACGTCTCGACTCTGCTTAATGCCTGTCACTTTACTTGGCGAGTAAAGTTCTCTCTCTTAATCAAATCGTTACTTTGTTGCTGATAGTATGTCTGTGTACTTTGTTTAGACTTGTGATTCTTACGTGAAAAATTTCGTCTCTACGAAACCAAAGTCGTCTTCGAATTCAATTCACTACCGCCGGACACGGAGGAAATTGAATGGATCGAACGTGATCTAAAGGAGCTGATCGATCAAATTACTGAGAATACGACTGACGAGGACCAATTAGGTTTTACACTGACTTGCTTAAATTTTAAAAACCGTGAACATGGGTGCGTAGCTTTATCAACTGTAGCACCCTCTACTGTCGATATTTAAGAAAATCGTAATTGTGTGTTTATTCCTTGAGCATGTAGATACTACCAGCCAAAAAGTCTAATTTTGAGTTAACGATAAATTAAAAAGTCCCGAAATATACCCACATAACATTGAGTTTGGTCTCTAGAGCTATGCACAAACGACGAATGTCATTCCACAAACCTTTTTTTTTTTTTTTATTCAGAACATTCAAAACGCATACTCGTTGTTACAAAAAATCTTAGGGCGCTAGTGGATCGGATTATACATATCCAAATAAATGAAAAATGTTTAGTAACTTTTTCAAATTCGTTTTAGTTTAATCGCAATCCGCCATTTTGTTTTTTACAAAACTCACTGTAACTGTAGAAGATATTGAGTTATAAATTGGTGGTATAAGCATTTTTGTATCTAAGATTTGCACGAGTACCAAACACAGATACTTTATTTTTATAATTTTCAAAATGGAGGCCATTTAAAACTTTTCGAATATCTCCAAAACCGTAATTAAAAAAAATTTTAATGGGCCGCTATTTTAAAAATTATATGGAAATTATAAAAATAAAGTATGTTTCGTATAAAGATAATAAAACACAATTTTTTATTTTGTACTATCCTCTTTTTATTAGTCTAGCCGACCAATGGTTTCGCCTGCTAAGGCATTTTTTGTCTTTTTTCTTCAGTCTGTAATACAGCCTCGTCAATGCCTTAGCAGGCGAAACCATTGGTCGGCTAGACTAATAAAAAGTGGATAGTACAAAATAAAAAAATTGTGTTTTATTATCTTTAAACATGGAATTCCACCAAGAACCATCGGTCTCAACAGTAATGAAAATTATGTTTCGTATAATTGTAAATCGTAACATACAAAATGCCTATACCAAATTTGAACTCATATTATCTATTTCTGGAATAACAGTGAGTTGAGTTTTGTAAAAAAAAAAAAAAAAAAAAAAAAAAAAAAAAAAAAAAAAAAAAAAAGTCGAATTGCGACTAATTTGTAACACCCCGTATATCCGCAAAAATTCGAAGTAATTTTATTGACCCATCACATAACTTTCTCTAAGAAAAACATATTTCCATTATTGCATTATTTAGTGTTGTGTATAAATTCCCTCTGTCTTTATGTTAGAACATACTGGAAATCCTCAATTATCACGTGTTCGTTCCAACGTCATTAGCACAACCAAACAGGTTTTCAAATGACTGTCTTTACTGACGTAACATTTCCACCGATAAATATTGAAGGTTTTAGTAATTTACCCCTCTGGGTGTCGAGTGTTCGGGACAGATCACGAGTTGCAAATCTGTACAAAAAACAAAGTTTTTACAAATAATTGAGAGAGATAAAAACTTTTACTATTAGTAAGATTGCCTCCGTAATTAGATACATATATAATTGTACAATTCAATACAATGGCAATTCAAGTTTACTGAATGTTGCGGACAGATGTAAGTTATCTTCGTATAGAACAAAATTGGTTGTTTATTTTTTTGTCATAATTTTTCTTTTTACTGTGTCACATGTAAGTAGTATAGAGCAAGTTATGTGATGGATCAAAAAATTTACTTGGAGTTTATTGCGGATACAGGGTGATTGAAATAAGTGTGACCGCTGTTTTATTCCATAAGTACAAAAGTTATAAAAAACTTTAAAAGGTAACCTCTAGGATTTTTTGAGTTAAAACTATAGCTATTAAAATATTTTTCATATCACCCGCCATTTTTCTAATATGGCAATCAGCTTTAAATGTTTTTATAGGAATTCCTATTTTTATGGCTATTTTGTATGAAAAACATTATTTTGGGTTATTTTTCTGTATCTTTAACCATTTAGGAGCTACAGGCACTAAAATGTTTCAAAAATGCCCAAATTTAAGCTTTTTTCAGAGACGATTTTTCTTATTTTTTCAGGTGAAATTTCAACTACAGTTAGGCCAAAAAGTTTAATAACATTACTTATTTTTTTCTGTAGGCTGATAAATAACAGAGTTTTGCATTATTAACAAAAATCATAATTTTCCGGTAATTGTCTAGAACTTCCATTGGTTTACACCAGATTTTTATTATTTTGTATTACACCTTGTGAATTAAGGACAGATTGTATTACTAAACACTGTTAATACACTTGTTTCAGCGATATCTTATTCACAAGGTCTAATACATACAATAATACAAACTGGTGTAAGCCAGTAGGTGTTCTAGACAATTACCAGAAAAGTTCAATAAAAGGAAGTCGGTAAAATCGCCTCTTCGAAAAATGTCAACATAATTTTTAGAAACTGCTTTGTATTTTAAAATTTGCATAACAGCTGTTTAAAGGAATAAAGAATATCATTTAACTATCTGTTATTTATAAAGTGTATTGCCAACATTATTTTTTCCAGAAAAATAATTATTAATGTCTTAAAAGTGTTGCCAAATTTAAGTCCTGCCACGTGAGTAAAAAAATGCTGTTTTTCAAACTTTTAATATTTTTTTATACATTACGGTTCATCCATGTTTTTAAATACGGTTCAACTGTTTAGGTACAGAAAATGGACCTCTGGAAACGCCTTAAATTTTATATTTTCACAACTTTCAACGCTTATAGCTCCTAAACGGTTAAAGATATAGAAAAATATCTAAGAAAAAAGTCTTAAAATAATGAGTTGTTTCCAAAATCGCCATTAAAAAATTGGGATTCCTATGAAAATTTTGAGTGACGGCTATATTAAAAAAATGGCGGGTGATATAAAAAAAATTGGTAATATCTCTAGTTTCAAAGCAAAATCCTAGGGGTTAGTTACCTTGTAAAGTTTTTTTTTAAAACTTTTGTACTTATGGAATAAAACATCTGTTTCAATCACCCTGTATACGTTTTGAGGTCCCCTGAGTACAAAAAGGTGTTTTTTTGGAATGATTTCCTACAGCCCAAATGCGTGGACAGATTTTAATCAAATTTTTTATGTGAGGGAAATTTTGGGGATATCTGGATGGGTTTTTCATTTTTTCGTTAACTTTAAATTTCAGGATAGCTGCTATAACAAAAACACATAAGCCTAATTAGGATTTTCTCAAAATCGGTTATTAACGATTTTAATGAAATTTTGTTAAAGTGTAGCTACTAAGGACACACATAAAAGATATAGGTCGTCATCTTTCGAAATCTGAGTTACCAGGACGAAATCGGCCATATGACTGTTATTAAAAATATTTGAAAAAATGGATTTTGTTTTAATTTTAGCGAAATGTGAAGATTAAATGACTCAAACACGTGTGCAAAATCGCAAGTCAAAAATATTACATTTCAAGAATAGCAAAAACAAAAATGAACACTTACCGCCGTCATTAAATCTCGATTTTAATGAAATACGATTTAATCTGAGGAATTTTGTTTGTTGTATTTATGGCACAAGCGACGCAAGTTTAGCTTTTTATTTAATGAAAGTCACGTCAACGGCACAACTACCGAACTGACATTTTTGATAGCGATTTTTTTTTTTTCATTTTAGGCCCCATTTAAATATAACATTTTTCAAAGACAGTGTCCAATTTTTTAAGCGACATTTAGTTTTGATTGGTTTTTATGTGGTTTAGAGGATAGGTGAGTTGAGAAAGTTAGTGCAATAGTTTTGCACAGTTTATTTTCTACAAACAGAAAAAAAAAATTTTCTATTTTTATTTGTCTTGTTATACAATGAAAAAGTAGTATAAATAATAGATTGGTTAAACAAAAGTACTATATACACAGTGGTCACCTCCTCGATATGCTAATGTGGCAATGTGGCCAAAGCAGTTTTAGATCGAGATCTTCACAGCCGTTCGATAGGTCGTGGCAGCAACTTCATGAAATGGACACCAAGATCCCCAGACTTGACTGTTTGTGATTTTTTCTTATTTGAACTTTTTGAAAGAAATAGTTTATTAGCAACATATGATGAATTAATGAGGCTGATTGAAGAGGAATTACTGATGCTACCTCGGTAATCTTTCAAAAGAGCTTATGACTATTTTTTATGTCGTTGCTATCAGTGAATATGATGGACATCAATTTGAATAAAGGTCAAATTTGGATCATTGATAATTCATTATTGTTAATTTTATTTATTAAGTTTTACACATTTTCATGTTATCTGCAAATCAACCACTTGTAATGGTTATGCAAATAAAACTATTTTAGCGAAAACGTACCATTATTTTGTTATTCCACCATTTTATTTTTTGATTGACCATCAAAAATGAAACTCGAGGGTACTTTTGTAAATATCTATGTAACACAACTGTAAAGTGTTAAGTTTGTAGAGTGTTCCGCATGTCAGGTATATTATTTCAATAATAGTGACCACTTTGTAGGACACCCCCTATATCAGATGAGTATATGTTCGGGATCAAAATGAATCAACCTAATAAAATAACTGATGAATGCAGATCATTTAACATCTTCCACCACATAAAAAACCTTGCTAGCACTCTATATGCGTCAGATAATTATTGTTTCTTATGGAATAAGCATAATGAATAAGAAAAACCAACAACCCGACGAATTCAGATGATTTCGATGCACGCGCCGACAATTTGGATGCTTTTTCTTTTTTCTAGATCTTCAACACGCAATTTAAAAAAAAATCGTTTTTCCTGTTTAAAGGTGAAAACCTCTCGGCCATTATCGTATTATAATAAGGAAGTAAAGAACATAACATAACCTCTAGCCCTTTATACTTAATAGTCAGGTTCGGAAGGGATCAAGAAAGAACTGATACACAAAATGAAATAGAGTGATCTGACCTAAGACTACATGAAGGAAGGTGTAGATCCAGTTAGGGTATTTTGGGAATGGTACTCACAATAAGAATCCTGAGGGCATTTGATTATATTAGCGCTGTTGCGGTACTGTAGTGGATCCCTGATTGTGTAAAGAATACCATCGTATGTTGCACGACTCCCGTACTGTTAGGATGTCCAGTTTGAATTAAAACCTTTGGAGAGAGTGACTTAGAAGAGATTCAAGCTGACCCAAAATAATACTTATATTGTTTCATGTTGACTACCAGCTCTTACACAATATACTATTCTATTGTATAATGTGGGAGTTTAAATTGCGGCTTTGCCACTTATGTTGATAGAAACTAACTTTAATACAAATGCACTGTAATTAATTTAAGGAAAAATAGACTTCACTGAAATTAAATATGGCGACTCAATTTTATAATATTCTGAGAAATTATTTTTTACCAAATAAAACATTGTTGATTATGTTTGTTTCTTTAAGAAAAACGTTTTTTTGTCCGTTCTCTTTTTTCGTGGAATTTTCATCAATAACGGCAATATTCGTAATTTTATCCTCATCTCTAGATGCTTGTATATAAAATGCAACATCTATCTGTCTGTAAGCTTATACCAGAGGTTTATCAAGGATCCAAAGAGTCGCCTTCTCCTGTATTCTAATAATGTCCATGAAGGTGTGTTTTACGGACTCAAACTTTGCTTTGCCCGCCTGGACAATCGACAGTTTTGTTCTCCGCGGAAGAGACCAATTTTCGTTAGGTGTTCTCTAAAATGGCCACGTATAGTTATTAAAGGAACCTGTTTGAGGTGTTCTTATTTTTAGCCTGGTGAGGGGTTCTGTTAAAGCTTGGTCCCTTGATGCACATTTTGCTGCCAGGAAAATTCTGCCATCTTCGATGTTTTCGCATTCCTGGAACATTGGTTGACTATGTTCGGATCTGGTGAACGACTGATACCACACAACGGTTCGAGTTCACAAAATGTGTCATTGCTCCTCATTTGGCAAGGTTGTCAGCATTCTGAATGCGCCGATGTCCTGGCATCTATTTTACCTGCACTGAGTTGAGACACGACAGCGTTATTAAAGAGATACTTCCACACAAGATTGGAGATAACTTCAACTCAACCATCCAAGGGCAACCTGACAGTCTGACAGGATCAGAATTCGCCAACCCTAGTAGCCTCTTTCCAGCTCCATGTTAGCGAAAGCTAAAGTAGCCAGTATTTCAGCTTAGAATGCAGTACCTAATGTCTATTAGCTAGCTAATATCGACATTAGATGAGGCAATGTATTGTAACACCATACCCAGAACTCTGGTCCATGATTAATCCTGTTCAACTTCTTTTCAGAGGATATTGCGTGGATGTGAATTTTATCAGGAATTCACAATCAGTTGTATCCGTGTGTAACAATCACATTAACTTACTTTTAATCGTTCTTTAAAATCGCTGTAATTGGTTGGTAGCAATTACTGTAAAGTTATTAGTTCCATCACTAGTATAATCACAGTTGTAAACAGAAACTAATAAGTCTAGTTGATCTGTAATATACATGTTGTCATATAGGAAACTAACTCTTAATCTTGAGTTGAAGATTCCCATGCGCGAATATTTATTTATTCAACGTAACAAAATCCATCAATTGTATTATTTAAATAACTTTACAATGTATTCATAAAGAACAGTGGGGTTTTGAATAAAATATACTTATAAAACTTAATTGTATAACTCCAATACAACGTGAATATCAGCGTGTGTTCATTGAGAACCGTCACTCGAGATTGTAGATGGGACACATAACTGAAAGAAATCTGTAGCATATTACACTAAAAGTGTTCAGGGTGTCAATCAGCAGTTTTTAATTTAAAAGACATGAAGAAAATGAAAGAACAGATTAAAATGCTTTGTCCTGTTTAACCGAATATATTATATGTGGGTAGCTCTGCAAACGTGTAAGTGATATTCCAGCTCACTCGAGCTAAAACATCTGCAGCTATTGAAGCGTCTTGAATTCGTTGTCTCAAATTTTCGATACTGAGATTCATCTATAGACATTTTGTTTAACGTACCCACATAAATAAAAGTGGGTTAACCTCAAAACTAAAAAATATTAATACTTTATTTATTCTCACTTTAACACAAAATATCTTCTCTCTCTCACTCTCACTCTAACCAAAATCTACTTCACATTATAATTATATACTTAAGGTACTTCAATTATAACCCTCGAGACTTTAAAATTACTTTCTAATCTTTAAATGAATAAAAACACAACTTTCCAAAAATACTTTATTTATCCAAATACAAGACGACGTTACAATGACCAAGTCATCACCCTCAGCTGCCGCATGCACACAAACCCTACTGACAGTGAACAGTGTAAAGTAGGCCGTTAAATTGCTTATCTAGTATACTCCTCTTCAAATCATGCTTATGGGTAATTACTGCAATCATACTTCTCATCTTTCAATCGAAAAGTCAGATGCAGACTATTTAATCGCTGTTTATTTTCAAACGTCACTTGTAAACCCCTGAGCTCCAATTTAGCTTGTCTTGAATACAAAGATTTAATTTATAAATTCAACCAGTTCTGTTTAACATTCAGTACAATCCCTGGAGTAATCTGATTTGTTATAGGAACATTGATTTTTATAAATTTTGGAAACACATTAAACGTCTTACATTTAGCTAAATACGAAATATCATCTGAAATGAGCTTTACCTTAGTTTTCAGTTTGTGGAACATATAAACCTCACTGGGACATTTTTAATCAACTGTAATGAGCCACACTTGTGGAAACCCCAAGAACCAAATGAATTAAAAAACAACTTTCCACAAAAAAAAATCATTTTATTTGTGCAACACAAATACAATACAAAGTCATCACCCTCAGCTGCCACATGCTCACAAACTCTACTGACAGTGGACAGTGATGGTCATTGAAACATCGTCTTGTATTCGTGTTGCACAAATAAAGTGATTTTTTGTGGTAAATTGCGTATTAATTCATTTGTTTGTTGTCGTTTCCACTAGTATGGATCAATTACAGTTGATTCCTAATCTTTAAATACAGATATATAAAATTTCATGAGATCAGTCATATGATCAGTGCATGTGATCCAATTTACTGGCCCATCAATAACAATACCAAACAATAATCGATCTATAATCTGAAACCTATAATTATCTTGAATGGTTTCTACTTGTAATCTCAGCCTAGAACATAATCAATAATAATGAATATATATATATTCAGGAGGCACCGATACTTCAAATAGTACTACTTAAATTTACCTGATGTAATCCAAAATCCATTATCCACATTCACTTCACATCACAACAAATTTCTCCCGTATATTTATTTCCGGATCATAACACGCCATCTCTCGTTTCCTCCTTCTTTTCGACAGACCACGTTTTCTTTAAAATTATAATTTTCTGTGCCCGGAAGTTCTAAGCGGGTCGTTTTATATTAGTTCTTAAATTTCAACACGTGTCACATGTTCAATACGTCACATGGACAAAGTCGATTGACCGCGTTCGCTCTCGTCCGTTCACCCAAGTTTTTCTCTAAATTCTTTAATTGTCAACTTCCGGCAAGGTAGTTTTAATAAGCCTAACTATGTACTAATTTTTAATTTTCTTCTTTTATCCTTTAAATATTTATTACTTAACACCATATATGGTAGAGTGATCGTGGTTATCAAGTCTTCCTCTTCCAATTCAACGTTTAGGATATTTCTCATCAAGAGAATCACGAACAACATTGGCATAGTGATGTGGTGTCAAACTCGATTTATGGAAGAGCATATAGCTACAAGATGTCACAAGGTAGCTACTAGCAATGAATATGTATTTATTGCTACTAGGTAGGACAGGACCTTTCCGCAAAGAAAAGGAGCCAATAATGTGGGCCGAGCAAGTGCGCACTAAACATTGGTTCTTAGTCATGATCATGTTCAACGAAGGCGTCAGGGATTTCATTTGATTTCATGGGATATACGAGTTCTGAAGTATCTAAAGTGCCCTCATCACTAAACATAACTCAATTCAGCTTCAATTTCATCAGCAAAGTTATAGGCTACCTTCTAAGGTTATCTACTGATCGCAAAATACGTAATAACTGAAGTTTATATCCTCTAAACTTCTGCTGTTTTTTTTTCAAAACTTTGTAACTGTTGTTTTTGGAATACTTAATTCTCAAACAATTTTTTTGGACTTCGTAAAGAGAGCTTTTTCTGCTGATTCACTTCCATTATTGACTGACGCCCTACTTAAGTTACCACTTATTTGTCACATCTGAGAATGTTATTTCCTTGTGGAGGTTCTTCATGAAATACACGTGGATAACTCACTTTGGAATAGAGTTACAGAATTTTGCAAGAATTTAAACACCTGATCTTTCCTTTGGGAAGTTTTATTTTTTAGATTAAATATGTTTTAATGATACAAAAAAAGGTTACCTAATTATTAATTAATAACAGCTGTTTCGTACAATGTTTTTTTAACAATTTGTAACACACGACATTTAAATTAGGTCATACTTAGTAAATATGATGTGCCACACTGGTATAATATGCCACTAATTTATTATTAAATGAGGATATTCTTAGAAAATATAATGGGCCAAAACTTTATAATATGTCAATAATTATTAAATGAGGATATTCCTAGAAAATATAATGGGCCAAAACTGTATAATATGTGAATAAATAGTAAATGAGGACATACCTGGTAAAAAATATGGGCCACACTGCTATAATAATTCACTAATTAATAAATGAGCACATATGCCTAGTAAATATCAAGGTTCATATTGGTATATTATGTCACTAATTATTTAATGAGCACATATGCCTAGTAAATATTATATCACACTATATTTTGGGCCACACTGGTATAATATGTCAATAATTAATAAATGGGGACATACCTAGTAAATATGATGGGCCACACTGGTATAATATGTCAATAATTAATAAACGGGGACATACCTAGTAAATATGATGGGCTACACTGGTATAATATGTCAATAATTAATAAATGGGGACATACCTTTTAAATATGATGAGCCACACTGGTATAATATGTCCAGATTAATAAATGAGCATATAGCACTATAACATTACACACAATTAAATTTGAACAAAGGTCTACGAATTAAATAAACTAAACAAATCGTAATTTTGGTTTTTTCCCTTATGACAGATTTTGAGTTATCAATCAAATTAAAAAGTTACCAAAATGTGGCCAAATATGCTCAAATACCAAATTTGATCGAAATCGGTTCATACTTTTGATTAGTGTACAGACGACAGACGTCCGACAGTTAAATAGACAGTACGATTTTTTTTGGACTCAGTACACCTCAACATTTTTTACCCATCCTTATTCAATATTGATTAAAACATTTATACTTGTAGCACTATTTAATGTAGTTGTAATATCATATCGCATCTTGTTGTTTTCCGTATATACGATATTACTTATTATAGTCATCAGCAATAATGACTGCAGGAAAATAAATAATAATGTAAAGCAATTTTAACACATGCCTCTTGTTGTTGATGATAATAACATAATTAACGTTAAATAACGGATTAGTACGACCTTGGCAACAGGTATTAGTCAAAATCATTACATATTCTATGACGGAAGACATTATTATTAAAGAATATACTTCTTACTATTATGAAGACTGATGAATGTTTTGTTTTGAAACTCTTGTAGTACGCAGATCGGAGTATAACGGGTGTTCCAAAAGTAATGGACCATTTCCGTAATTTATGAACGGATTGAAATAGGAAAATGAAACTTTGCGAATGTTTTTGGACAATAGGACCTTCTTTAAACAAATTTCAATCCCAATCTCCCTAAAAAATTAATTCATATTTATCGATAGACACTCCCAAAGTTTAATTTTCCTATCTCAATCGGTTAAAAATTAATCCCATACTCTTGGAACACCCGGTATATATTTCCTATGTAAAAATATAATTTCGAGAGCATATTATTTTCTTTAAAGAATTATTAACTACCTTCATTACTACTGATATATAGTCATTAAAAATCTCTTAATAGAAAAACAAAAACAAAATAACTATATAAAAACCGAAAACGTTCGGTCCACACTGTGGTCCATGCGGCTTGCTAAGCAAGGAGACAAACAATAGATACGTTTTTTGTTGATTTATGACAGTTGTTGATAATTGTAAATAAATTTCTTTATATATTTTAAAAATATTTGTATGAATAGTAGGTGTGACATGTAATTTTAATATATTATTGTGCAATATTGTGTTGGCTATAATGTATGTATGTCAGTTGTGATGGAATATTTAGTTATTGTGTAGTATTAAATATTTTGGTTCTTTCTATTTTGTACAAATAAAGTGATATAATTATATATATATATATATATATATATATATATATATATATATATATATATATATATATATTGTAAACATTGGGATGATGTTTCGAGGATGCCGGTGATGTTAGGAATTAGGATATAGTTTTAGTTACAATATAGATAAATAAAAATAATATAATGTTATATTAAAGTCAGAATGAAGACCAACTGTTGTGTGTAACAGTAATTATTGTGAAATTCTTATCTTGCAAAGGCAGTCAAAGTTGCAAACAAGAAAGAGATATATAAGCTCTTCGACAAAAAGAGACAGGATCTTTGGATCCCAGGAGGAATCACTGCTGGAGGAGTGTTTTGAGGATAGCCATACTTGGCGAGTAAGAGAGAGAGTGTGTGTGAGAGAGAGAAAGAGGGAGAGGGAGAGAGAGAGAGAGAGAGAGAGAGAGAGAGAGAGAGAGAGAGAGAGAGAAACGTTGAAAGAACTTTGCAAGAAAGGTGAGCAAATTATTTTGTATTGAGAAGCTTGTAATTGTTTGATACAAAAATAAACGGTAGAATCATAATAGTTGGAACCATTCTGGATTTATATTTCATATTGAAGTTGATTGTATACATTTAAAGATCAGAGGAGAGATAAGATCAAAATTGTGACGATATTGTAAATATATAATATATATAGTCTATATATATATGCGTGTGTGTGTGGGGGGGTGTGTGGGGTTGTGTGTGATATTGTGATTGTTTAAATAATTAAATAGACAGATAATTTACTTCATCACTGAATCACTGTTTTAATTAGTATACCTGAAGAACCCAGGCCTAGAAAGGGCGATTGCTAACAAGGGTGACAGTGCATCGGAGGAAGAAAGTTCCATGTCTGGAGTCGAGGAATTGTCAGAAAGTGATTTTGGTAAGTTGTACAGGTGCATAACTTTAAAATTAGTTTAACCTTAGAACCTGAAGGCAATGAAAGTATTTAAATAAACTCTTTTGCTGTGTCTTTCCTTTAGTTTGAAATTAAAAGTTAAAATCAAGATACTTACCGTTTTTAGTTTTGTATCAAATATTGCTAAATTTGAAAATAAATTATCTCAGAAACTATAATAGGTAGGCCTACATTGAAACTGGAATTGCCAATTTATAATATGCACGATCAACCAACATAAATTGTATGCAGTAGATCATCAATTAAGACTAGAATCAAAGTAAAACAACACTATCACAGAGTACATTAATATAGTACATTATGCAAAATAATATTATTGTTGTAGTAATAAAAAGGTTGATGGAGGTTTTTCATACTTGTGTACTATACGGACCTCACCCCCCTTTCCCCCGAATATTTTTAGTTTCTGTCATCTGTCTACTACCATAACAAACAATAATAACATAACTGCGATTTTCGTAAGTTCCACTGCAATCTTTCAAGTTCAACCATTCGTCCGGTCTAGAGCGCGCCACTACGATGTCAGTGCTCCTGTAACACTCTGAAGATAATCATTGTTTGTATTTAATAGCGGTTTGTGTCACTTTACTGATTTTTATGTTGGTTTCAAACTGAATAAGTTCATAAGTTTTTTGGAATATATAACATAACCTGGCCTAACCTAACCTATTCGAGTTTTTAGTAAACAAAAATGTAGATCAGATTTGTGGTAGGTTATTAATCACCACAAATATTTTAGGTTAGGTTATTAAAATATTGCAATATTATTTTAATTAATTCCTGTTCGATGTACAAAAAAAGAGAAGTCCTTACAATAAGCAAGTAGCCTACCAGGTTTTGCTTTGAAACATACTTTACGTCACTGCTCTCGGGAACAGAACAAGGACAAATTCAAGTGAAAGAAACATGACATTACCATATACTCTACAAGTACAGCGTAATCCATTTAAACATTTTCCCTCGATGTTGACAGTCGCTGACTCGGGACACTGCTAAGAACATTAGTTTTTGTTTTATTTTGGTTTTGGGGATGGGTGTGTAAGAGAGAGCGCTCAAAATATACTCACATAACTAGATTAGTTCAAATAAACTGTGCAAAAACATTGCACAAATTTTCTCTCACCCATCACCAAAACCAAATAAAAGCCAAACCATAACTCAGGGACGTATCTAGCCCATACTGCGCCCTTGACGAAATGGCTGCCCCCCCCCCACTTATCCTAGAAAAAATCACAATAAATTACTTATGTTGTTCAACGACATTTATATAGGTTCGCTTTATATTAGTGAAATAACAAATTAAACATTGTTTTTTCAAAAATATTAATGAATATTCAATTGAATATAATACGTCTTTTATTTTATAATATAGGCCTTGTTTTGCTAACAAAACTTCTACTTAATCGAGATAAGGGTAGGAAGGACTAAAGACAAACTTTATAAGAGACGAAGCAATGATAAATTTATTGAATTATAAAATAAATATGGAATATTCAAAAACCTTAATCAATATACAACGCACAACTTCTCGTCGTATTCTCGCTCGCTTCGCTGGTGTCGAGTATTTCCTGTCCAGGATAAGTTCAGCTTTTTGGAATTGAGTTTAGAATACTTTGTTACTCGTCAGATGATTTGAATTTAATTCGCTGTTGTAAACTTTTAACCTGGCCGGGGAGCTTATGCATTGCGGAAAGAACAACTACATCAAAGATCTTAAGGTTCTTGTACGTGATACATCCCCTTTAATATTTTGCCAGCAAGAGATTCATCTCCATCAACCCCACTCATTTAGTTTGAGGGGTTTTCAGTTTTTCGTACTGATTTTGTCACTGCAGACAGAGCTAAAGGAGGAGTTGCAATACTCGCCCGCAATTCCATCTGTGGTACGTCTGTGAACCTTAGGACCTCATTGCAAGCAGTAGCAATAACAATTTTCTCCCTCACTCTTTGCTATTTTGAAAGGCCGTAATATCTTTCCATCTGGTTTCCGTCAATATCTTTTGTGTTTCGATTCTAAAAGTGCTTTACAGTCTATCCAGGATTTGTATTCTAAGAATCCCTTGGTTGAGGATATTCTATGTTCCATACACAGACTTCAGCTACGGGACGTCGGAATATCATTTTGCTGGGTACGTGGGCATTGCGGAATTTCGGGAAACACAAAAGCTGACGAAGCAGCAAAGGAAGCTACCAAGTCAGATACCAGTCACACAGCGTGTTATGGCATCTGACTTTGTATCAACAGTTAAAATTATTTTGCGTATTAAATGAGAAGAAGAGTGGAGAAATACAGAGTCCAATAGGCTGAGGGAAGTAAAAGGTACAGTCCACCCGTTGAACTCATCCATCCATGCCAGTCGTCGAGAGGAAGTGTTTGTATCGGCCATTCCATGATCACTCATGGGTTTCTGATGGAACGGGAAATCCGCCACACAATGCCAATTTTGTCAAGGCGTGTGATCAATTAAGCACATCCTCATTGAATGTGTTATGTTAAGAGGTGTGTGACGAACTTTTTTGCCCTACCAAATTCCATTCAGGCGATGTTTGGGGATAATGCTCAGATCCTTGATCGGGTATTGTCCTTTTTGCGTCGTCTGAATATTTTTGATAAAATTTAAAAGCAAATTTTCGATTAGATTATTGCATAGCCTCTTAACAACTTTGTAATATTTTGTGTTGTATAATTAAATTATTTTTTGTTAAAATTCTATCTTTCATAACTCCTTTTACAGCTCTGTGATAATTGTTTTCATTGTTGTTAATTGTAATTTACCATACTTTGTAATTGTTAACTTGTTGCAGGGCCATTTTACAGCATTTTACTATATTATGTTGTTTATTTTCGTTTGTTATCTACTTTTTGTTTTGTTATTGTTTTAATTTGTTATTTGTAAGTTTTTAAAGTGGAGCATCTTCATGCCCAATTTTTTGAAGGCGATAATGACCGAAATGGTTTTTTGCCTTAAACCCCCTTCCCCCAAATAAGAACTAGTTTATTTATTTCGCTTAACAATGTTTTACAGACTGCAAGTTTTGAAACAAAACAAAAACCGGTGCTACCAGATGGAATAAAGTTGGGGGAAAAGCGACTAACGAAAGTCACAATCCTGCAGATAAAAGAATAATACAATCTTGCTATATTGAGAAACTTGTCTTCTGCCAAAGACATACAGCTACAATCTGGGCTGAGTATTTCCACTTAGCATCATCCAATAAGAGGCCACAGCACGCCTTATGCCCAAAAGACAGAGTGTACGTTTCACATTGCATCGCAAAAACCGAAAAGTGTCAAAATGGGCATACACAAAATAATAAGGGAGTCAATACATAAACTAAAAAGGAAAATTGAAGATGAATATGAGGAAGAAACCCCTCGTATGCTCCTGGCATGTATTGAAAGATAAAAATGACATTATTAAATAGTTTTATCCTACATATTTGCTATTTTCCAGACCTTAGCTTGGTAAGTTTAGTTTTTCAGAGGCGATGTACCTTAATTTTCTCAGGATTGGAAAAATATAACTCAATGAATTGTTCAGGAAAACATTTTCTGTAGATAGAAATAAATATAAACCACTTTGATAACTTCAAAACGTTGTTTGTAAAAATATTTTTCCCTGTTTTTCAATTAAAATTTTTGAACTATTTAAAAAATGTAGTACTAAGAATTCTAAAACTATGTTATGCCTACATTTTTGATTTCCAGTTGTGTCCAAAGGCCTAATTAATAAAATTTAAAAAAAACGGCAATAACTTATCTTTAACCGTTTTTGAGAAAAAGGAACATATGTAACATTAAGAAGATAAATATGTGTGACCCAATTAAAAAATGTGACGAAACCTAATTCAGCCTTCTAAAATTTAATTAATGTCCCATGATAAACCCAACTTCAATCTCTAGAAATATAATTTTTTTTAATAATGTTCCACAAAAAGATGACGTATAACGACTTTAGTGATTATCACGCGAATAATCATAGGGTTATTTGAAGATGTTATAGAGGAAGTGACTGATATATGTGTAAAGTGGGAAATTTTGTGTTATCTTTAAAAATAGAACTTGGAAGGAAATAATATATTTTCATGAGTTTTAAGAGGATGAAAGGCAATTGTCTTTTCCTATGATGCTAGATCTGGAGTTCCCATTAGGACTGAAAGACCCGGGCCTAGGGCGATACCAGCGAACAAATTAATTACATAAGCGTAAGAGATGTGAGAGGATGTAAATGGAAACATTTTTGTGTGTATAAAACTGCTGTTATTTAGTTTCATAATTGTATAATCATTGTTGTGACATTTCATCTAAAAAATAAACATAACAACCATGCAAAGGAAAGATTAGTGAGTAATATTCATTTTGTAACTATAGTGTCGGCGTGTGTTTCATGAAGAATCTCCACACGAAAATAACATTCGGAGATGGGACTGTTACGATTAAATTGATAATCCCTACGATAGTTGTTAGAGTATAAATAATAGATCTGACAAAATGTAGAAAGTCAGGTAATCCTAAATTGCAATTACCCAACGTGTAAGAGACAAGAGTGAGGCATGATTGAGGTCGACAATGAGTTGTCGGTGGAGAACAATTGACGGTCAGTTGCTGGATAAGAAGGAAGTCTTCCGGTAGATTACCGGAAGGCCTCGGTAACTGTGGGAAATCAAGAAGTCGAAATCGACACTACAGCGGAATCCCTTGGAAACTACTGAACCTGGCACGTTTGCGCTTCGAGGATAAAGTGAGTAAACAGCGTATGTTCTTTTATTAAGCTCGTATAGTACGGAGGAAAGATTAGATTAATTGTGATTCTTGTCGTGACATTGTTTTTGCTCCGAGTTAAGTCTACTATTTTAGTGTAGATAGATCAACCACTGATAATATTAGAAACTGTATATTGTGATAGTAATAAAAGCATATTAGTATTTCGCTACAAGTTCGAATTTGGGCAAATGAAATCCCTCACGCCTTCGTTGAACATGTGTGCGACAATAAAAAAGTTAATGTCCGATGCACTCTGACTCTGGATCATAATATTGACCTCCTTTTCATTGCTGAATTCACTATGAGTGGAATGTCTACCTTGAAATGTTTGAAACTATATAATCTTTACAAAATTGAGAAGATAAAGTAGATTTTTCAGCAAGATGGAGTACCACCACATTTCGTGATATCCTTGATGAGAAATGTCCTCAACGTTGGATTGGAAGAGGTGGATGGAAGGCTTTGACCACCACATTCATCCTATCTTACCTCTTTTATTTTAGGGGGTATGTTAAACAAAATATCTACAACTTCGTAACTTCGAACGTTGATACAACAAATTCAAGAAGCAGAGGCATCAATAAATGCAGATGGTCTTGGTCGAGCTGGAATATCGCTTGAACATTCTCAGAGCTAATCACGAGTTAGGCCCATACGACTCGGATAAGAAAAAGCTTATTGATCTTGTGACTATGTCACTTGGCAGCGAACAGCTGACCGGAACTGCAGCTATGTTGAGTATTTCACGTAACCGAAACTGGGGAGAAGTAACTCGTCGGCTCTCGGAACCAGACGTGGTGTGAAGTGTCGGTCTTGTTTTTATACTTTAATTCCAATTAACCATAGCTGGTTAATTAATTGGGGTATGGCGTCCGGATTTTTCCGGAGGCCCAAACCCCAAGTCAGGCGGGTTAATTTATTGTCTAAGCGAGACAATTTTGAGAATGGGTAAGGCCAACGTCAGCTCTGTTCTTAATAAGTGCTTGTGTTTTGTGAGTGTTTAATTAATTATTAGCTAAGAATAAAAGTAAAAAATGAATTTCTGCCTGTTACAACTGGCGCCATCTTGCTCATATGTGACCAAAATTAAAACCATAAAACAATTGCATTAGGAATACATATGAATGTCGTTTAGTAAGAAATATTTCAGTGAAGCTAATAGATTTCAATATACTTGAAGCTAAAAGATGGAATGACAGTTTATAAAAATTGTAAATTCCTATACATATATCTCATCTTAATTTCAAAGATCTTAAACACACATGTACGCCAAATTTCAGTTTAAATATAACTAAACGAGTAATCAATTTTAATTCTACATACATCCTTAATATAAATGCTTATTGCACTGTATTGCTGTATGTGTTTGTGATTATACAATTGTCCTTTTAACGCCTTCAGTAACACACATCTGTGTAACGTTTTGTTTTTACAAGCCGCCACGGATATAATCCGTTGGGCAACAACCAATAGAGAAGCTAGAGCGCTGTTGTCAATTCGAACAACACCCTGCACGAGGCTAGCTGGGGTTCGAGGCTATCGACGTCTTGCTAATAGAGTTGCGTAAATAAGTAGTTTTATAATGTTTGCGTAGGTTACACGATAGTTTTTTGTTTTAATAATATAAACATGTTCAGTGTAACAGATACAATAACATTTTATGTCACTTATCATACTTAAACATGAACCTATAAAAGAAATGTACAACAAATTATGTTGAAAATACTAAATTTACTTCACATTGTATATTATGTTTAAGTCCTTTGTTTGGATGAATATACTGTTATGAGATTTAGTAAATTTCCTTAAAATATTAATTATTATCTTGGTTAAGAAAACTTATTAAAACCACGTACATGTTATTAACTAATAACAACGACAGACGAAAGCAGCTAAGGGTGTATTTCTTTTTTAAATTGTTCGTTAAATTAAATTGCAACTGTGATGCAAAATGTATCTGTGATTTTTCCGAGCGCCTTATTAAATGAGCGTAACATCAAAAGAAACGCTGTGCCAAGCGCTATTTCAGCGAGGAAACGAGTTGGCAATCTTGCTGGGTTCCTATTGGTTTCTTCAAACTCTCTACAGGCTACTCCATCGGACTAGATTCGTGGTGGCGCTTGGGTTTAGTTCCAATTTTCCATTAATAGTTTCAACATGCAGTTGCTAGAAGTGTATTATGGTTATCACTCTGCGTTACAAAATTAACAGGGTGTCTGTAGTAACCTATTACCGCGGTAATAGCTCCAACGTAGTATTCTTATAATGTTTCCTGTTCCGTTAAATAACGCACATCTCTAGTGCCATGTGCAAGGTATCGATCAGCTGGGTCTTCTACACATTCTTGGTCAAATAAGACATCTAGCACTTCCTGCACAGTCAAATCCCCAGTAAGAGTATTTACTAGTTGCCTGAAAAAGGAAGATGTCGATAGTTTAGGCAATGACTGTGGCAAGGAATACCTCATAACTTACCATAATAATAATAATAATAATAATAAATGGTTCATTAAAACAATTTTAACATATTGTATATGTTATAATTTTTAATCAAAACATCTTTTGAACCTTAAGATAACTAAAATAACCTTTACAAACAAAACAAAAATAACACGAAAACAGAAATGGTCTACGACTGACTGCTGGGTTGGCATAACTAAACACAAATATAAATAAAAGAAATATCACAATATGCTCTATTCAAAAACAAAAAGCTAAGAAGAATCACACACGATTTTATGTTTAAAGAAAAATTTGGGCGTTAATACACATTCACACATAAACACTTGTATTCGCACACACTCGTCCGCACACATACATACGTACATTAAACATATACACAACCTGACCTAATCTAACCTATAACAATCTCTTTCCAATAGAATTAAAATTGGAATATGAAATTATAAATTAAATTTAGTAGTTTAGGTCCATGCTTCATTTATATATTTCCCTAGACGTAGCTGATCCTTCTCATTTAAATAGGACTCAACTCATTTATTTTAAATTTCGAATGATACAATCATTACTTTTCTTATCGAAGACAGAATAAGACACATAGCAACAAAGTGTAATATTGTTTCATTCTCCTGCAGATTACACATAAACACAGTAGATATTGTCCCTATCCACGGCTATAATTAAGGTCAACAATTTCCGACCTAACCTTAACAACCCATCGTATTGATCGTATACTGGGTTGCCAATAAGATCAAGGTAAGACTTGTACAGCTGATGGTACTTTGATTGCCTTGAAAGAAGTAAACATTCCACTCTGAACCTTACCCTAACAAACATATTTTGTCTTTCCAACTACTAACTGCCTCAATACTGTAACCAATAGACATATCGTATTTACTACACAGACCTCTACACTTTCTACACCAAAAACACGGAGGATGTAGTTAAAATACATCTGTAAAGTGTAAATAAAACATTTTTCTTTATCGCCTCTTTGACAAGAATGTTAGGAAGTCGGGAAGAAACATTACACGGAGGATGTGGTTAAAATACATCTGTAAAGTGTAAATAAAACATTTTTCTTTATCGCCTCTTTGACAAGAATGTTAGGAAGTCGGGAAGAAACATTACACGGAGGATGTGGTTAAAATACATCTGTAAAGTGTAAATAAAACATTTTCTTTATCGCCTCTTTGACAAGAATGTTAGGAAGTCGGGAAGAAACATTACACGGAGGATGTGGTTAAAATACATCTGCAAGGTGTAAATAAAACATTTTCTTTATCGCCTCTTTGACAAGAATGTTAGGAAGTCGGGAAGAAACATTACACGGAGGATGTGGTTAAAATACATCTGCAAGGTGTAAATAAAACATTTTCTTTATCGCCTCTTTGACAAGAATGTTAGGAAGTCGGGAAGAAACATTACACGGAGGATGTATTTAAAATACATCTGCAAGGTGTAAATAAAACATTTTCTTTATCGCCTCTTTGACAAGAATGTTAGGAAGTCGGGAAGAAACATTACACGGAGGATGTAGTTAAAATACATCTGTAAGGTGTAAATAAAACATTTTTCTTTTTCACCTCTTTGATAAGAATGTTAGGAAGTCGGGAAGAAACATTAACGGACAAGAATGTTAGGAAGTCGGGAAGAAACATTACACGGAGGATGTAGTTAAAATACATCTGTAAAGTGTAAATAAAACATTTTTCTTTATCGCCTCTTTGGCAAGAATTTTAGGAAGTCGGGAAGAAACATTACACGGAGGATGTATTTAAAATACATCTGTAAGGTGTAAATAAAACATTTTTCTTTATCGCCTCTTTGGCAAGAATGTTAGGAAGTCGGGAAGAAACATTACACGGAGGATGTAGTTAAAATACATCTGTAAAGTGTAAATAAAACTATTTCTTTTTCGCCTCTTTGGCAAGAATTTTAGGAAGTCAGGAAGAAACATTACACTGAGGATGTATTTAAAATACACCTGTAAGGTGTAAATAAAACATTTTTCTTTATCGCCTCTTTGACAAGAATGTTAGGAAGTCGGGAAGAAACATTACACGGAGGATGTAGTTAAAATACATCTGTAAGGTGTAAATAAAACATTTTTCTTTATCGCCTCTTTGACAAGAATGTTAGGAAGTCGGGAAGAAACATTACACGGAGGATGTAGTTAAAATACATCTGCAAGGTGTAAATAAAACATTTTTCTTTATCGCCTCTTTGACAAGAATGTTAGGAAGTCGGGAAGAAACATTACACGGAGGATGTAGTTAAAATACATCTGCAAGGTGTAAATAAAACATTTTTCTTTATCGCCTCTTTGACAAGAATGTTAGGAAGTCGGGAAGAAACATTACACGAAGGATGTAGTTAAAATACATCTGCAAGGTGTAAATAAAACATTTTTCTTTATCGCCTCTTTGACAAGAATGTTAGGAAGTCGGGAAGAAACATTACACGGAGGATGTAGTTAAAATACATCTGTAAAGTGTAAACAAAACATTTTCTTTATCACCTCTTTGACAAGAATGTTAGGAAGTCGGGAAGAAACATTACACGGAGGATGTAGTTAAAATACATCTGTAAGGTGTAAATAAAACATTTTTCTTTATCGCCTCTTTGACAAGAATGTTAGGAAGTCGGGAAGAAACATTACACGGAGGGTGTAGTAAAAATACATCTGTAAAGTGTAAATAAAACATTTTTCTTTTTCACCTCTTTGACAAGAATGTTAGGAAGTCGGGAAGAAACATTACACGGAGGATGTAGTTAAAATACATCTGTAAATTGTAAATAAAACATTTTTCTTTATCACCTCTTTGAGAAGAATGTTAGGAAGTCGGGAAGAAACATTACACGGAGGATGTAGTTAAAATACATCTGTAAGGTGTAAATAAAACATTTGTTCTTTATCGCCTCTTTGACAAGAATGTTAGGAAGTCGGGAAGAAACATTACACGGAGGATGTAGTTAAAATACATCTGTTGTAAATAAACATTTGTTCTTTATCACCTTTTTGACAAGAATGTTAGGAAGTCGGGAAGAAACATTACACGGAGGATGTAGTTAAAATACATCCGTAAAGTGTAAATAAAACATTTGTTCTTTATCACCTTTTTGACAAGAATGTTAGGAAGTCGCGAAGAAACATTACACGGAGGATGTGGTTAAAATACATCTGTAAAGTGTAAATAAAACATTTTCTTTTTCGCCTCTTTGGCAAGAATTTGAGGAAGTCGGGAAGAAACATTACACGGAGGATGTGGTTAAAATACATCTGTAAAGTGTAATTAAAACATTTTCTTTATCGCCATTTTGGCATGAATGTTAGGAAATCCTGTTTCTTAAGTGATTTAATTCACGAATTTTTTCTTGATAAACAATGTTTTTGATGTATCCCCACAAGAAGAAATCGCAAGGTGTCAGGTCTGGACTACTTGGAGGCCAGCGTATAGGTCCTTGCCGGCCTATCCATCGATTTCCATACTTTTCACTTAAAGTGTGTGTGACAAATGTACTAAAGTGCGGGGTGCTCTACCTTGATCGAAATGAAGTTGTTGAATGTTTTCGAGTTCATCCAGCTGAGGAAAACAATAATTGATTAACATATCGAGATACTCAATTCCATTAATTGTCTTTTCAGCAAAGAAGAAAGACCTCATCAGACTTTTTTCATCACACCACACGTAAATTAACTTTAGGCGAGTCGCGTATTTTCTCAAAAATTGTATGTGGGTTTTCAGATCCCCATAATATGGGTGAATTGTGTCTGTTAACAGACCCATTGATATGGAATGTAGCTTCGTCTGAAAAATCATACCAACTAAAAATGATTGGTTTTTATCAATCTTGTTCAACGTTTCAACAGCGAATTTAAAACGTTTTGCACCATCATCAGGTTACAAATAGCTGGATTTTATATGCTTGTAACTTCGGTTTTGTTTTGTTTTTTGAAAAACTTTGTGGATTGTTGTTTTTGGAATACCTAACTCTAGGCTTCGTCGAGGTATTGACTTCTTAGGACTTCTGATTTCAGATTGTCTAATAAGTTCAACTTCTTCGTCTGATTCACTTGGCCTGCCAGATGATTTCTGCTTCTGATCTGATCCAGTTTCTTCAAATTATTTGAACAAACGTCGTATGTTCTTTTCATGTGGTGGATTTTTTCTGTATTCGCGTCGAAATGTACGTTGTACTGAAATTACAGACTTGAATTCAGCCAGCAACAAAACACACTTTGCTTTTTCTTTACTAGAGAACATAATAACACACTCCACACAGAACACATAGAAAACACAAAACACACTACCACAACAAAGCAAGAACTAATTTTGAGGTTACAACAGCTGTTAAACAAACTATTGTGTTATTGGCTATCAGCGATACCAATACAACACCACAAAATTTCTCTACTGTCTTCGTGTGAAATAATGAAACCCCACCATTTTTTTAATGATAACCCTGTATAATTTAGGTCAGAAATGCAGAAACATTTTCAACTCGTTCAATCTTACTACCAATTCACAAAAGTATGAACTAGTTAAGCAAATTTAAAACTTATTTTATACCTACAACAAACCAAAATGTATTTAAAATACTTAAAAGGAAGTTGAAGAAATGTGAGACAGTTGTTATACAGATCTCGTTAATAAAAGTTTAAACACTGTAAGAGAAAGTTTGTTAATTGACATCCGTTTTCTAGAACAGTCATTAAATTATTTAATCCATCATTAAACTTAATCTTTCATTAAATCATTCTTTTCAGTTTCTAAAACAATCATTAACTGTTAATCGACCATCAAACTTTCATTAATTTAATTTCCCAATATCGCCAATTAAATATTTAAATGTTTGGTTTGTGACTTTTTGTTCTACTAATATGACAACAGCTGCAGTATGTAATGAGCTGTAATCATGTAATAAAAGACTGAAATATCAAGGTAAAAACTTTATTAATAATGGTATTAAATTTAGCGAAAAACATGCTAAAACAAATGCCCTGAATGAATACTACATGGACAGAAAAAATAATTTCTCGACAATATGGAATTTCAGAAAAGTTTTCATTAGAGATTGTGATTCTATTAGTAATCATTTGGATAGATTTAATAGGCCTAACTTTGCAAATCTAAATATTTTACTTTCCAAAGTCGAACATTTTAATATTGAGATAGTAATGCTAGAAAATAAAAGTAATAAAACAAAAATTAATGAGTTCAAGATTAACAAATAAGACACCAATGGGTTAGTTCTGAGTTAGATACTGGTGTTTAACCCAACCTAATTTCAACTAAATTATTTGAAATACTAAGCCTACTTAAATAATTGAGTAAAATCGAATGTTAATTAACAACTTAACACTGGTGAGAATCTAACTTAGTAAATTTAATGTACATACAAATTTTAAAAGGGCCAAGTAGTTTTATATCCTAGTAAATTAAATAAATTAAAAGGCCTATCAATTATCCACTGTAAAAGAAATAACTGCTAAATTTTTAGGTTGTAATATACAAAATTTAGGCCTTCCACCTAACATTACATTCTTGTATGTTAGTAGTGCATTTTAAAACTTGATGAAAAAGGTGAACTGCATTTAACACTCCATTTACAAGGTACACATTTTTAATACAAACTTATGGTATTAAAATGGTTCAATCGGACCATCATTTGTGTATATGAAAACTAATACACGACGTTTCGAGAATATAAATCAACTTTCGTCATCAAGTGTAATACTAGAACATAAAAGAGAAAAACACCAACATAGCCTAGTAGCCATGTTGGAAACTAAAACTATATCTATAATCTAAGAATAGAACTCAAGCCAAAAATTATACCGGAGCAGTCAAGCAAGACTAATTTAAAGGAACTAAATTAAATGTCAAGTTTGCATTTAAAGGAACTAAATGCAAACGTGGTCAAAAAGACACTCAGGATTTTTCTAATCGAAAGAACCAATAAAAAATGTAAATACATTTATTCAAAACCACATCATGACACTGTATAAGGAGCCGGTTGGTAGCTTATGACTAAATACAATTACATCATCCAGAAATCAAGTCATCAAGGCAATACGAAAAGAGTGTTACTCAAACTGGTTACATTCTTCAGGTGTTTAACCTCCACTTATTGGGCTAAACAAATTAAATTGATTTATTTTCAAAATTTCATTATATGTTCTTGACACTCAGATGTGTCGAGGATTTCTGATAGTAATCTTCTTCAAATAAATAACTTGTCTTTTAAAATACTTAGAAACATGTATAGCCTATCGCTTAAATAATAGATTACATCTATGCGAATCTTGGAAATGAATAATTCAACAAACCACTTGATTTGTTAATATAATTTTGTAAATTTAAATATAAATTTCATACTTGCCTGTCAGAATCTTGTTTTTCGATTTAATTACTGTCAGCTGTTTTGTCTACTACTGTCAGCCATTTTAATTCGTTTTACATACTGTTTGCGTTGATAAAGTTTGTCCTCATAAACTTATGGCTTTTTACACCATATTCTGTTAAAGCTTTACAGACCTGAGATTATTTTCATTACTAACTTCTGATTCAAATTCATCCAGTTTTGACAGTTTCTTGTAAAAGAAAAGTGCAAAATCATTGCATAAACTATCTCACGTCAAAACCGAATGAAAACCAACAAAATTAATCGTCGCCATAAATGCTAGTTTAAGGTTGAGATTCATTTTTGTTTTTGCCAATTATTCCTGGAAATGTAATATTTTTTACATACGAGTTTAGGTTATTAATTTTCACTTTTCACTCAAATTTGAACGAAATCTGTGGAGTCGATTCTGAGAAATTACGTGTTTTATAACAGCTTTTTATAATAGTCTTTTTTTTATTTTTTTTACTTATAACTCACGAACTGGCATTTTTAACAGAGCCTTTCACTCGAAGTTTAGAGGTTACACTTGAGCAAAATTTTATCCAAATGAGATGTTTTTAAGAAAATCGGAGTTTTGAGTTTTTTCTTATACCCCTAAACTTCGAGTTGTTCAAAATAGAACAGGAGTTATATCTAGATACCAAATCTGACTAAAATCTGTCCACATGGTTAAATTAGTTAGGTTAAGTTAGGTTAGGTTGTAGAGCACTATATAGACGGACAGACATTCCAAAAACCAGTTTTTTTTACTCAGGGAACCTCAAAACGAATATATTTGCAAAAAAATCGACAACAATTTTTTGACCCATCACATAACTTTCTCTATATGTGAGAAAGTACAAAGGAAAACTAAACTCTGTACACTCTCAACCAAACATACTCTACGATAAGACTGTGAATATAATACTACTTTGATTATAGTATAACAAAATATACTATTATTTTTTGTTAGTTACTGTTGAACATCTCATTTCCGTTTTTTAGGAAATGCAATTTATACTTTACACGTCAAAGTCAGTAGTAAAAAAATGTTTTAAGAATAATTGTGACCGATGCTACACTTAGGCCTACTTGTAGTCAACTACTTACTAAATATTTAATGTTCAGTGTGTGTAATTATTGTGTTCGTCATCTGATGATGGTATACAATATACCGAAACAGCTGTTGTAACGGAATAAAAGCACCTCCTAAACCACTGCTTGAAGTAAGTTAAATAATATTCATTGTATTATGAAAATTTTGGAGTTAGCTGCCATAGGAAAATATATCTACAAGGTGTTTCAGAAGGAAAGGTAGATAATTCGTGAAGTGAATCTAGAACTAACTATAAGGAATAAACTTTATAAAAATAAGTCCGCAAACTCTTCGTTTTCCGTCTGTCAACCATTTTGTGTTTTTTCGAAAAAATAAAGATAACTAGAAATTATTAAGATTTCGAGGTTAAATTTGGTATAGGCTACACATTGTTTATGCTACTTTTACCAGTATACCAAGAACCAAAACTTTATTATGTTAATTTTGGAAAAGGCGAACAATATTTGTTTAAAAATTTGAATGTTAAATTTCACAAAAATCGTTCGTTTTACAAAAAATGCCCAAGAGACAATATATTTTTCTCTTTTACGACAAACAAAAAGGTTTTTAATTTTCTTCTGTACGTGAAAGGATACACGAGTTATCGACAAAAAACTAAAAACATAATTTCTTGTCTATAGCAACCGAAATTAACCTAAAATCAAAATATTTTAGAATTTGACCATTTTTATCTCTGGAAACCACACTTTTTCAAATTTGCCTTGAAATTAACTTTACTCGAAATGTTAATAATTTAGGAAGTTATTATTATTTTCGTAAACCACAAAATGGCCATCAAACGGAAATTGAAGCGTTTGTTTATATGAAATTATTTCTCTTATATTTATACCTAGTTCACTAATACGTACCCTTCCTCCAGAAACACACTGTATGAGAGGTTTATTAAAATTAATTATAAAATACGTAATTTCTAAAAATCAGCACCACCGATTTCGTTCAAATTTTAGTGAAATTTGAAGAGTAATGAACGTGGGAAATTGCAAGAAAAAATATTACTGTTCAAGAAAAACAAAAAAAAAAAAAAAAAAAAATGAACTTTGACCGCCGTCATTAAAAGCTCAATTTTAATCAAATACGAATTTCGCTGAGGATGTGACTCTGGGAAGAGCGAAGGAAGTTTAGGTCCTTATTTAAATATATGAATAAATAATTTAGCTAAAGATGTGTCTATGGGATGAGCGAAGGAAGTTTATGTCATTATTTAAATATATAAATAAAGAATTTTTGTGAGGATGTGTCTATGGGATGAGCGAAGGAAGTTTAGGTCCTTATTTAAATATATAAATAAAGAATTTAGCTAAAGATGTGTCTATGGGATGAGCGAAGGAAGTTTATGTCATTATTTAAATATATAAATAAAGAATTTCGCTGATGATGTGTCTATGGGATGAGCGAAGGAAGTTTATATCATTATTTAAATATATAAATAAAGAATTTCGGTGAGGATGTGTCTATGGGATGAGCGAATGAAGTTTAGGTCCTTATTTAAATATGAAATCCAATATTATACCATGGCATCCAAGGTTCATTTTCCAGGACCATATTAGTTTTGGTTCGTTTTTATTTGATTGTGGTGAGTAAGTGGGTGCATTGTATTTGCAACATTATGCTTATCTGCCAATTTTTACCACGAAATCACAATAATTTGTTTGCAATATTTTACATATATAGGGGTGTGATAATGAAACGAACGTTAATTACTGTTTTGTTTAAAAACTGCTGTTATTTGTCAGTAGCAATCACAACTTTCACTGTGAGTTCCATCACTCCAAAGAGAAAGAAGAGATTGCCAACAAACTGGTTTTATATTTTCAGTTCAAGTTTGACTTTCAACGTCTCAGTCATATGTCAAGGGCAGCTGTCAGTCGCGATGTCACATTTTGAACATGTCATATTTTTTTTTCTCGTTCAACTTGAGGAAATATTTGGGAGACAATATCATTACGTAAGATCTACGCCACAATTTCAGGAAATATAATTCTATGTATTCCGTCTTTTCCTTTACGTGCTGAGCGTTTTTTATTGCTCACTCATTTGTATGCACTGCGAATCTACTTTATGATGGTCAAGCTTAGCCAGAATTAAATTGTATTTTTAAAGCGTAAAAGTGTCGTATTCTGTTTCTTTCGTACGCGATAAACCGGCGGTTCTCAAATCCTTAAAAATAAATGGTGCAAAAACATTGCACAAACTTTCCCACTCACCAATTTCCAAAAACATAAAAGAACCAAAACTTATCTTCACCAAAATTGTCAGATCGGTAGTTGTCATTGGTGGAACTACAATTTGTGTAAAGTGCTAATCTGTTTTTCAGATCACGTTTGTAATTAATTGGTGAAATGTTTCATTGTTCTCATAAACCTCCCTGTCTTCATCGCCTTAAAAAAATAAGTAAAGTACTTAAAATAGAAACCAGTAGCCTCTGAATACTCTAATAAATAGGGTCATAGAGAAAAACAAAAATTAATCACGAACCTGATCATAGAGATGAAAGTGATCTAACTTAAGACTACACATAGAAAGGTGGAGATCCAGATACTGTACCTCGTGCTTGGCACACCCGTATTCACTAAAAGTTAATTCTTAAGGCTTTTAGGTATTGTCCTTTCGCTCAACACCTTGAAATGTATTAAAAACCACAATCTTCGAGATTTTTATGTATTTCATCTAAAAAAACTAACCGTCCGTTATACAAACGCAAACGTTAACTATTCACATAAATATTGGAAAGTATGGGGCCCAATACATAGCCCTGAGGAACACCATTCTGTATTACCTATTGGTTATTTACACAGCCTTACTTTGACGTAATACTTACGCGTGACTTTTATCCCCATACTCATTATGAGTGAACCCCTGAGGGTTTGTATAGATGTTATTGTCTTTAGATTTATTTCTAATTATCTTCTAATTTGTTTTCGTTTGTAATTGATAAATATGTATGTTTCATTTCTTACAAATGTATTATTTTTTCTGGAATTATTTTAAGAGCTATAATTAAAATTATTTTTATGTGTATTAACTGGCGAGTAAGGGGCATCGTAGCCTTGAATGTGCCCAAATAAAGACGTAAGTTCAAATTCAAGTTAAGTCATGTATGAGAAAATACAAAATCAGAATATTTCTCACTGTTTTCGCATTTCAGCAAACTTTACGATGTCTTCAGCATTTCACATCCTCTACTCACAGAGGGCCTCTATTCAGCGGCCAGGACATTCCTTCTGCCCTATTGTTATAGTTTTTTCATCGTACGTTAGGTAAACTACTAGTTTCTATCGCATACGATTAAGAAAAGTTGAAAATTAAGGAAAATGATACAATTCAAAAAAGTCTGGATATTATTTTGGGGCCTCCATTTTGACTTTCAAATTTTTGTACGTGGTTAACATGGTAATTATGAGGTCGTTAGGAAGGACTGTTTTATATCAAATTGATAATAATGTCTATGAATTAGGAGCTGGGGAAAAGTGACACAATTTCTTCCACATCAAGGGGCCACGTCAATTTCTTCCGCTGTGAAAAATATTTAGTAATGTTCTAAGTGCAGAGAAACAAATTCAATTTACTGAAATTATAAGATTGCTTTGAAGAATGATCTCGAAAAGGCAGCTTGTTCTGAAAATTGTTCATATTGACCCCCAAACATTTGTTCAAAATCGTAAGTAAAAATATTGGTTCAGGAATAATTGACAAAAAATTAACTACCGCAGTCATTATAAATCGATTTTAATTAAATATGATTGACGTTGAGGAAGTGTTTATTAGGAAAGCATGTTGATGGTCCTTATATATATAAATATTTTAAGACTGCGTCCATTGTATATTTTTATTTCAGTTTTGGTTCGTTTATATTTGGTTTTGAAAATAGGTGATTAAATAGATAGAACAAAACTCGAACGCAAGATCTCACAAAAATTACGTTTACTTAATTCAAGGACGTTATAACGTTTTGGTATTGTAGCTCATGTATCACTGAGGATGGCGACTTTGTCGTTGAAACGGGTTTGATTAAGTAAACGTAATTTTTGTGAGATCTTGTATTCGAGTTTTTTTCTATCTAATATTATCTCACAAGTCAAGGTCAATATTTATTTAGGTGATTAAATGTTTTTGCAACATTTATTTTTGGGCAACAACCTTTTGGTTTTCATCGCTTTAAAAAAAAAAGAAGAAAAGAAAATATAATAAAAATTCCTAGCCGTCGAATACTCGAATAGAGAACAAGAGTTGGTCAAGAGAAACCTGACACGAAAGATGACTGAGAGGGAACCAACCCAAGAGATGAAGATGGGTATAGATCCAGCTAAGGACCTCGGGATTGCTACACCTGTACTCAATGTAATTGAGCAGCTGAAGAGTAACCTTGACCCGCGTTCGAGTACTGAGTGTTTGTGAATACATGGCGTGAAATCACGATATCTTGTTAAAAATAGTTTAGGCCTAGTATTTACTGGGTAATCAATCTTTAAAATCAATGTAATTGGTCGGTAGCGGTCACCATTTTCCTTACTATTTAGTCACTATTACCACTAACAAATATTAATTTTTGTTTTCCTTTCTTGTTGTTTAAAGGCGAAAAAACTCTCAGTCATCTTTGACTTATAAATACCCCTACCCTTCGAATACTCAGCCTCAGGGTCGGAAGAGAATAAAAGTTGGTTGTGATAGACCTGATGAAAGGATCTAACCCAAGACTACATGAAAAATGTGCATATCCAGCTAGGTAATGCCCCTTACTAACTAAAAGTAAGCCTCTTACTGTATTAACATTTTAAGGTTATGTTAAAAATTTGTCAAATTTTTTGAGCTTTGTTTAAATTCTTGGCCACGATTCAAAAACAGGAACAAAAAAAGTTCAATAATTTACAACCATTGTTTGTTGAACGCATCTATTAATTCTGTAACCTTTTACTGACGGACACTTAGTTATTTTAGGAATCCTATCTGATTCATATTAGATTTGAAAACTAGTTTTGTCAAATCTCCTTGAGATTGATGGGTCATATTTTACGTGACGAGAAAAACAAACCGCCAGAACTAGCAAAATCTGTTTCATAATAAGACTTTTAAGGAATATCTTGAACTGACCTGGTCTATTGTATTTTGTTTAAAAGAAATATTTAAATTATTAATGTTTTTTCTTGAATTTTAAATTAATTATAATACCGTCTTTATTTACAAAATTAATTTAAATTCAAGAGGAAAAAATAATTTGAATATGTTTATAAATACAGTTGGTCAAATGACAGACGGAGAAGCTGTCAAAAATAAGGATTACCTCAAATATATTTAAAGATAAAAAGAAAAATAATCAACTCAAACAGTGAAATAAAATTAAAAATAATAGTTCAAAAACTAACTAACTGCAAAAAAGGCCAGACAAAAATAATACAAAATATATAAAGAAAGAAAGCTTTAGTGATTAATTTCTTTTTTTATGAAGTTACAGTCAGTAATTAAATTAAAAATATTAGCTCAAAAACTTACTAATTGCAAAAAAAGATAGAGAATAATAATACACAATTTAAAAGAAAAAGAAAGTTTTAGTGAATAATTTATATCTTGATAAAGTTACAGTCAGTAATTAAATTTTAAAAAATAGTTCAAAAACTGCATAAAAGAATAGAGAAAATTAATACAAAATTTAAAAGAAAAAGAAAGTTCTAATGATTAATTTCTTTCTTGGTGAAGTTATAGTCAGTAATTAAATTTAAAAATTAGTTCAAAAACTTCTATAGAGAAAAATAATACAAAATCTAAAAGAAAAAAAAGTTTTAGTGATAATTTCTTTCTCGGTAAGTAACAGTCAGTAATTTTATTCCCATACATGCTTACAAAATAAAGCAATTTTGGACCAATTCACCATTTAAATAAGTTTTTTATTATTTTATTTCTGTATACTAAACTCTTCCTTAGATATTTTAATCAGAGAACATCATTTAAATTTGGAGTAATTATTATTTTGTTTGTTGTCACTTGTAGAATGCACTCTGAGTTTGCCGGGAGAACTTCGTGAAACACTCTGTAGGCCTATGTACAGGTTGATTCACTAAGTAACGGACAAACATTCATGACTGGTAAAAATAAAGAAAAAAATCACATAAACACAGGTTCGAAAACGTTTTATTTTCAGTCTATACACCCTATTTTTTTTTTCCTTTTTTTTTCAAAAAATAATTACCACTTTGGAAACAATAAGATATTAAATTCAGATTTGGTATACGCAATGTTTATGTTACATTATACAACTATAAGAAAAATTAAAACTTTGCTTTGTATATTTTCAAAATGGCGGTCGTTTAAAAATATTTAACTTCAAAAACTATTAACTTTACAAAACAATTTGTAAAAGAAAATATGTTCCTCTTTTAATGCAAACGAAAAGGGTTGTCATTTTTTCCCTAAGTCAAAGAATAACAGAGTTATCAACAAAAAAACTAATATTTAAATTTCTTGGTAAGGGTTAAAGTATTCTACGTAGTAAAGCAATATTTTGTTTAGTTTAATATTCTCAAATTTCTGAATCTTCACTCTAATACTTCATAAGGTCTAAAATAATAAGATTCGGAGATAAAATTATGAGAATAAAAAAAAATTTTAAGGCTAAAATGGGTGTTTTAGACAATTACCAAGAATTTTTAAAAAATATATATTTAAATAACTGAATATCTTTTGATCTACAGAAAAAATAAAAAACACATTTTGTTTCTCATTAAAAAACAAAAATACTTGGTATAAACTAATAATTAAATTTCTTGGTAAGGGTTAAATTATTTTGTCTACAGTTGTTGACAAAGTGGCATTTTGTTCATTTAAATTAGTTTGCAAAACAGCTGTTTTCTCAACAGTTTCACTTTGCCCACTACTTTGCACACTACTTTGCTCACTCCGAATGGCAACGGAACAAAACGAAATTTAGGTTAAGTTTATTTGAATTGATTTATAATATACAGGAAATATCCCGTATGTAGGTTAGATTAATTCTTACATATAAAATAACATAAACAAACAACAAAACAACGTTTTAAAGTTGAAAAAGGAAGTAATTATTCTTGAAGATGATTGACAGTGTGTATGTACACGGAGAGTATTTTTCGTTTGCCGAGTTTTGAAGTTGGCAATCCTGTTTCCTCAACAATACACCTAAGTTATTTGTAATATTCATAAATAACATCAGTTTTGAGGTGAGAACTTCTACTCAGTGTTGATGTGTAGTTAGTTTTAAAATATGGACAGTTCAGAGGATGAAAACCTGTCAAATACCTCGCCTAAATTAGCGGAAAAAGCTAACAACGTTGTATTAAATCTCCTTCCTGTCAAATCAAGGAAAAAGTACGACCGCCAGTATGAACTGTTTTTGTCATGGCTAAAGGAAAACAATGGTAACAAAATAACAACTGTAGACAAACTATAATGTGCAATTCGTGAGAAAAGTGTCTTTTTTAAACTCGATAAAAATGACGCACGAGGCTTCTAGTTGTACAAATAACTATTTCTTAGTATTAACGCATTTTTTTGGTTTGGTTTGACATTTTCAAATTTTTGAATCTTCACTGTAATACTTATTCATAAAGTCTAAAATAAAAAGATTTTCTGATAAAATTATTAGAATGAAAATGTTTTGTTTTTAGGCTAATATTAGGCTAATATCAAACACCCAACTTCGGACAATTATCAAGAATTTTTTTAAATAGTTTTTTGTTGATATCTCAATTATTATTTAAACTACAGAAAAAATAAAAAACAAAATTTGTTCGTCATTAAAATACTAAAATATTTTGTCTCTTATAAACTTTGTGTAAATTGAACGGTTTTCGAGACATTCGATGTTAAATATTTTAAATGCTCCCCATTTTGAAACTATACAACATAAAATCTTTATTTTTAGTACACTTGTAAAACTAAACATAGAAAATGTGTGTACCAAAACTGAGTTTTTAATCTTATTTATTTCCCAACTTATAATGTTTTAATGTAATGAGAAACCGAGCGTTTTTAGACCTAAGTTTATTTGAACTTTTTTCTTTATTTTTAATTGTATAACACGTCCTGACTAGTGAATCGCCCTATATATATATATATATATATATATATATATATATATATATATATATATATATATATATATATTAGACAATTAGCTATTTATATAGAATGTTTGTGTCAGCAAAAAGTGATATCTCGATGAGAGAAATGTGCTATTTGTAAAGATAAATTGTATTACTGTAATACTGACCCACATCAAGTACTGATTGTAAGTTAGAAAACTATGACTACTGTAATTAGTAGCGTAAAATAGACAAATTTCTCATGAAGCTGGTTTTGTCTGAGTATACGATTTAATAAACGTTGGAAAAACTTTATTCATTCAGTGATTAAAAAAATTACCGTCATTAAAAGCTCGATTTTTATTGACGCTGAGGACGTGTTTATTGCACAAGCGAAGTAAGTTTAGGCTCTCATTTCAATTCATAAATATTGTTAAAAGACACTAATGGTTCATTTTCATTCTTTAATCGACAACTAGAGAACTGACATTTTCTGTGATGATGCCTTTTGGTTGGTTTTTATTTGGTTTTGGATATTGGTAAGTGAGAAAGTTTGTGCAATCTCTCATCTTGGAGTTACGAAGCAATATTTTGTCATTGGTTAATTTTTGTCTTCACCTTTAATAGTTTTAAACCAAACAATTAATTTTATTATGTTTCTAATAGCAAAAGTAAGAGCGATTTATTTATTTATTTTTTCATTTTTTAAATTTTCTTGACATTGAATCTGTAATTATGCGCATTTTTCTTATATAAACATTTTTACATAGCTTAATTTCTTTTACATTGCATTTATTACATTTTTCCCTACTGATCGGCATACTTTCATTACAGCATAACTACGTTCATTTCAAGGTTTTATTTTTTATTATTAATAGTTGCTAAATTACCCAGCAAAATACATAACTATTTTATACATCATACTTGTTTTATAATTAATCGTATTAATAATATGAATTTATTGAAATTTCAATGCTTACTATTTTTTCTTATTTTTTTCAAATTAAATTTTACCTAAATATGTGTAATACACATTTGTACCTAAATCAGTTTTATCTTCATTTTCCATTTCAACCCAATTTCAAATGTATCCATTACTACTTAAACTCGTTTTTATCGTAAATGTTGTTCTTCGTCCCGTTCTTGTTCTTGTTGTTTTTCTGTTGTTGTTGTTGTCGTCGTTCTTCTTCTTCTTCTTCTTTTTCTTCTTCTTCTTCTTCTTCTTCTTCTTCTTCTTCTTCTTCTTCTTCTTCTTCTACTTCTTCTTCTTCTTCCTGTTAGTGTTGATTTTGTTCTTTTTATTGCTTCTTCTTCTTCTTATTGTTGCTCTTGCTGTTCTTGTTATTGTTCCTAATGTTGTACTTGATGTTGCTGATCTCGTTGTTTTTGTTGTTATTGTTCTAATTCTTCCTGTTCTTGTTGTTGTTGTTGTTTTTGCTTTTGGTATTCTTCTTGCTATTCTTCTTCTTCTTCTTCTTCTTCTTCTTCTTCTTCTTCTTCTTCTTCTTGCTCTTGCTGTTTTTGTTGTTCTTATTATTGTTGCAGTTATTGTTGTTGTTGTTGTTCTTCTTCTTCTTCCTGTTCTTTTTATTGCTGTTACTTTTGTTATTCTCGTTCTTATTGTTGTTACTCTTGTTATTCGTGTTTTTGTTGAGATTATTATTGTTATTTTAAGTGCCAAAGTACTGTAATACTCTTTTTTAATTATAATAAATATTAAAAATGATGTATATTAAAAACTCTGCTAAATATTTCAATTTATTAAGTCTTCGTCAATAGCAAAGAAATAAAGTAAAGCAATCTATTTAAAAATATTCAAACCTGTGCAACAAGAAATTTAAAAAAATATATGGCACGTGTGTCTCTATCTCCAAGGAAATAAGGAAATTCACCAGACTCAAAGCTGTCAATGACGTACGTCAGTTGGAACGGGATAAACCCCATGAACTGGTTTCTTTTAGAATTCGTGAACTCTAAGAGAAATATTATGTAATATGTGATTTAATTTAAAATATCAAAATTCTTACTCGATCAATTTTTTTTAAAACTATATACTTCGTTATAACATAAAACATTGTTATTAATAAAATTAATTATCAATTTATCGTAAAACCATTAATATGCAGATAAAGCGTTGTCTAACTTTTCAAGTTTCACAATTTCAATTTCAAACGAGGTTTTTGAACATGTTGAACATGGCACGAATGACAGATATACAGTGAACATAATTTCTTGTTGAAAATCTTTCACAACAAAAATACAATTTATATTAAATAATGTTTTTTATTCTTTCTCTAGTTGAACGATAACCAAGTTATCGACAAAAAATTTAAAACATTTGTAGTTGGATACAACACCCAAGATTTTAAAACTAATACTTTTTTTTTTAATTTTGCAAGTATTTATCTCGAAATTTTCCTCTAGCTTAAAGAACAACTGATTTATCGACACACTAAATAATAATATGTAATAACTAATATCATAAACTTCTGTGTTTTGTAGTAATGTGTAATGCGTGTATTTGGAATGAGGTTTTCCTCTAGTTTTTTAATTTTTCATTACTTTTTTTGTAAAATACATTTCCATTATAGACAAAATGATTCAGTATTTCTTCCTACTCAAATTTTATTCTAGGTTGTATCTTGGGTGTTGTAGACAATTGACAAGAGTTAATGTTTTCAGTTTTTTGTCGATATCTCAATAATTATCCCTCAAATAAAAAAACTATTTCGTTTGCTGTTAAAAAAGGAAAATTTTTTTTGTCTGTTATTAATAGTTTTTAAACTTAACGGTTTCCGAGATATTCGACGTTAAAAAGTTTAAATAGCCGCCATTTTGAAATGAGCTATAGAAATATGTTGATTATTTTTTTCAAGTTGGGTATTTATCACTATAGCCCGTCTCAAGGTAAGTTGAGGCAGGGTACCTGGCTGGAGGGTTAGGGCGATGAATAGCTGGGGTGGCCCGGCCAGTAAATCGCATTAGTCACGCCTCACCGAATACTCCACTTAAGAGCGGAAATGTAATAAATAATCATTATTTAAGAAAATACTTGATACTGTATTGTTAGTTATCACAATACAAACAATTGTGTGTTTGTCCCGTGCCTGCAAAACGAGCTATTTAATAATTAAATGAGCTCCGAAACGCAGAGAGAAAGTTTAACCTTCACATATTAAAAAAATCTAAACATCGTTTTTTTACCGATTTTCATGGAATTTGGCATATTACGTGTACATGCTAAAATAATATTTCAAATCTGGATTAAGATTATAAACGCTTACATCAAGACGAAAATGTTGAGCCCTTACTTGAGTCTGTAGCTCAACTGGTTCCTTAGGTATTAAGGAAAACATATACGTGTTTATCCCAGAATGTCATTTATTTACACGATTTTTTACTATGAATCATACATTAATGCTCCAATTTGTGCCGGACTTTATATGTACATTTAGGGTAATAATACCAGACTAATTCATCAATTCTAAATCAGGATATACAAATAACGATTAAACCATTGAAATATTTTTGTTATTATTATTATATCAAGTTTTTATAAGATCGCACATAAATAAAATTTGAAATTCGTTTCATTCACTTCAGCGTAATAGCTGCGTGTCGAGTTATTTATTATTATTATGTTGTGTTAATAACGCAATCAAAATATACATAAATAAAATATATAACAAAACAGTATGTTACAATACTTTAAGTCGGCCGATTAGCACGGGACAAACACACAATTGTTTGTATTATGATAACTAACAACACAGTATCAAGTATTTTCTTAAATAATGATTATTTATTACATTTCCGCTCTTAAGTGGAGTATTCGGTGAGGCGTGACTAATGGGATTTACTGGCCGGGCCACCCCAGCTATTCATCGCCCAAACCCTCCAGCCAGGTACCCTGCCTCAACTTACCTTGAGACGGGCTATTAGTAGAATGCAAAATTTCAACTCCATAAGATTTACCGTTAAAAAAAGTTATGATTTTTTAAAAATTAAAAACACAAAATGGCGGCTAGATAGAAAACTAAGATTTTGTGAAGTATTTTTATATATATAGTATTTCATTGGTTTTGATGTGAGGTATAAACTCTTGAATTCCTCAAACTTTTTTTATAAACACTCTGTATACTTAGTGATCATTTATCTTTACCACAATTGGGATCTCGTAAACTATTTTAATGGCTTCTCGTAATCTGTCGAAAAACTTTAAATGGAGAACATTCATTACTTTTTAGTGTTAATTAAAAATCCGTTTTGTGAAATTTAAAAAATGGCCGCCATTAACCAATATGACGGCCATCTTTAAAATTACCTATGAAATTACCTACATTTTATGGTGTTTCCTAATTTTCATAAATTAAGACTTCCTTATTATTTGTAATTTTTTAACCCACTCGTTTAGGAGTTATAAGGTCCTTAAAGTTATGAAAATTTGACGTGCGATGCATTTTCAGTAGGGGATTTTTCGAACTTGCCATTGTTGAATCAAGTTAAAAATTTAATTAGGAATAGTACAGGAAGTGTAAATACCAAGACAGGTCTAAACGTGGAATAAATAATTTGTGAAACAGATAAAAGTTGGGCCGCCATATTGGTTAATGGTGGCCATTTTTTAAAGTTTGCAAATACTATATTTAATGTCCATTAAAAAATAATGAAGGTTGCCCATATACAGTTTTTCGACAGATCAATAGTTTACGAGACGTCGATGGTGGCAAAGATAAAATCATCACCCTTTATATGAACTGCCTACATATACAGGCTCTTGCTGAATTATCCTCCTAAAATTCAGGAGGTGATTCCTTGGTCGTAGAACGATTGGGACACATTTTTAGCCGATTTGTAATAGCAAGACTGGCACAATCATTAAGGTAGCAGTACACTATCGCCGAACATTCACCCGAATGTTTCGCCGAATGTTCGGGTCAGATTTCGACCACGAATGTTGACGAATGTGCAACACGAACCCTCCCGAATTAACCAAGTACACCATCGGCTAACTTCGACCGAACCATGCCGAACCCAGTACTGCGTAGTTCGCGCCAAAATTTGTGCAACATGGACGCTGACATCGAAGTTGCCGCGGTGTTTCTGTTTTATAGTTATGCTTACCTCAATTATGTATACACATACACCAAGACGAAAATTACGAAGCCATGTAAACGTAGAAGATGGTGGGTTAAGGAAATACACAGAAGAAGAACAAGGTAAACCCAAATATATTTGTTAACTAGCTAGGGTGAGTGCACCAGTGAATGACCACCCTCCAGTGAATGACCGTTTCGTATAAAAAACATCATATTAAGCTTTACCTTTTGCCTAGTCTATCACAAACGGTCTTAAAAGTAACTTTGGAGTCTGATTTGTTTTTTCATCTTCAAGCTTCCCCACTATAGCGTATCGTACAAACAAGGTTAGCTGTATTTTCATTGTTCTTTGATTATTGATTGAAACTGCAATATATTACATTGTAATTAACAGTAAACATGTTAAGGTACAATTCTGTACTCATTTTGATACCAAAATCCTAACCAACAATTTAATTATACAGTCGGTCATTTACTGGATCACAACTATTAGTATAACCAGTGAATGACCATTTCGGTCATTCACTAGATTTTAATAAATTTTCTTTAAAAGTTTTGGAAACAGGCTCGCTGTGGTATAGTTCCAGAAACAACAGCGTTTCCTCATTAGACCATTCCATTTTAATAAATAATTAAATCGCACCACTCACTGCACTGAATATATACACAGAGTGCGTAACGCACCACTCACTGCACTGAATATATACACAGAGTGCGTCCGTGACAACACGAATGACAGCGAGTGTGTACTGGCTCAAGTTGGTGCCTGTCTGCGCTCGGCATTCGCCCTCCTTCGTCTCCATTCGTCTCCTTTGATCCGTGGCGGGAGACCGCCAAAATAGCGAGCGCACCCGAACACGAATGTTGGCGATGCGAACTACCCCGAGTGTTCACGAGCACACCGGGTACACTATCGCGCTCGTCTTAGTTCGCCTACATTCGGATTTCGGCGATAGTGTACTGCTAGCTTAAGAGGGGATTAAGAAGGGTCAACCTGTAAGGTTCAGAAAGGTACGATTGGCACAACCGCCCCGGCCAGGTAGTAGCAGCCAGGTAGCCAGAATGCGGGGAAATGGGAATTGTTTTGTCTAACCTAACCTAACCAAACAATTTTTAAGTTTTGGTACACAATCTATTTTTTAAATTGAATACGTACTGAAATGCACGTTACAGTATTAAACATGTTTATAATCATATTCCTTTATTTACGGACAAAGCCACTTTTAAAAATATACAAATAAAATATACAGTAAAAATTAATTCTAAGTAAATTTGAAAATACGTGATATGACTGTCGTGCAGAGTTGACAGGGAATTATAAAATTCCCGTTTTCCCTCGTTCGATGGCGTCTACCTGGTCGAGCGGTTGTGCCAATCGTGCCTTTTCCAAGCAGGCGAGTTGACCCTACTTATTCCGCTCTAATGATTGTGCCAATACTGCCATGGGCAGGGGGTCCAAAAATGTGTGCCAATCGTCCTATTCCCGATTCCTTGGGTCAAAATAAACATAAAGGTTCATATGCCCGATAACGGTTAGTCTTCTATCTATTCGCCGTTTCTTTTCCTTCTACAAAGAACTAAGCTAGGAAATTGAGACGAAAAAGTTTCCTCTTTTAAGGACAAACAAAATTTGTTTCTATATGTCAAAGAATAACCGAGTAATCGATTAAAACTAAACAAAAATAATCTTGGTAATTGTCTACACCCAGAACTTTATAAAACCAGTTATTTGTTCTTGTTATTGTAGGCCTATTACGTGCCTTATGAATACAGAAGGCATTTTAACTTTTCTCTATAACTCTGATAGACTATCCTTAAACCTATAGAATTTTTTATAAATGTGTCATTTGTCGTTAAAAGAGGAAACCTTTTATACCTTATACTGTATAATTTTTATAAAATTATTATTGATTTTCGAGATATTAAATATTACAATTTTTAAATGGTTGCCATTTTGAAAATAAACAAAATAAAAGTTTGTTTTTGGTACACTTGTAAAACGCAACGTTACGTAAATATTGAGAATACCAAATCTGAACTCAATATCTATTTATAAGATATTATTTTTTTGGTATAAAACAAAATTACTGGTAAAAACTAAACTTTTCGGACATGTTTTTAGGAAACTTTATTTTTAACCAAAATATAACTCTCTGAAATTTGGCAACATAGTTTAGCAACAAGGAGGTGCCACAGTTGAGTAAAATTTGACGTTATAATTAATTTATCCAATAAATACCAATACCAAAGATTATTATATGGTAGAAACATGCATAATATTGGCCACAAACAGCTTAGCGTACCTCTGACTATACTATACTCAACCAGCCTAACTTTTAAATTCATCGTAATCGATAGAACCAATTTTGAGAATGTGTTTTATAACAGTCTCGTGCCGCTATTTGTTTTATTTACCGATAAGTTAAGAATCGGTAATTTTTTGAGTTTGGTTACTCACAAAAAAAAATCTCGAGATGTGTCCAATATATACTCACATACAAAATTTGATTAAAATCGGACCACGCGTTTTATATGTAGAGGACTGGGGTCTATTTAAGAAGAGGACCGCAACTCAAACAATGGCACCCATAAGGTTTCCTAACCTAACCTAACCTATCCAACTTTATACATAATATATGAGTACACAGTTTATTGTTCTGGAGCCTAATATAAATTAATGTTCATCAAGATGGTATCAACCAGATCTTCATCTTTGTTCCTACGGCACCACACGAATTCACATAAGTAGGAATCTAACAAATCTCTACTGATTCCACAATATTTCTGTTCCTCAACACACGCCAACAACGTTGCAGCTGTTCTGTCAGGCCCAAACAAGTATTTCACGGTAAAACAAGTTCATGGGCGCCCGATCATTTAATGCAATAAACGTAATGCCCAAAAGTTGCTTTCTTGGACCTTTTAGGAAATGTTAAATTAAACTAACCAAGGAAACTTACCCAGTAAGATAAGTTTGTTTAAAACAATTGTTACACAGTTTTATGAATTGTGTATATCACTATTTTATTGACAGTACCGGGAGACCGAGTTAAAGCTCGGTTATAATCAGGGCCCAAATTAATCGACGCAGGATCAATTGGCAGTGGTTTAGTGAGTTCGGGCCGGAATGCTAGTCGATATGCAGTAAGTTCCAATCGTGTCAAGTGCGAACGACTTTGGTATGGCGTCTGAAGCGGTATTCCAGGCGATATAACGTTCCCAGTAACATCTACGATACGTGGTACGAAGCCAAAGTTCGATTGCGGGTAGAATAGCGGGTAAGTGAAAGGCTCCACACGACTGTCTACGTTTTTCAATGTCACTATGTTTTTTCCACTACCATTTCATTATCGGGGAAGGTTTGATCAGCATTGAGTGTGATGACAGCAGCAACTTCGTTGTAGGTTGGAGCATTGAAGCGTCTCGGATCGTCACCAGGACGTGTTGTGAACAGAAGTTGTGCTCTTGGAGTTGGAAGACCGGCAGCAGCGGCCCGCTGGTTTGATTCTTCAATCACTTCTCGCATCATCATAAATGCTCTGGCAAACGGATTCTGGTTACGCATGATCGTCTCCAAAATTTGCATCAGCTCTTGGTCTATTCCATTGTTGATAGGTTCGTTGACTCGTTCTGCGACAGCATCATCAGAGTCCATGAAATACATCTGCCCATTTCGAGGTCGCTCGTAGTCTCCTTGGTCATTTTGTGTCGGTTGCGCAGCGACGGTCATCTTATGTAGGATTTGGCCGCCGGCTATAAAGCTGTAGATTCCGCGGTTATTGAATGTTCGGTCGTCGGCTACGTTGAACGATGCTATGGCGAAGCACGCGCATATGTTACGGATCATGGCGTGAAATCCTGGCGATAGTCGATATTGTCGAGTAAAAAGCAGCGCCAACTCGTTTGGAATCGAGGTGGTGGCAGCTGACTGCGTCCATGCAAGCAACAGTCACCAAAGGAATCGACGTGGATTTGATTTCGCACACGCTCTTCCGGGAAGTGTAAGGCTCCATCATGAATGCAAGCTATGCGAAACTGCCCCAATCTAGAGTAGTTAACGTCCGATGTTGATGCAATCTTTTATGTAGGGAGAAGGGCTTGAGCATTTGTTTGATTGCTCCTAGCATTACGTCGTCGCTGTCTTCATGGCGACGGTTTCGCTTGTCGTAAGTTTCACGTGAACGGCGAGTAGCATCGCGCTCAGCTTGACTTTGGAGTCGACGGTTTCGCTCTTCATCGGTTTCATTAAATAGCCTTCTTTTAAAATAATCGATCCGATCTCCTGCTTGGGAGTTGAGATCAGCAATGATCTCGGAAATACTTTATCTGCTTTTTGTATTGATGTTGGTGAAGATGTTGGTTGGTCGGCGAAGTTCATAGGATCGACTACGTCGGATCCTGTAATGTCGGTCGATGGCCCAGGAACACATTCTGCTTCTTTTTGACTGTCTGTTGGACCAGTTTTGTTCATAAGAAAGTTTAGTTCTGGTCGCCGTTTTGGTGGACGTCCTGCTGGCATCCTTTGACGCTTGTCTAAATCTAAAGAACTAACCGGTAATTCAGAGTGAGTGTTGTATCTCTTTACGCTTTTTTATGGATTTTGATCAGCTGTTTTAATAATAACAATTTAGTTAGTTTTGTTGTATTGGTAAAATAGACTAAAGTTTGTAAATAGAAAATAATTGTTATTTATTAGACACAGGTTACTGGGATTTTTGAGATTTCTTAATTTTGGGACCAGCCCAAAACCCATGGGACACAAAAAATAAATAAAATCATAGAAGTCATTACAATAATATATCCAACGTGCATACATTAGGTATAGGGCGAAAACTAAACATTTTATTTAGGGCCAAAATTTTTAGGTTAAATTAAATCATGGGGAAATTCCCATTAATCATTTTGGTAGCAAACTGCATGTAGTTTCATTATATCACCTTTCACTTTGGCCGATTTCCTTACCGTTTTCGAGATATTTAAGAAAATATGATGACATGTTCTAAAAATATATTTTTTGAAGCATATTTTTATCTCCACGGGACCCCAAAATTAAAATCCATCCATTTTTACGATTGTTTTTTTTAGACCACAAGTGAAAAACATTCATACCATATTTCAGCTTAGTACAACAAATGGAAGTGTAAAAACCAGAAGTCGCTAATTTTCCCCATGTATTTCATATGGGATTTTTTTTCGATTTTCTGGGACCCCAAAAACCTTTGAAAACGAATTATCCAGGACATGGCGCCAATCGATTCCTGGCAGTCAAAAACGGTAATCCCCAAATTTTCGACGAATTTCTAGGACGGAGTTTCGAGATCCGTTGTGTAGGCAAGCAATTATTTATCCTCGCTTTAGAAGATAAGATTGGATAAGCCGCAACGGACCTCGTAGATGTATATATAAAAACTCTCTCTTCGCTCATGCACAAAAATGAATAAAAAATTAAAAACAACCGAATAAAATTTGTTTAAAAATTAGATTCTAAAATAACTGATGGAAATTATTTTCTTTTTGATTTGTTTAACTTAATGGTAGTTGTGTCTATCGAGCGGCCAGTGTTCTGAGCCTCGCATCTCCAGTTGACAAGTTTCAGAAGTGTTTGACAAGTTTAGAGGTTATCCGCTGAGCGGCACAATATTCTACTACATTCTTTTACTCCCTGGCCTCTTATACATGTTGCTAACTGACACTCTTCTTAAAGGTTTATTACGTTTGTCATTGGTACATAGGCCAACATTCTTAGATGAATGATTTAATTAGTCTAATACACGATAAAACATCTTTTAATATATATTTAGAAAAAACCGTAAAAAGGATATCTGTTTTAAACTTTTGAATTAATGTCTTTTTTTTCTAAGTGAATTTTAGAAAATAAAGTAAGGTGACTAAAACATGTAATTTTCCAACCTAACCTAACATGGCCATCTTAAAAATCTCTTTCAGCAGAAAATATGAGACTCAGCCGAAAGCCCCTAGACTTGCTAAACTTTTCTAACCCTTGTTAACTGAAGATGCGGCACTGAGCCTGAGTGCTAACAAGACCGCCGGGGAAGGGGGGAGGATACATTTTGACATCTGAATCTGACGGCGTTCACGTCACTGATCACTGGCGTAAGTTACAAATCACCACTGACGCACTTCCCAAAATATTTGGGCACTACAAATAATTAGCAGTTTTTACTTTTATGGTTGCATTACATTAAATACAGTATATAGCAGTGTAATTATTTACATTATCTGACCATTTAAAATCAGAGATCATTTTTCGATTATCCTTTCAGTAGGCTATTTATAAATGTAATATCACCTATCAAAAAAAAAAAAAGAGTTAAATGTTCTTTAGTAGATAATAATTGCTACATCATGTTATGTTATTATAAACCTACAATTAGTCAGCCTCAATTACGCACTGACTCACCAAATTGTTTGGATACTTCCAGATATGGTACATGGTATAACCAGTCAAAAGTCCAAGAGAGTTTAAGGCGTGAAGGAATATTAGCTGAAAATCTTCTTTTTTTTTTATTACTGTTGTTTAAAGCCAAAAAGATGTCTTGCACGATAAATCTGTCAGTTAATCGGATAATTTTTGTCGTTGTTGTTTAAAGGCTAAAAAAATGTGTACGATAAATCTGTCAGTTAATTGGATATATTTTGTCGTTGTTGTTTAAAGGCTAAAAAAATGTGTACGATAAATCTGTCAGTTAATGGGATATATTTGTCGTTGTTGTTTAAAGGCTAAAAAAATGTGTACGATAAATCTGTCAGTTAATTGGATATATTTTGTCGTTGTTGTTTAAAGGCTAAAAAAATGTGTACGATAAATCTGTCAGTTAATGGGATATATTTTGTCGTTGTTGTTTAAAGGCTAAAAAAGTGTGTACGATAAATCTGTCAGTTAATTGGATATATTTTGTCGTTGTTGTTTAAAGGCTTTTTAAAGTGTGTACGATAAATCTGTCAGTTAATTGGATATATTTTGTCGTTGTTGTTTAAAGGCGAAATAGATGTGTACGATAAATCTGTCAGTTAATGGGATATATTTGTCGTTGTTGTTTAAAGGCTTTTTAAAGTGTGTACGATAAATCTGTCAGTTAATGGGATATATTTGTCGTTGTTGTTTAAAGGCTTTTTAAAGTGTGTACGATAAATCTGTCAGTTAATTGGATATTATTTTGTCGTTGTTGTTTAAAGGCTAAAAAAATGTGTACGATAAATCTGTCAGTTAATTGGATATATTTTGTCGTTGTTGTTTAAAGGCTAAAAAAGTGTGTACGATAAATCTGTCAGTTAATTGGATATATTTTGTCGTTGTTGTTTAAAGGCTTTTTAAAGTGTGTACGATAAATCTGTCAGTTAATTGGATATATTTTGTCGTTGTTGTTTAAAGGCTTTTTAAAGTGTGTACGATAAATCTGTCAGTTAATTGGATATATTTTGTCGTTGTTGTTTAAAGGCGAAATAGATGTGTACAATAAACCTAGTCACTTTAATTGGATAATTTCTGTCGTTGTTGTACAACGGCAAAAAAGATGTGTACTATATCTAAGTTAATTTATTTGGATACTTCCCCCAAATATGTCGTGTACAATAAATCCAAGCCACATAATAAGTGTACAATAATGGGATAATTTTTACGTTGTTGTTCAAAGGCGAAAAGTTCTCTGTCATAAAAAAGGAAGAAATGAAAAGAAAATAAAGACCCCTTAGCTCTGGAATATACTAAGGGGTCAGGGTCGTAAATGAACATGATTTGGTTGCCATCGCCCTTTACATTGGAACTAATTTACCCGACTCACTCAATCCAACATTTCTCAGCGTTTGGTCACACCAAACACTGAGAACACTTCCCCGAACTTCTCCCGGACCTCTGTGCCGGAAACTCTGGGCCAAACAAACACCTACATCTCCCTTACTGTCGAACAGTAAAGGGCAGCTCGTGATTGGTCCAGACTCAACTCGCGAGAGGCCGCGGACGGTCTCTCGCCGAACACGTAAACTTCAGATTCTCCGACCCAATCACAGCACGCTAAGCCACCCACGCCTCTAGCCGGCCTGTGATTGGATCGCAGAATAGTGAAAGTCGCACAATGGCTTCTCCATTGTTCGACTGTAGGAAAACGTATAAAACCAGACGTTTTCCTAACCAACACACACTTCTTCTTCAGTCTCTCATCCGAGAGACTAAGACAGACCAACTACACTTCATCCTCTGTCTCTCATCCGAGAGACACGATACTCACTTCATCTGACTCTCTCCTTAGAGACGTCCAGACACACTCTTCTCTCAAGAGACACGACCACACTGCATCTGACGTTCTACAACACTTCTCACACACCAGCCGTGAAGGGAAGCCCACAGAGCAGCAATCTACCTTGAAAAGTACTTCTGTGTTCATCATTCTTTCTCTACCACCGACCACTCGCCTCCCGTCAGGGAAAGAGCTAAATAGGGGAAACCCGGCGAGCTACTACCTTACCGCCTCCCGACAGGGAAATTTAATAGGGTAGTAGTGACCCGGCGGACCCCTGTGCTACATGCCAGGGAGACGGAGCAACAAGGAACGACGGGCTGTACGCCGTCTCCAGCGAAGGGCCAGCAGAGCGTTGAGGAACACGACCAAGCCTGAGAACGGTCGTTCTCAGGGCCAACAAGGCCACCCTACCTCAACCCTCCAAGGCCCTGTCAAGGGCCAAGCTCCTGCTCCCTGCCTGACGTGGCGACCTCCCGTCCCCTTACCTGAAGCACCTCGCCCTTACTCTTACAGTGTCCCCGGACTTCCACATTTTGACCCCCGTTCACCTTATTACCTTCATTTCTAACCGCCTACAATAACCCGCTCCACCATTCCCCGACATAAAAACCTATCTCCGGCTAGACAGCCGCATACCACCTTCACCGACATTTACTCTGCCCAACAGCTTAGCCGACGTCATTTGGCGGCCACAACGAGGGGCAACTCGATCCACGACCGGACCGAGGATCTCTGGACAGAGAACACCACCCACGACCCAACACCAACACCAGCACCAGCATCATCCACTTCTGGGAGTGCAAAACCCAGTGGCGCCCAAGACCAGACGACAACACCTACAGAGATGGCACCAACACTCAGGTCGCAGGGGAGGACATGCGCAAAAGAGGACTGCCACAGCCAGAGCGATCTCTACGCTGCCTGCTGCCGATGTCAACAGTACCAGCACCACAGCTGCATCGGATGGCCGGAAGTCGAGATACCTTCGGCAACCTTCACCTGCCAACCCTGCGCCGATACCATCCTTCCTTCAACAAACCCGCCCTCTGTATCCCAATCAACAACCTCAGCCCCATTACCCCCCACTACACCAGATTTGTTTTACACTTATTTGCAGATGCTGACGCAAAATTCAACTACTACACCTCTACCGGACTTCACGGGAGATGGAGCCGAAGACCCGGAAGACTTCCTTAGACAGGTAGAGGAAATCCTGACACAAAGAAAGACCCCAAGGACACAATGGGCCAAGACAACTGCGGCACAACTAAGAGGAGTCGCCGAGAAGTGGCATCGCCTCTACAGCGACCACGGACTCAGCTGGGAGGAATTCGCAGAAAGACTTCGGGCCCGTTTCAACTCCCCAGCCGTCGTAGCCGAGCTTCAGGCAGAGCTCTACGGACGAAAACAGAACTCCGGCGAGCCTGTGGACTCCTTCCTCCTCCGCAAGACGCGACTGATGCGACGCCTCCAACCACAATCTTCGGAGATGACGAGACTCCAGACCTTCTTGGAGCTACTCCTTCCCGGCCTAAGGTCTAGGCTAAGGGGGAGCAACTTAGCGACGACGCAGGACTTAATGGACATAGCCCGCGCCATAGAGAGGGACCTCGCCGAAGAGAACCGGACCACCACCACCAGGACACCTCGAGAAGAGAAGTACCGCCCAGCCATCCAGCCTGCCGAAGCCAGACCAGCACCACCACCAGCCAGGGAACCAAAATGTCGCTACTGCCCTGACTACCATTTTCACCGCGACTGTCCCGCCTTGAAGACTCAACGAGACACGCCGGAGAAAATGGAGATCAACAAGCACCACGACATCCCAAACTGTTCCCTCGTCGACCTCATACCTCACCTCGCCTGTCAGACTTCTCACCTCTCGACCACTCAAACACTTCCCGCATCCGACCTACTCACCTCTCCGACCATTCCTAGTGCCCTGCCCCACATACCAATTTCCATTGGCGACCGACCTGTCACCGCCCTCCTTGACACGGGAGCTAATGGAAATTTCGTCAGGACAGACCAGGTGTCACCATCAGACTTCGGACGCTTCCAGAAGGAGACGCAAACTGCTAGAACGGCCAACAGTGGTTCCAGCCTTCAGATCCGCGGACGCCTCAGACTCCCGATCAAGGTCATGGACCAACACCACGTCGCCGAGTTCCTGGTCACCGATCAACTGACGGAAGCCGTCATCCTCGGATCTCCATGGCTGACCGCTCAGCGCGTCAACGTCGACTTCGAAGACAGCAGTCTCACCTTCGGAAGGGAACGACGTCGGACCCTGAGGTGGACCGACCCTGCATCTAGACTTCCTCACCAACCACACCATCACCAGCCACGGGAACCAACCTCAGGACCACCACATCTCAGCAATACAAGAGGCAGCCCCACCGAAGACGCGGAAGGAGGCCCGACAGTTCGTGGGCATCTGCAACTGGCTCCGAGAATACGTGCCAAACTTCGCGGAGACCATTGCACCCATAACAGACACTATCGCCTCCAAGAAGCCCTTCAAATGGACACCAGCCGCCGACACTGCCTTCGCTCAAACAAAAGAAGTCCTGAGGCAACCCCTGCTTCTCCACCGCCCTGCCGACAACCTGCCCTTCATCCTACAGACGGACGCCAGCAAAGTAGGAATGGGCGCAGTGCTCTACCAAGAGACACCGCAGAAGGAGCGCCGCATCATCAGCTATGCCAGTGCCAAGTTTACTCCGACGGAGCAACGCTACCACAGCAACGAGCAGGAGTGTCTCGCTGTTGTGTGGGCTATCAAACGATACAGACCCTACCTCGAAGATAGGACCTTCGTGCTCCGGACGGACAATAAAAGCCTGACATGGTTACATCAAATGCAAGACCATAGGTCAAAACTCACCAGATGGGCGTTACTTCTGCAAGAATATTCTTTCACTATAGAGCACTGCCCAGGCCGCACCAACGAGCTACCCGACGCCCTGTCCCGGCAACCACAAGAGGAAACGACCCCGGAAGAAGCTGGCCACTCAGAACGCCTACTGCCCCCTACTGTAAAGGAGGACCAACAGGAAGCCGGAGAGCCAGTCATCAACCAAGCGGAGCCTCACACGTTGTCGGACCAGTCGAAGGAAAACAGCACCCAAGCCCGCCCCGGAAAACCACCCAGACTAAAGTGAGTGTAGTGATTTTTGTTTTACCCGCCCAAAAGTTTAGACTTTGTGATCAGACACTTTCAATATATCTTCTCCTCCCATATAAACAATGCCTAAGGGCCCAAAAACAATTTATTTCATGTCTCGTAATTATTTCTGTATTTCATGTCATGTAATTATTTCTGTATTGTAATTATTTCTGTTTGTTTCATGTCTTATTGTTGTAATTATGTCCTTGTCTCACCACTTTCTTGTCTGTATTAAATATCATGTGCTAACTATTTCATTGTGTTTTCTGTGACAATATAAAAATAATATGTGTATGTTACTCCTCCCATGAACACTGCCTAAGGGCCAAAAGACTATATTTCCCCAAGTGTATAAACTATTCAATCCCTACTTTGAAAGTAGGGACATTTGTGTAATTAACTAAATATTAAATTGTCTTGTGTTCTTTTTCTATTTTTTTTTCTCTCTGTAAGACTCCCAAATAATTTTTTCGTTTTTTTGTCCTTACCTTGAAGGTAGATATAATTCATGTTAAATCAAATTGTTAGTTTTAAGATTTTGCTTTGTGTAACTTCTACTTTTCTGTTCCCTACCTTGAAGGTAGATTCAGTGCAATGTACAAAAAAATAAAATAACTTACTATGTTTTTATGTTTAGAAAATATATTAAAACAACTGTATTGTTAGTTATAGTGAAAAAGACCAATAAAAACCATTTTTGATGTTTCTTTGGGTAACCTTTCTCTGCTGGTATACTACACACACACCCATCTAAACTCTCACAACATCGGAACAACTCTCTAGGGTAAATCAGTTCCACAAGTGAGGGGGGACTTGCCATCGCCCTTTACATTGGAACTAATTTACCCGACTCACTCAATCCAACATTTCTCAGCGTTTGGTCACACCAAACACTGAGAACACTTCCCCGAACTTCTCCCGGACCTCTGTGCCGGAAACTCTGGGCCAAACAAACACCTACATCTCCCTTACTGTCGAACAGTAAAGGGCAGCTCGTGATTGGTCCAGACTCAACTCGCGAGAGGCCGCGGACGGTCTCTCGCCGAACACGTAAACTTCAGATTCTCCGACCCAATCACAGCACGCTAAGCCACCCACGCCTCTAGCCGGCCTGTGATTGGATCGCAGAATAGTGAAAGTCGCACAATGGCTTCTCCATTGTTCGACTGTAGGAAAACGTATAAAACCAGACGTTTTCCTAACCAACACACACTTCTTCTTCAGTCTCTCATCCGAGAGACTAAGACAGACCAACTACACTTCATCCTCTGTCTCTCATCCGAGAGACACGATACTCACTTCATCTGACTCTCTCCTTAGAGACGTCCAGACACACTCTTCTCTCAAGAGACACGACCACACTGCATCTGACGTTCTACAACACTTCTCACACACCAGCCGTGAAGGGAAGCCCACAGAGCAGCAATCTACCTTGAAAAGTACTTCTGTGTTCATCATTCTTTCTCTACCACCGACCACTCGCCTCCCGTCAGGGAAAGAGCTAAATAGGGGAAACCCGGCGAGCTACTACCTTACCGCCTCCCGACAGGGAAATTTAATAGGGTAGTAGTGACCCGGCGGACCCCTGTGCTACATGCCAGGGAGACGGAGCAACAAGGAACGACGGGCTGTACGCCGTCTCCAGCGAAGGGCCAGCAGAGCGTTGAGGAACACGACCAAGCCTGAGAACGGTCGTTCTCAGGGCCAACAAGGCCACCCTACCTCAACCCTCCAAGGCCCTGTCAAGGGCCAAGCTCCTGCTCCCTGCCTGACGTGGCGACCTCCCGTCCCCTTACCTGAAGCACCTCGCCCTTACTCTTACAGTGTCCCCGGACTTCCACATTTTGACCCCCGTTCACCTTATTACCTTCATTTCTAACCGCCTACAATAACCCGCTCCACCATTCCCCGACATAAAAACCTATCTCCGGCTAGACAGCCGCATACCACCTTCACCGACATTTACTCTGCCCAACAGCTTAGCCGACGTCATGGTCAAGAGAAACCTCATAGGAAAATTGAAAGAATGGGATCTAATCTAAGACTACATTAAAAAAATCCGTAGATCCCTTGGGATTGTCAACCCTGTATTCACTAAAGTGAGCCCACTTATAATTCTACAAAAGTAAACATTTCAAAATGGCGGCCAATTTAAACAGTGTTTTGTTCATATCTAGTGGTTTAGTAAAGTTAAATCACACTAAATTATATACAAATGTACAGATTTCAATTGTGCATGTAATGGTACCAACCCCACCTCTCTACGATGACATATTGCGAAGTTGACTAAAAATGCAACTTTATACACTAACTTCCCAAGAGAATATGACATTAGTATAGTTAGACTCCACATGTACAGTCCACCTCTCTACGATAGCAAAATCAACCAAACCCAAGAGCCTAGCGGACGTAAAATAGAGATACATAATTACGAGGTTCAGAAAACCTGTGTACAACAGTATTAAACGAACACTCTACTATGTCTAAAATGTAAGTGTCCACTATGTAAGTGTCTAAAATGTAAAAGCAGCATCCAAAACTTAAAGTAAACCACAAAATATTCAATTCATTTTACTTATCTACATAGTATATATTATATACCGAGTAATTTTTAAAAAAAAAGTTTGAAAAATATTTTTCAACAAATTATCATTTTCCGATAAAAGGGCTGTCATCTCTTCACAGAACTGTATTCTTCTGTCAGTGTCATTCCTCATTTAATTCATATTGTATCTTCATTTTGTAAGGGTGAAATTTGTGAAACTTCATTACTTTTCGTACGGAGCTGTACGACAATCCAGTAGCTGCCGATATATTTCTAATCGAAGTACATGGGTTTGCTGTTACTTGACCTATTACTTCAATTTGAGTTAAGTCATCCACAACACGATTTCCAATCCATTTTCATTTACTAGAAAACCAGTTTCAAATTTTTTGAGTTAGATGTTGGTGGAGGGGAAGAGGGTGATTTTAAATTTTGTACATATGGTTTTTAAGATCCCCCCTAAAGGTAAATAACTTTCATGTAAACATAATTTGAATATCTATCTCCGTATTTTCAATAATAGAGGTGGAAATTTAAAAAAAAATCATCGGGTATATTATATATGCATACATATTATATTAAAATATCCTTGATCTATCAATTAAATTTAACGTTTCCTACAAGATCAGAGATCATTTTTGGACAGTACCATTAGAGGATCTGCTAGTATTATATTGTATGATGGGGCTGGGTAAGTAGAACGATGGCGCCCTTCAACCTGTTTTAATTTCATCATCAACAACAGTCACTTTCAAATCACAGTGGAGGTGACTGTTCGGAATATTCCAAGGGGCATTGACACGTTTCGCGGTATATTGAAGAGCTGATAATATGCGTCGTAATGTCTTGCTGGATGCTATTGGTCCAAATAGGTTTGAGAAGTTCTTTCTAGAGCATACCTTTTTCAGAATACCTCTTTCATAATTTAGTATTCGATTCTTCCTTCGGATCTTTAATATTTCATTATACTGTTTTTTTTGTTTTTTTTTCGACACACGAGAAATAACCTCAAAATATAGATCACAAGGGACATTTTAAACTTAAAATACTTCTCGGTAGGGCACAAATATAGCCCCTCCAATTATCAAGGGCGAAGTGCACAGAATATTTTATTTTCAGATGAAGTTTCACTCTACATTTCTTATTTTATGGAAGGAAAATGTAAAATATACATGGAGTTTCCAAAACTTCAGCAGTTTATTCCTCACATCAAAACCAATGAATAAGTTTATATAAACATATTTCCTAAAATGTTTAGTTTTCTATCTAGCCGCCATTTTGTGTTTATAACCTAAAAAAAACATATCATTTTAACGGTAAATGATATGAAGTTGAAATTTTGGATCCAACTTAGTATGATAAATACCCAATTTGAGAAAAATCATCAACCAGTTTCTTTACCCATTTCAAATTTGGGGCTATTTTAACTTTTTAACATAGAATATCTCAAAAATGGTGAATATTATATAATACAATTTTAAAAACATTTTATCTCTGCTAGGATTGTTATAATTAAAATGAGTACATTGTTCCGCCTTCCCCAGCTTTGGTAATCTTACTTTTGTTAATGCGTTTCGTATTGAGTACTATTAAGAGTTTTGAGAATGAAGTATTTCCGAAACGCGTCAACAAAAGTGAGATTAACGAAGCTGGGAAAGGTGGAACAATATTTAAATTTAAATAATATTTACGAAAGGCAACATATTTTCCTTTTTCAACGACAAACAAAACTTTTTTATTATTTTCGTAGCCTGAACGATAACTGAGTTAACGACAAAAAACTGATAACATAAATTCTTGGTAATTGTCTACAACACCCAAGATCTTGTAAATATTTTGTAAAATTAATGGTCATTTTTAAATGAGTAAAGGGAATCGGTTGATTATTTTTCTCAAATTGGGTATTTATAACACATGCACAATTTTAACTCCATATTAAAATTTTGTTGTTATTAAAAACACAAAATGGGGGCTAGATAGAAAACTAAGCATTTTAGGAAATATGTTCATCTAAATTTACCATGGGTTTTGACGTAAGAAATAAGATCCTGAAGTTTTGGAACGATTTATGGAAACATCCTGTATACAGGGTGATTCAAATTTGGACGGCAATATTTTGGGAGCTGATTCTAGAGCTAAAAATTATTTTAAAAATATATAAATATAGGTCCAACGTGTAGTTTTCCAACTGTCGCCGATTATATGTTTTTAGGGAAAATATTTTATAATCTTTGAAGTAGCTTAGATAAGATATTGAATGAATATTTGTTATTAGCACTATTTATGTAACCTTTTAGTAGTATACCAGAAAACCAAGACTTTATTTTCAAAATGGCGGAAATTAAAAAATTTTAATGTCGAATATTTCGAACACCATTATTATTACAAAATATTTATAAGAAACAAAAACAAAAATCATCTTTAACGAAAACAAAATGCTCTTAATTTTTGTCTGTAGGTCAAAGGATTACTAAGCTATCTAAAAATTTATAAAATATCTACATCAGTATTAATTATCATAATTCCATAATATTTTGGTTTAAATTAAATTTGGGTATTGTTGAAAATTACCAAGAAATATGTTTTTATCAAAAACTTGCTTATCCTTTGACTTACAGACAAATTTTTAAAACTTCTTTTTTTTATTATTAAAAGAAGAAAAACTTTTGTTTCTTCTAAATATTTTGTAATAGTATTTGAAATATTTGACATTAAACATTTTATCCGCCATTTTGAAAATATGCAAAATAAAGTACTTTTGGTTTAATGGTATTTGGTAAAAAGTTACATAAATAATGGTAATACCAAATATTCACTCAACATCATATCTACTTTCAAAGAAATAGTCTCTATTTTTAAACACAAAATGGCTGACGGTGGGAAAACGAAGCGTTTCAAGGTCTATGTTTATTTGAACCTATTTTTAGCTGTAGAATCATTACTCTAGAGTTTGCCGTCTAGTTCCGAATCACCCTGTATATACAGGATGTTTCAGGAGGATTAGGAAATTTACTTCCTGAACTGATTCTAAAACTAAATATAAGGGGGAAAACCTTCATTTGAACATGAATCCGGAAGCGCTTCGTTTTCCGTATGTCGGCCATTTTGTATTTTTTTCGGAATTTAATGATAACTTTGGAAATTATTAAATTTTTTGTTTAAATATTATATACACATTGTTTATGCTTTTTTTTTTACCAGTATACCAAGAACTAAAACTTCATTATGTAAATTTTCAAAATGATGGCAGTTTAAAATGTTCAAGAATCAAAATATTTTCCTCTTTTAACGACAAACAAAATAGTTTTAAATATTTTTCTATACATGAAAGGATAACCGCGTTATCGACCAAAAATTAAAAACATAATTTCATGATAATTGTCTACAACACCCAAAATTAGCCTAAATCAAAATAATTTTGATTTAAATCATTTTTATCTCTGGAAACCACACTTTTTTTCTAGTTTACTGTGAAATTAACTTTACTAAAAATCTGAATAATTTCTAAAGTTATGATTATTTTTCGAAAAAACACAATATGGCCGGACAAACGAAACATGAAAAATGTTTCCGGAACTATTTTATATGAAATTTGTTTCTTATGTTTAGCTTTAGAATCAGTTCACGAAGTATTCACCTTTCCTCTTGAAACACTCTGTTTAAGAGTTTATTAAGGTATATTATAAAATACGTAATTTATAAAAATCAGCTCTATCGATTTCGTTCAAATTTTAGTAAAACGTGAAGAGTAGGCTTAAAGTGCGAAAACTAAAAGTAAAATATATTACTGTTCAGGAATAATGTCCACACAGGTCTGAGTACTTGTTTGTATATCATACGTTTATTATGTATTAATAACTCAGAATTTCAACCAAGGAGCCAATACATCTTTCTATATTTTATATTTAATTCTTCTTTTTTATTCCAATTTAATTTCACATCTAGATTCATTCCTAAATACTTCTCTGTATTGACATATGCCAATACTTGACAGTTCATTTAAACTGGTAGAGAGGATACTTTTTCATTAGTAAAGTTGATGATGTGTAGATTCAGTGTCAATGATTTTGATACGCCAACGTTTAGCCCAGTTACTGACTTTATCTGCTGCGATGTCTATTTTCTCTACTGCATTCGCGACTGTTTTACCTATCGCCATCGGCATAAGTTCCCATTAACAAATTCTCGACTGCACATAAAGTGTTAGACCCAATACACTTCCATGAGGCACTCCTGGAGATATTTTCTGTAGCTTAGAGTTTTCACCATTATACATCATAAGGAAATATAAGTCTGTTATGTATGTTTTCAATATCTCGATGTATTGATATGGAAAGTTTCTATGAAGTTTGTGCTCCCCTTATGGCGAACCTTGTCGAAAGTTTGTGCAACATCAAAAGAATTGCCACCCAGACCTTCTCAGTTTGCAAGGTTTATTCTAGAACATTAACTAAACATATACTTGGTCAATTGTAGAATGTTTAGTTCTAAATCCAAACTGGTGAGATGGAATTACTTGGCGTTCTTGAATTATTAAATTTAGACATTTGAGTAACAATTTTTCAAATACTTTAACATGATTAGTATTAAAAATATAAGTCGATAGGATATTACTTCATTACATGGCTTTCCTGGTTTACGTATCACTATCACCTCTGAGATTTTCCAATTATTTTGTTTATATCTTAGTTTAAAGCAGGAGTTCATTATTTGTTGAAATTATTGCTTCTTCTATTGGCAGTTCTTTCATCATTTGTTCTCTTATATTATCGTGTACTGATGCCTTCTTCATTCATTTTTTTTTTAAATTTCCTCTTTTTGCTCCTCCAAGTAAATGGAAAGAATGTGCTTAATAACAACTCTCTCAGTCAGGTTAACATTTTCGTCATTGGTTTGTTGAGGAAAAGGAGTAAAGACATTACGAAAGTATTCACAAAAACATGAATACTTGTTGCTTGAATGCTTGTTGCTCAATCTACTGATTTCAGATTTATCCTCAAAGTATCTGGTGTGCTGCCATTATCCACGGGTATTCTCTTCAACTTGCCTAATTGTTTTATAACCTGTAGATAACTTATAACGATTAGTTATTTGTGCTGTTTTTGGTGTACTTGCTTGTATATCCGAGATAAATTTTTCAACCTCTTTATCCAATTGTTCTTTTGTGTCATTTAGACCCTCCAGATATATTAATTGTTCCAAACTCTCTCTCTCTCTAAACGTTACCCAACTTTTTCTTTCTTTTTTTTTTGTTTGTTAACCTAATAAGACCATCTGATAGTATAATTTTTTCTTTCAGATTTAAAATCACTGGAGAATGATTAAATGACAAATCTAAGTTAGTTAGAATATTACCCTAGTTATTTTTATGACTTATTACACTGATTTAAAAAAAAAGAAGGTTTTATATTCCAACTAGTATTCAATTCATATACCATATCTGTCACTGAAAAGATACACGTTGTCCCTGAATATTTTAAGGAAATGTGTAAAAGAATTCAGTTTTCGTTACTTTGCAGACACATATTGTTATAACTTGAGAACTACTGGACCAATTTTAATCAAATATAAACTAAAACTTAATCAGATAACGTGCCTAAATATGAAGAAAATCGTATAAAAATCGAATGAGCCGATTTTGAGTTATAAGCTTACAAACAGAGAGACGTTTTATATAAGTATAGATGTGCAGAACGGATGGTAGGGGAAAGTACAATAAGACGCCATTAGAAGACTCTTAGATCAAGTTTAATTAGGAATAAAAATTCTAATCAGTTTCGTTGTTTACACCACGACTTTAATATTAATAGATTTTTATTATTATAATTATCTTATACAGAGTGTTCCAAAAGTAAATGTGTTAAATAAGTTAAACTTGTTTGTCAGCAATAAAAACAACGGCTGTTTTTGAAGTAATACATCCTTTAACTGCCACCATTTGCTAATACTATTTTATTACTGATTGGTTGTTCTGAGACTCATTACAATAAAAAGTAACACCTATTGAACATTAAATAATAAGTTAGATTACAAAAGAAATTAAATTGAAATAAAAAAATTTCAATTGCATTTTTTGTTTCATTGTTATTTTATTGTTAACTTTAATTGTTAATATTTTATATAAAATTTTATTTGAGCTTTCATATACAACAGTCATAATTCTGTACAAGCAATTTCAACAAGTGCACAGTTTGGATATTTGTCAAATGCTTCAATAACTAATTACACATTAATTTACATATAGATAAGAACAAGTAAATAAATTTCAGAAACAGGTACATTGTGATATTGCTAAACTTCGCCATAAAAATCAAAAACAAAACTACGGAAAAAAACTTTTTTCTGCAGTTTTTCGTTGATCAATTTTTTAAATAAAACAAACATAATTAAATTTTTCGCTTTAAAATGGCGACCATTTTTTTTCAATTAAAATCTAAATATTTGAACGATTTTATTGAAATCTGAGTCTAATTTCTATTTTATCCAGCCAAATAAGTCTTGAAAATATCCACCAACGCAAGGTTAAAAATTTTCTCACCAACCCTTCGTAAAAAAAAAAGTTTCTAATAACAAAATTAATTCCAGCGCTCTTAGGACCCTTATAATTTCAAGTGCAGTGTCTGTCCGTCTATCTGTAAGTCGCAAACCAGTCTACACTGACTGAACTGTAGAAGATAAATCCTACATGTTCAAACTTTCTATTTATATTCTTTGTATACATACAGCGATAACAAAGAATGACCTTAGGGGATGAATTGTGTTGAAAGTTTTTATTTTGAAAATATAATGTATTGCGTATCAAATAAAACTAGAAGTTATTCTGATATGAATGTGTATGTTTATTTGGGGGGGGGATAATATATTGGAATTAGGCTAAATTTAAAGTGTCAGATATTTATAACACCCCCCACCAACTTGAACACGGCGTAACCTACAAAACTGAAAAATAAATATTATTTGGATTTGAAATTTAATTGCAGTGAGAAATCATATATTATAGTTTTTTGTACGACGAATACAACACCTTAATTTAACCACACAATGAGAAATCCGCAGCGTAGAAGTTTTAAAAGCAATTTTTTATGAGATATGAGATAAACAATTCAATAGGCATACTCGGTGATATTCCATTTTAATAATTAAAAAAAAACAACTTTCATTCTTATAAGATACCTTGACAATGTTGTAACTAGAGAAACCATGGTCGGCAAGTTTCAATAAATTTGTGGTTTATACTAAAAAGTTGTTGTTTTAATTTATTAATTCAATAGTCATTAAAAGATGGATTGCATTTTCATTGATTTCTTTTTATTAGAATCCGTACTTAAAACCAAGAACCCTTATAATTTTACACGTATCTGTCTTTACAATTTAAACTGCCCTTAAAAGACTAAAAGTAACCGTCCCTACAGACTAACCTAACCTAACCTACGGCCCTAGGTTGTGTGGTTTTAACACACGCTTAACCCTCTTATCTCTGATTCTCTAAAAATCACTACTTAAAATGTAACTCAACCAAAAATCAAAACTCTCTTTTGATTTTTAAAATGCGGTAACACCGAAAGAATCCTTGCGATATCCTGTAAAGAATGGTTCAACAATTGTTGGGATAAAAAGTGTTTGAATGTGTTAAGGCGTGAAGACATGTTTTGTTTCGAGTTTCGCCGGGGAGTACGGTGAATGTTTTTCTTTAAAAATTACCCCCTCCCCCCCGCTCATCTGCCGGTCTTTTGTTCCGCACCTACAGCTATTTTGATCCATCTTTTTTTATTTGTTTAAAAGCGAAAAGTCTTATAAATAAATGTCATCAACGCCTTATAAAAAAAAGGAAAAAAAGAACGTACAATAAAGATGGCTAGTTCTAACCCAAGACTACATGAAAAAATGTATAGATCCAGTAGGGATCCCTCGGGAGTTAACCCTTGAGGGTTTGTCCGTCTTGAAGAGTACTTTGTCTCGCTAGATAAGTAACCAAGCGCTAAATAACCCCACCATATTGCTAACACTTACAACTTATGAATATAATGACCTTGTGGTTATTTTCCAGATATTTCCCAGGAATCCATTGCTGGTGGCCATAATTTAAAAAGTGATTATTGTTGAGGAACAACATCAATATTTATAACTGTAAATCTAAATGGAGTTTGTTTTATCGGGTTCCTAGAAAAAAATAAAAATGAAGAGGTACTTTTCCGTTTATTAGACGCCACCCTAATTGTCGCAATTTTGTACCGTGACGTCACAGAAAGTAATTGAGTCTTTATGTTTCTTACGCAGTTTCTGTCAAATAATTATTTATGGAATAAGCTTATTTCCAACTATACATAGTAAGGACGGGTGTAGCAATCCTGAGAAACCTAGCTGGATCTACACCTTCCTTTAGTCTTTGTGTTTTGTCTATTTCATAATTTCTATCACGTCTCTCTTGACCAACTCTTGTTCTCTTCCGATCCTGACGCTATTAAGGTATTCGAGTGCTATTTTATACTGTTTTCTTGTTTAAGAAATAATTTGGTAATCGTAAAGAATGTTGACCTACGTTTATTAACCGATCTTCACATTTCATAGCCTCAGGAAACCGTCCCTTCATCGTCGTTGTCGTCTTTACGTAAGCAATCCTGCCGTGAGTACGGGGTATCAATCCCGATGGACTTTAGCTGGATCTAACCTGTTTTAATCTAGTCTTGTGTTAGATTCTTTACTATCAGGCCTCCTTTGACCAAGTTTTGTATTGTTTTCTTTTGTACCTGGCGTTATTAGAGTATTCGAGGGATAGATGTTTTTATTTTATGTTCTTTTCTTCCTTTTTTTACCTTCACATTATAGAGTAAGTGTGGTAAACGTCAAAAATTACAACCTCTGTTTTTTCACTGCTTCATGGCCTCTGAAAACCGAAACAGTTATTTTCGGCAGGCACAACAGCGTATACAGAAATTAAGATAGGGAAATTTTAAAAGGGGAGTTATAGTGTGATCACATAGAATCCCATTGAAATTTATGAACATCAAATTAAATACGAGTATGTCAAAATGTCGGAGTAATTTCGAATCACGAGCTTCCAAAAAAATGTGATATTCGTTTAGTTACGAGATCCCGCAGGGCCGAGTTACCGACACGAGCGTATCGAGTGGAGGCTCCTTGAGATTTGTACAACATCGAGGCCTTCCAAGGCAGAGACACTGACACTAACGTAAAGAGTGAAGACTCCTTGAGATTTGTACAACATGGAGGCCCTCCAATGCAGAGACACTGGCACTAACGTAACGAGTGGAGATTCCTTGAGATTTGTACAACATCGAGGCCTCCAATGCAGAGACACTGGCACTAACGTAACGAGTGGAGACTCCTTGAGATTTGTACAACATGGAGGCCCTCCAATGCAGAGACACTGGCACTAACGTAACGAGTGGAGATTCCTTGAGATTTGTACAACATCGAGGCCTCCAAGGCAGAGACACTGGCACTAACGTAACGAGTGGAGACTCCTTGAGATTTGTACAACATGGAGGCCCTCCAATGCAGAGACACTGGCACTAACGTAACGAGTGGAGACTCCTTGAGATTTGTACAACATCGAGGCCCTTCAAGGCAGAGACACTGACACTAACGTAACGAGTGGAGACTCCTTGAGATTTGTACAACATCGAGGCCCTTCAAGGCAGAGACACTGACACTAACGTAACGAGTGGAGACTCCTTGAGATTTGTACAACATCGAGGCCCTCCAAGGCAGAGACACTGACACTAACGTAACGAGTGGAGACTCCTTGAGATTTGTACAACATCGAGGCCCTTCAAGGCAGAGACACTGACACTAACGTAACGAGTGGAGACTCCTTGAGATTTGTACAACATCGAGGCCCTTCAAGGCAGAGACACTGACACTAACGTAACGAGTGGAGACTCCTTGAGATTTGTACAACATCGAGGCCCTTCAAGGCAGAGACACTGACACTAACGTAACGAGTGGAGACTCCTTGAGATTTGTACAACATCGAGGCCCTTCAAGGCAGAGACACTGACACTAACGTAACGAGTGGAGACTCCTTGAGATTTGTACAACATCGAGGCCCTTCAAGGCAGAGACACTGACACTAACATAACGAGTGGAGACTCCTTGAGATTTGTACAACATCGAGGCCCTCCAAGGCAGAGACACTGACACTAACGTAACGAGTGGAGACTCCTTGAGATTTGTACAACATCGAGGCCCTCCAAGGCAGAGACACTGACACTAACGTAACGAGTGGAGACTCCTAGAGATTTGTACAACATGGAGGCCCTCCAAGGCAGAGACACTGACACTAACGTAACGAGTGGAGACTCCTTGAGATTTGTACAACATGGAGGCCCTCCAAGGCAGAGGCACTGACACTAACCTAACGAGTGGATACTCCTTGAGATTTGTACAACATGGAGGCCCTCCAAGGCAGAGACACTGACACTAACCTAACGAGTGGAGACTCCTTGAGATTTGTACAACATGGAGGCCCTCCAAGGCAGAGACACTGACACTAACCTAACGAGTGGAGACTCCTTGAGATTTGTACAACATGGAGGCCCTCCAAGGCAGAGACACTGACACTAACCTAACGAGTGGAGACTCCTTGAGATTTGTACAACATCGAGGCCCTTCAAGGCAGAGACACTGGCACTAACCTAACGAGTGGAGACTCCTTGAGATTTGTACAACATCGAGGCCCTTCAAGGCAGAGACACTGACACTAACATAACGAGTGGAGACTCCTTGAGATTTGTACAACATCGAGGCCCTCCAAGGCAGAGACACTGACACTAACGTAACGAGTGGAGACTCCTTGAGATTTGTACAACATCGAGGCCCTCCAAGGCAGAGACACTGACACTAACGTAACGAGTGGAGACTCCTAGAGATTTGTACAACATGGAGGCCCTCCAAGGCAGAGACACTGACACTAACGTAACGAGTGGAGACTCCTTGAGATTTGTACAACATGGAGGCCCTCCAAGGCAGAGGCACTGACACTAACCTAACGAGTGGATACTCCTTGAGATTTGTACAACATGGAGGCCCTCCAAGGCAGAGACACTGACACTAACCTAACGAGTGGAGACTCCTTGAGATTTGTACAACATGGAGGCCCTCCAAGGCAGAGACACTGACACTAACCTAACGAGTGGAGACTCCTTGAGATTTGTACAACATGGAGGCCCTCCAAGGCAGAGACACTGACACTAACCTAACGAGTGGAGACTCCTTGAGATTTGTACAACATCGAGGCCCTTCAAGGCAGAGACACTGGCACTAACCTAACGAGTGGAGACTCCTTGAGATTTGTACAACATCGAGGCCCTTCAAGGCAGAGACACTGACACTAACCTAACGAGTGGAGACTCCTTGAGATTTGTACAACATCGAGGCCCTTCAAGGCAGAGACACTGACACTAACCTAACGATGGAGACTCCTTGAGATTTGTACAACATCGAGGCCCTTCAAGGCAGAGACACTGACACTAACCTAACGAGTGGAGACTCCTTGAGATTTGTACAACATCGAGGCCCTTCAAGGAAGAGACACTGACACTAACCTAACGAGTGGAGACTCCTTGAGATTTGTACAACATCGAGGCCCTTCAAGGCAGAGACACTGGCACTAACCTAACGAGTGGAGACTCCTTGAGATTTGTACAACATCGAGGCCCTTCAAGGCAGAGACACTGACACTAACCTAACGAGTGGAGACTCCTTGAGATTTGTACAACATCGAGGCCCTTCAAGGCAGAGACACTGACACTAACCTAACGAGTGGAGACTCCTTGAGATTTGTACAACATCGAGGCCCTTCAAGGCAGAGACACTGGCACTAACCTAACGAGTGGAGACTCCTTGAGATTTGTACAACATCGAGGCCCTTCAAGGCAGAGACACTGACACTAACCTAACGAGTGGAGACTCCTTGAGATTTGTACAACATCGAGGCCCTTCAAGGCAGAGACACTGACACTAACCTAACGAGTGGAGACTCCTTGAGATTTGTACAACATCGAGGCCCTTCAAGGCAGAGACACTGACACTAACCTAACGAGTGGAGACTCCTTGAGATTTGTACAACATCGAGGCCCTTCAAGGCAGAGACACTGACACTAACCTAACGAGTGGAGACTCCTTGAGATTTGTACAACATCGAGGCCCTTCAAGGCAGAGACACTGGCACTAACCTAACGAGTGGAGACTCCTTGAGATTTCTACAACATCGAGGCCCTTCAAGGCAGAGACACTGACACTAACCTAACGAGTGGAGACTCCTTGAGATTTGTACAACATCGAGGCCCTTCAAGGCAGAGACACTGACACTAACCTAACGAGTGGAGACTCCTTGAGATTTGTACAACATCGAGGCCCTTCAAGGCAGAGACACTGACACTAACCTAACGAGTGGAGACTCCTTGAGATTTGTACAACATCGAGGCCCTTCAAGGCAGAGACACTGGCACTAACCTAACGAGTGGAGACTCCTTGAGATTTGTACAACATGGAGGCCCTCCAAGGCAGAGACACTGACACTAACCTAACGAGTGGAGACTCCTTGAGATTTGTACAACATGGAGGCCCTCCAAGGCAGAGACACTGACACTAACCTAACGAGTGGAGACTCCTTGAGATTTGTACAACATGGAGGCCCTCCAAGGCAGAGACACTGACACTAACCTAACGAGTGGATACTCCTTGAGATTTGTACAACATGGAGGCCCTCCAAGGCAGAGACACTGACACTAACCTAACGAGTGGAGACTCCTTGAGATTTGTGCAACATGGAGGCCCTCCAAGGCAGAGACACTGACACTAACCTAACGAGTGGAGACTCCTTGAGATTTGTACAACATGGAGGCCCTTCAAGGCAGAGACACTGACACTAACGTAACGAGTGGAGACTCCTTGAGATTTGTACAACATCGAGGCCCTTCAAGGCAGAGACACTGGCACTAACGTAACGAGTGGAGACTCCTTGAGATTTGTACAACATGGAGGCCTTCCAAGGCAGAGACACTGACACTAACGTAACGAGTGGAGACTCCTTGAGATTTGTACAACATGGAGGCCCTCCAAGGCAGAGACACTGACACTAACCTAACGTGTGGATACTCCTTGAGATTTGTACAACATGGAGGCCCTCCAAGGCAGAGGCACTGACACTAACCTAACGAGTGGATACTCCTTGAGATTTGTACAACATGGAGGCCCTCCAAGGCAGAGACACTGACACTAACCTAACGAGTGGATACTCCTTGAGATTTGTACAACATGGAGGCCCTCCAAGGCAGAGACACTGACACTAACCTAACGAGTGGAGACTCCTTGAGATTTGTACAACATGGAGGCCCTCCAAGGCAGAGACACTGACACTAACCTAACGAGTGGAGACTCCTTGAGATTTGTACAACATGGAGGCCCTTCAAGGCAGAGACACTGGCACTAACGTAACGAGTGGAGACTCCTTGAGATTTGTACAACATGGAGGCCCTCCAAGGCAGAGACACTGACACTAACGTAACGAGTGGAGACTCCTTGAGATTTGTACAACATCGAGGCCCTCCAAGGCAGAGACACTGACACTAACCTAACGAGTGGATACTCCTTGAGATTTGTACAACATGGAGACCCTCCAAGCAGAGGCACTGACACTAACCTAACGAGTGGATACTCCTTGAGATTTGTACAACATGGAGACCCTCCAAGGCAGAGACACTGGCACAAACGTAACGAGTGAAGACTCCTTGAGATTTGTACAACATCGAGGACCTCCAAGGTAGAGACACTGACACTAACCTAACGAGTGGAGACTCCTTGAGATTTGTACAACATCGAGGGTCTTCAAGGCAGAGACACTGGCACTAACCTAACGAGTGGAGACTCCTTGAGATTTGTACAACATCGAGGCCCTCCAAGGTAGAGACACTGACACTAACCTAACGAGTGGAGACTCCTTGAGATTTGTACAACATGGAGGCCCTCCAAGGCAGAGACACTGACACTAACCTAACGAGTGGATACTCCTTGAGATTTGTACAACATGGAGGCCCTCCAAGGCAGAGACACTGACACTAACCTAACGAGTGGAGACTCCTTGAGATTTGTACAACATCGAGGCAATTCAAGGCAGAGACACTGACACTAACCTAACGAGTGGAGACTCCTTGAGATTTGTACAACATGGAGGCCCTTCAAGGCAGAGACACTGACACTAACCTAACGAGTGGAGACTCCTTGAGATTTGTACAACATCGAGGCCCTCCAAGGCAGAGACACTGACACTAACCTAACGAGTGGAGACTCCTTGAGATTTGTACAACATGGAGGCCCTCCAAGGCAGAGACACTGACACTAACCTAACGAGTGGAGACTCCTTGAGATTTGTACAACATCGAGGCCCTCCAAGGCAGAGACACTGACACTAACCTAACGAGTGGAGACTCCTTGAGATTTGTACAACATGGAGGCCCTCCAAGGCAGAGACACTGACACTAACCTAACGAGTGGAGACTCCTTGAGATTTGTACAACATGGAGGCCCTCCAAGGCAGAGACACTGACACTAACCTAACGAGTGGATACTCCTTGAGATTTGTACAACATGGAGGCCCTCCAAGGCAGAGACACTGACACTAACCTAACGAGTGGAGACTCCTTGAGATTTGTAAAACATGGAGGCCCTCCAAGGCAGAGACACTGACACTAACCTAACGAGTGGAGACTCCTTGAGATTTGTACAACATGGAGACCCTTCAAGGCAGAGACACTGACACTAACGTAACGAGTGGAGACTCCTTGAGATTTGTACAACATCGAGGCCCTTCAAGGCAGAGACACTGGCACTAACGTAACGAGTGGAGACTCCTTGAGATTTGTACAACATGGAGGCCCTTCAAGGCAGAGACACTGACACTAACCTAACGAGTAGATACTCCTTGAGATTTGTACAACATGGAGGCCCTCCAAGGCAGAGGCACTGACACTAACCTAACGAGTGGATACTCCTTGAGATTTGTACAACATGGAGGCCCTCCAAGGCAGAGACACTGACACTAACCTAACGAGTGGATACTCCTTGAGATTTGTACAACATGGAGGCCCTCCAAGGCAGAGACACTGACACTAACCTAACGAGTGGAGACTCCTTGAGATTTGTACAACATGGAGGCCCTTCAAGGCAGAGACACTGACACTAACGTAACGAGTGGAGACTCCTTGAGATTTGTACAACATGGAGGCCCTCCAAGGCAGAGACACTGACACTAACCTAACGAGTGGATACTCCTTGAGATTTGTACAACATGGAGACCCTCCAAGGCAGAGGCACTGACACTAACCTAACGAGTGGATACTCCTTGAGATTTGTACAACATGGAGGCCCTCCAAGGCAGAGACACTGGCACTAACGTAACGAGTGAAGACTCCTTGAGATTTGTACAACATCGAGGCCCTTCAAGGCAGAGACACTGACACTAACCTAACGAGTGGAGACTCCTTGAGATTTGTACAACATCGAGGACCTCCAAGGTAGAGACACTGACACTAACCTAACGAGTGGAGACTCCTTGAGATTTGTACAACATCGAGGCCCTTCAAGGCAGAGACACTGGCACTAACCTAACGAGTGGAGACTCCTTGAGATTTGTACAACATCGAGGCCCTCCAAGGTAGAGACACTGACACTAACCTAACGAGTGGAGACTCCTTGAGATTTGTACAACATGGAGGCCCTCCAAGGCAGAGACACTGACACTAACCTAACGAGTGGATACTCCTTGAGATTTGTACAACATGGAGGCCCTCCAAGGCAGAGACACTGACACTAACCTAACGAGTGGAGACTCCTTGAGATTTGTACAACATCGAGGCAATTCAAGGCAGAGACACTGACACTAACCTAACGAGTGGAGACTCCTTGAGATTTGTACAACATGGAGGCCCTTCAAGGCAGAGACACTGACACTAACCTAACGAGTGGAGACTCCTTGAGATTTGTACAACATCGAGGCCCTCCAAGGCAGAGACACTGACACTAACCTAACGAGTTGAGACTCCTTGAGATTTGTACAACATGGAGGCCCTCCAAGGCAGAGACACTGACACTAACCTAACGAGTGGAGACTCCTTGAGATTTGTACAACATCGAGGCCCTCCAAGGCAGAGACACTGACACTAACCTAACGAGTGGAGACTCCTTGAGATTTGTACAACATGGAGGCCCTCCAAGGCAGAGACACTGACACTAACCTAACGAGTGGAGACTCCTTGAGATTTGTACAACATCGAGGCCCTTCAAGGCAGAGACACTGACACTAACCTAACGAGTGGAGACTCCTTGAGATTTGTACAACATCGAGGCCCTCCAAGGCAGAGACACTGACACTAACCTAACGAGTGGAGACTCCTTGAGATTTGTACAACATCGAGGCCCTTCAAGGCAGAGACACTGACACTAACCTAACGAGTGGAGACTCCTTGAGATTTGTACAACATCGAGGCCCTTCAAGGCAGAGACACTGACACTAACCTAACGATGGAGACTCCTTGAGATTTGTACAACATCGAGGCCCTTCATGGCAGAGACACTGACACTAACCTAACGAGTGGAGACTCCTTGAGATTTGTACAACATCGAGGCCCTTCAAGGAAGAGACACTGACACTAACCTAACGAGTGGAGACTCCTTGAGATTTGTACAACATCGAGGCCCTTCAAGGCAGAGACACTGGCACTAACCTAACGAGTGGAGACTCCTTGAGATTTGTACAACATCGAGGCCCTTCAAGGCAGAGACACTGACACTAACCTAACGAGTGGAGACTCCTTGAGATTTGTACAACATCGAGGCCCTTCAAGGCAGAGACACTGACACTAACCTAACGAGTGGAGACTCCTTGAGATTTGTACAACATCGAGGCCCTTCAAGGCAGAGACACTGGCACTAACCTAACGAGTGGAGACTCCTTGAGATTTGTACAACATCGAGGCCCTTCAAGGCAGAGACACTGACACTAACCTAACGAGTGGAGACTCCTTGAGATTTGTACAACATCGAGGCCCTTCAAGGCAGAGACACTGACACTAACCTAACGAGTGGAGACTCCTTGAGATTTGTACAACATCGAGGCCCTTCAAGGCAGAGACACTGACACTAACCTAACGAGTGGAGACTCCTTGAGATTTGTACAACATCGAGGCCCTTCAAGGCAGAGACACTGACACTAACCTAACGAGTGGAGACTCCTTGAGATTTGTACAACATCGAGGCCCTTCAAGGCAGAGACACTGGCACTAACCTAACGAGTGGAGACTCCTTGAGATTTCTACAACATCGAGGCCCTTCAAGGCAGAGACACTGACACTAACCTAACGAGTGGAGACTCCTTGAGATTTGTACAACATCGAGGCCCTTCAAGGCAGAGACACTGACACTAACCTAACGAGTGGAGACTCCTTGAGATTTGTACAACATCGAGGCCCTTCAAGGCAGAGACACTGACACTAACCTAACGAGTGGAGACTCCTTGAGATTTGTACAACATCGAGGCCCTTCAAGGCAGAGACACTGGCACTAACCTAACGAGTGGAGACTCCTTGAGATTTGTACAACATGGAGGCCCTCCAGGGCAGAGACACTGACACTAACCTAACGAGTGGAGACTCCTTGAGATTTGTACAACATGGAGGCCCTCCAAGGCAGAGACACTGACACTAACCTAACGAGTGGAGACTCCTTGAGATTTGTACAACATGGAGGCCCTCCAAGGCAGAGACACTGACACTAACCTAACGAGTGGATACTCCTTGAGATTTGTACAACATGGAGGCCCTCCAAGGCAGAGACACTGACACTAACCTAACGAGTGGAGACTCCTTGAGATTTGTGCAACATGGAGGCCCTCCAAGGCAGAGACACTGACACTAACCTAACGAGTGGAGACTCCTTGAGATTTGTACAACATGGAGGCCCTTCAAGGCAGAGACACTGACACTAACGTAACGAGTGGAGACTCCTTGAGATTTGTACAACATCGAGGCCCTTCAAGGCAGAGACACTGGCACTAACGTAACGAGTGGAGACTCCTTGAGATTTGTACAACATGGAGGCCTTCCAAGGCAGAGACACTGACACTAACGTAACGAGTGGAGACTCCTTGAGATTTGTACAACATGGAGGCCCTCCAAGGCAGAGACACTGACACTAACCTAACGTGTGGATACTCCTTGAGATTTGTACAACATGGAGGCCCTCCAAGGCAGAGGCACTGACACTAACCTAACGAGTGGATACTCCTTGAGATTTGTACAACATGGAGGCCCTCCAAGGCAGAGACACTGACACTAACCTAACGAGTGGATACTCCTTGAGATTTGTACAACATGGAGGCCCTCCAAGGCAGAGACACTGACACTAACCTAACGAGTGGAGACTCCTTGAGATTTGTACAACATGGAGGCCCTCCAAGGCAGAGACACTGACACTAACCTAACGAGTGGAGACTCCTTGAGATTTGTACAACATGGAGGCCCTTCAAGGCAGAGACACTGGCACTAACGTAACGAGTGGAGACTCCTTGAGATTTGTACAACATGGAGGCCCTCCAAGGCAGAGACACTGACACTAACGTAACGAGTGGAGACTCCTTGAGATTTGTACAACATGGAGGCCCTCCAAGGCAGAGACACTGACACTAACCTAACGAGTGGATACTCCTTGAGATTTGTACAACATGGAGACCCTCCAAGCAGAGGCACTGACACTAACCTAACGAGTGGATACTCCTTGAGATTTGTACAACATGGAGACCCTCCAAGGCAGAGACACTGGCACAAACGTAACGAGTGAAGACTCCTTGAGATTTGTACAACATCGAGGACCTCCAAGGTAGAGACACTGACACTAACCTAACGAGTGGAGACTCCTTGAGATTTGTACAACATCGAGGGTCTTCAAGGCAGAGACACTGGCACTAACCTAACGAGTGGAGACTCCTTGAGATTTGTACAACATCGAGGCCCTCCAAGGTAGAGACACTGACACTAACCTAACGAGTGGAGACTCCTTGAGATTTGTACAACATGGAGGCCCTCCAAGGCAGAGACACTGACACTAACCTAACGAGTGGATACTCCTTGAGATTTGTACAACATGGAGGCCCTCCAAGGCAGAGACACTGACACTAACCTAACGAGTGGAGACTCCTTGAGATTTGTACAACATCGAGGCAATTCAAGGCAGAGACACTGACACTAACCTAACGAGTGGAGACTCCTTGAGATTTGTACAACATGGAGGCCCTTCAAGGCAGAGACACTGACACTAACCTAACGAGTGGAGACTCCTTGAGATTTGTACAACATCGAGGCCCTCCAAGGCAGAGACACTGACACTAACCTAACGAGTGGAGACTCCTTGAGATTTGTACAACATGGAGGCCCTCCAAGGCAGAGACACTGACACTAACCTAACGAGTGGAGACTCCTTGAGATTTGTACAACATCGAGGCCCTCCAAGGCAGAGACACTGACACTAACCTAACGAGTGGAGACTCCTTGAGATTTGTACAACATGGAGGCCCTCCAAGGCAGAGACACTGACACTAACCTAACGAGTGGAGACTCCTTGAGATTTGTACAACATGGAGGCCCTCCAAGGCAGAGACACTGACACTAACCTAACGAGTGGATACTCCTTGAGATTTGTACAACATGGAGGCCCTCCAAGGCAGAGACACTGACACTAACCTAACGAGTGGAGACTCCTTGAGATTTGTAAAACATGGAGGCCCTCCAAGGCAGAGACACTGACACTAACCTAACGAGTGGAGACTCCTTGAGATTTGTACAACATGGAGACCCTTCAAGGCAGAGACACTGACACTAACGTAACGAGTGGAGACTCCTTGAGATTTGTACAACATCGAGGCCCTTCAAGGCAGAGACACTGGCACTAACGTAACGAGTGGAGACTCCTTGAGATTTGTACAACATGGAGGCCCTTCAAGGCAGAGACACTGACACTAACCTAACGAGTAGATACTCCTTGAGATTTGTACAACATGGAGGCCCTCCAAGGCAGAGGCACTGACACTAACCTAACGAGTGGATACTCCTTGAGATTTGTACAACATGGAGGCCCTCCAAGGCAGAGACACTGACACTAACCTAACGAGTGGATACTCCTTGAGATTTGTACAACATGGAGGCCCTCCAAGGCAGAGACACTGACACTAACCTAACGAGTGGAGACTCCTTGAGATTTGTACAACATGGAGGCCCTTCAAGGCAGAGACACTGACACTAACGTAACGAGTGGAGACTCCTTGAGATTTGTACAACATGGAGGCCCTCCAAGGCAGAGACACTGACACTAACCTAACGAGTGGATACTCCTTGAGATTTGTACAACATGGAGACCCTCCAAGGCAGAGGCACTGACACTAACCTAACGAGTGGATACTCCTTGAGATTTGTACAACATGGAGGCCCTCCAAGGCAGAGACACTGGCACTAACGTAACGAGTGAAGACTCCTTGAGATTTGTACAACATCGAGGCCCTTCAAGGCAGAGACACTGACACTAACCTAACGAGTGGAGACTCCTTGAGATTTGTACAACATCGAGGACCTCCAAGGTAGAGACACTGACACTAACCTAACGAGTGGAGACTCCTTGAGATTTGTACAACATCGAGGCCCTTCAAGGCAGAGACACTGGCACTAACCTAACGAGTGGAGACTCCTTGAGATTTGTACAACATCGAGGCCCTCCAAGGTAGAGACACTGACACTAACCTAACGAGTGGAGACTCCTTGAGATTTGTACAACATGGAGGCCCTCCAAGGCAGAGACACTGACACTAACCTAACGAGTGGATACTCCTTGAGATTTGTACAACATGGAGGCCCTCCAAGGCAGAGACACTGACACTAACCTAACGAGTGGAGACTCCTTGAGATTTGTACAACATCGAGGCAATTCAAGGCAGAGACACTGACACTAACCTAACGAGTGGAGACTCCTTGAGATTTGTACAACATGGAGGCCCTTCAAGGCAGAGACACTGACACTAACCTAACGAGTGGAGACTCCTTGAGATTTGTACAACATCGAGGCCCTCCAAGGCAGAGACACTGACACTAACCTAACGAGTGGAGACTCCTTGAGATTTGTACAACATGGAGGCCCTCCAAGGCAGAGACACTGACACTAACCTAACGAGTGGAGACTCCTTGAGATTTGTACAACATCGAGGCCCTCCAAGGCAGAGACACTGACACTAACCTAACGAGTGGAGACTCCTTGAGATTTGTACAACATGGAGGCCCTCCAAGGCAGAGACACTGACACTAACCTAACGAGTGGAGACTCCTTGAGATTTGTACAACATCGAGGCCCTTCAAGGCAGAGACACTGACACTAACCTAACGAGTGGAGACTCCTTGAGATTTGTACAACATCGAGGCCCTCCAAGGCAGAGACACTGACACTAACCTAACGAGTGGAGACTCCTTGAGATTTGTACAACATCGAGGCCCTTCAAGGCAGAGACACTGACACTAACCTAACGAGTGGAGACTCCTTGAGATTTGTACAACATCGAGGCCCTTCAAGGCAGAGACACTGACACTAACCTAACGAGTGGAGACTCCTTGAGATTTGTACAACATCGAGGACCTCCAAGGTAGAGACACTGACACTAACCTAACGAGTGGAGACTCCTTGAGATTTGTACAACATCGAGGCCCTTCAAGGCAGAGACACTGGCACTAACCTAACGAGTGGAGACTCCTTGAGATTTGTACAACATCGAGGCCCTCCAAGGTAGAGACACTGACACTAACCTAACGAGTGGAGACTCATTGAGATTTGTACAACATGGAGGCCCTCCAAGGCAGAGACACTGACACTAACCTAACGAGTGGATACTCCTTGAGATTTGTACAACATGGAGGCCCTCCAAGGCAGAGACACTGACACTAACCTAACGAGTGGAGACTCCTTGAGATTTGTACAACATCGAGGCAATTCAAGGCAGAGACACTGACACTAACGTAACGAGTGGAGACTCCTTGAGATTTGTACAACATCGAGGCCCTCCAAGGCAGAGACACTGACACTAACCTAACGAGTGGAGACTCCTTGAGATTTGTACAACATGGAGGCCCTTCAAGGCAGAGACACTGACACTAACGTAACGAGTGGAGACTCCTTGAGATTTGTACAACATCGAGGCCCTCCAAGGCAGAGACACTGACACTAACCTAACGAGTGGAGACTCCTTGAGATTTGTACAACATCGAGGCCCTCCAAGGCAGAGACACTGACACTAACCTAACGAGTGGAGACTCCTTGAGATTTGTACAACATCGAGGCCCTCCAAGGCAGAGACACTGACACTAACCTAACGAGTGGAGACTCCTTGAGATTTGTACAACATCGAGGCCCTTCAAGGCAGAGACACTGACACTAACCTAACGAGTGGAGACTCCTTGAGATTTGTACAACATCGAGGCCCTTCAAGGCAGAGACACTGGCACTAACCTAACGAGTGGAGACTCCTTGAGATTTGTACAACATCGAGGCCCTCCAAGGTAGAGACACTGACACTAACCTAACGAGTGGAGACTCCTTGAGATTTGTACAACATGGAGGCCCTCCAAGGCAGAGACACTGACACTAACCTAACGAGTGGATACTCCTTGAGATTTGTACAACATGGAGGCCCTCCAAGGCAGAGACACTGACACTAACCTAACGAGTGGAGACTCCTTGAGATTTGTACAACATCGAGGCAATTCAAGGCAGAGACACTGACACTAACCTAACGAGTGGAGACTCCTTGAGATTTGTACAACATGGAGGCCCTCCAAGGCAGAGACACTGACACTAACCTAACGAGTGGAGACTCCTTGAGATTTGTACAACATCGAGGCAATTCAAGGCAGAGACACTGACACTAACGTAACGAGTGGAGACTCCTTGAGATTTGTACAACATCGAGGCCCTCCAAGGCAGAGACACTGACACTAACGTAACGAGTGGAGACTCCTTGAGATTTGTACAACATGGAGGCCCTCCAAGGCAGAGACACTGACACTAACCTAACGAGTGGAGACTCCTTGAGATTTGTACAACATCGAGGCCCTCCAAGGCAGAGACACTGACATTAACGTAACGAGTGGAGACTCCTTGAGATTTGTACAACATCGAGGCCCTCCAAGGCAGAGACACTGACACTAACCTAACGAGTGGAGACTCCTTGAGATTTGTACAACATGGAGGCCCTTCAAGGCAGAGACACTGACACTAACGTAACGAGTGGAGACTCCTTGAGATTTGTACAACATCGAGGCCCTCCAAGGCAGAGACACTGACACTAACCTAACGAGTGGAGACTCCTTGAGATTTGTACAACATCGAGGCCCTCCAAGGCAGAGACACTGACACTAACCTAACGAGTGGAGACTCCTTGAGATTTGTACAACATCGAGGCCCTCCAAGGCAGAGACACTGACACTAACCTAACGAGTGGAGACTCCTTGAGATTTGTACAACATCGAGGCCCTTCAAGGCAGAGACACTGACACTAACCTAACGAGTGGAGACTCCTTGAGATTTGTACAACATCGAGGCCCTTCAAGGCAGAGACACTGGCACTAACCTAACGAGTGGAGACTCCTTGAGATTTGTACAACATCGAGGCCCTCCAAGGTAGAGACACTGACACTAACCTAACGAGTGGAGACTCCTTGAGATTTGTACAACATCGAGGCCCTTCAAGGCAGAGACACTGACACTAACCTAACGAGTGGAGACTCCTTGAGATTTGTACAACATCGAGGCCCTTCAAGGCAGAGACACTGACACTAACCTAACGAGTGGAGACTCCTTGAGATTTGTACAACATCGAGGCCCTCCAAGGCAGAGACACTGACACTAACCTAACGAGTGGATACTCCTTGAGATTTGTACAACATGGAGGCCCTCCAAGGCAGAGACACTGACACTAACCTAACGAGTGGAGACTCCTTGAGATTTGTACAACATCGAGGCAATTCAAGGCAGAGACACTGACACTAACGTAACGAGTGGAGACTCCTTGAGATTTGTACAACATCGAGGCCCTCCAAGGCAGAGACACTGACACTAACCTAACGAGTGGAGACTCCTTGAGATTTTTACAACATGGAGGCCCTTCAAGGCAGAGACACTGACACTAACGTAACGAGTGGAGACTCCTTGAGATTTGTACAACATCGAGGCCCTCCAAGGCAGAGACACTGACACTAACCTAACGAGTGGAGACTCCTTGAGATTTGTACAACATCGAGGCCCTCCAAGGCAGAGACACTGACACTAACCTAACGAGTGGAGACTCCTTGAGATTTGTACAACATCGAGGCCCTCCAAGGCAGAGACACTGACACTAACCTAACGAGTGGAGACTCCTTGAGATTTGTACAACATCGAGGCCCTTCAAGGCAGAGACACTGACACTAACCTAACGAGTGGAGACTCCTTGAGATTTGTACAACATCGAGGCCCTTCAAGGCAGAGACACTGGCACTAACCTAACGAGTGGAGACTCCTTGAGATTTGTACAACATCGAGGCCCTCCAAGGTAGAGACACTGACACTAACCTAACGAGTGGAGACTCCTTGAGATTTGTACAACATGGAGGCCCTCCAAGGCAGAGACACTGACACTAACCTAACGAGTGGATACTCCTTGAGATTTGTACAACATGGAGGCCCTCCAAGGCAGAGACACTGACACTAACCTAACGAGTGGAGACTCCTTGAGATTTGTACAACATCGAGGCAATTCAAGGCAGAGACACTGACACTAACCTAACGAGTGGAGACTCCTTGAGATTTGTACAACATCGAGGCCCTTCAAGGCAGAGACACTGGCACTAACCTAACGAGTGGAGACTCCTTGAGATTTGTACAACATCGAGGCCCTCCAAGGTAGAGACACTGACACTAACCTAACGAGTGGAGACTCCTTGAGATTTGTACAACATCGAGGCCCTTCAAGGCAGAGACACTGACACTAACCTAACGAGTGGAGACTCCTTGAGATTTGTAAACATCGAGGCCCTTCAAGGCAGAGACACTGACACTAACCTAACGAGTGGAGACTCCTTGAGATTTGTACAACATCGAGGCCCTCCAAGGCAGAGACACTGACACTAACCTAACGAGTGGATACTCCTTGAGATTTGTACAACATGGAGGCCCTCCAAGGCAGAGACACTGACACTAACCTAACGAGTGGAGACTCCTTGAGATTTGTACAACATCGAGGCAATTCAAGGCAGAGACACTGACACTAACGTAACGAGTGGAGACTCCTTGAGATTTGTACAACATCGAGGCCCTCCAAGGCAGAGACACTGACACTAACCTAACGAGTGGAGACTCCTTGAGATTTGTACAACATGGAGGCCCTTCAAGGCAGAGACACTGACACTAACGTAACGAGTGGAGACTCCTTGAGATTTGTACAACATCGAGGCCCTCCAAGGCAGAGACACTGACACTAACCTAACGAGTGGAGACTCCTTGAGATTTGTACAACATCGAGGCCCTCCAAGGCAGAGACACTGACACTAACCTAACGAGTGGAGACTCCTTGAGATTTGTACAACATCGAGGCCCTCCAAGGCAGAGACACTGACACTAACCTAACGAGTGGAGACTCCTTGAGATTTGTACAACATCGAGGCCCTTCAAGGCAGAGACACTGACACTAACCTAACGAGTGGAGACTCCTTGAGATTTGTACAACATCGAGGCCCTTCAAGGCAGAGACACTGGCACTAACCTAACGAGTGGAGACTCCTTGAGATTTGTACAACATCGAGGCCCTCCAAGGTAGAGACACTGACACTAACCTAACGAGTGGAGACTCCTTGAGATTTGTACAACATGGAGGCCCTCCAAGGCAGAGACACTGACACTAACCTAACGAGTGGATACTCCTTGAGATTTGTACAACATGGAGGCCCTCCAAGGCAGAGACACTGACACTAACCTAACGAGTGGAGACTCCTTGAGATTTGTACAACATCGAGGCAATTCAAGGCAGAGACACTGACACTAACCTAACGAGTGGAGACTCCTTGAGATTTGTACAACATGGAGGCCCTCCAAGGCAGAGATACTGACACTAACCTAACGAGTGGAGACTCCTTGAGATTTGTACAACATCGAGGCAATTCAAGGCCGAGACACTGACACTAACGTAACGAGTGGAGACTCCTTGAGATTTGTACAACATCGAGGCCCTCCAAGGCAGAGACACTGACACAAACGTAACGAGTGGAGACTCCTTGAGATTTGTACAACATGGAGGCCCTCCAAGGCAGAGACACTGACACTAACGTAACGAGTGGAGACTCCTTGAGATTTGTACAACATCGAGGCCCTCCAAGGCAGAGACACTGACATTAACGTAACGAGTGGAGACTCCTTGAGATTTGTACAACATCGAGGCCCTCCAAGGCAGAGACACTGACACTAACCTAACGAGTGGAGACTCCTTGAGATTTGTACAACATGGAGGCCCTTCAAGGCAGAGACACTGACACTAACGTAACGAGTGGAGACTCCTTGAGATTTGTACAACATCGAGGCCCTCCAAGGCAGAGACACTGACACTAACCTAACGAGTGGAGACTCCTTGAGATTTGTACAACATCGAGGCCCTCTAAGGCAGAGACACTGACACTAACCTAACGAGTGGAGACTCCTTGAGATTAGTACAACATCGAGGCCCTCCAAGGCAGAGACACTGACACTAACCTAACGAGTGGAGACTCCTTGAGATTTGTACAACATCGAGGCCCTTCAAGGCAGAGACACTGACACTAACCTAACGAGTGGAGACTCCTTGAGATTTGTACAACATCGAGGCCCTTCAAGGCAGAGACACTGGCACTAACCTAACGAGTGGAGACTCCTTGAGATTTGTACAACATCGAGGCCCTCCAAGGTAGAGACACTGACACTAACCTAACGAGTGGAGACTCCTTGAGATTTGTACAACATGGAGGCCCTCCAAGGCAGAGACACTGACACTAACCTAACGAGTGGATACTCCTTGAGATTTGTACAACATGGAGGCCCTCCAAGGCAGAGACACTGACACTAACCTAACGAGTGGAGACTCCTTGAGATTTGTACAACATCGAGGCAATTCAAGGCAGAGACACTGACACTAACCTAACGAGTGGAGACTCCTTGAGATTTGTACAACATGGAGGCCCTTCAAGGCAGAGACACTGGCACTAACCTAACGAGTGGAGACTCCTCGAGATTTGTACAACATCGAGGCCCTCCAAGGCAGAGACACTGACACTAACCTAACGAGTGGAGACTCCTTGAGATTTGTACAACATGGAGGCCCTCCAAGGCAGAGACACTGACACTAACCTAACGAGTGGAGACTCCTTGAGATTTGTACAACATCGAGGCCCTCCAAGGCAGAGACACTGACACTAACGTAACGAGTGGAGACTCCTTGAGATTTGTACAACATCGAGGCCCTCCAAGGCAGAGACACTGACACTAACCTAACGAGTGGAGACTCCTTGAGATTTGTACAACATCGAGACCCTTCAAGGCAGAGACACTGACACTAACGTAACGAGTGGAGACTCCTGGAGATTTGTACAACATCGAGGCCCTCCAAGGCAGAGACACTGACACTAACCTAACGAGTGGAGACTCCTTGAGATTTGTACAACATGGAGGCCCTCCAAGGCAGAGACACTGACACTAACCTAACGAGTGGAGACTTTTGAATATTACCTTTACGAGAACCGTTAAGAAAGTAGTGATATCCAAAATTACTAGGTTCAGAAACCCTGGGAAACACTGTTTAAAACAAACTTACTCTACTGGGTAAGACAATTGATCTATTATTACAATTTCACATTTTCTGCAAAGTCCAAGAAACCAACTTTTTGTAATTACATTTAGAGGATCTGATTGTATGTAAAATGTGTGATGGGGCTGTGTAAGTACCAACAACTTGTTATATAAAACGTTGACGACCTCACGTTTCTAGTTGTTAAAAAAACATATAATATATTATTTTTTAACATTACTATACTTTGGCCCATGTGATTTCCCCTAAAACATTCATGTAACTTATATATTTACATCAACGAAATAGAGTAAAACATTAACAACAGTTGGATCATTTACGCTTCCAACGAGAAGTTAAGTCTACTGTTCACATAATTATTATTAGTAACATTGAATTTATATTGAAGTTTTGTGGGTTCAGTACAGAATGCGCTACTGTAGGAGTTGGAGCTGTCATTGAAGTTACCTAAAGTGTGCAATTACAACTAGATGGCAGCACTAGAGCCTCTAATTTCTGAGCTTCAAACCACATCATGGGCATGGATAATCTATTTTGTATGTAAAATCCATAGATGATGCATGATGAAGTTTCAAAAGAATGCTCAGAGAACTGTTATGTAAATAAATTTATGTTATATTTGTAACCCTATAAGACTCAAAAAGTTTCAATTCATAATAACGAAGAAAAAAAAAGAAAAGAAAAAAAGTAAGCGTGGAAATTGTTTGGTCCTGTAAAACAATCCCGAGAGGTCTTAACCGCATCTACACCTTTTTCACATAGTCTTAGGTAAAATCACTCTCTATTATCTATCCTATGAGGCTTTTCATGACCAACTCTTGTTCTCTTCTGTCATTGACTATTATATTATATTATATTGACATATACTATTAGAGTATTCGATGGTTAGTGGTCTTTATTTTATGTTCATTTCTTCCTTTCCTTAGGATAATGTATGCTATCCTTGAAGTAACCAGAAGTGGCAGCAATAAAGCCTCTAATTTGTTTACTTTCAAACCATACCATGATGACAGCTTATCTATTTAGTATGTACGTAAAATTTAAAAAAGCAATGGTATTAAATATCTAGGAACTGCACAAACACCAGTTAGTCTAACGACACAAAGACATCATTCCAAAAACAAGTTTTTTGGCCTAAGGGACCCCATAGCATCAATTTTGTAACTGATAACTACGTTTATTTGAAAAATGAAATGATTTGTAACCATTATGATAAATGTTGTCCATTTTCCAAAATTGGAATTACATAATCATAGGTAGCAAAAATCTATATGCATCTTTGGATTATGTTGGCTATAGTCCAATTCTTTTTCATGGAAGAACCATCTGGATATGCTCGAACATTTTCTCATTACAAAGTTAAACGAAGATGACCATGATGGACTCCTTCACTAACAGTAAGAATTCTACTTAACATCACATAGGTCCAGTAATTCCTTAATAACCGATTGTCGGGAAGTTGGGTTGGACGTGCAGGACCCACCATATTTGATTCCTCTCGATTTTTTCTTAAGGATTTTCATTTAACATCGAACGTACGTTCCACCTTTGACAACCGATCTCCCTAAACTGAGAAATCTAGATAACTCCGCAGCTGCAGAAGTGACGTCTGATGTCTCGAGTTTAGCAAGACATTGACTTCAGGTGGGATGTCTGCTACATCATAAATGGTAGTTACATCGAACCAAAATGACTGTTTAATGAAAACTTTAAATAATATTGACATCGAGCCGAATCCAGTTAACGATATATAAACACAAATAACCCTTATGATAAGTAAAATCTTTACTTAAGTATTACAAGTATAATCTTGTAGGAAGTGTTAATTTTAAATATAAAATTGATATAATGCTTCCTCATGATTTTTTTCTATTTACAGTATTATTAAAAAGGCAAAAACCTCTAGGTCAAAGCCTTACACAAAAATGGGAGAAAAAAATATAAAGACCCCTAGCTTTCGAATGCTCTATTAGCGTCCGTTGCTATTAGAGAACAAGAGTTGGTCAAAATACTTGATAGGAAAGATGAAAGAGTGGGTTCTATCCAAAGACTACATGAAAAAAGTGTGTTTCCAGCTAGGTTCCCTCAGGAATACCACGCCCTAACTCAACAAAAGTCAACTCCTGAAGGTTTCATGAAAAACAATAAGAAATACGCTAATTATAAATAATCTTAAGGGTACATAAGAAACAATTACTTTATATTGCTAGAATTATTTTATAATATAAATGCAAAAAGTAATATACCGCTTCTTCTTCCTATCTAAAATAATTCAGGCTATTTATTTTAATTTGAACATAAAATCCTACTGATTATTTAATATTTCATTGTTACATGAACAATGAATCCCTTTTTTTCCACTCTTGGAATTAGAGCTGTTTCACACTCATTCACCCATCATCAGATCAACAATTACAAAAGTCACATACATTAGTTAAATTGTTCACTCCAAATGGAGGTCGTTGATAGTTTTGAAAAATGTTAGAAAAACATATACACAACACAATACAAAACCAACACAAATTTACAATACCTACACAATGCCACTGTTATAACGCTTTTTCTTATCCAAATATTAAATAGCAAAATGGACAGGGTTAGTACTGTTATTGTTCAATATCTGTTTCACCGAATTTCGGTCATTATCGCCTTGGTATTGCAAATGACAGGTGTGAATGAAGTAAGCATGTAAATGATGAATATCAAAGTAATATATCGTTTCTTTTTATCTACATATATTCTGAACCTCTGAACCAGACTAACATAAACCAAACTATGCCAACTTTTCAGGAGACCATAAAAACTGTAAAAAATGAACTCTATGTCTGGCTGCAGACCTAACACTTGAGTTAGCCAATAAAACAGTATTAATATCATTAACATAGTATATCCTTAACCCATTTTTTAGGTATTTCTTTTTGAATCTACACCTTATTTGGTCAGGACTGGACTAACGTTTTTTTGGCTGTACTTATAAAACCGATTTAAGACTTAAAACTGGACTTATGTTATATTGGCTGTACTTATTAAACCCGGTTTACGACCTTAGTACTTAATATGTGTTAATAAAGACTACACAGCAATCATTGTAACAATCTTTAAAAAATTGTACATATCAAAATGTTTTGATTTTGAAGGCTGAAAAAATCAACAGATTATCAACAAAATTACTAATCCAGAGCGGTTGAGTCATCCTCAGGATAGTCCCTTCCTTTCTCCATGTGGAATGTTTACAAAATAGGATCTGTATTCTTCCGGAACCCACTGCATTAATTTTATGAGGTCTTTGTATTTTTCATTACTTATCTTTTTTGGTGTGAATCTAATTGGTGATATTGCCGCCGGCAAAACAGTCCCTTGTTCTCTCCGCTTCCTTTTGAGATCGGCAGTTTTAAAAGTATCATCGGTGAAACTGGTCGTGTAATACAACTTGCTATCCCCTTGACGAAGCCGTAACTACACTGCATTTGATATGAAAATGGTTTATTGGCTGTTTTGCTTCCTTGAAACAAACAATAAAGAAAAATTGTTCGTCTAGTTTAGAAAATCAAGAAAATATTTCAGTTGCATCCTTCTGACAACAAATGGGTTCTTTTTTTGAGCATGAAGCAATAAAATTGGCCCAGTAATTTGTGGTAAAAATAGTGTGATTTTGTATTTGCTTTTTTTCTTTCAATCAAACTATGCTTGCCGTCAACTTCCAAGTGAGTATGTTCAGCAGGAACTTATGGTTTGACTTCTTTGAGCGTAGGAACGTTTTCCAGCAGCCATTAGTACATAAAAATCATATATATATTCCTGTTCTGGCCACTGCAGTTGTCAAAACAGATTGTTATATTATTATATTCAGCAGGTTTTTAAGTTCTTAATCCGCGTTACCGCTGTACCGCTTTACCGCTTTACCGCTTTACCGCTTTACCGCTTTACCGCGTTACCGCGTTACCGTGTTATCGCGTTTTGACCGCATAAAATGCCTATAGGTTTAAGTGCTTGATGCCAAAGAAAGAGCAGCATTTAGTAAGAAAATAATAAAAATTCTTATGGTGTGAACTTCTGAGACGAGTCAACATATATTTCGCACGTAAATAAAGTGATATATCTCTTCTTCTCCTCTAAATAAATTCATAGTATAATTTTCAATACAAAAGCAATATGTCGCTTCTTATTATCTACAATACTCATGGTATAGTTTGCATTATAAAAGTAATATAGCGCTTCTTCTTTTCTAAATGAATTCATGTTATAATTTTCAATATAAAAGTAATATGTCGCTTCTTATTATCTACAAAACTCATGGTATAGTTTGTATTACAAATAAAAGTAATATATCGCTTCTTCTTTTCTAAATAAATTCATAGTATAATTTTCAATATAAAAGTAATATGTCGCTTCTTATTATCTAAATAAACTCATGGTATAGTTTGTATTATAAAAGTAATATAACGCTTCTTCTTTTCTAAATGAATTCATGTTATAATTTTCAATATAAAAGCAATATGTCGCTTCTTATTATCTACAAAACTCATGGTTTAGTTTGTATTATAAAAGTAATATATCGCTTCTTCTTTTCTAAATGAATTCGTGTTATAATTTTCAATATAAAAGTAATATGTCGCTTCTTATTATCTGAATAAACTCATGGTATAATTTTCAATATAAAAGCAATTTATCATTTATATCTGTTAAAGTAACATAACGCTTCATCCAAATTTTGTGTACCTATTTTTTATCGAAATTCGGTCATTGAAACCTTAAACAGGTTAGCCTCTCCCAACAACGAATGAACCCGCCGTGAGTTAAGAGGGCTAGATGTAATGCGTCTTAAAAAAGTTTTGAGTAAATAATTGAAGAGTCCGTTAGTAATGCTAATAAGGGGTCTTGAAGCCCGCAGGACATTCAAGGTTATTAAAGCTCCCAGCGTGTAAAACAGTTTGTCATTGAAATCAAGAAGATTGATTGATTATTGCTGGGACACCTTGATATTGTTAAATCACAGACAGCTTTTCGATAACCCTGACCATCTAAATGTTGGCGATTACTAAGTATCTTACAATAATACGGGAGGAATGTACTCCGGGCATTTACTCTAATTCCCCGAATTACAGAATATACTGTAGTGGATACACAAAATGAAACAGATGAACGTCGGTAATAAGCAAAGAAAAATCTCAGTAGTAAAGTAAATAGACGTGTACAAAACATAACAGAAAGAGGAAATTGAAAATTTAAACTGTATAGAAGTAAAAGCACTGTAAACACAACAGATGGACAACGTAAAAGAGAAATGAACGAAGGTTGTAAGAAAAGACTTAAAACACAAAATGTACAGGGAGGAGAATAACTCCGTCTGTACAAACACTGCAACTTTAACTGGAACACAGTACACTAATTCTCGTAACGAGTTTGAGAATACTACCATGTCCACTTTTGTAAAATCTGGGGTTACCCGATCAAGGGGTAATTTACAAGAGTTTAATATAAAACAGTAAACACAATATACAAGTTAAAGAGTTGCAACGGCGAGAAATTGATAATAAATTAAGGAAAAGTAACATTTTCCTACCCTCTCTCTGTGTTTTGAATCATTCCTCAATCATTTAACACCGCCACACAGAGCGAGGAAAGGTGTATTTACTGTTGTAGAGTATAGGAGTCTTCTTTATCGTTTTTTTTTTTTTGTTTTTTTTAATAAGGTGATGATGACCGAGAGCTTTTTCGCTTTTAAAATAACAAAAGGGGAAAATTTATAATATAACCGGCATAGCTTTTGTTTTTCGTTCTTCCCTCATTAGCTTACTAGCGAAGCAATCCTGAGAGATCCTATCTAGCTGGATATAACGTTTTCAAGTAGTTTTAGGTTAGATTCCTCTCATTCGTCTTTTCAAACAGGTCTTTCTTTACCAATTCTTGTCCTTACCGACCCTGACTCTATTGGAGGTAGTGATTTTATTTTACCTTCTTTTTTTATAAGGCGATGATGACTGAGAGGTTTTTCGACTTTAAACAACAGGAAAACAAATATTTCACACTCACTGTAACATTGATTTATTCATTATATAATGTATACTATTAAACGACGCGAGAATGTATGTGTAAATAAACATGCTCAATAAATCAGAAATGTAATCAATTGTTGTACCTGCAAATCATCTCACAGCGCTCTAGCTGCCGCTTTTAAAAGCATTGCTTCTCTATATGTAAATATTTATCATATCCTGTTTAAAAATAATTAGTTTTAAAGTGATGGATGATTTCAAACATTCTAAATGGAAGAATTTCCGCGGTTTCTTTACTTTTTTGTTGTCGTTTAAAGGCAATAAACCTCGCAGTCATCATAGTCTTATAAGAAAATAAAATAAAATATAAACTCCTAACCATCGAATGTTCTAACAGCGTCAAGTCGGAAAATAATGAGAGTGGGTCAAGAGAGACCTGATAGAAAAGATGAAAGAGTTGGATTTAGACTAAGCCTACTTGTAAAAATGTGTAAGTCCGCCGGGACTGCCAAATCCGTACTCAATATAGTAATTGCCCGAGTGAATGTGTAAATTATATAATATTTCTCATGTCAAGATTTGGTAAATGTTCAAATTATAAATTTATACAATTACGAGAAAACTGTCAACTTATAATTACATTAGACAGCCACCTAATGTTTAGGTAGTAATTTCAAGATGGCGCTGTAAAATATTTATCAAAAATTTCAAAGTGGCGCCTTACTTGTTGAATATAGTCTAATGAGAACTAGAGTTTGTTAAGGGAGACCCGATGGGAAAAGATGAAAGAGAGATCTAACCCAAGACTACATGATTAAATATGTAGTATCGCTCGGGATTTCTTCGCCTGTATTCATTATAGTGAGCCCCTGAAGGAGGGGGGGGGGGCACGATGTCTTCTCTACATATATAAAACGTAACGTCTCTCTCTCTCTCTCTCTCTCTCTCTCTCTCTCTCTCTCTCTCTCTCTCTCTCTCTCTCTCTCTCTCTCTCTCTCTCTCTCTCTCTCTCTCTCTCTCTCTCTCTCTCTCTCTCTCTCTCTCTCTCTCTCTGTCTGTCTGTCTGTCTGTCTGTCTGTCTGTCTGTCTGTCTGTCGATTTGTAACCTATAACTCAAAAACGGCTGTTCCGATTTCAATACAGTTTTATTTCCCTGTAGGTACGTTATCTGGTTAGATTAAGATAGGTTATGTTATTTTTATTTTTGGAAATTATTATTATTTATATATTATTACAACTAATTTAATAATCATCCAGTAAAAAAATCCGGTTAGGTTAGATTGTTTTTATTTTTATTATTTATATGTCAATACAACTAATTTAATAATCATCTAGTAGGCCCTATGTTATCCTGGTTAGGTTAGGTTTTCTAAAACTATTATTATTTATATGTCATTACAGCTAGTTTAATAACCATCAAATACGTTTTCTGCTTAAGTTAGGTTTTTCAAAATTGTTATTATTTATTTGTCATTACAACTAATTGAATAATCATTTATTACCTAATCTGGTCGGGGTAAGGGTAGGTTAGGTTTTTAAACATGATTATTTATATATTTTTACAACTACGGTAATTTACTAGTCATTTAATAATTTCTATTTCAATATAATAAAGTTTGTATAGGGAAAACCCATTAATAAAGCAATGAACATCTACTTTCACATAAAAAGCACCAATTATGGTTTCCTTCAGACTTCGCAAAATCGCAACATGGTCAGTCATTCTTCAGTTAATTTTCATGAATGGGAAGCCTTTGCATGTATTTCACTGCATGAGATTTTATTATTTCTGTGTCGTTTTGTTATCTCTATGAAACTTTTAATTTCTTATACCATGGAGCATTTCTTATGGTACTTAGTAATTCTGGCACGTTTGGATAATCTATATGTTAGTGTTCTTAGTACATCCGAGCTGGATGCAAAACGTCCATATTGGTTTTAAAATTTCTAGATACAACAGCAGCTTGCTATGAACTGATAGTACCTCATTCCTCTTAACAAACCAATAGCGCTACATATTTCTAAATGTGGTAGTTTCATTAAAACTTGGTTCGGTAGTGCTCAAGTCTTAACAATATTTGTCTACAAGGGTATACGAAAAACAAGATTTTCAACATATTTTACGCATTTTCGAATATTTTCCGTGACAACGTATATTTTTTCAGCGGCAAAATTGATATATGATTTGAATGCTAATTGGAATTGAACATTATGTTTGAAATCGGTGCATTAGTTCCCGAATTAGCCTACAACCATTTTTTGCTGCACGAAAGTAGGAAATCAACATTTTCTAATGTATTAAAATTTTCAGTGACAACATATATTTTTTCTTTGACAAAGAAAGTATATAATTTGAATGCTAATCGGAACTGAAAACATTTTTTTAAAAATCGGTGCAGTTGCAATTCCCAATTTGTCCTGCACGAAAGTAGAACATCCACATTTTCTAATTTATTCTATTCATTTCCTTACACCATTCAACAACAGTAATTGGAACGGAAAACTTTTTTTTTTAATTTGTACAGTTATTCCCAATTAACAATTTTCTGCTCGAGGTTAAGAGGAAATTATATTCTGCCGTAGGGGGAAGTGCGGTTAAATTGTAGCACTGCCTAAATTGTACAACCCGTATACACTAATTGCTAAACGAACGATTATGTCAGTGTCTCTATCGGTCGATTCATGAACTACTCCATCTCTGGCTGTTGAGGAAGTGAACAGAAGCCCAGTGCTTCAAGTTTTTTTTATTAAACAGTGCAGTAGCGTACCTGGGGGGGAGGGCGAAAGGGGCGGCCGCCCTGGGCGCTGGTTGTAAGTGGGCGCCAAAACGCCATAAAATAAATTTGTATGTTTATATTAAGAGAATAAAACGGAATTAGGGGGAAACAGGGAATAATACAATTATATATGGACAGAATTAGGAATAAAGTTGTAATGAAGTTTCATGTGGTTATGGCCACAAAATGCAAAACAAAACATGAATAAGCGACCACCGTGGTGAACTATTTACTACAGCACGTCGCGTCGTTATACTGTACGCACGGCTGAGAGTATACTGCATGGACCGGATAATTCGCATCCATTATTTGCTATTTATAGCACGTCCAACTCAGACAAGCCTGACATTCAGTGTTGCTTAAAGGCCCCTACACACGTTACAGTACGACTACCCGACACGACCAATTGATCCCAACCGTCGATTTTGGGGCCTCTCCTACACACGCTCCAACCAAACAATGAGACGCAACCAACAGGCCAGTATAGAACAAGTGCTTTTGGTGTGAAATGATATTAAAATGTCCCCGTAATCTATCCTAAAATAGGTGTAGCTTTGTTTGCGATGATACAGATGAACGACGTAGAAAGAAGAGTAGTGTATGGTCTAAGAAGTGGTTGCAGAAGAGGAATTGCTTCACCCTTATGAAACTTGAAAAGGAGTTGGATCCAGATGATTACCGTAATTTTATGAGGATGGTGAAGAGTGTTTTATGGAAATATTATCAGGCCCCTACACACGCCCGACACGACTGCCAACCCGCTGGAATTACCACCTTTGGACCCGCCTGATGTATCATACGTACAGTAGCCTCAGACTATGATTGTGCCTGCCGTAAGGGGCGTGTGCTCCCTTCTACTTGCTTCCTGACTTGACGGTACAACCCATTCCAAGAAAACTAGGTACACAAATTACTGCTTAGCCTTAGCTACATTTAATTCATAAAGTTACACTTCGTGACAGACTATTGTAAACGTTTTATTCTTATTTACACCGATAAAAGAAACGAAAGTAGGGAACGTTTTTATACAGAAGCAATTGAGGTCTATATTTTTTTATTGGGGTTGTACCGCTGAAAGTAAACTCAACAAAGTGTGTGGGTCCCTCTTTCCCTCTCCAGCCCAGACACATACCTACCATGAGGATACTGCAGTTCTGTCGTTAAAACCGTCGGATTCGACAGTCAGGTGGTTGGGTCTGGCGAACCGTCCAACTTCCAACTCCCCCACTTCTTTTTCTGTCGGATCGTAACGTGTATAGCGTCGTTGGCCCTACTTGCACGTCGACCACTCCAGTAGCTGTCATTTGTCACTTACGGGTTGAGAAATTTTTCAATAGTTAAATGTCTCAAGTATCGGGAAAAGAGTAATTATTGATTGTGGAGCTACTTGAGTGTTAGGAACAATACGGGTGTGTTTGGGATATGCAACATGACAGCTATTGCAACAGAGATCGCAGAAATTAAGCATATACAGTTCTTTACTGGAGATTACGTACAAAAAAGTGAGTACTGAAGCTTCCTAGTTAGTTATTTACGTATCATTTAAACTAGTTTTTAGGGGTGAAATATTTTGTTCTTTTAAGGAAATGGATTTTCTACTGTATATCATTATTTGTTCTTATCTTAAAGTATCCCTTTAAATTGTTGTATATAGTATTGCAAGTTTCAGATATGATAGATGATAATAGTTGCGGAGATATTGGAGCACTATTAAATCTACCCGTAACTAAATGCCTGCCTTAAGTAGATACGGATTCCCTCATGGCTTTACTTTTTTATTTCGATGATGGGTGTGGCTCCTCACCAAGTAGCTCCATAAAACCATCTTCACAATCTCATAAAATTATGTTAATTATCTGCATCCAACTCCTTTACAAGTTCATATGGGAGAAACATTTCCACTTCTGCAACCACTTTTTAGACCACACACAACTCTTCTGTTTGCATATTTTGCCTGTAAGTATCACTGCACATAGAGCTATACCTATCTTTTGATATTTAGGTAGATATGGAGCTACAGTATTTTAAAACTACTACCCATCACATGTACTTCTATACTGATGTGGTGAAACATGTGTAGGACAAGGACAGTCGGGACAGTCTGTTGTGTCGGGTAGTCTTTTTGGAGCGTGTGTAGAAGTCTATAGACTGCAAAGCTAGTCACATCGTAATGGGTCTAGTTCTAAATAATTTGAACTTTTATAATGTAACTTTTAAACTTGTGGAGTGTCAGGTTGTATAGTGAGTTTCAAATAAGTAGTACAGTTCCTGTGTAGTTCCTGATGGTCTCCTGCTGATTGTTTAGGTGTAGCCTCTATTTTAGAATGTAACTCAATTAATAATTAATTTTTCTTATTTAATGGCAAGGACGGTCACTTTAAAAATTTCAACGATAAACAACCTTTCAGATATGTTAAGTTTTCAGTTTTGTCTTCTTATCAATTAAGATTCAATTTTTGCAATGTAGTTATTAAGTACGAAGTACAGCCTACTTTGAAATATTAAAACTTAAATTTTATTATTTAAGATATAAATTATATTAGTATAATATAAATTGTAATATGTTTGTTAAGTCCATATTTATTAGGCAATAATAAACGTTTGTTAAAGATAAACAATCTTTTAATTGAAAGTAATCTTGTTATAATAAACATTATAAATATTTAGTTTATAACAATTATTATTATGAGCTGAAAAAGTTAATAGACAAGAGACATTACAGCATGATGAGACTCATGTAGCAGAGTAACAGAGTCAATCGGTTGGAGAACAGAAGGAAAAAGGCTGGTGGTTGTAGTGTCAAGTGTGGGTGAGGGAGGTAGAAGAAGATAACTTATTACTACAGAAAGGAATTGGGGAAAGGGCGGTTTTGAAGTTGGCCGCGGGCGTCGGTTATCCTAGGTCACCAGTGTATAGTTAATTGTTTGTAATTGTTTTTATACTGTCTGCTAAGTTTGTTAAAGTAAGTACATTTTTCTTATTACTAGCCTGATTAGTTGTTACGTCAGATGGGAATTGTACTTATATCATTTATCATAACCCGAAAAAACGCTTAGTTTATTCAATATGGCGCTTTTACCTAAATTGTACCGCTCTAGTGGTACAATTTAGGCTAACGATCAATTTTTTTTTCAGATGGCGAACAAAGGCAAAGAATACGGCAAATGGTCAGAAGTTGATATCCAACGAGCTGCCCTACAAAATGGCGATATGGGCATCAATGCTTTATGCCGTACATACGGTGTTTCAAAACCAACTTTGAAAAGACAAAAGCAATGGACAAATATGTATACGAATGAAGGGAGAAAGATTTTGAGACGTCCTCAAGAATTATCCCTTGGATTTGGAAGAACAGTTAGTTACACATATTTTGGAATTGGAAATAATGTTTTTTGGTCTCTCCAGAGATGACCTAAAAATATTAGCTTTCCAAGTAGCTGAAGCAAATAATATACCCCACCGATTTAACGAAAACTAGAAGATGGCAGATGACAAGTGGTATTACTCGTTTTTGGAACGACAACCAGAATTGAGTGTAAGGAAGCCCAAAGCTACATCCATCGCTAGAGTTACAGGATGTTCAAAATGATTTTTTTTTTAATTGACGGAGATTGTAGACAAACATAGGCTCAAGTTCCAAGCAACAGACATATATATAATGTTGACGAAAATTCACTATCTACTGTACAAAAGCCCCGAAAAGTCATACGACTGAAAAGAAAACACCAAATCGGATTTATTACCAGTGTAGAGCGAGGTATACTAATAACTGGAATATTTTGTATGAGCGCTTCTGGATTTTTCCTCCCACCAATGCTTGTTATCAAAAGGTCTGCGTTTTAAACTTAAATGGAAAATTGGGAATCCTCCAGGTACAGAATTTGATATAAGCAGTGATAATGGATGGAGTAACAGCGATTTATTTTAATGTCTTAGGCATTTTGTGAAATATGTAAAACCTACAAAAGAAAGGAATGTGCTCTTAGTTCTGGACGGCCATCCTAATCACACCAAAGATTTGGATGTGATAAGTTTTACAAAATAAACTGGAGTAATAATTCTTTCCTTACCAAATCATACAAGCCATAATCTTCAAACCCTTGACCGAAGTTTCTTTGCCCCTCTGAATTCTAATTTTAACTTGGCAGCTGACAAGTACATCCGTACAATTCAAACCAAAATAAGGAAATCACCCTGCTTCTAGAATAAAGTTTCCCTAGGACATCGTTAGTTGTTACGTCAATGAATGGCTCTAAAGGATACGGGATTTGGCCTGTTGATAAGAATGTCTTTCGTGATTCAGATTTCGCTACAGGCTTATCTTCAATAATACTTCAGTTCCTACAGATGATGAAAACGTAAACATACAATGTATGCTTTCTACGTCAAAAGACGTTCCACATACGATATTAAAATATTTTATGGAAATTTCTCCTCTCCCGGATATAGGCCTCAAGTTATTAATGAAGAAGCGACACCAAGGTCAAGCGGTCGAAATTCTGACGAACACTCCATACGAAAACCTATTGTTGGAGAAAAAGAGGAAATAATAAAAAATTCAAGCAATACGGCAAATAATATTGTTAATAATCCAAATGTAATCAAAGAAAAAATTACACATTTAAAGGAGAAAAAATTTAAGAAAATACAGGCTGAAGATTCTTGGTATTGCAAAATTTGCGAAACAACGAACGGTAAATCTAAAAATATTGTTCTCAAACAAAAAGACTCAGTTAAAAAAAATATTAGATTTAATTCACTAAAACCCCTGTACTTTATCAATTACAAACTTAAAACCATATAATATATATACATATAATATAATATACCATATAGATTCTACAACATACTATTCTGAACTACACACACTGAATACCGCCCTCCCTTTTGTGGAACATGGGAGGAGTTGAAAGCAAATTATGGATATGCACACAAAGCCCGATTTCATCGCGGTAGGGAAATTCTAGTATGGAATAATACAGTTGATGACTAATTTTCTGTTTCATAGGGAAAAAGGTCACTTTAAAGCCATAACATTTATTTGAATAACGAATTTAAATAACAGTTATTTTTTCGTGATACAAATTTTATCATTTATTTTAAAATTGAATATAAATTTCCTTCAAGGGTTTTACTGAAAAAAATTACTTTAAAATTTGTAACTTCATTTTTGTTCAAAAATCAGGTAGCCTATTAGAGAAAAATAATTAATTCAAACGAAATAGAAGTTATTTTATCTAAGTGGGGGTGGTCTTATAAATGGACGTCGCCAGTAATAATAATAATAATAACGTAATAATTTACAATTTAAATACAAATTATAATATTGTTTAAAATATTAACACTAGTTGGATCATTTACTCTTCCAACGAAGTAAAGTCTGTTTACATAATCATTATTAGTAACATTGAATTTACATTGAAGTTTTGTGGGTTCAGTACAGAATGCGCTACTATAGGAGTTGGAGCATGCAATACGGTATGCTGTCCTTGAAGTTACCGAGATTGTGCCGTTAGATGGCAGCACTAGATCCTCTAATTTCTAAGCTTCAAACCATATCATGAACATGGATCATCTATGTGTTATGTAAAATCGATAGATGCATGATGAAGTTTCAAAAGAATGCTCAGAGAACTGTTATGTAAATAAACTTATGTTTTATTTGTAACCCTATAAGACTCAAAAAAGTTTCAATTCATAATAACGAAAACACCAAAAAAGTAAGTGTGGAAATTGTTTGATCGGGTAAAACAATCCCGAGGGATCCTAACCGCATCTACACCTTTTTCACTTAGGTAAAATCACTCTCTATCATCTTTCCTATGAGGCTTTTCATGACCAACTCTTGTTCTCTTCTGTCATTGAATATTCGATGGTTAGTGGTCTTTATTTTATTTTATTTTCTTCCTTTCCTTAGGATACGGCATGCTATCCTTGAAGTAACCAGAATTAGCAGCAATAAAGCCTCTAATTTGTTTACCTTCAAATCAAACCATGAAGACAACTTATCTATTTAATATGTAGACTACGTAAAATCAATGGTATCAGATATCTAGGAACTGCACAAACACCAGAGAGTCTAAAGACACAAAGACATCATTTCAAAAACAAGTTTTTTGGACTCAAGGGAAACCATAGCATCAATTTTTTAATTAGTAACTACGTATATTTGTAAATGAAACGATTGGTAGCCAATATGGTAAATGTTGAGGTTTTTCGCCAAAAATATGAAACTAACTATAACTAGAGGTGCTGTGGAGGCTGTTGAACTATAACTTAGCAAGATATACAGGTTTTGAATGAATGAATGCTTTTTATTTCGAAACAAACAACATAAATAATAAAACGTCATTGCAACTAATTCATGGCCTAGCGACTATAACCCTCGTTGGAACTATATTATTGTTTTTTTTAAGGAAAATTATGTTATGGGACTAAAAATTTATTTCCAGTGTTTCGGATATATCTGTTTTGAAATTTCCTCTGTGTCGAAAAAAGTGATTTTTAGAATGCTGTCTGTTAGTGTTCTACAGCCCAAATGAGGCGATCAGTTTGAATCAAATGTGGTATGTGGGCAAATTTTGTCCATATTTTAATTTTTATAATTCAAAATTTGGGGTTTGTTATCATTAGAATAAAAAAAAAATACTGTTTTCTCAAAATCAGCTCTAACGATTTTGATAAAATTTTGCTCAATTGTAGCCTCTAAGGACCCAAACAAAACGTAATGGTCGCCATCTCTCCAAAAATGTCGGTGCTTGAGTTATCGGTAAAAAAAACTATGTAGTTGTTTTAAAAGACGTAATTTCTAAAAATATTCCAATCCTCAAAACCAAATTGCAATCGACCAAAACTAATCGTCACCATGTCAGTTTTGTAGTTATCAAAAAATTGATAAAAGGTTCAGGCGTACAATTATTCAATGGTGCAAGATAAAACCAAACTTTCAATACAAAAAATGTTTGTTTTCAAAAGGTTTCTCAAATGGTACAATTTTTAATCTAGGTTGCTATTTGAATTTTTTTACTTTTTGCTCTATAAAAGTTATTAAAGTTTGAAATTTATTAAAAATTTGAAAACTACATAGAAGTCCATACTACCCTATATCTCCTGAAAGGGTGTGTTCTTGTAAAACTAGGAAAAAAATTGGTTGCTCTATCTTTGTTAGGGAGCTGGCAGTCACATTTCCCGCTAAAAACTAAAAAAAAATAATATTTCGTCACACCCTGTACAGTAATGAAAAGATAACAAAATGTTTTTACTCCAAAATGTTCAGAAAAGAGAGACCTTTAAAATGAGGTATCACACGACCTATGTTTCTATTTGAAAATTTTTCAAAAACACCACCCTGCCCCTCAAAAGTGCCCTTTTGGGTCGTTGAAGAGCGTCGAAAATAATTTTCCTGAATTCTTTGGGGTCGAAAAAGGGAGGTTCTAATTGGAAGGAAATTTTTATCTGGTTTCGTTTAAGCGCTACAGATAGTTTCCACGTGGTCTAAAACACCCGGTATAATTATGTAAAGTTTGAATTATATAGGGTTTATCGTCTTGTCCATGTAGACTGGTCGGGACTTGCAGACACGTGCTTGAAATTATAAAGGTACTTGGTTTTGCTTACATACCCTAACGAAAAGAAAAGAATGAAAATGCAATCCATCATTTAATGGCTATTGAATAGTGTGTTTCACATCTCACAAAAACTGCTTTTAAAACTAATACGCTACGCATTTCTCATTGTGTGGTTGATTTAAGTTGTATTCGTCATAAAAAAAAAAAAACTATAATACAGTATATGATTTCCCACTGAAATTTAATTTCAAATCCAAATATTTTTTTTTTTCAGATTTGTAGGTCATGTCGTGTTCACGTTAGAGGGGAGGGGGCTTCATATTTGACACTTTAAATTTGATCTGACGCCAAATATTAATTTTTTCGTCAAAAAAACATACATATTCGTAATCAGAATAAAAAAGAATATAAATGCAAAGTTGATATATAAGGATTTATCGTCTTGTCCGTGTAGACTGGTTGCGACTTACAGACAGACATGCGAGTGAAATTATAAGGGTCCTTGGTTTAACCTACAGACCCTAAAATGAACCTTGGACGACGCCTTTAATTTTTTTATTTTGTATATATTTAAATAGTGCCTAAAATTGATTCACTTGTGCCATAACACGTCATTAGCGGAAATCATATTTCATTACATAGAGCATTGAACGACAGCGGTCAAGGTGCATTTTTGTTATTTGGCAATTATTCCTGAACAGTAATATTTCTTTTCGCGATTTTACAAACAGCTTTGTGTTATTAATCTTAACATTTCACTAAAATTTAAACGAAATTGGTAGTGACAGTTTTTGAGAAATTGCGTATTTTATAAGAGACCCATTTTACCGATAACTCACGAACCGAAATTTTTCGATAAATTGCGATCTATTAGAAATTAGAGCCGATTTTGAGAAAATCGTAATTTGTGGTTTTTTTTCTTCTCACATCTACCACCAAGAGTTATGTAAGAAATAAAAAAGTCCCAAGATATGCCCAAAATATATCCGCATACAAAATTTAATTAAAATTAATTATTAGAGTCAATTTAGAAACAATCATATTGTGATTTTTATTTATGGCTACTACCTCCGAAAAATACCAAAATATATCTCCAAAAAAATTTAATTAATATCATTAGAGCTGATTTTGAGAAAATCCTAATTTTGTGTTTTTTTTTACTTCTCCCAGCTACCACCAAGAGTTATGTAAGAAATAAAAAAGTCCCAAGATGTGGCCAAAATATATCCGCATACAAAATTTAATTTAAAATCATTTGAACCGATTTTGAGAAAATCCTAATTTTGTGTTTGTTTTTTCTTCTCACAGCTACCACCAACAGTTATCTACAAAATCAAAAGCAGTCCCAAGATAAGACCAAAATATATGCGTACACAAATTTTAATTAAAATCATATGAGCAGATTTTGAGAAAATCCTAATTTCGTGTTTTTTTTGTTTTTTTTTTCTTCTCACAGCTACCACCAACAGTTATCTACAAAATCAAAAGAAGTCCCAAGATATGACCAAAATATATGCGTACACAAATTTTAATTAAAATCATATGAGCAGATTTTGAGAAAATCCTAATTTCGTGTTTTTTTTTTTCTTCTCACAGCTACCACCAAAAGTTATGTAATTTTTTTTTTAATGTGTGGAGATATAACCAAAATTTATCAGCATACAAAATTTAATTAAAATCATTGTAGTCGATTTTGACAAAATTCTATTTTTGTGTCTTTTTTTCTTGGCAGATACAAAGAGTAATCTAAAACATCCAAAAAGTCCCTAGAAATACCCAAAATATATCTGCGTACAAAATTTAATTAAAATCGGTCCGAGCGGTTTGGTTGTAGAACACTGCACAACCGACGGACAGACATAATTTCGAAACTACTTTTTTGGACTCGTGGGACCTCAAAACGGATAAATCCGTAAAACACTAAACGACGATTTTTGACCCATCACTTAACTTTTTTTACGAAAATGTGCACAATTAAAAAATACTTAAAACTGATACACAGGTTGTGTTTATTTCTTGTTTAAAAAAAACAAGAAAATAAAAATACAACGAACGAAAAATACAAAAAATGCAATTTGATAATAAAAAAATCATTTTCTTTAATTCGAATTAGAGATCATGTATACAACAAGATAAAATATAATTGAGTGTATATTTGTTGTCTCCCTTGATAAAATACCGGGACTCCCACCTTCAGATATAATTGTGGAAGGAGATAATCTTGAGGTTCTTATTGGACAGTACTGAGGGAAGGTCAGACACTGTTGACAACATTATGAGTGTGTATAGCATCGACTCTTGCAAATAGTGAACATTCTATATTTGACGACTTGTAAGTGATTTTAGTTACGGTTATTGTTATTATTTTTATTGAAAAAAAAATTTTAACTCCTGGAATAAATCAACGGGTTGTATAATTTATAGGTTTGTTTTTTGTAGTGTCTTTAGTAGTGGTATTATTAGCGCATTTTAAATTTCTTTAATTTAAGATATTTTTAAATCCGTTGATATGAAAGATAGTTACAGTGTATTGAACATCTTCGCCGGAAGAGGAGGGTGTGCAAACTACAGTGCGGTCAACACTAACGATGGAAATGAAAATATTTATACCCCTACGACAGCGTCCAGCCAACCCAACGACACCTCCCACAGGAAGAGCCAGAGCTTAAATCCTTCGGTCGCAGTTTTCGACAGATTTTTCCAAGGGCATTTTGGACAAAGCCACCAGAGGAAAAATTGTAAGATGAATAATGTTTTTTTTATTATTATTTTTAAAATAGTGTGTTACTTTATTGTCAACAATACTTTCGAAACCTGTTTTTAAAACGGATCAACTTTCTTTGAAAGTTAAAAATAACACTGAAATAAACAAATAAATATTGTTTGCTTAAAGCTAAATAGACTTGAATACAAATTTTATATTTCTACTCCTCAAAATAAATACAAGGAAAGTTGCAGATCTTTTATAAATAGTTTGTAATTCTCATAAATCAACTCTAAGTTGTCAAAAAATCGTAATTTGTATGTAATATAAGCGGGAATATCAGTATAGCTTATATCTTTCTTATTTATTTCGGGATGTCCTAAGTTACCACAAAAATCGTAATTTGTATGTAATAACACCAGGAATATCAGTGTAGCTTATATATTTCTTAATGATTTCGGGATGTCCTAAGTTGCCATAAAAATCGTAATTTGTATGTAATATTACCAGTAATATCAGTATAGCTTATATCTTTCTTATTTATTTCGGGATGTCCAAAGTTGCCACAAAAATCGTATTTTTTTATGTAATATTACCAGGAATATCAGTGTAGCTTATTTGTTTCTTAATGATTTCGGGATGTCCTAAGTTGCCATAAAAATCGTAATTTGTATGTAATATTACCAGTAATATCAGTGTAGCTTATTTGTTTCTTAATGATTTCGAGATGTCCTAAGTTGCCACAAAAATCGCAATTTGTACGTAATTTGTATGTAATATTACCAGGAATATCAGTATAGCTTATATGTTTCTTAATGATTTCTTGATGTCCAAAGTTGCCACAAAAATCGTATTTTTTTATGTAATATTACCAGGAATATCAGTGTAGCTTATTTGTTTCTTAATGATTTCGGGATGTCCTAAGTTGCCATAAAAATCGTAATTTGTACGTAATATTACCAGTAATATCAGTATAGCTTATATGTTTCTTAATGATTTCTTGATGTCCAAAGTTGCCACAAAAATCGTATTTTTTTATGTAATATTACCAGGAATATCAGTGTAGCTTATTTGTTTCTTAATGATTTCGGGATGTCCTAAGTTGCCATAAAAATCGTAATTTGTACGTAATATTACCAGTAATATCAGTATAGCTTATATGTTTCTTAATGATTTCTTGATGTCCAAAGTTGCCACAAAAATCGTATTTTTTTATGTAATATTACCAGGAATATCAGTGTAGCTTATTTGTTTCTTAATGATTTCGGGATGTCCAAAGTTGCTACAAAAATCGTAATTTGTATGTAATATTAGCAGGAGTATCAATATAGCTTATTTGTTTCTTAATGATTTCGGGATGTCCAAAGTTGCTACAAAAATCGTAATTTGTATGTAATATTAGCAGGAATATCAGTATAGCTTATATGTTTCTTATTGATTTCAGGATGTCCTAAGTTGCCACAAAAATCGTAATTTTTACGTAATATTATATGAACATCATTATAGCATTACATGTTTCTTAATATTTTCGGGGATGTTCTAAGTTACCACAAAACTCGTAATTTATATGTAATGTTACCAGGAACATTATTATAGCATATATGTTTCTTAATATTTTTCGGGGATGATCTAAGTTCAGATTATAATTGTAAGATTTATGTAATATTACCAGGAACATCAGTATTTCATATATGTTTCTCAATGTTTTCTGGTATGTTCCAAGTTGCCACAAAAATCGTCATATTACCAGGAACAACATTATAGCATATATGTGTTACTTAATGTTTTCGGGATGTCCTAAGTTGCCACGATAATCGTAATTTCTATAGATGAACAAGAACATCAAAATACCATATTTTTTTTATTAATATTTTAAGGAATATTATAAGTTCCCAAATACATTGTAATTTTTATACATGACCAGGAACATCGTTATAACATGTATGTTTCTTAGTATTTCCTGGAATATTCTAAGTTGCCACAAAATTTGTAATTTTTATACATGACCAGGAACATCGTTATAACATGTATGTTTCATAATATTCTAAGTTGCCACAAAATTTGTAATTTTTATACATGACCAGGAACATCGTTATAACATGTATGTTTCTTAATATTCTAAGTTGCCACAAAATTTGTAATTTTTATACATGACCAGGAACATCGTTATAACATGTATGTTTCTTAATATTCTAAGTTGCCACAAAATTTGTAATTTTTATACATGACCAGGAACATCGTTATAACATGTATGTTTCTTAATATTCTAAGTTGCCACAAAATTTGTAATTTTTATACATGACCAGGAACATCGTTATAACATGTATGTTTCTTAATATTCTAAGTTGCCACAAAATTTGTAATTTTTATACATGACCAGGAACATCGTTATAACATGTATGTTTCTTAATATTCTAAGTTGCCACAAAATTTGTAATTTTTATACATGACCAGGAACATCGTTATAACATGTATGTTTCTTAATATTCTAAGTTGCCACAAAATTTGTAATTTTTATACATGACCAGGAACATCGTTATAACATGTATGTTTCTTAATATTCTAAGTTGCCACAAAATTTGTAATTTTTATACATGACCAGGAACATCGTTATAACATGTATGTTTCTTAATATTCTAAGTTGCCACAAAATTTGTAATTTTTATACATGACCAGGAACATCGTTATAACATGTATGTTTCTTAATATTCTAAGTTGCCACAAAATTTGTAATTTTTATACATGACCAGGAACATCGTTATAACATGTATGTTTCTTAATATTCTAAGTTGCCACAAAATTTGTAATTTTTATACATGACCAGGAACATCGTTATAACATGTATGTTTCTTAATATTCTAAGTTGCCACAAAATTTGTAATTTTTATACATGACCAGGAACATCGTTATAACATGTATGTTTCTTAATATTCTAAGTTGCCACAAAATTTGTAATTTTTATACATGACCAGGATCATCGTTATAACATGTATGTTTCCTAATATTTCCTGGAATATTCTAAGTTGCCACAAAATTTGTAATTTTTATACATGACCAGGAACATCGTTATAGCATATATGTTTCTTAATATTTCTAGATATGTTCTAATTTGGCACAGAAGTCGTAATAAGTTTGCAAAGATTTTAATAAAGAGTTTAAATAAAAAATATACAAATACGACAAAAACTCGCAAACAAAATCAGAAATAAAAACTATTTCGGTTTAGGAATAATCGGGGGGGGGGGATAAAAATGAATCTAGACTGCCTTCATTAAAAGTTCAATTTGAATCAAATACAATTTACGCTGAGTTCACAAATAAAGTTTAGAACCTATTTAATCACTTATAACTCGTACACAGATATTAAACTGGGGTTTCTTGATGGGTGTGTGTCATCTTGCTCAATCTACAAGTTTTCACCAACCTACAAGGGCAAGTTCAGGCGATGTTACGCACACTTTGTATTCATGGCGAAGGTTATTCCCCAAACAACAAACAGGTTTGTAGGTAGTAGCCAGTATCATTTAAGTTTACGAAATGATCTTCTTTGTCAAGGTTATAAATGTGAATTTATTCCAACGATTTGAATGAAACTTTAATTATATTTATGTTAATAAAGGTGGGCATGCTAATAAGCGAGTTCGACCCTAGTCGTGAAATAATCTATTATTTAATTGAATAATAAACGCTGCGAAAAATATTTACACTCAACTATTTATAAAGCCAAATAAAAAAACTATTTGTCACAGACGTGCAGTTTCTATTAAACAAAACGTTTAAGTTGAAGTATTCGACGGGGATTTTCATTTGAAAATTTTGAGTTGCCTCCCAAAAATCCCAATTTGGGGTTTGATTGAATTTACCTTATAATACAAAAATATAGTGTTTTTACACCAAACCATATTTCTAAAATTTGAGCTTTTTACCCTTTACAGTTTAATAGATACTTAACCGTCCCGGGACTTGTATGTGTATATGTGTCAGTGCGTATGTGTTTGTATTCATGTATGTGTGTGTATCTTCGTGTATGCTTAAGTTATGCCAGTGTTTTTTTTTTTTTATTTATTTTTTTTAAATAATTTTCAATTGATTGTCTTCTTACCACAGTAAGCTGCAAAGAATTCTTATAATTTTCTCGCCTATAACGTAGTTTAGAGAAAATTATGTGCATGTGATTGGTCTAAAATCTACTTAGAGGTGTTTGGGGGGGGGGGGGGTATGTAATTATTGAGGACTCTTGTGTGCCATAATGTGGCATGATATCTGTCTGTCGATGTGGTGTGCTCTACAGCCTAAACGCGTGAACCGATTTTAATCAAATTTGGTATGTGGGCATATTTCGGTATTTTTGTTTTGTTTATAGCTTAAAATTGAGGGTTCCCATAAGAAAAAACAAAAATTATCATTTTCTGATTAACGTGTGAGATCAAATTACAATTTTCTCAAAAAACATAGGATCAAATAACGACTTTTCAAAAAAATGTATAGGAACAAATTGCGATTTTCTCAAAAGCGTATAGTGATCAAATTACGAGTTTCTTAAAAAACGTATGAGATCAAATTACGATTTTCTCAAAAAAATGTATAGGAACAAATTACGATTTTCTCAAAAGCGTATAGTGATCAAATTACGAGTTTCTTAAAAAAACGTATGAGATCAAATTACGATTTTCTCAAAAAAATGTATAGGAACAAATTACGATTTTCTCAAAAACTTATAGGAATCAAATTACAATTTTCTCAAAAGCGTATAGGGAACAAATTACGAGTTTCTCAAAAAAACGTATAGGATAAAATTACCATTTTCGCATAAAATGTATAGGATTAAATTACGATTTTTTCAACAAAAAATATTGAATCAAATTACGATTTACTTAAAAAACAGATGGGATAAAATTACGATTTTTTTCTTCTCCAAACAACCAATAGAATCAATTGGGCCTATACTTTTTTTCTCAAAAACGTATAGGGATCAAATTACTATTTTATTAAAAAACATTTAGGATCGAATTACGATTTTATAAAAAACGTATAGGATTAAATTACGATTTTCTCAAAATACAAATTTGGATCAAATTACGATTTTCTGATCAAACATATCAGGATAAACAGGATAAATTACTTTTTTTTCTTTTTCAAAAAACTTATAGAAGCAAATTGCAATTGTTTCAAAAAAGTGTAGGATCACATAACAGTTTTATCAAAAAACGTATGGGATCAAATTACGATTTAATAAAAAACTTATAGGATCAAATTACGATTTTCTAAGGATTTAAATATAACATAGATCGCCATGTGACCAAAAATGACATAGTTACTACCTATTTGGTAGGAGGTAAGGTGGGGGGGGGGAGTATTGAGTTACTTCTAATGCTAAGGTTTGGAGTTTTCAGAGATTACTTTCTAACATTTCCAGTAAATTTCACTTTAACATTCATAAATAGTAAAACCTATATTTTCAAACCTGTTATGGATTTCAAAATGGTTAGAAAAACGACAATAATGTTTTTATTTAATTAATATAAAAATACTTCCATCACGCAACCACCAGAGGAAGGGTGGGGTCTGAAGACTAAACAAAATAGGTTGGAAATATTTCCGCAAGTGTATTTTGAAAGTTCATAACCGAGTAGGGAAGATACGTATATATTTATAGGCGCCACCTTGTTTGAACCATCATCAAAATGGGAAACCCAAATCAAGGAAACAGGTTTCAATGGGACGAGGTTGTAGTCTGATGGAAAGAAAATTCAGCCAGGATATATACTTCGATAAATTCACAAACATAGTGCACTAATTTGTATCAGAACAAATCCAATTCAATAGACATAACCGGACAATATATAATAGTCTTTCAATACATAACAAAATCTAAAACGAAAGTTAAACCATGGGTTAAATAAATTATAAATATGCTATAGATCAGGGATGCCGTATTGTACGGCCCACGTGAGCTTATTAGATAAAAAAAATCAGAAAACTACTTTGAAACGTATTTTGAAGAAAATTTTATAATGTAATATAAATAAACTTAGAGCAAATTATGCTGATTTGTAATTTAATTAAGAAATTATTATCAATATTAATAATAGAAATTAATAGAAATATTAAAAGAAATTAAAAAATTAATTTAAATAATCTGGGTACTGTATATATGGCCCGTAACCACTTTCAATGTTTAATTTTGGCCTTGAGGCTTTGTAAGTTGGACACCCCTGCTCATAGATAGTACAAAGACCCTATATATAAACATGCAAACTAACAAAACATATCTAGATACTGATATGCCTTGTACTACTTAAATCTAACAAAGCTGCAAGTATACAAAAGACATTGAATTAAATATGAGCTTAACTATACTTCAAGAATCATAAAATTGGAATAAATAGTCTTTGGAGTCACTCTTGTGTTCAACAACAAAGAATATGTATATCCCCCTGACTCTAAAGTTCGCTATATAATACTCCCATCATGCGTAAAGTTTACAGTTTGGTTGTTATTATATACAAAAAGAGGTTACCAAATAATAATAAATATCAAATATGCCACTATCACTTATCAGTCAGAAGTCAGATGACAAGATGCGATAGTACGTAGATACAAGGATGTCTTTCGCTGCCACTAGCTCTTAAACAGCATACAGGCCCGGTGTAAAAAGTCATAAACCGGTGTGTTAGGCCCTACATTTACAGACATGCACACACATCACCTACGTTTATCATTATGTAATTACCTAACCTAAGACCAAGAATACACTAATTATACAAACATTATTTACATACACTATAGATTTTACAAATATTACTGTATCATTAAAATCATTTCATTTTATAAATTCCCTAGAGTGACATTTGATTTTCGTTCTTGCCGAATTTGTCAATACTCAGGTAATAACAATAATTAAATAAAGTATATAATATTAGCTTTGGTAGGTACTAATATTTTCTATAACGATTGCTCATATTGTCTTATAACTTGAAATATGGGTTAAATCATTATTTTGTAATAAATCATTAACAGTCTAATCAATTTAGTGTTTAAACAACCTAGTTAATTTCTACGAACGTAATACAATCTTAAAACCAGATATCAAATTCCAATAAATATTTTCTGAATGCTTTTATTAACCGTTCTATGTAAATAGTTTATTGACATATAAAATATATATTGAAGTATTGATCTCTAACTGTTATGGCTTGTACCAAAAAGAAGACGTTGTACGGGCTTGCAGGAAAGTTACAGCACAAGAAGTTATAAAGATGTCATGCATACGGCGGCAGGATTTCAACTCTTCGTAAATATATAGATAAGATAATTTACTGTAGTTCAAATAAATCGACAGTGATAGTAGAAGGTCTACTTAGATACAACTGATAAGCCTGTTGAATGAGCGCATTCCAACTCAGATGGTCACTTAGGTTGATCAGACTTAAACCTTTACAATCTCAGGATAAATAAATTACTTTTTATAAATTGCATTTTGTGCCTTGTATCATGCATGTCCTTCATTCTGTATATGCTACCTAATTTTTGGTTCACTCTGTACATAGAGAACACTCCAGATAAGGGTCTCTCAGGTTTCCCACAACCGTATTCACTATGGGTGAGCCCCTGAGAATCTTATGTTCGCTTGTACCTTAATCCAAGGAATATTTATGTTGTATGTACTTAGAAGTCAGATGTGTCATCAGCAAACACTTTAACTTTCCCTTCAAAAAGTGCATTACATAGGGAATGCATTACTAAATAAAACAGGCCTTCAAAACAGAGCCTTGACGCACATCACAAACGACAGAAGCTCCATCACTGGAGAATATTGTGTAACAAGTTTTTAAAATATTTCTTGTTAATAATACAAGTTACACACGTCTAGCCTACAGGTACAATACGGATGATGGTTCACCATGTTTCGCCGACCATTTTGTGATATTTTAATGAGCTAATTTGTATTCTCCCATTTCGGTCGGACTTTTTAGTAGTTTAAAGGCAAAAACTTCGCAGTCATTATCGCCTTTCAGTATAGTATTTCCTACCTCAACACATAATACTGAAGTCTTGATTGTACTAAAATTAAACCAGTTTTCTTTACATTTTTAATATGCTCTTTATACGATAAATTTTGATCAAATCCTAAATATTTTATACCATTGACTTTTTACACTATTTTGCAAACAGTTTGTGCAAGAACGTAGGCATTCACTAAACTTATACTCAAACTGTTTGAAAGTCTTGCTTTATATCGTAATTTATAATAACGTACTTTGTTTTAATATTAATTTAGGCCTAATAAAATAAAGTATAATTTTAAAATCAATAAGACAATTTGTTTCTTGCATGTCAGAATCACATGTGTTGCATATTGTCACATGCATAAATATCACCAACATAAGCTGTACGTTTGCCTTCAAAAAGTCCATTGCACAGATTGTGTAATTTATAAATAAAATAGGCTCAAGAACAGAGCCTTGAGGCACATCACAAGTGACAGAGGCTACATCACCGAGTTTATTTGAGACTCTCGCATACTGCCTCTTACCAATTCTAGAAGCCCTCAAACCAATTATTCGCAATTCCCCTTATGCTCTGCATTGTTTGACAGGATTTCTAACCGATGTGGTTAGACAGTTGGACGTCACATACAACTCCTAGTACGCCGTTAAGACTTTAGGTCTAGGTCTTTCCATTCAGGTTGTGAATGGACTAGTTCGCCGGTTGATGGCCCTGAACTTCTTCGGAAAGTAGTTTTCCATGTGTTAACGACAGCTCAGTTAAGTAGTTACATATGACACTACATCATTCGAATAGTAATTATTTACACATATCCATAGTTTATTATTGGACTCGGATTTCTACTTGCCTTTAGGGTGTTAGGCCTACTGTTTCTGTTGCTGGTGCCTCGTCTAGACTGTGTAGCAAGTTTGTCAAAAACTCCTCCTTAGCGTACAGAATTTGATAAAAATCTAGCTTTAATATTATGAACCGTAATATTTATTACTTGCGATTTTGCCCACGTGTTAAGATCGTTAATCTTTACATTTCGTTAAAATTTGAACGAAATAGGTACAGACGATTTTGAGAAATTACGTATCAGTAACTTTTGTTTGTTTTTTTACCAATAAGTCAAGTTGTCAATACGTTTTGTTTACGTCCTTAGACGCTACAGATGAGAAAAATTTAATAAAAATCATTAAAACTGAATTTTTTCTTTTGGTAGCTACAACCAAATTTTCAACTATCACGAGATATATATGTTATTTAATAAATGTACACACAGGCATGGCCCATTTACTGTATGTCTAATGACAATATAGCCTACACACACTGTATAATATGCACACATAAAAAAGCTTTTAGAAAGAATGAATATAAAAAAGAACAATAGGCCTAATTATCATAGTTAAATTTTATTTAAAATATATAGTTCTATTAAATAGTAATAACAATAAAAAATTAATAATTCACATAAAAATGAAATTTTAAAAAACAAGCTCAAAAATAGTCTTCTAAAGGGTAAAGCGGAAATATATTTCGTGAAATATCCATATATTATATATTTTCATTATTTAAAAAAATTTCATCTAGTCTTGAGTTAGGTTAGTTATTCATTAAAATATGATCGCCAATTAATATAAAATAATTATTCAAAAACTTTAAAAAAAACATAATTACAGTTGAAATATACAGTTAAACTTATTTAGTTTAAATATTTAATTGACGCAATAGTAGTGAATTATCGAACTGTAAATTACAAGTGAATTACACCTTTAACCCTAGCTCTAGTTTAAATTTACCTGAATTTTATTGAAAAATAAAAAAAAAATTGTCTTTGGAAATACCTTGCATTTGCAAATTTTTGAAACATTTAAGTGTCTGTACCTCCTAAACAGTTAAAGATATCGAAGAGTAGCCAAAAATTAAAAAAAGACTTAAAGTAATGTGTTTTATCCAAAATCAATACAACAAATAGGGATTCTACAAGGAAATCTAGAGCTGACCGCCATATTGGATAAATGACGGGTGATATGAAAAATTTGATAATACATCTAGTTTTAACTTAGAAAATCCTGAGGGGTTACCTTTTAAAGTTTTATTGTAACCATTGTACTTATTGGATAAAAAACAGTGGTCACATCTGTTTCAATCGCTCTGTATAATATGGACAAATGAAAATGGTAAAGTAATTAACACATCGCTTCATTACATAGCGTTAAGAGGAACCTAGTTATTACTGTAGGCTTATTTAAAGATAACTAGACAAAGTTGTTTTAAACAACGTCAATCACATAATTTATGCATTCAAAACTTTGAAAGTCCTTTATCAGTAATCGTTGATAAATTGTAATTGTATCCTGAATTGAATAAACAAACATAAACGTCTGCCCTAAATAATGAATTTTAACCCAATTTGAACGTCTGTATTTCTACTAACTGGTTAGATCCTCTTTCATCTTCCTTATCAGGTCTCTTATGACCATGGTGACCAGATGTCCGGCTTTAGGAGGACATATCCTCCTTTTTAACGATTGTCCTCCTGTTCTCCCGGCTTTTGAAATGATGTATTGTCTGGCTTTTTTACGAAAACCAGCAGTAATAATAAAAAATAATGACAAGAAACATATTATCATTCTTTCTTGTGATAAATAATTCTGCAACCGCGGCGTCTTGTCGCTTGTCTTCATGTTTCTCCGCCTGCGCTTCGTACCGTACCCACACACTTGCACTGCATGGTGCCTCCCTCCAGTCCAGTCCCTCCAAAGTTTTTTGTTATTTTTAAGTAATAATTGGTATAATATTTAAGCAAGCAGAGTTAAATTTTCTTTTCATTCGTTATAAGAATACTTAATAAATATGTATTTCTACACAGTAAATATGTATTTTTAATACGTTTAGTATGAAAATACTACGAATAAAAGTTTCTTTAAAATGTATAAAGTGTATTTAAACATTGTCCTCTTTTTTGTATAAATGTCCTCTTTTTTTAGTCCAAGTGCTCTCCATGTAAAAGTTTTCCTCTGGTCACCCTGCTATGACCAACTCTTGTTTTCTTCCGAGGGTTAGGAGTCTTTATTTTTCTTCCTTTTCTTCTTATACAGTCGACTCTCGCTAACTCGAAATTCATGGGACTACAATTTTTCTTCGAGTTACGTGTAGTTAGACTTAGGCATAATTCGAGTTATAGAGGTCAATCTTGACTAAATTCGACTTACAGAGGTAACGAGATATAGAGGTAAACCAAATAAAAATTCGAGTTACAGAGGTAAAGAATATTGTACTGTACTGTACTTTATCCCCTCTAAAAACTAAACCTTTAACTGTATCAATATTACTCTATCAATAGAAAATAGGTGTATGTAGAGTATACATAATAAAATACGCGTACATACACGGTAAACAGTACAGTCCTTAAATTAATTTCACTGATTAAAAAATTCCGTAATCTTCTTCTGATTAAGACTGTTGGCAGCACGTTTGTCAATCATATTTTCGATTGAAACAATCGAAGTAAACACACTGTCTGGTGCATCACTGGTTTTTTTCTAAAAACATACGTAAAGTACGTACTGCAGCTTTGGCTTCTTTAAGTGTAATGTCTGCTGGCTCCTTTTCCTCGTTTTCTTCGTCAGAAGGAGCATCCTCATCGTTGCTCGAGATATAGAGGTAAACTTCGAATTGTGGAGGTAAAGTGCAAATTGAATTCGATTTATCTACTGAACTTCGAGTTATAGAGGTAATTTTTCTGTCTCTTCGACTTATAGAGGTAAAATATAACCGTAAAATTATTTCGAGTTATGTATTGTTATTTTTTCGACTTAGACCGGTTTTACCAGGGGGATTGAAAATAATTCAAGATATCGAAGATTTCGAGTTATCGAGGTTCGAGTTAGCAAGAGTCGACTGTATACCGATAACCTCATTTAAACAACAAAACTAACTATTTTAACCTCCTAAACACACGTTGTAATCAATTCATCTAAAGCTTGGCTCTACTGTATTTGAACAGAAGCGACACTGTAATATAAAACTAATTTTTCCTTCCGCTTATTAATCGGTATTCCACGCCATACTGTGCAATCAATCCAAGGTAGAATGAAATAACAAGTCAATTCCTAAGTGACGCATGTCTTCGGGCGTGTTCTGATTTTCATATTGCTAAATCATTTAAGCTACACGCTATGTCCTTCCCCGATCAAATATCTGCGGACGATCACAAATTGTGTCTTCGAAATGTTATCAAATTTTAATTATTATATGTACCAAATTCTCAATCCCTACATACAACAAAATGATTTGGAAAATGGATGATCTTGATTTTTGAGTGTTTGTACTCATATAGACGTAGTATACGGAAAGTTATGTGATGGTTAGGTTAGGTTAGGTTACGTTCTGAGCTTCAATGAATCCAAACAAGTGGTTTTTGGAATGGAATGATACACGTAGTATACAGAAAGTTATGTGATGGTTAGGTTAGGTTAGGTTACTTTCTGAGCTTCAATGAATCCAAACAAGTGGTTTTTGGAATGGAATGATACACGTAGTATACAGAAAGTTATGGAATGGTTAGGTTAGGTTACATTAGGTTAGGTTAGATTAGGTTACGTTCTGAGCTTCAATGAATCAAAACAAGTGGTTTTTGGAATTGAATGATACACGTAGTATACAGAAAGTTATGTGATTAGTCAAGAAATCGATGTTTTTTTGTTTGTCGATATATCCGATTTGTGTCCAGAAGAGTGGGTTTTGATAGGTCTGTCGTATGTCCTCTACATCCCAATACCGGAATCGTTTTAAATCAAATTTTGTATATATGCATATTTTAACCATCTCGGGACTTTTTAATTTATATTTTTCGAAATATGGGTGTAGAAAAAATTAAAAATTACGGTTTTCTCAAAGGTCCTATCCATCTAAGGACTCCAATTGGTCTCCAGCTAAACAAAAATATTGGTTCCTGAATTATCGGTAAAAACCCGAAAATCAGCAATAGGGGCTGTTTTGAAATTTATCAAAATTGGCTCTACCGATTTTGTTTAAATAAATATTAATGACACTAAATTGCAAGTTAAAAACATTACGATTCAAGAATAATTTGTAAAAAACGAATCTTGACCGCCGGCATTTGAACCTTGAGCTTTCGTCTCGGAACTTTTTGTATTTTTTTTATGACCATAAAAAAAACACGAAATTGCAATTTTTTTTTCAAATTTTGATTAAAAATCGTAAAAGCAAATCAGCCTCGTCTGCCCAATATATTTTTATCGAAAACCTAATATTGCTTAAAGTTTAAACTTTTTGTTTGCGGCACTAAACACCACAAAACTTTAAATCTCTAATATGGAGGCTCGATGTATGGCTCCCTTTATGATTTTACTTGGTGTCTGTAACCAGTTAAGGTAAAAGTTGTGACCACTTCTTCTCTCAGAGTGTCACTATAGTAAGTACGAGTTGGGCAATCCCGAGGTACCAACCTGGATCTACACTTTTTCATGTTGTCTTGAATTAGAACCATCTCTTTCATTTTTCCAATCCGGTATCCCATTACCAACTCTTGTTCTCTTCCCAACTTACTGTATTAGAGTATTCAAGGGCTAGGAGGTTCTTATTTTATCTTCTTTTTTTATAAAATGATGATGACCGAGAGGTTTTCGATTTTAAACAAAAAGAAAAAACCACTACTTCTCACATTCTCAAATGTTCTCACTAGGCCTCGCACATATGCAAAGCTACAAACTATGTTTTAAATCAATTCACAGATCAATTAGCCTCAAAACCTTGCAGCCTACGCATATTTACATATATGAATCAAATTTCTTTAGTATTTTGCAAAATACTTTAACTAAAAAGATAGGCGTCATTGGATGTCCTTACTTCAACGTGAATAGGTTCATAACAAGGTGAACGACCTTATACTAATAGAAAATAGAAGATTCATTTAAAAAAATGATATATTCATATCAGTAAGTAAGCGATATTGGATCTATGTTTTGTAACAAAAACACATCACATTGTTATTCGACCTGTAATAGTTCATATAAATATAATTTATTTAATTTCGTAATTGAATGGTTTCATAGTTACAAATTACGGACCATTACGGCCTCGTCTAGACTTTATTTCGACTTGATAGTAACAAAACTAGTCCATGCTAACCCGAGGACTTTTTGGAGATTGAGGTTGCTTAGTTTGATATGTATTGCATTAATCTGTTAATGCCTCACTTACTAAACAATAACCTGGCATATTCGGTGTAAGCAGTTACTTTTTTGTGCATCATCGCCCCCACCCCCACTCCATCCCAAAAAGGAATAAAAGAACTTTATAAAAGAAATAAAGACTCCTAACCCTCGAAATCTTTTATAGTGTCAAGTTCGGAAGAGAACAAGTAATGACAGGAAATATGACAGAGAGGGATATAACCCAAGACTACAGAAAAAAGGTGTAGATACAACTGAGGATTGGGACTGATCCAATTTCGGGACTGCCTCACCCGTAATCACTATAAGTGACCCTCTGAGGCTGTTACTTACAAATTTCAGTAATTATTGAGATAAAATGTGTGTTTTCTTTTTTGTCCAAAGGTGAAAATATCTGTCATATTCACCTTATAAAAAAAAAATTTAAGTAAAGATCCCAAAAGACAGATCCCCTAGCAATCAATACTCTAATACCGTCATGATCGCAAGAGAGAAGGGATGGTCAAGAGAGACCTGTCAGCAAAGATGAAAGAGAAGACTACATAAAAAAAGGTATAGATACAGTTAGGGTTTCTCGAAATAGGTAATCACTATTCTGATTGGGAGAAGTTACATGATATAGAGTGGTTGTGTTTTGTATGTACTCCTCAGTTTTGAACTAATTTATGGTTGTAAAACCTAACCGTTTGAGGCGATTCTGGACTATAATGAAAGGTACTGTACATAGTCTATGATAGTTATGACAGTTTTTTTGTGATCTGAGGTTAGTTTCAAAATTTACAAACAGAAAACCTGTAATAATTCAAGATTATGCAAGAGGGAAATTGGTAATATGTATAAAATTTCTGTTGACGAAACAAATATTTTACCGATTTAGTAGATAAACATTTTTGCCCTGGTGATCTGAACTTTGGATTATTGACTTAGGATTGATGTAGAACACATGTTTACACAACAATAGATAAAGTTGTCCTACAATATCTCAGATAAATAGACTTTTTTTAAATAATTATAATTAAGATTCATTGGATAATTTTGTACTTTAATATTTTTATGTTATTACTACATTTCTTTCTATATCACATTTACACATTAGACTAATAAATATTCTTATTAATTGAGCTTCTATTTTTAAATGTATAAAAAGAGCTGTGTTGTGGATGAGGACAGAGTTGTAGAATATGAAAAATGGTTTCATGTAATTAATTCAAAGTTTAAAACAGATATTGATTTCATGCTTTTTTCGAAAAGATATATTGGAAAATGTTTCATCGTATATTAATACTACCATAAATCTAAGAATGTTGGCCTATGTACCATTGACAATTGTAATAAACCTTTAGGCAGTATCAGCAACATGTAAGAGTTCAGCGAAAGAATGTAGCAGAAAAATGTCCTATCAACAAATATCCCTTAGATCCGTCACCATTCTGACCCTAGTCAACTAGAGATGTAACGCTCAAACAACTGGCCGCTCGGCGGACACAATCAAAAATGTATGGTGGTGTTAGGCGTGCATATAGAGTCAAAGGGACTGTCAGAGGTCAATATTATACTCTAAACACACTTCTTGAAGAAAATAATATACTCAAGAAAGAAAAATCCAACCTATAGTGTATCGTGGAGAATATGGCTAGAGAGTTTAACAACTCAACTGTTGAAGTTCATGATTTGCAGACTAAGGTTGTGACTTGTTTGAATGATTGTCTAAGCTACAATACAGAGTTTTATAAGATTATTTTTTTAGAAAAAACAAATTTCAAATGGTTCATCGCAGAAGACGCTTACCAACACAAGTATGTGGAATTACTAAAGTCTCCACACAAAATATTTCAACTATTGACTACTGGTGAGGTTGAAATAACAAATTAGAGCATTTCTTATCCTTATCATTTCTCATCTCAGCATGTCAACAAGAGTCACGTAAACACAAATAATCTAAGTGAAAAAAATCTTTTAGAATGTGAGCGGAGATAGATCTATGAAAATCAATAAATAACGAAAAGTAATAATTGTGGGAGACGGTCATGCTAGAAACTCCAAAATTTGGTAAATAACAATTACAGAGTCATAGGATATGTCTATCTTGAGTCGTCTATATCCTTTATTGTTGAAAGAACACAAGAAATCGCAAAAGATCTTGATCAACATTTTTTGCAGGAGCAAATGCTATAGTACTCGGTAAGAACTATTGATGAAGTTTTCGTTAGATAGAATTCTTCCAATTTAATTTCAAACTAAGGTTAATAATTAACACACCAAGCTCCCCCCGAACAGTTTGTTTAAAAAAAAAATCTAGTAAACAAACGGTACCAGATTATTCATAATATAAATTAAATTGATAATAAAAATATTTTTAATATATATGTGAATTTTATAAACAAGAGTTTTGACATCGCATTTTACACCAAGTGGACATTTACATCAATGGTTTTTTGAAATGGTGTCTGAAGTTATAAATCACCAAACAAAAATACTTAATTAAGAGGAAAACTGACCTACAGGGATGGTTGGACACAGTTAAGATCTTTAAGACAACGCGACGGCATGATGTGGAAGGTGTGAGTGAGGGAGTTACAAATAGTAGGAGGAAGGATAGATAGTTGATGTCTGGTACAATAGTTCTTTCTTTCGACAGTGTCTCTACAACTCTTCTTATTACTTCTAAGAAATATTTTTTATAGAACCGTATCTAGAAAAACACGATTCTGTTCATACCCTTGGTAATGATATAACGTTCCTTATTTCATGTTGTTTTGAAGGACCCTCTCGGTCATCATCGCCCCCCAAAAAAAGGACGAAAAAGCGTAAAATAAAACCCCTAATCTTCGAATATTCTTATATCGTCAGAGTCGGTAAAGAAGAAATGCATGATCGAGGTAAACCGCCACAAAACGTGATATCACGTTTATCTGTGTAACACGATAATTTGTATAATTTTGTCTCGTATCGCAATGTAAGAGATGTTTACCTTCAAATCGAATACTGTTTACGATAGCAAATATGACTTGAACAGATCACAAATCTTGGGAAGGTGAACACCAATTAGGATAACTCACCAACCTTCTCCTTCGATATATAATAAAGAATAACTATTTCTTTTCCAAAATGTTTTAATTCACGGTGGCTTTCTCCGCTAGGTAAATTAAAACGCATCGACTAGAATTTTCTGGTGATCGCTAGACGTGTAATCAGGAACTAAGTGTTGTAATGTAACAGAGTCCTTGGTAGACCCGTGTCCTGAGGCACACCTTTATACTAATAATAACTTACCGTCTTCCTGTGTATTTTACCTTCTTCATATATGTAGTATAGAAAAAGTTATTAATGCGCCAAAAAACGTATATCCGTTTTGAGGTCCTGTAAAAGTGGTTTTTCTTAAAAATTTAATCAAATTTAGTATGTGGGTATATTTTGACCATATTTCGGGATTTTATTTCTTTTTTTTATAACTTATAATTATGGAGGTAAGGAAAAAATTATTAAAATTGCTCTACAGATTTTAGTGAAATTTTGCTCAAGTGTAGTATCTAAGGACACTAAGAAAACTAACAACTATCGAACTGATATTTTCGGTTACAAATAGTTTTGGTTTTTGGAAATGACGAGTGAGAAAGTATGGGCAATGTTTTATCACAATTTATTGAGTAACGAAAGAACATTCTAAACAAACTTCCAAAAATGTTCACTTAGGTACTAAAAAAAAAAAAAAACTTGAATAAATTATAAGACGTACTACAGACGTTGTGTTTTTTACTATAATGTATGGAACGTAAAAAAACATACAGAATAAACCGTATTGAGTATTAAGGAGGAAGAGATATGGACAAAATTTAAATATCTAACATTTTTGTCTATAAAAAACGAGAAGAAAACAAATAAACTGTAAGATTTTTTTGCAGATTTTTTAAAACAATATGAAACGTAAAATTTTCTCTACATTTCTAGATATTTGATGGTGTGACGGAGAGAAAAATGTGTCTTATGTGACAGGATCTAAAAACAGGGATGAAACGGAGAAAAAAAAATATTTACAATAAATTAGTAAATTTAATTTTGATGTATAACAAAGAAGGACAAATGCACAAAATAAGTTTTTAGTAATCGATAAGGATTTTAGACTCGAAGAAACTCGGGGGTGGGGGGGGTCGGAATAAGTTATATGTAATTTTTAAAGTTATTAAAGTATAGGCCTGATAGATTTTTAAACTGTATGAAAAATGGGGGGGGGTCAAATGATGGGTGAGTAAGAAAGTTTGTAAAATATTTTTCCACCGTTTATTGACTTTTCTACTCCCACCATTTATACACTTTCTACTCTCACTATTTATAGAATTTTCTACTCCCACCTTATATAGACTTTTCTATTATCACCATTATAGACTTTTCTACTCCCGTCATTTATTGCCTTTTCCACTCCCGCCATTTATAGACTTTTCTCTCCCACAATTTATTGATTTTCTACTCCCGCCGTTATTGGCTTTTCTACTCCCACTATTTATTGAATTTTCTACTTACGCTATTTATTGACTTTTCTACTCCCACCGTTTATACACTTTTGTACTATCACCATTTATAGAATATTCTACTCCCGTCATTTATAGACTTTTCTACTCCCACAATTTATTGATTTTCTACTCCCACAATTTATTGATTTTCTACTCCCACAATTAATTGATTTTCTACTCCCACAATTTAAAGACTTTTCTATTCCCACCATTTAATGTTTTTCTACTCCCACCACTAATAATCTTCTAGTGTTTATAATTTTTTTAATCTAAACATATGCTCTTAGACGTCCTCAGGATGAACTGTTAAATAATCAGAAGATCCTATACTCTGTGAAGAATCTTATAGCTTAATTCTAAACATGAATCTGTCATCGTCTTTTTTATTTCTAAATTTAATAGCCTTGAACATTAAAGTAAAACAACGCGGTGACTGGTGTTACTGTCTATAAACTATTAAACTTGGTAGATGGTAATGTGTTGAAATCATAGCTGTCTAGAACATTGTCAGAGCAGATAGCAAGAATTACAACCAAATAAAATGTGTGTCGTTATAAATTTGCATTTTCTAATCTCATAATAATTATATCTTTTCTTTTGAAAAAAAATATTTATTGATACTAAAAATTTATTACTCTATAAGTCACAGTGAATGACCTCCGATAGTTACTCCATCCCGTAACATTGATGTATTAGTTAAATATAAAATTTACCTTTATTTCATTTCTAGTGTCAGAAGTAGGGGTTTCCATTGAACAATCAAATGACCTGTAAGAACTAAAGTCACCATCAAGTGACCGTTTTTGTGGGCTATAACTTTTGTCTCAAACATATTTTCCTAAATCCTCATTCTTCCTGATTCTAAAGCCCTAAAATCTCATTTTTTCTGATTCTACAGCCCTCTTCATTTTTTTCCCTAATTCCACAGCCTTATAACCTCATTCTTCCTAGTTCTACAGCTCTAAAACCTCATTCTTTCTTATTCAACAACATTGAAACCTCATTGTTTCTGATTCTACAAACCTGAAACCTCATTCTTTCTGATTCTACATCTCTATAACCTCATTATTTATGATTCTACAGCCATGAAACTACATTCTTTCTCATTCTACACTTATGAAACCTCATTCTTTCTGATTCTACAGCCCTAGAATCTCATTATTTCTGATTATACAGCCTTGAAACTACATTATTTCTGATTATACAGCCATGAAACCTCATTCTTTCCAATTCTACCTCCCTAAAACGTCATTCTTTCTGATTCTACAGCCATGAAACCTCTTTCTTTCTGATTCTACAGCCCTAAAACACATTCTTTTTGATTCTACAGCCCTAAAACACATTCTTTTTGATTCTACAGCCCTAAAACCTCATTCTTTCTGATTATACAACCATGAAACCTCATTATTTTTCATTCTGCAGTCATGAAACCTCATTCTTTCTGATTCTACAACCATGAGACCTCATTCTTTCTCATTCTACAGCCATTAAACCTCATTCTTTCTGATTCTACAGCCCTAAAACCTCATTCTTTCCGATTCTACAACCATGAAACCTCATTATTTTTCATTCTGCAGTCATGAAACCTCATTCTTTCTGATTCTACAACCATGAAATCTCATTCTTTATGATTCTACAGCCCTAAAACCTCATAGGAAAAAATGGTAGCGAGCGTTTAGCAACAACTAGGTGAATTAATTATCAGAAGCTCAAATATCAGATCATTTGATCTTCAAGTTGGTTTGGTTTTTCACGTTAATCGGAAATGACCAACAAGGTTGACTATTTTTAAAACGAATTGTTTATTGGTTAGTTTTTCCTTGTTGTTTAAAGGCAAAAAACCTTTCGGTCATCAAAAAAAGTATCGCCTTACAAAAAAGGAAGAAAAGGCTAAAATCCCCTCTCTATAGGCCTCGAATATTCTAATAGCTTCAGGGTCGGAAGAAAACAAGAGTCTGCCAAGGAATACCTTATATCAAGGAGAAATATCTAACTGAAGACTATACGAAAAAAGATCTAGATCCAGCTAGGGTCCCTCGGGATTGGCAAGTCCGCACTCACCAAAATGAGTCCCTGATGGAGGTTTTTGGTTTGACTTTGCCAAGTACAAAAGAGTCTCTATATTTTTTAATATTATATCTTTACTGAACACCAGAACACGGAAATAAACTGGTGGACTCTTTCTAAAACATCACACTCTGACTGACTATGTCCCCTTAGTACGTTAGAAACCAAGGTCTCAAAGTCCCCAATCTGTCATCTTGAGCAGAAACTTCATTACATGCGCATCTGTTATTCATAACTCTCGATAGATCCCACTCCAACTTAAGATCATAGAAAATTCTCTACTCTAAATCTTCGATACCCATAAATTGGTTAAATACGATTCAATCAGTCAATCCCCACTGTAAATATAACTACTTTATTACTTAAATAAATAAAGCCCATCACATATAACATTCCTACAATAAAGTTCAATACACATTGCCAATCAATACATTACAAAGCCGTCAGCCTAAGTCAATGTCAAGGTGGTATCGTGAATTGAATATTATGATTCTAAACGAGTCCACACTATTATTGATTTAGATTACTGCCTTCGTAAGTAAAAAGGCCCTAAATCCAATTTTTGTTTTTTGTTTTTTTTCCATGTCTGGATTCAGCGTGAAAATTACATCTGATTTTTGGTTAAAAGGCCTTGTATCCTCATATAAAGATAATTATAGCTAATTTTAACTAGGCCCTAACTCCATTATTGCCTAATTTTGTAATAAACAAGGGCCCTGTGTGTTTGCTCCTATATTAAAACACCCTATGCACACATTTTATTGGAAATAGGGTGTTTTAACCTCTTATCAGTTTCAGTGTACATGATGGTTTTTATGTTAAAATGCACCAACTCCACTGTCGGCACTATTAGTGGATTTAGGACCATCTTCCATCAAACAGATTGTATTATCAGCTGATTCCAAAACCATAAATTCAATTTGAATTTTGAGTTAATTTCTTTACATTGTTCTGGTTTGTGGTTAGTGTGAATTTGTTAAGCAAGCGTTTAAAAATGTCTGATTTAATTTGTGATTAGTGGTTTCTCTAAATTGTTTTCAGTGTTTTGAACAAGTGCTCTCGATTCAACATTCGCAATATATAAATAGTCTACGTATTAGAATTTAACAGACAAATTTGTTGTACAAATAAAAACCTTAGCTTTGGCAAAGGTAACAAACATTTATTGCATAAAAATATTTATACAGAGTGATTTGAAACTGCACGGCATCTCTAGGGAAATGATTCTGTAGATAAAAATAACATAGGTTTGGAAAAGTTTACTTTCCCGATTGTCAGCCATTTTGTGTTTAAAAACGACACTTTATCTTTGGAAGTAAATAAAATATTGGGTGGGGATTTGGTATTCGCATTATTTATATAAGCTTTTTCCAATACACCAGAAAACCAAGACTTATTTTCTAGATTTTCAAATATGGCTGATTTAAAAATTTTTTTGTAATGTCGAATATCTCCAAAATTTAAGGTTTTACTCTTTTAACGAAAGAAAAAAATGCCTTTTTTTTTTATTTTTCTGTAGCTCACAAGATAATCTAAAAATTAATTTGCTTGATAATTGTGTAGCCTACAACACTCCAAGAATAGACTAAAAACAAAATATTTTTGAATTCCGATAATTTTTATCTCCAACTCTTTTTTATTTTAAGCTTTAAGAATCGAATAAGACTTTTAAAAAAAGTTCCTACTTGTATGGTATTTGTTTTTTATTGACATTATTTATATCAATGAACTCGGAATTTAATTTTTCGAATTGCATTTTTCGACTACATATTTTAAAGAGTTTTATAATCATTTTCTAAAAAAAATAGAAGAGATAAGGTTCTGGGAGCTATTCTGTACAAATTTTCAGGTCACAAAACGTACAGGACCACCAAATTGCGTTCTTAATTTATACCTCGTGAAACTCAATATGGCCGCTATTTTCTGTGGATAAGAAATCCGGGCGAAATATTTCGCTGCCCGTATAACTCGCTAATGATGCGTTTTTGGACCTATGTTTATTCTGAACATTTTATCTCATTTTAGCTCTAGAATGAATTCCCAAGATATTGCCGTGTAGTGCCAAATCATCCTGTATAAGTTTATGTCTACAATACAAAGTTCTACTATATTTGTGCATAAAACTAGCTTACTATCTAATACATAAGCTATGATCTTAGATTTGTTGGCAATTATAAATACATTTTCTATTTTTTAAATTATCAAATTGGAATTAAAATACAACATTTAAATTTATATGATTTTAGAAACAAACAAAATTAATAAGACTAAAGAAAAACATCACAAAAACGAGTGACTGAAAGTAGTGTTACTAGGTTGAAAAATATGTAATTTTGTCAAGCATTAATGACTGGACGAAAATGTTTGTTAATTAAAAAAAAATCGTTGTAAACAACAAAAATAGTTGTTAATAATTACAAAATTCTATCACTTTTTAAGTCATCTTCGAGAGTTTTCGCTTATTTATTTGATCATAATAAATAAACAATTTTTCATATAACAATGTGAACTTGCAGGAATAATAAATAAATGAACTTCAGAAAGCAGGAATATAAAGAAATGAGTGTTTAAACATCTTCATCCTCAACAAAATAACAACTTGTATTATACAATAGTAGATAATACACCACTGTACCAAAACTTTCACTGCTCTATTTCAGACAAACTCTGGTCGTAGTTGTTTACACAGGAAAGTTGGTGTAAACATAAGTTCGGAAACGTTTTGTTATCAGTCTGTAAATTTTGTGTTGTATTTTAAAATAACGATAATTATAGAAATTATTAAAATTTTTAGTCAAAATTTCGTATATGCTAAGTTTTAACAGTATAAAAAGAATCAAAACTTTGTTTAAAATTTTCAAAATAGTGGCTATTTACATTTTTCTTGTTCAATGATTTTAGAGATATTCAATATTAAAAATTCCAAACCTGTCCTTTTTGACAATTTATAAGATAAAGTTTTGATCCTTGATATACTAGTAAAACACAGCATACAAAATGTGTATACCAAATTTCGACTTAAAATCTTATCACTATTAAAAAAAAAAAAAAAAAAAAATGGCCGACAAATGGATAACGAAACGTTTCAGGACTGATGTTCAGATGAACATTTTTCATTATTTTGGTTCGAGGATTACACCTGTGGAGTATGTCATCTTCCTCCTGGGACATCATGTGTGTTTTTGTAAGTGTTTTGACAAGAACCCAATCCACTCCACCGCATATGACAGTCCTGTTTTCAACAACGGTATGTGTTCAAATATTGTCTATACCAACTGTACTTTAACGAAAAGTGTCCATTTTTACTGAAGATATTTCAAGGATTGAAAACTTTGTTGTGAATTTGACTCTGTATAAAACTTAAAAAACATAAATAAAAGTTATAAATATGCAAAAAATATCGCTCGTATGGAGGCCCTCCTAGTCGAAGGCCAGGGACCTTCCGATATCTTCGGCTGGCTCCGGTACATTCCGCCGAGCGGTCAGTGGTCTGAGCGACGCATCTTCAGTTAACAAAGGTCAGAAGGATTTGGCAGGTCTAGGGGGTCCCGCTGAACGTCACATTTGTCTTCCATTAGAGATTTCTAAGATAGCCCATCATATGTTAGATTAGCTTCGAAATTGACATGTTTTAGTCACCTTACTTTAATTTCTAAAATTTATTTTCAAAATTTTAAAAAATAACAAAAATAACAGACATTTTTTCGATTTTTCCGAAAAGATTTATTGGAAAATGTTTTGTCGTATATTAATACTACAAAAAATCCATGTACCATTATAAATAAATATTGAGCTTAACTTGTGAGATAATATTAGATAGAAAAAAATCGAACACAAGACCTCACAAAAGTTACGTTTATTTAATCAAACGCGTTTCAACGACAAAGTCGCCATCCTCAGTGATACATGAGCTACAATACCAAAACTATAACTCATAACTATAGCTCATGTATCACTGAAGATGGCGACTTTGTCGTTGAAACGTTATTTTTGTGAGATCTTGTGTTCGAGTTGTTTTCTATCTATGTACCATTTACAAAAATTATAAACCTTGCCCATGTATAAGAATGCAAGGTAGAGGGAGCTAAAGAATATAGAAAAAAAAATGTGCCGCTCAGTGCCCTTCTGATCCTTGTCAACTAGAGTTACAGTGCTCATAACAATGGCCCCAAGGCGGAGACAACCTGGTAATTTCCAAATGTTAATGGCTGTAATGGCTGTTTTCCTGAAATGCAATGAATATTATTTCACTTTTAGGTTGTGAAATCACAGTCACTGGTTTAAAATATACAGGTATAGCAGTGATTTTAAAATCACTCCTTAAAATCGCTGTAATTTGTCTGAAGCAATCACAGCTTTCACCATCACTACTGTTCCCCCAAAAACTGGTTTCATGTTTCCAGTCCTCGTTATATTTTCAATGTCTTTATCACATGCCGAGGTCAGTCGTGCGATGTTATTTTGACATTTTTGTCTCGTTCAACTTGAAATATTGGGGGGACAATATGGTAACGTAAGACCCACGCCACTATAACTGGAAATTTAATTCTTTCCTTTACGTGCTGTGAATATTTATATGCGCTCATTTGTATTCACATTGGTTCTACGTTACAATGCGTCAGAATTATCCAACCTACTGTAAGCCAAGCTGGGTCTAGATTAAATTTTTAGATCAAGCAGCACAGCTCGGCTTATAACCATTATCACATTTAGTGTTTATTGAAGGGCATTGTCGATAAACCCGTTGTAGATCCCACTACTGAGACCTTATAGGTTCGTCCTATCTGTAAATAATTAAACGTTTTCTCTGTACAGTAATCTGAATTAAGCTTCGTTACTTACTGGCGGTGTCGGTGTCACAGGGTAGTCTTGAAAACTTCTACGACTTGCGGCTTATCATTTTGAGAGAGATGTTTTTTCTTTTGCAGAAGGAGAAAATCTTTCATAGACAATAGAATATCTGTGCTCCGAAAAAATCAAGACTTACTCCTATCTTCATAATGTTAACATGTGTTCCTTTTTCTCAGAAACGGGTTAAAGATAAGTTTAAAAAATTACTAATTAGATCTTTGGACACAACTGGAAATAAAAACTGTAATCCTAACGTAGCTTAAAAATGGGTTGACATGCAGTTCCCCCGGCTGTTGAAGGAATTTATTAGGGTCGATAATCTTGCCCCCCCCCAAAATGTCTGCAGTTCCCCCGGCGGTCACTCACAACCTAACCTAATCTAACCTAACCTAGCCTGAAGTAATTCTTCATCTTCATTACTAACTATACGAATACTGTTTAGAGCATCATGATATATTCTTCGGTAGGGGAGGTAACTGTTGCCATTTTTTCTTGTACAGGTTATTTTTTATTGCATTATATCATTTATTTGTTGCGTTAGCAAATAACGTTAATACAGAAATGACCGCCGAGAGAACTGCAGTACACCCAAAAAGGGGCTCCGGGGGAACTTCAAATACCCTTCGAGGGCTGCCCCTGTCCGCCGGGGGAACTGCAAAACTCCCTAAAAATGTTTAGTACATTTTTTAAAATAGCTTGAGGTTATCAAAGTGGTTTATAGTTCTGTCTACAGAAAACGTTTTCCTGAATAATTTAAAAGAACATTCGTTAAGATATCTCTTTCCATTCCTGAAAAAAATGTACATGTGCTCAGAAAAAGTAAACTTTCAGAAAAAAAAAGCAATAAACTAAAAAATGTAGGATAAAACTATTTAATAATGCCATTTTTCCTTTCAATACATTCCAGGACCATATATGGGGTTTCCTCTTTATATTCATCTTCAATTTTCCTCTTGAGTTTATGCATTGACACCCTTATTATTATTTTGTGTGTGCTCATTTTGACACTTTTCGGTTTTCGCGATGCTATGTGAAACTTACACTCTGTCTTTTGGGCATAGGGCGTGCTGTGGCCTCTTATTGGATGATGCTAAGTGGAAATACTCAGCCCAGACTGCAGCTTGCCTGTCTCTGGCAGAAGACAAGTTTCTCAATATAGCAAGTTTGTAGTATTCTTGTATTTGTAGGATTGTGACGTTCGTTAATCGGGTTCCCCCCCCCCCACTCTACTTTCATCTGGTTGCACAGGTTTTTTTGTTTCAAAAGTTTCAGTTTAGAGCCCATTTTTTCTGAATATGCCCCATACATGTAAAACATTGAAAAACTAAATAAATAAACCAGTTCTTATTGTATGTAATTACTGTATGTAGAAACCTAGGCAATAATCATGGTGCTCAGTGCCCCAAACGTACAGTTTGGTCCTAGAACTTAATTAAACGCTAGTTCTAGAAAAAGGAAAAAAACTTTCGATTACAGTAGATACATAAACCATTTTTTAAACAGGAGATTGTGGGCTATAATTTAGAACAAAAAACAGAAATTCAATTTGTTTTCAAGATTTCAGGAAAGTGACCCCCTTGAACCACACTGTTCCTGGTTGAAGATTTCCTGGTTATTTTTCACTGTTGTTTAAAAACTAAAAGCCTCTCGATCATCATCGCCTTATAAAAGGGGGGGGAGAACATAGAATAAATACTCTTAGAACTTGAATACGCTAATATCATCTGGGTCGGAAAAGAACAGGAGTTGGCCAACAAAGAAGTGATAGAAAATGTGAAATAGAGGGATCTAACACAAGACTACTTTAAAATGGTGTATATCCAGCTAGTGGCCCTCGATAATGCCAAGCCCGTACTCAATATACCCTGTAGGACCCTATCATATATGATGAGGATTCAGGAATAGGTCTTCTATCATCCAAGCTAAGGATTATAGAAAAAGTATACGACAAAAAGTGTCGTGTAGGCTATTTTGTATCGGTGTGAAGAGCGAGGTTAATAACTTGGGTGGTCAGAAAACCTCAGGGCAGATGCAGGAACTCAGGTGAAAGGCGAAGCTGATCGAAAGAGCAGACTAGTAATGTGATAGCATATAAGGTTAGGGATGGGAGTAGCTTACACATACCTTATGCACAATTTCTATCAGACCTTGCATTTAACATACATGACATCCCACATTAACGAATTGAATTCGAAGCTACAAGGAAAGCATCAGAATATTGTCAATTTATATGGCCACATAAAATGATTTAAAAATAAAATTAAGCTTTTCAAGTCTTCACTAGAAAAACATGAGTTTTCATTTTTCCAAGCGGAAAGAGCATTTTGAAGAAATGAAGTATTTTGAGGAAGTTTCATATTTAACTCATATAACACAATATAATACATTGACACAATTGCGGAAGAATTCGAAAACTGGTTTAGCGACTTTAAAAAACTCGAAGGAGGAAATTCAGTTTTTACTCAGCCACTTACTATTTCTGTTGAGAACGTAAGGAGAGCAGACCTTCAACTGAAATTATGTGATTAGCAGTTACATTCTTTTTACCAGGGAAGAATAATTAAGGACTCAATAATTAAGTGGAAAGATTTGTTGTTAGAAACAGGTAGCGTAGTGAAAAAGTACACTTGATCTCCTTATAATGGAAGAGAAAAACTGGTATGCGCTTCATTACTCTGTTCTACAGGTAAACCAAAATCAATTTAACTGTAACAGCAGTAACTACTTGTTGAAACTCCATAATAAGGATAAAATAAGCACTAAGCTACAGTTTCAAATGTATTTATTTCATCCTTAAACCAAAATCACTTAGAAAAGTAGAACTTGAAACTGAAGTGCCCAAATATTCAGGGAATAGTATCGTAAAGAAAATCAAAATTAAATTTGTTCTAAAAGAAAATTGTGTTTTGTACCAAATTACGTTTGTAGCTATAAAAGTTGTTTTTCCAAACGTAACAAAAGCGGCACTTTATTTCAACAGCTGTTTTTTTTGTGTGTGTGTTGCGATTAGTGTTAATGTAGAGTGTAAGTGAGCCTTCTTTTAGAGATTAGAAGCTAAATGTTTGATGGGGGTTACGGAAAACTTATTATCACATCAGATATTCATATCAGCGGATATCAGCTTATTAGAGTTATTATGGAGACAACACGGGAAGTCTGGCTGAGTAATCTCCCTATTAATTTATGCTATTATACTATTGTCGTCTCATGTTTTTATTCAATGGTTTTTGGTAAAAACTTGAAGCTCACTTTTTATTGAAATCAAACCGTTTGTTTTCTTCGATCAAGTTTACAATTTGTTATCTAGCTAATGCCTCTTTTTCTTGAACTTCTACATTTTACTTATATATCGGAGTCTTTTACTTATATATCAAGCAATACGTCATACAAGTTTTCGGGCAGTCTAAAGTCCCTGCAATACAGCTGTTCGATGAATACCACAATTTTAATACCGTAATTTAGCGGAAGTAACCTAATACAATCTCACCTAACTTAACCGGATCTAACCTAAATACCTGCCTGAAAACATCAGTCGAATATTAGCATTAACGTTTTGGACAAAACCTTTTACTATTTATAAATGAACAAAGGCAAGACTGAACTCGAGACTTTTATATTTTGTCATATATTGGAATTTAGTCAGTAAGAAAAGTTTGATGTTTTCAGTTTCATCATACAGGCCTTGAGTGGTAGGGGAGATTACGCCACCGGCACAGATACGTTGCATGGACTGAAGATGTTGGTAAGAACGAACTGTTTAATTTTGAATGGAAGCTTTCGTAACTATTAGTGGTTCTATTACAGCTGGGAGAAAACTGAACTGGTGGAAGTTGCCTTAGGAGAAATATAGTTTTAAAGACCCTACTGCTTTGCGGATTATTGATTCAGAATCTATAAAAACTAAATACATAGGTAAAAAACATTATCACTAAACAACCCTGACCGTAACTCATACTATATATTGTGGGAACCGAGTTCACTTGTCTCTACTCTTCCAGCTTCAACCAATCTGTGTCCCTTATAAATAATGTAAAACAAAAAATAAATTAAAGACTGATAAGATAAAGAATTATTATCTGGCATATGACGCAAACGGTATACCCTGCAATATGCGGTGGGTTATCTTTGTCAACACTGATAACATGTCTACTTCCACGTAATGTTTATACTATGCTTAACTACTAGCTAAGATATTATGCATTTATGTAACAACACACTGATTGGTTCTAAATGGACCAAGTTAACAGAACGTTAGTTACATCTGTCAAAGTAGTTTTATTAATAAATAAATATAAATTTTCAAGTTAGAGTACAGTGTATCCAAGAAGTGGTTTTCGTACTTAGACAATAAAAATATACTTAGAGAATAAAAGTATACAAGTCGATACATCTTGCTACTTACCCACCCCTATTATGCATGTAATAGAAGCAGATCTTTTAAATATAACGCCTAAATTTTGATTTCTTTGGCCTTGTAGGAAATGTTAATTTTATTGGTAGATCAAGGAGTCTTATCCAGTAGGGTCTGTAATTTAGAATATAACTACTATCTTGACATCGGCTAGGCTCTTCTCAGGTGTATTTAAAGTCTCCACTCGCTTCGCCGTGGCCCTAGTGGGTGTCGAAGTTTTACGTATGTGAAGAGTCGTCGCTCACTACGCTCGTGATTAGGGAGTCTGGGTTCGAAATTACATTTTCGAAAATAACTTCTCTATTTATCATCGTAGTGAAGTGGAAATCACGAGGGAACAGAGCTGAATCTACAGTTTTTTCGTATGGTCTAGGGCTAGGGTTATATCCATCTCTTTCATTTTTCCTATTATCAGGTCTCTACCAATTCTTCTCTTACTCCGACTCTGGCGCTATTATAGCATTCGAGTGCTATAGGTATTTATTTTAACCTCACTTCTCCTTTTTTAATAAAGTGAATATGACCGAGAGGTTTTTCGCCTTTAAACAACAGTATAGACCACTTAGTGAGGTAGGGTTGATACCACTACAAGCTGAATGTAAATATTTATGTAATTTATTATGTTAAACGTTAAATAACACGAGATATGAACAAAAACTGTTTACAAAGTTAACATTTTCAATTGTATTTTTCTGAATTTCAAGAGGGTTTTACATGAATCAAATTTTATGTCTTTATCTTAATTTTTGTGACAGTTTTAGTGTGTTTACGGACGTGATAACGACTACGGACGGCATGTCAAAAAACACTTTTTCGGTTACCTGAGGCGGTGAAACGTGAAGATCAATCAAAAAAGAGGTCGAAATGTTTGCAATTACCAAACTTAACCTATACTTCCTATATTAGGTAACTTCGTTTTACTATTACTGTGTAACATACTCAAACGTGAAGCCTAAATGTTAAATGTTCAGCGGCAGAAGCTCATTCGGTTGAGTTCGCACGTACCAATCCCAAGGAACCCAGCTGGATCTGCACCTCATCTTTCATCTTTCCTATCAGATCTTTTTTGACCAATTCTTGTTCTTTTTTATCCTGACGTTATTAGAGTATTCTATGGATGGTCGTGTCTTTATTTTATGTTCTTTTCTTCCTTTTTTTTATAAGGTGATTCCGAATTATTTTTCACTTATAAACAGCAAGGATATCAATCTAAATATTCAAATTAGTAACATAATTCGTGTTAGAATGTAAACAAACCCGAGGTCAATACCCGGTTAGGTTAGGTCTATTTAGAAACTCTTTATTGAATGATCTTTCACACTTAGTTCCACTGTCCAGATAAAGTAATTTCCATTTATAGTTAGGCCTACTAAGCCCAGGTGGGTAGGTCAACTAAGAATGGTAAGTAACCAGTTCAAGGTGACTAGGAGAATATGTTAACTGCATTCTAACTAAGAATGACTGAGACCTGGATCTCCTTCATCCAGTAGCCGCTGCTCTAGTCAACAACTTTAACCATTTATACAAGAATTTTAATGTTCTTTTTTTTTATGGTGCGTTGTGTAATCTTTTTCAATGTGTAACAAACTAAAATAATTAAGTAAATTGAACGATCGGCATACAATGGTCCATAAAAGTTCTCACTCGCCTAACCTCAAAAGCAACAATAATGTCAGTTCGGTAATTATCAACCAAATTGTGAAAATGAAATGGGCGCTGTTTTGAAAATAATAATAATAAGGCCTAAACTTGCGTCGCTTGTGCCATAAATGCGTCCTCAGTTTATAACATTTTTTTTTTAATTTATTTATTTTATTGTTGTTTAAAAATGAAAAACCTTTTCGCACATCATCGCCTTGTAAAAAAAGGAAGAAAGAAAGAAAATAGATCACTGGAATAGCGTCATGTTCAGAAGACAACAAGAGCTAGTCAAACCTGATAGAAATGATGAAAGAGAGGGATCTAATCCAAAACTAAAAGAAAAAAATGTGTATATCCAGCTTGGATCCCTCGGGATCGCTATATTGAGTCCCTGAGGTTGTTGACCTCATTACAGTCAAGGTTCACTTTTGTTTTTGTTAAATACAGATTTTTTTTTTTTTCGTTCCGATGTTCCACACGGTTTTGAGTCATTAATGTTCACATCGTAATATTTTTTAAAGAAATCTGTTGAACCGATTATGACAAATTATAACACTAAGATGGTTAACTTTGTTTTGTTTTTACCAACAAGTAACTAACAGGCATTTTTGGACACATGGCGACCTTACGTTTATTTTGGCTCCTTGAGCAAAATTTGATCGAACTCGGTTTTGCCGATTTCGAGAAAATAGTAATTTTGTGTATTTTCCTTACGGCAGTTATCCCCAAAAATTTTAATAATCAAACAAATGAAAAATTGACCGAAACGGCCAAATATACTCACAATCCAAATTTGATTAGAATCGGTTCACGCGTTTTGTCTGTAAAGCACTGCACATACAAGAAACACGCCTCAAAACGGATATATAGGCTAAAAACTAGACATCGGTATTTTTCACCCATTTCAAAGCTATCCGTATATGTGAGAAAGAAAACACTGAATAAAAGAAATTATTTTGAAAAATAAAAATAAAACATGATGAAATCGGAACATTAAATATTTCAAGGTCGTAAAGCAGTGTGGGGTGAGGTACTTTGTACAGCTTATATTTTAATGATCAAAGTAAAAGTAAAATGACTGCAGCCACGGCCGAGTTAACACCAAGTATAAATTAATATGAACTTGGCTCCCTAACACACATAGAAACCTTACCCAATATGTAATTTGCAATGATTCTAGATAAACGTTAACTTATATATAAATACAATAAACTAAGTAAAAACATTGCACAGACTCTTCAATTTACACATCCCTAATAAAAACGACCCAAAATTAATCGTTACTGAAAATGTCTTCTGATCAACTGTTGTTTCTTTCCGATCCTTGCGCTATTAGAGAATTCCAGGGTAAGGGAACTTAATTTTTAAGTTCTCTTCCTTTTTAGGATCCGTAGGTAAAACCAAGAAACCTTATAATTTCACACGCGTGTCTGTCTATCTGTAAGTCGCAACCCGTCTATACAAACAAAACGATAAATCCTACACATATTTCAAACTTTACATTTGTGTTCTTTGTATTGTCCCACATATAGAAAAATATAGCAATAACACAAAAATTACCTTGGGGTAGTTAAGGGCAAAAACAATCGATTTGAATTTTTTTTTTTAATATTATGTGTGGACGTTATTCTGATTACTAATATAACTGTATCTTCAATTGACGAAAAAATTATTATTTTTTGGATAAGCCAAATTTAAAGTGTCAGATATCATGTTCCCCCTCCTAACTTGAACACGACGTGACCTACAAAAATTTGGGTTTTAAATTAATTTACAGTGTGAAATCATATCTTAAAGTTTTTTGTGCGACAAATACAACTTAATTTAACCACGCAATGAGAAATCCATATTTTAAAGCAGTTTTTGTCAGATATGAGACAAACAATTCAATAGTCATTAAAAGATGAAACACAAGCTCCAGAAAGCTATTGATAAAGTTAGTATCTGGATACAAAAATGGAGATTAAGATTAAATGAAGCAAAATCAAGCCATGTAAATTTTACCAACAGAAAGATAAACCCAACACAGGTTATAATAAATGGACACTTAATAGCCCCTGGAAATACAGCCAAGTACCTAGGAATGACACTTGATGCAAAGATTCATTGGAAGGAGCATGTTAAGAAGAAGATTACAGAGCTGAATATTAAATTCAGGAAAATGAATTGGTTGCTTGGTAGGAGATCAACATTAGATCTACACGATAAACTTCTAGTATATAAGCAAATATTAAAACCAATTTGGACTTATGGGATACAGCTATGGGGCTGTACCAAGAAAACAAATGTTAAAGGTATTCAAACATTCCAAAATAAGGCTCTGAGGAGTATGGTTAACGCGCCATGGTTCGTGCGAAATGATGATCTCCATCGTGATCTCGGGATGAGTACTGTCTCAGAAGAAATTAAGAGATATGCAATCATGCATAAGAATAGACTGCAAAAACACGAGAACCCTGAAATGCTCCGTGTAATCAACAACACAGAAGATGTGAGGCGCCTGAAACGAACTAAACCTCTGGATTTGGTGAACGAGATTGTGTAAATAAGTAACCGCATGAACTTTGTGTATAAAATATAGGACTCCATCAGTGGATGGTCTTCCAAACACTGCTTTCTTTAATATGAAATGTTAATTACTTGATAAGGCAAACTTAGTTGTAATTATTAATAAATAAATAAAAAATATAAAAAATTAAAAGATAGATTGCATTTTCATTGATTTCTTTTTATTACGGTCCGTAGGTAAATCCTAGGACCCTGTAATTTCACACGCGTGTCTGTACAATTTAAACTGCCGCATAAAACACTTCGACTTTATAAAAATAACTGTCCCTATATGCCTACAATATAGGGAACCTAAGTCGTGTGGTTTCAGCACACGCTTGACCCTTTTATTTGTTTTTTATAAAGCAAAGATAACCGAGACGTCTCCTCTCTTAAAAAAACAACAAAACTTCATCGACAAAATAGGAAGCGTGGAAATTTTAAATAGGAAACGTGGATTTTTGCTCAGGTTCAAACATCATACGAAAAACTTTTAGAAAACAGTTCAAATTTTTGTTTGAAGATTTTTGTACAACTTCTAGTTATGTATCGTTGTGACTGGAAAAATGGATGGAATCAGCTGCTAGAAATCGCTGGAGAGAACTCTCAAAAGAAAAGCTGTATGAGTCACTGGTTCGACCAAGGTTCGCTGCACACAGTAAACAAAATAAAAGGAAAATCAGAAAGCAAACAGAACAAAAGGAAAGCTGTATGAGTCACTGGTTCCAACAAGGTTCACTGCACACAGCAAACAAAATAAAAGGAAAATCTCAAACCAAACAGAACAAAAGGAAAGCTGTATGAGCCACTGGTTCCAACAAGGTTCGCTGCACACAGCAAAAAAAATAAAAGGAAAATCTCAAACCAAACCGAACAAAAGGAAAGCTGTATGAGTTACTGGTTCGACCAGATCAAAAACTCTTTAGGTTCGCTGCACACAGTAAACAAAATAAAAGGAAAATCTCAAACCAAACAGAACAAAAGGAAAGCTGTATGAGCCACTGGTTCCAACAAGATTCGCTGCACACAGCAAACAAAATAAAAGGAAAATCAGAAAGCAAACAGAACAAAAGTAAAGCTGTATGAGTCACTGGTACAGCAAGATCAAAAACTCTTTAGGTTCGCTGCACACAGTAAACAAAATAAAAGGAAAATCTCAAACCAAACAGAACAAAAGGAAAGCTGTATGAGCCACTGGTTCCAACAAGGTTCGCTGCACACAGCAAACAAAATAAAAGTAAAATCACAAAGCAAACAGAACAAAAGTAAAGCTGTATGAGTCACTGGTTCGACCAGATCAAAAACCCTTTAGGTTCGCTGCACACAGTAAACAAAATAAAATTAAAATCACAAAGCAAACAGAACAAAAGGAAAATCTTAAGATTCATGACAAGACAAGGCGTTTTTAAGAAACATCTGAATACTGTGGGATTAATCCAGGGTAACTTGAAATCAAGACTGTACAACCAACACTCAGAAACTGCTCAAAACATACTTCTAAAATGTGAAGCATTAGGACGTAGAAGATGCAGAATCTTTGACCCAAATAGAAGATTTAACCCTAAGATAGAAGATTCGACCCTACATAAAAAACTAAACAAATTCTATACCTAACCAAGGGTATAGAACTAAGCTAGATAGAGCAATCAGGACGTACACAAAAAGCCTTATAGATTGAGGTGTCTATAGGGTAAAACCCACTTCCAGAACTAATAATAATATCGTTGGTTCCATTAAAATAAATACTAAGAGTGAACACCCACGGATCTATGAGTGATCACCTGAGGGGGCAATTAAAGAAGTCTACAACGCAGTGATCGATGAACTTGAATGTTTGTGAAATCTTACTTTTAATTTTAGATATAACGACAAATTTTGAAGAAAACACCAATTTATAATTCGTAGAAATGAGAAAACCATTACGAAGATTGGTTGTTGACAACTACTTCGGTGTCTAATATTGGCAATTTCAGATTTGTGTTTTCTACAATTGACAGTTTCCTCCTATTACATCATTTTATTTTTACATTGTCATAAGTTGAATTGGTTTCCACATACTTAGTACGTCAATCAGGGGGTAACGCCTAAATATGACATTCTGTTCATTATGTACAATAAGGCAAATATCAAATTAAAACTGTTCGCTGTATCACAGATTTGAGAAAACAACTTGCATTCTCAAAAGATCTATTGTTTAGGATTTTTTTTAAATATTACTGTATATCAAAAATAATAACATTTTTTTAAAGCTTACAACATACATTTGAAACAAGACATTCTCTTTTATCATATCACACCGAAATTATCTAATAGTATTGCAAGTAGAAATTCTTATTATTTGGTGTATGTTGTCTGTAGAAACATTCCTGATTTACTAAGGGGCAACAGAGTACCGGTGCACAGTAATATTACAAATTATAAACGTCAGGTTGTTGGAAATAAGTAGGCAAATAGTTCGTCTAATCTGTTTGTATCTAACAATAGTTTCTTATCTCAAACAAAAATGTATGTGTATGATTTTTTTTTTAAATTTTCGATAAGTATCATTCTTTGTATTAGGTTAGGTTAGGTTAGGTTAGGAGTCCTATGCGACTGTTTTCTTAATTTGTTACATTAATCTTGTAAATTTGTATTTTTCTGTGTACGTAGGCTATATACAGTGTGGTTTTAAAGTCAATTTCCCCCTATGTTTTACACATTTATATCGGATGTTTTTAAACTAATACCACCCATCTAAATATAAAAAAAACTAACTTTTTGTAAGTGAATCGCCCTCACAAAATTGAGCATCAAGATGTTCCACCTTAAAAACCTACACATAAAACAAAAACAATAACATAAGTATTGAACAACAATAACATAACATCCTCTAAAAAGGCCCTGCAAACAAATTCATAATTACAACAAAATGCAATTAACAACAATTAAAACAAATACAGTGCTGTTAAAGGGACCTGCAACGATTAAAAAAAATAAAATTAAAAAAACCCATTTCAATAATAATAACAATACAACTAAACATAATATTACACAGCTGTAGAGGGGCTCTGTAGCAATGGAACCAAAAAATAGTTGTTTTTTTTTTCAAATTTTATTGAAAACTTTAAACGACATAAAAAGAACAACACCCGATCAAGGATCTGAGCATTATCCCCCGACATCGACTAAGTGGAATTGGGCAAGACAAATGTCCTACGCACATCTCTCAGAACAACAAAATCAATGAGCATGTGCTTAATTGACAACACACCTTGACAAAATGGGCATCGTGGCGAATTCCCGTGTTACATTAGAAATCCATGCGTGATCATGGAATGACCTACACAAATACGGGTAATCACCACTGCCTCTCGACGACTGGCACGCAGGGATGTATTCCACGGACGGCCAGTATCTTTTACTTCCCTCAGCTTATTGGACTCTATATTTGTCCATTCTTCTTCCCATTGCCTATTCAAAACGAATTTCACAGTCAATACAAAATCAGATACCATACTATTTATTCAAGATTTCGCTGTGTAACTGGCATCTGACTTGTAGCTTCATCTGCTGCTTCGTCAGCTTATGTATTTCCCGTAATTCCGCAATGTCCAGGTATCCAGCAAAATGACACTCCGACATCCAGTAGATAAAGTATATTTATGAAACACAGAATATCTTCCACCGAGGGATTCTTAGATATTCTGGATAGCCTGTAAAGCACTTTTGAAATCGGAACACAAAAGATAGTGACGGAAACCAGATGAAATGGTATTAAAGCGTTTCAAAATAGCAAAAAGTTCGGCAAAAAATACACTATAACCTGAGGGTAATCCATACATATATGTCCAACGGGTGAGTAATATCCACAGCAGACTTTATTATCCAGTTTAGAACCATCTATGAAAATAATTTCACTAGGTATATATTCATTAACTATGTAGTGAAACGCCTGACGATGACGATAAACTACATCATGAGTATCATACTTAATGAATCTGGGCAATTAAAAATCAAATTTTAATAAACCATTGAGGAAGAAAACATGGAGAATACTCTAATGTTAGAGGAAGTACAAGTCCCAAATTACTATTATCCGTAGAGTTCTAATACCAAATACTGCAGTATAGTTGTGATTACATTCAAATCTGACAGCCAAAGGGTATTTATTAAAAAGGGCTACCATCCTTAGTAATCTGGATGATACGGTTTGAAGTGCAAAAAACTCATTTATGATATTTGTAGATGCTGTCTTCGTCGAAAAAGAGATGGTTCACCAGTCTCAGCAAATAAGCTAGAAAATGGACTAGAACGAAATACTACAGAAACAATACGATCTGCAGAGTTATGTACCGAATCAAACTCTTTAATGGTTGATGATCTATGATGATGAGTAGACTATGGAGCGATAATCAATCCGCGATCGAATAAAGGACAGTAAGATCGTAGCATACAAGTTATCGGGACACCACCGAGAACCGCTGAGAACACGTAACATGCAAGCGTTTTATTAGACCGAGTTTTCAGATCAGATGAGGAATCCAAAAAAGTCTGCAATTAAACAATACGCTTAAGAATTTGGCAGTATTAGCAGTTTGTAGTTGTGTTCCATTAAAGACTGGTGGCTCAGTCTACGGTGATTAAAAGTAATGCATTGCGTTTTTTGAAACAGAGAATTGAAATCTTCTTAATCTTGACCAATTTTTAAGTGAGTGGTCCTGCATGGCAGATTCGAATCGCTTTAATAACCGATTCCCGGACTTACATGCAAAAATGAGGTGAAGTTATCTTAAGGAAGTCACTTTCCTGAAAGATGGAAACAAATTTGAATTTCCGTTCTTTATTCTAAATTATTGCCCAAAATCTCATAGTTTATGTGTACCCAAAATGGTAATCGAAAGTGTACCCAAAAAATTTCTAGAACTAGGTTCAAGTACCTAACCTGAGCGTATGGTGCATCATGTTTATTGCCGAGCTTTCTACATACAGTAATTCATACAATAAGAACTAGTTTATTTATTTAGTTTTACAATGTTTTACATGTGTGGGGCATATTCAGAAAGAAAAAAAAATGGGCTCAAAACTGAAACTTTTGAAACAAAAAAAACCCGGTGCAACCAGATGGAAGTAGAGTTTGGGGGAGAGGGGGCGATTATCGAACGTCGCAATCATACAAATACAAGAATACTACAAACTTGCTATATTGAGAAACTTGTCTTCTGCCAAATTCATGCAAGCTGCAGTCTGGGATGAGTATTTCCACTTAGCATCATCCAATGAGAGGCCACAGCATGCCCTATGCCCAAAGACAGAATGTAAGTTTCACATCGCATCGCGAAAGCCGAAAAGTGTCAAGATGTGTGCTTCAAAAGAAAATAAGGCAGTCAAAACATGAACTAGAGAGGAAAATATGAGGAGGAGGAAGGATATAAGCCCTCATATGCTCCTGCCATGTATTGAAAGTTAAAAATGGCATTTCGGTTTCTATAGACAGAAATATAAACCACTTTGATAACTTCAACGCTTTTTTTTTTGTACAAATATTTTTCAATTAAAATTTTTGAACTATTTAAAAAATGTACTAAAAATTCCAAAACTATATTAGGACTACTGTTTTTATTTCCAGTTGTGTCCAAAGACCTAATTAACACAATTTAAAAAACTGCAATAACTTATCCTTAACTGTTTCTGAGAAAAGGGAACATATGTTAAAATTATGAAGATAGGAGAAGAGTGACCTTCCTTAATGAAACTGTGAAATGAACATACCCAGATATATGGTACTATTTATAGTTTTTTCCATGAAAAATAACGAGCTATACGCTTTAAATTTTCTTAAGGGACAAAAACATTCATTTTTGAACTATCGCCGAAGATACACATGGATTTTAGGTACCTAGCGTAGATTCTGCAGTTGGAATTCACCTCGCCACTGATGGGAAAGTTTGCCTCATCGCTAAAAATTACGTCCAGATAGGTAACTTCATTTCCTATTCCATCCAACATTTCTATGCAGAGTCTTGACGAGCAACTTTATCTACATCAGTAATTAGTTGTACCATGATTTGTATGACTTAAAGTTCAAACGTTGATATATTACGTATGTAGCATGTCAGTTCTTAACTGGCAAAGCTCTGCCTGATTTGTTCTACATCATCGCTGGTAATTGTTATGTCGTACAAAACAACCCATCTCAACAAAATTTGATGCCAAGAATAAATTGTAGGCCTACTTTGAATATTCTACAATAATTGTGTTCAACTGTAGTAGGAAAGTTCGTCTCGTGAAACCAAAACAAAGAGTAAACACGTTTAGCGCCTGGGAAAATACCCATTTCTAACCGCTACGGTGGTGGCGATTCTGGTGATTGTATTTTATAGTACGGCACTACTTTAGTCAAACTTAATGTGTTTTGCTTTAAAATGTTATGTCAATCGATTATGAAAGTTATCTGAATACATTTCTACATGCTTTTAAAGTTGTAAAGTGCTTCTTGAAATATATTAAATGGTACAGTATCTTGGAGTCAAAATTGACAGACGGCTGGGTTGGAATATTAATATCGCAACATTAAAAGTTTATGCCCTTAGTAGACTGATTTGTGAACCAGTGTACTATTGCGCCCTCGTGTATCAGTTTTTAATTTATGGAATTGCAATTTGGGGAAGTTCTTCAGAACACAATATGAAAAGGGTTTTCAAAATTAAGAAAAAAGCGATCGAAAATATTCTGAAAATGTGAAGGATAGATTCGTGGCACAATACATTTCAGTCACTAAAATTATGACATTCCCCAGAATCATTATTTATGAAAGTATTTTGTGGGAAATAGAACAAACTTGGAGATTATCATTTGAATGAAATAATACGTATTGATTTAGATTCGCGCAAGTCCAAGTTATTTGAGAAAAACCCCTCTTACATAATAAGGGCAAAATTATTTAACATGTTACCTGTAAAAATTAAACTTTTAGTAGAAAATTTAAAACTGCCTTAAAAGAACTTTTAATTGAAGGTTTTGTTTGATTATTCTTGTCAGGAATTTATATCAGGGTTGACGAGCGATTAAGATTACATTTTGTGTCTGTGGTTTTGGGTTTCTTCCTTGTTTATTATATGTATTTGATTGTGTTATATTTATTGACTTATGTATTCTGTTATATATTTTCATAACGTCTTTGTCGCTGTGTTTAAATCCAATCATATGTTTAGTTTTATCTAGTTTAATATGTAGGACTATATTATTTTGACTGTATAATTTGTACTATTGTGTATAGGGTATTTCAAATAGACATGTTTCATGTAGCTCATTAAGAACAATGTATGAAAATGAAATAAAATACTGCATTCAATATACTTCACTTACAAACAATTTCTGTTCTCAAATTTACTGTTAAATAATACAATTTCGGCTGGTCTGTATATTTAAAAACCGTACATTATTCTTAATAAGTCAATAATTTGGCCTCTTTTTAAAAGTCGATCTTTAATTTTCGCTTGAAAAGAATTAACACTGTGAATTTTTAACAAAACAAGTAGAGCATTGGACTTTGGACTCAGGAAAAGGAAACTTCTTCTGAAAAATATTTTAACAACTTTGGGTCTAGCAAATATACCTTTTTTAGCAGATTTTTTGTTATGAAACACCCTATTACGAACTTAGTTTTCGCTTCTTATAGTCTACTAGAGGCTCAATTTATAGGGGGTATGAGTATGACATTCCCGAGGTAACTTGGTTGGATGTACACCTTTCTTTTGTAGTCTTGGGTTAGATCCTCCTATTTTATCTTTCCTATCAGATCTCTCTTGGCCAACTCTTGTTCTCTTTCGACCCTGACGCTATTAGAGTATTCGAGAGCTAAAAGTCTTCATTTTATGATCTTTTCATCTTCTTTATATATATATATATATATATATATATATATATATATATATATATATATTGCCTTTAAACAACAAAGGGGCTATTATTAAATAGAAATCTCGAGTATGGCCTATTTAGATTTATATTTTAGGAACATTTATTTCAAATAATTTTTTACATACATCTTTTTATTTAAAAAATACATAAATGTTTACAATATTGAAATGTACATATACAATTTTTTAAGGGGAGCTCGTCTTCTTTTTCCGCCGCTGTCTCAGCCATTTACGACTCTTCTTCAGCCTGCGTGTCTGAGATCGTAGTTCGCCTTCTTGTTCACCCATCCCCTCCTCCCAGTTTCCGATAAGGATGTAGGGTAGGCTCTGGTGGCAACACTCCTGGGCCCATGAGCAGCTACATCAACTTCGGAAGTACACCATCTGTATCGTCCTCACAATGGAATATGTCCAGCTCCAATGACCTCTCCGGAGGCACCTTCTTCTATCGCCACGCAGCTGAACTCAGAGCGGATGGCGTCGTCCTCCTGGTATTACGAATTCCGCTTCTTATTCGTCTTGAATTTACCAGGAGGAGCAGATGTTGCAGTTGCGTAGTCAGAGATAGGGCTACATTGTTCGCCCCACCACAAATTACTGTATGGATTGAATGAATTAAATCAAATTATAAGCCCTTTCAAGAGCTCAATTATAGTGAATATCCGTGTGGAAATTCTGAGGTACTCAAGCTTGATTTACACATTTCTTCGTCTAGTATTGGATTAAAACTCACTTCTTCTTTCGACCCTGACGCTATTAGAGTATTCGAGGGCTAGGAGTCTTTACTTTATCGTTTCTTCTTCTTCTGTGTTTTAAGGCGATGATGAAATTTTTCACCTTTAAAAAATATATATAATATATAGGTGTTAACTCATATTTCTCATCAATTACTAAATATTTAATATGGTGATTTGAAAGGTTTAGTAGTTTATTTATGTAATTTCCTTCGTACTTCAATATTAGAAAGAAGCTGTCTCTACTGTTTCCACTTTCCTTGTGAAAGTTGGGGAAAACCAAGGTAATTGTAGGAAGACTATAGAGTTGCAACTATCATAACAATAAGTATGACTAACAATAAGTCAAGGTTGATACTCGTCTAGTGTTACATCTCTATTTATATAACACACAACGTCTGTCTGTTTGTAAGCTTATAGGTTAAGAACCGCAGTTCTGATTTTATTGGGTTTTCTATCCCATTTATGTACGTTATCTGGTTACGTTTTAGTCTATGTTTTACTAAAATTAGTTGAGTAGTTACGAAGTTATAACAATACTTCGGATACAATGTCTACAAGGATACTACGAAAACTTCAATTTTCGACACATTTTCTTAAAAATTTCAGTGACAAATATGGTGAATGATTCGGTTGCTAATAAGCACTTAAAACGATTTGAAATCAGTTCGGTAGTTTCCGAGCTAAAACCATTTTTGGTGCTAAAAACTTTCTGACACATTTTAAACATTTTCAAGGACAATAATATATTCATTTTTTTATTATCGAAATGGTGATTTAAACGCTAACAGAAACTAAACACTTTTTTAAAATCGGTGCGGTTTAAACATTTTTTTCCCACGAGTTAGAGGAAATCTAAATTATACTGTATATTTTTGACATTTCAGAGACAACATACACGTGGCCGTAAGTGAAACACAATCAGAATGAAGAGGCAAACATCTATTGAAAACTTTTTTATTTAAAAAAACCAAGTGTTAATAACCCTGTTGGTGACAGTCCTGAAGTCGGTAGTGTTACGAAAGGACAAAGTGCATATAGACCTGAAGGTGTCAATGCTAAAGTTGGCTTCGTTGGTAAAATAGCTTCTTGTGATGTCACTACTTCGAGCTCAATTAATGTAATTCCGGTTATGGAGGATAATAGGCCTAATCAAGTAAGGAAAAATATTTATGATATTAGAACATATTGTCAAAACAATTCCTTTGAGTTTTTCACAAACGAAAAAAAAAATTGTTTTATAGAATATGTGGAAACCTCAGCCTGTAAACAAATTCCCTCCATTACTAGTTCAAATCATACTAGATCTTCTCAAATGAAGTGGCTAGAAGAATTTACGTGGTTAGCTTATTCAGTGGAAAATCTGGGTCTTTGCAAGTACTGCGTGTTATTTTCCCATACCGAAATGGGAAAGGAGAACACCAAGTATAGTAGGGGTGCTGGTTACTCAGGCTTTCACCAATTTAAAAAAAGCCAGGGAAATGTTTAGCAAACGTGAAAACTTATCCTATCATAAGAAATATGTTTTGATCGCTGAAAACAAAACAAAAACTATAGTTAAGAAAAAGGCTGAAAGTGTCATCAAGCAAGTAAATGCCCAAAGAAGATTGGATACTGACAAACAATCCCTATAATACAAACAATACGATTTTGCGGGAGGTAGCAAATAGCTCTAAGGGGTCATCGAGTAAGCCCTGATGAACCGGGCCAAAATTATGGGAATTTCCTATCGTTGTTGAGATACCGAGCTAAAAGTGGAGATAATATTTTTCAAGGCCAATTAACGACCCGTGGTGGGAAGACGATGTACACAAGTTCTTTCATTAAAGTAACTTATTAAAACATTCTGTCACTTAATACAATCAAAAATTGTAGAAAATGTCAGAAAGTCTGTTTTTTATTCCGTTTTAGCAGATGAGACAATTGACATCAGCCAAATCGAACAGTTTTCTCTCTGTGCACGTTACGTAGAGAACCAAACTTTCATAATCGGAGAAGATTTTCCGACTATCGTTCCCATTTATGACATCACTGGAGCAAGTTTGGCTAACACAATATTGAAGACCTTGTCAACATTAGGGCTTGACCTAAACAAAATGAGAGGCCAAGGGTACGATGGCGCTGCCACGAGAGTGGGTAATTCAGAGGAGTACAAGTTTCCATCAGAGAAAAGCTACCGTATAAACATTGTTCTTCGCATCTTCTAAATTTTTGTTTGTTAGATAAGAGAAAAATACCATCTATAAGAAACGGTATGGGTGTCATAAAATAAGTCTGTGGATTCTTTCATATGTCAGCCAAAAGAACAGAAATATTGAAATCAATTATTTCTGAATGTTGTTCAGAACAAAAGGAAAAGATACTTATTTCACTGTGCGAAACCCGATGGGTAGAAAGGCACAGCTCAGTAATTTGATTTAAAGACGTTTTGAAGCCTATAACACTATTCCTTAACAAAATAGAAGAAGAATTAAGTTACTCAGCATCTAATACTCACACACTAAGTAGTTCTATTAGTCAATTTGCATTCCTTGTTAATCTTTTTGTTTTGAGCCGGATGTTTCAACCACGCATAACTTATCTGAGCAACTTCAAAACAAAAATACAGATCTTCCACAGGCCTTGACTAACGTCACGAGTGTCTTACACCTTCTGTCGAAGGAGAGGGCAAACTGACATTAAGGAATAGATTCCAAGAATTTGCCGCCTTCAAACATCACGTAGCAACGTCCCTTACACCACAGAAGAAGAATACTATCGACGAAATGTTTATGTGCCATAGCTGGATGTTTTTTTGTAATCACTGAAAGAACCCTTTGAATCACACAAAGAAACAGTTGCATCCTTACAAAACATCCTTCTACAATTGTGTATCATAACAGATTTTGGTTCATTGGTGGCTGCTTTTCGTTTCTATGAAGAAGATTTGTCACATAAAGAGATTGTGCAAAGTGAGTTTATGTTGTGGAAAGAAAAGTGGAGTCAGGAAAATCCTACAAATCTTCCAAGAAACGGCTATAAGTTCTCTAGAAAATATGACAAGACTTACTTTCCCAACATTTATACCCTTCTGAAATTACTCGCAGTTCTTCCAATTTCTGTTGCAACCGTAGAGATAACTTTCTCCAGCCTAAGAACACTGAAGACTTACCTAAGGAACAGCACATCTGAATGTAGGCTTAACGGACTTGCTTTACTTTCTATCCACAGAGACATTATAGTTAGTGACGATGAAGTTCTTGATAAGTTTGCAAGTGTCAAAGAAACCTGGACTTTGTTTTGTAACCATTGGTCTATATAAAATTTGTGTTTCCTCAAGCTCGAACAAATTGAACAACAAACTGGACAACGTGTCATTTTTATGCAAGATTTCTATACTCCCCTCACTATAATCTAGCTGTGCGTAATGCCCTCAACAATAAATTTCCTAATCGCTGGATTGGCAGAGGTGCGCCTATTCCTTGGCCCCCAGAAGTCCAGACCCCTTTGAATATCTTTTTCTGGGGGTACATTAAGAACATTGCTGACGCAGAATAAATCGTGATTTGGAGCATCTGCGGAAGCGCATCTCTGATGCTATCACGACTGTAACCCCAGAAATGATTCAACGCACTTAGAATGAAACTGACTAAAGATTAGATGTCTGCAGATCAACAAATGGATGTCACATCGAAACATACTAAGGTATCAAAAAAACTTTTTTTCCCTGTACATTGTCAATGTAAAATCATTAAATTACCTTTAATAGTTGTCGAGTTGCACTTAGTTGAAATCATGGCATTCTTTTCCGATGACCCTGTATAGTAACTGAGATCTTTTCATCATTTGGTTTGTTTAAAAATAGGTGTATCTTTTAAGATTTAACGTCAACAATAAAGAAGCGTGACCTCGGTAAAGTAAAAGGGGGCATTCAGCGCATATTACCCTCTGAATATGAGCAGCAAAGCCGATATAAAGTAGGCCTATCATGTGGTGTCTACTTAAAATTACTTACCCTAACCTTACATTAAACTTGGCCCTCCCCCCAAAATATATTCTATATTCGCCACTGGTATGTACGAAAATATTTAGTGCAGTAACTAAAACGGATATCATTGAGAACGACACTTAGGTAGGAAGGTATTTAACACATCAACTAAGTATGAAACTATACAATGCAGTAATAAGTAGGACACATTGAGCATGAGAACTAAGTATGATATTACTTAATGCATCAACTAGTATGAAACATTTAGTGCAATAAGTAAGTAGGACAGTCGTGAGGGCGTCAACTATGTAATAAAGTTAACTAAATAGGACATTATATAGAACGGCAACTAAGCATCAATGTATTTAGTGCAGTCAGTAAGTAGGACAGTATGAAGAGCGACAACTATGTAGCGAAGTATTTGGATTGTTAACTAAGTAGGACATTATATAGTACGGCAACTAAGCATCAATGTATTTAGTGCAGTCAGTAAGTAGGACAGTATCAAGAGCGACAACTATGTAGCGAAGTATTTGGATTGTTAACTAAGTAGGACATTATATAGTACGGCAACTAAGCATGAATGTATTTAGTGCAGTCAGTAAGTAGGACAGTATCAAGAGCGACAACTATGTAGCGAAGTATTTGGATTGTTAACTAAATAGGACATTATATAGAACGGCAACTAAGCATGAATGTATTTAGTGCAGTCAGTAAGTAGGACAGTATCAAGAGCGACAACTATGTAGCGAAGTATTTGGATTGTTAACTAAGTAGGACATTATATAGTACGGCAACTAAGCATGAATGTATTTAGTGCAGTCAGTAAGTAGGACAGTATCAAGAGCGACAACTATGTAGCGAAGTATTTGGATTGTTAACTAAGTAGGACATTATATAGTACGGCAACTAAGCATGAATGTATTTAGTGCAGTCAGTAAGTAGGACAGTATCAAGAGCGACAACTATGTAGCGAAGTATTTGGATTGTTAACTAAGTAGGACATTATATAGTACGGCAACTAAGCATGAATGTATTTAGTGCAGTCAGTAAGTAGGACAGTATGAAGAGCGACAACTATGTAGCGAAGTATTTGGATTGTTAACTAAATAGGACATTATATAGAACGGCAACTAAGCATGAACGTATTTAGTGCAGTCAGTAAGTAGGACAGTATCAAGAGCGACAACTATGTAGCGAAGTATTTGGATTGTTAACTAAATAGGACATTATATAGAACGGCAACTAAGCATGAATGTATTTAGTGCAGTCAGTAAGTAGGACAGTATGAAGAGCGACAACTATGTAGCGAAGTATTTGGATTGTTAACTAAGTAGGACATTATATAGTTCGGCAACTAAACATGAATGTATTTAGTGCAGTCAGTAGGCCTAAGTAGGACAGCATTGAGCACAACTAAGTAGCGAAGTATTTAGCACAGAAACTTAGCAGCAAAGTACAGAGCGCGACAACTAGATATTAAAATATTTAATGATATTAGTAAGTTTTGAAATTATTTTATGTTTAAACTAGGTAGAAAAATATTTAATACTACAACTAAGTAGAAAATTATTTAACGCAAAAACTAAGTAATAAATTATGCAGTCATGATAATTGTGATTATGAAGTCTGTAACCCGTTTACAGATTACATTAACATTGGTATTTACATAGAAGTATTTATTTTAATCAATATTTCAGCCGTGACACAGGGGAAATCATCCTGTTTACTTAGTAGATGCAAAGATTACATGATTTTAATTAATAATAACAATACCTATTCTGAACTTACAATCAAGTAAACATAGCAGGATTAACTGCTGTCGAAGGCCTAGCATCTGTCCCCATATAAAGTTAACTATTATAAACATTAAAATGAATATTAGTAGTAAAACTAAAAGAGAGGTCTGAAGTTAAGGTGCGACTATTTTAAAAGTATTGCTTGGCCTGTTTGCAATATTTTGGCCTGTTCGTGTCAGTATTTTCAAATTATCTTATTAAATAACTTTAGTGACCCGGGGATTCAGATAACGTATTGTGACCTTATTTTCCTGCCTTACTCTATTTTTATCATTTCAAGAGTTCCTAAAACGAAGTAAACAAAATAATAGAAAGTAAGTTTATCTTGTCTTCAATGTAGGGCTAAAGGTATTTACTACTTTTCATGGCAACCGCTTCTAGCACTGGCACAATAAGAAATAGCAACCGACTATGATTTGCACGTTGCCAAATTAATAACTCAAGAATTATATATTTATAAAGGCAACGTATAGTTTTAAAATTTTCGGACTAAAACGTACAACAACGGTAGTAACTTGTAACCAATTGTTGTCCCGATCCACAAATTAATCCATTTGGTGTTCACTTTAGTGAGTACGGGGTTGGCAATCCCGAGGGAACCTAGCTGGATGTACATATTTTGTGGTCTCAGGTTAGAAGCATTTCTGTCATCTTTCCTATCAGGTTTCACTTGATCAACTCTTGTTCTTTTCCGACCCTGGTGCTATTAGAATATTCGAGGGTTAGAGATCTGTATTTTATGCTCATACCTTTCTTTTTTATAAGACGATGATGACGAAAGATTTCTTGCCTTTAAGCCACTAGAAAAATCCATAAATTAATTGGAGTTAGAGGGGAAAACTCTTTCACAAGCACAGAATCAACACCTAAGGTTATGTGTTATTAAATGAACCTGACCCTGAGTCACATACTGTGTAGGTGGTGAGTTAGCGGGCAGCATTCTGTTTTGTGTTTTGTGTAGCATACAGCGTCGATCTCAATCCATTTTACCTTCAAAGAGCGTTTGGAAAGCGTGCAAGATGTCATTTGAAAAAATTATATTCCTAATTCATAACAAACCTGTAATTGTAGATGTCAGCTAATCTGAATTGAAATTAATTTGGGTAATTGGGTTCAAATTGGGGAGGGAACTATCAACTAAATTAGGCATAGAAGGTAAGCTTTTATTGATTTTATTTTGTTTATTTTAACTTTAGTTTACATTTTATGTTTCTAGTTATTCATTTTTATGGATAGAACTGGAGAAAACATTTTTTTTTTTTTTTTTTGAAAAATTATATTTCGTGTCATTTATCATTATTCTCAAACGTAAAGTCACAAATCCTCCTAGTAGACTAGGTGACGTTTGTTTATTTAAGATCCTGGACTTTGGTCCATATTTAAAATAACCAACCATGAAAAGACTGAATGATATCTAGAAACTTCATCCAGGGCAAGGTATTTTACCAACCATGAAAAAAACTTAATGATATCCAAAAATAAGATTTCAGAGCAACATATTTTATCAACCGTGAAAAGACTGAATGACGTTCAGAAATAAGATTTCGAGGCAAGATATTTAACCAAATATAAAAAGACTGAATCACAACCAGAAACTAAGGATTTCGAGGCAAGATATTTTACCAAATATAAAAAGACTGAATGACATCCAGAAACTAAGGATTTCGAGACAAGATATTTAACCAAATATAAAAAGACTGAATGACAACCAGAAACTAAGGATTTCGAGACAAGATATTTAACCAAATATAAAAAGACTGAATGACATCCAGAAACTAAGGATTTCGAGACAAGATATTTAACCAAATATAAAAAGACTGAATCACAACCAGAAACTAAGGATTTCGAGACAAGATATTTAACCAAATATAAAAAGACTGAATGACAACCACAAACTAAGGATTTCGAGACAAGATATTTAACCAAATATAAAAAGACTGAATGACAACCAGAAACTAAGGATTTCGAGACAAGATATTTTACCAAATATAAAAAGACTGAATGACAACCAGAAACTAAGGATTTCGAGACAAGATATTTAACCAAATATAAAAAGACTGAATGACAACCAGAAACTAAGGATTTCAAGACAAGATATTTAACCAAATATAAAAAGACTGAATGACAACCAGAAACTAAGGATTTCGAGACAAGATATTTTACCAAATATAAAAAGACTGAATGACAACCAGAAACTAAGGATTTCGAGACAAGATATTTTACCAAATATAAAAAGACTGAATGACATCCAGAAACTAAGATTTGGAGGAAAGATATTTTACCAACCATGCAAAGAGACTGAATGACATCCAGAAATTACGATTTTGCCCCCCCCCCCAATAATATTCTATAATTCAGATCAGAGTAAATAAACCCATAGTACGTACGCCTTTAAAAAAAAATGCTCAAAACAAATTTAAATATATTAATATAAATAAACAGTGAAAAAACATTACACAAACTTTCTCATTCGCCAATCCCCATAATGTTGCTCAGAGTGTGATGAAATGATTTCATTGTACAAGAATGTTGATTAAATGAGAGAGTGAATGTGATTAAAAGTTTCTTGTTTTGTTAAATCAAAAATATTGTAATAATTTTATATTTGTATGTATTTTATTATAACTATTAAAATGTTGTAAATTTTCTATATTAACTATTATTGTGTTTATTTTTGATTAATAATAATTTATTTTTTATTTAATTTAGTTTGTATTTTATTTTATGTTTGCAACAAATATTTCAATAAATTTGATAGCCAAACAATTGAGGCAACAACATCGCAATGAAATTTTTCACTGAACTTGAAAAAAATGTCCAGTGACACTTCAATATTCCCTGCAGTCCACATTACGGAGATCTGTGGGAAGTAGGAATAAAGTTAACTAACATAAAACGTGCAATAGGATTCCAATCTTTAACATTTGAAGAATTGTCGGCCTATCTTCTTTCAAGTTGAGTCTGTATTAAGGTCTCTTCCGTCTTGACTGGTAAAATTTAACGATCAACGTTCGTTTTGATTTTAATTATATCTGAACCGAAATTTGTTTTTACTTGTGATATTACACGCGGGTTGGTGTCATCAATCTTCACAATTCACTCAAATTTGCATCGATAAAGCAAATTTTTTAATAAATTACACATTTCAGCCATTGATCACTATCATTACTTTTATCTATACATTAATGATACAACAATAAAACCCACGTTTCAACTACTAAATCATTACAATGAATATATTTAAGGGATAAAGATATAAATAACTCTTTGGTTTCAGGGATGTTCATGACCTTGGTATGTGGTCTCTTTGCTGTATCGTTTGGATCATTGCTCCTGGTCTTGGATCCTTATGACTTTTTATTTAAAATGGTAAGGATAAGATAAAAATCATACAGATAAATTAAACCTTAAAATAAGATACTCATTGTTTGTACACCTTAAGGGCGTGGCAACCCCGAGAACCCTAGCTTAATCAACACAATTTCGCATGTAATACAGTATTACATTAGATCCATCTCTTTCAACTATTTTATTAGATTTCTCTTGAACAACTCTTGTTTTTTCCCACCCTGACGCTATAAGGGTATTCTAGGGCTAGGAGTCTTTATTTCTCTTCGTCCTTTTTATTATAAAGGCGATAATAACTGAGAGGTTTTTCGCCTTTAAAAAAACAAGAAAAAAAATTACCTGGAATTTAAAATTTCAATAAGGAAACTATTTTCGTCTGACACATTGTTTTAAAGTATATTCGGTTTAAGAAGCATGTACATAATCAAAATGGTGGACAGATGTGTTTAAGCAAGGGTTACAATAGTTTTTTTCTTATACATAATTATTTTCGTCGATTTTTCTTTCTCCCCGTGATTTTTTTAAAGGCAAAAAAACTCGCTCAACATCGCCTTAAAAAAAACGAAGACACCCCCCCCCCTAGCTTAAATTTCATTACTAAATTCAATGTCGCATATGCGAGATAATTAATTTGGTAACTGAAAATTTGCAGCAGTAAAGCAAAGTCAAATGAGAAGTCTTGTGATGGGAAGCGACTAGGATAAGAACGCATTGACGCGTAAAGCCAAAGGTCCTGGGTTCGATTCCCAGTCTAGGTAGTATATTTTCACTTGAAATATTATTGCATTTTCAATACTTACTAGTAAAAAACGTATTAGCGTTAGAAGCAATAAATTTAAAATGAATAGATGTTTAATGTTTTACAATACATTAAAAATTCAAATAATAACAGATGTACAATTTAAACCAAAAAATATAAATATATCTGCAAAAATAATATAAATCACAAAACTACAATACACAGTGATTGAAAATATTCAGAGACATTGGGAGCTCATTCTAGATGTAAATAAAGAAAATCTTTCACATAAACATAGGAAAACGTTCAGTTTTCTGTCTTTCCACCATTTTATTTTTTACAAAATAAAACATTATAACTATGGAAATAGATAGGATATTGAGTTTAAATTCACAACACACATTGTTATGCATATTAGGTTTTAAAAGTTCAACGTTTCTTTGTATTATTTTCAAAATTGCGTCCGTTTACATAAAATTTACAAGAGACAAAATTAGTTTCGTATTTTAATGACGAACAAAATGATTTTTTTATTTGTCCTGTAATTTAAACGATAACAGAGTTGTCGGGAAAAAAAATTATATTTTTTTGTAATTGTTTAAAACGCCCATGATTAGCCTAAAAACAATATTTTTTCTGTAATTATTCGAGTTAAGCGTGATTAAGGTGATTATGCCACGTTGCTCTAAGTTCAGAATTTGTATTAATTAACAAATTTTATAATTCTGTATAATTCACAATAATGTTAAAATACTCACAATTTGTTCAAAAAATATACAAGAGACAAAAGAGTTTCGTATTTTAATGGCAAACGAAATAGTGTTTTATTTTCTCTGTACAGTACTTCGAAAGATAACCGAGTTATCGATAAAAAACTAAAAACACAATTGTCTACAACTTTATGACAGGCCTATTAAAAACTTAGGTATTTTTTATAAAATGGAAAAATAAAAATAAAACAATATCAGTATTCAAAATAAATAAAAGAAGTTCCATAATAAGTTATAGAGTACAATAGCGCCATTTTGACATTTTCTATTGGAAGCTTCTATATGAGCACAGTTTAGTCCCCCCTACCTGTAGCCACTATCTTGCTTACATATAGACGTTAACGACAAAATCCATGGTCAGGCGACCATGAAACTTTTCGATTTCCTGGGACCATGAAACGTGAAATTGTCTATCAAAAAGTGAAAGTGAACCATGGACATAAAATTTGAAAAAGAAAAAATATTTATAGAGAGTGATTCGGAACTACATGACGATCTCTATGGTAATAATTCTATAACTCAAAATAAGATAAGTAAACTTAGGTCCAAAAACGCCATATTGAATTTCACGGGACATAAATTATGACGCAAATTTGGTGGGCTTATACGTTTTTTGACCTGAAAAGTTGTAAAAAATTGGTCCCAGAACTGTATTTTTGTAGTTTTTTAGAAATATATTGTAAAAACTATCCAAAATGTAATCCAAAAACAAATTTGACAAATTTAGTTCTGAGTTAATTGATGTGAATAATGCAAATAAAAGACTTTTTTTATGCTCTTTTCTTCTTTTTTTTGTGATGAGCGAGAGATTGTTCGCCTTTAAATAACAAAGCACCACCTCATTTCAGTCCCCTAGCCCTCAAATAATCTATTGTGTCGTAAAAGAACAAGAGTTGGTCTAGATAGTTGGTCAGGATAGGAAAGGTGAAAGAGAGGGATCTAACCTCGGGATTGCCAGCCCGTACTTTCAACGGTGTTATTTCTTGTTCTGAGAGTCTTTAAACTGTATTTTCTAGATAATAATATATTTAATGAAATAATAAACGTCGTGAAATGTCGTCCATCATGTAATGAACATGTTACAATGTAAAAGGGAAGACTTAAAACATTATTTTGTACATTATTGTTACACCCTCCCTGTACCATGCAATGTTAGCTTTGACATGTAAAATATGAACCTGATTAAATTTTTTCAAAATAGACTAAAGAAATTACGAACGTTGGGTCACCTTATTGTTCACGAATTCAAATCTGAAATTGTGCTGTTGTTTTTTTCTTTACCGGCCGCCATTTGGGATAGGGTAAAGATGGTGATGTCTAATTTTCACCACTGTTCTTCTTTTATCAAAGCCTTTAAACTGAGATATCACTAGATGGGGTTTACATTTAAAAATTTTAAGTTTACTCCAAAAACCCCCATTTTGAGAGAACGGGTGTTACTCCATGAAACAAGATTTCACTTCTCTGTATTTCCTAGTTTAAAAGATATTTAACTGTTCCGGGACTTTATTGAACACGGGCAGTTCGCCACGACTTTCGATATTCTAGTTAAGATGTTTTTCATTTCATTAGTAATGTCATTTGTTATTTTACCATTAGTTTTTCATTGTATTTAATATCTATGTATAAAAAAATTATTTTTGTATATAAAGGAATTTGTACCAACCTACTCAAATTGGATAATTTTTTTTTTTTTTTTTTTTTTTTTTTTTTTTTTTTTTTTTTTTTTTTTTTTTTAAAGTGGCATTTTTATTTATATCAAACTTTTAAATGACTACATTTTTGTTTTGGGCAATTTTTCCCAAATCGTAGTATTTTTTTCACTTACGATTTTGCACACGGGTTTGGGTCATTAATTTTCATACTTCATTAAAATTTAAACGAAATTGGTAGGATGGATTTTGAGAAATTAAGCCTCATCGCTGATTTTTTTTAACGATAACTCTCGAACCGGCAGCGACCTGTACTTTTTATTTATGTCCTTAGTAGCCTATCTAGAGCAAAATTTGATAATAATCATTCGACATGATTTTAGAAAAAAATTTAATTTTGTGTTTTTTCTTATGGTATCTACCCGCAAATTTTCAATTACCAACTAAATTGAAATGTCTCGAAATGTGGTCTAAATTACGCCTATATACTAAATTTGATTAAAATCGGTCCACGCACTGCACATACTATGGACGCCAAACAGACAGACATCTAGAAAATCACCTTTTTCGACTCAAAACGGATATATCCGCAAAAAACTCGATATAGATTTTTTGACACAACAGACAACTACGTTTATATGGAGAAATAAAACAACAACAAAAACAAACTGGAAAAACAAAGAAAGTCTTTCTATACAAGCCCCTCAGGGGCTCAAATATAATGTATGATTGAAGCAAGTCCAAGGGACAGTAGTTGGATTTACTCCTTGTGTTAGATCCCTCTCTATTATCTTACCTCCCGTTTTCTTGGCCACCTTATTATTTTCCAACTTCGACGCTAGAGTACTTCTGTTTGTTTTCATTAAAGTTATGAAGTTGTTGTACATAGAACAGACTGACACACAAACATCATTCAAAAACCACTTTCATTGACTCAGGGAACCAAAACTGGTATATTCGCAAAAACACAACATAACGCCGTAGTCAGGCAGTGATGAGTTTGAAGCGTATTGCATAATTGACAGGGGCCGCGACTGTCAAATGAACGTTAGGCGCAAGGACCAAACACACGTGATTTGTCTGCATCATTTTCATTACTGGTTACTTGTTCACCGACTGTTTACAGTCAAAAGTAACGAGTATTAAATCTTATCAATAAATAATATAAGGTAAAAGGAATGAACTAAAATAAAACCAAAATTTCAACAAAGTATACAAAGTAATAAACTAAGCAAACAACTTAGACCTCTGTTTTTGACTGATCTTCATGTTTAATGGCCTCAGGAAACCGAAAAAGTGGTCTGCGACGTCCGTCGTCATTGTCGTTTGTACGTAAACTCAATAAAAGCCACAAAAAATATGATAGGAAAATGAAATTTGGTATAGGGAACTTAGTGTGCTCATATAGTGTGTCCTATTGAAATTCAGAAAAATCTAATAGAAAATGTAAAAATGGGGGTCATTTAACCTAACCTAACCTTACCTCTTTACAATGATATATAGCAAAGTTATTGTCAAAAATTTAACATAGAACTCTGACCTCCAAAGAAAAATCTAATAGAAAATGTAAAAATGGGGGCCATTTAACCTAACCTAACCTTACCTCTTTACGATGATATTTTGCGAAGTTATTGTCAAAAATTTAATATCGACATCTGACCTCCCAAGGAAATAAAATGGAAAAATGGGGGCCATTTAACCTAACCTAACCTTACCTCTTTACGATGATATTTAGCGAAGTTATTGTCAAAAATGTAATATCGAAATCTGACCTCCCAAGGATATTCTAATAGCAAATGTAAAAATGGGGGGCCATTTAACCTAACCTAACCTTGCCTCTTTACGTTGATATTTAGCGAAGTTATTGTCAAAAATGTAACTCCGAGCTCTAACCTCCCTAGAAAATGTAATATTCGTATAGTTATGAGATCCGAGTTACCCACTCGAGCGTAGCGAATGAAGGCTCCTTTATGTAAGTACAGCTTCGAGGCCCACTAGGGCTGAGATACTGACACAAGAAAATCAGTGGAGAATTTTTAATATATATACATCTACGAAGAACGTTAGAACCTAGCCGACATCAAGAATGTAATAATATACAGTTTACCTTATTGCGAGTTTCAAAAAACCTGTGTAACAACTGTTTTAAAGAAACTTACACTACTGGATAAGACTTCTCGATCTACCAATACAATTTAACATTTAATTATAAGACCCGAGAGGCCATCTTTTAGATATTATATTAAGAGGATCTTCTTTCAATACTTTGTATGGTAGAGCTGGGTAAGTACCAAAATGGCGCCTATAAACTTGTGTTTTAATTTTAATTACGTCCAGTTTTAGTTGTGCAAATTTTGTAATGTTCAGATAGGCCTAAACATACTGCATGTGTTAATTTAGTTATTTACAAAATAAATGTAGCTTTCATACATTTTACTGTCATAATTATGTATTTTTAACATATGCATAGTTTAAATTATAAATTAGAATTATAATAAAAATATTAAATTACCTTTAATACTAACTAATTAAAGTATAATTCAACAATTTTTTAACCACACTATCATCGTAAGAATAAAGCAACAATTGTTGAGATAAGCCTCCCTCCTCAGAGGCTTACTCATAATAAGTATGAGTGTGGGAATCCCGAGATACCTTAGCTGGATTTACACCTTTCTTAATGTAGTCTTGGATTGGAGACCTCTCTTTCTTCATTCCTATCAGGTCTCACTTGACCAACTCTTGTTCTTTCCCCCTAACATTATTAGAGTATTCGAGGAACAGGAGTTTATATATATATGTCTTTTACTTCTTTGATTTTTTTCGACAAATTCATGTTCTTTTCTGATCCTGACACTATTACAATAATCAAGGCTTTTTATTGTAGGTTCTTGTTTTCTAAAGCTATGATGACAGAAAGGGTTTTCGCCTCAAAATAACAGAGGAAAGAAAAGTTTTTTGACCAAGTCTTGTTCTCTTCCGATCCTGACACTATTACAATAGGCCTAATCAAGGCTTTTTATTGTAGGTTCTTGTTTTCTAAAGTTATTATGACGGAAAGGGTTTTCGCTTCAAAATAACAGAGGTAAGAAAAACTTCTTGACCAAGTCTTGTTCTCTTCCGATCCTGACAGTATTACAATAATCAAGGCTTTTTATTGTAGGTTCTTGTTTTCTAAAGTTATTATGACGGAAAGGGTTTTCGCTTCAAAATAACAGAGGTAAGAAAAACTTCTTGACCAAGTCTTGTTCTCTTCCGATCCTGACACTATTAGAATAATTAAGGGTTTATTATTTCATGTTCTTTTTTCTAAAGCGATGCCGACCGAGAGGGTTTTCACCTCAAAACATCAGGAGAAAGAAATGGATCTATCAGACCTCTTTTGTCTAATTCTTCTTCTCTTCTGATCCTGACATTATTAGAATAATTAAGGGGTTTTATTTGATGTTCTTTTTATTTAAATCTATGATGACTGATAAGTTTTTCTTATTTTTCTTGTCTCGTTAAACCTTTTTAAATGAATTAAAGTGCGTTTTGAATATATGACATCTAGTTATTTATTTTTGTATGTTTTGAAAAATCAAAATATATCAAACCTCTGTGATTTTCAGAAAGTCCGATTCTGTGAAGGTTCTGAAACATTTGAGTTGTGGAGACAACCTCCTGTGCAGTTAAACCTGAAGGTGTATTTGTTTAATATAACCAACAAGGAAGATTTTATGAGTGGAAAAGATAGCAAATTGAAATTCCAGGAAGTTGGACCTTATGTTTACAGGTAAGGAGATACACACAAACGCGCGTGCGTGTATATTTGTACACCCATAATCGTGTATGCTTACATACTCGCAAGCACGCACACACACATAAACATACCACTGCACTTCAATCCAAATATCATATTCCAAACTAGGAAATTGTACAATATAATAAATAAATAATGTCATTGTGTGATAAAAACCAGAAAAAAATAAATAATAAGTGCATATGTTTTTCAATGTAATAATATGAAAAATTAAATTATATTTAGGTTGTGGAGGGGCGGCAAACCTCACCACCGTGTATCCTGGTTTAGGCAAAGTCTGGATAATGTTATATATGAGTTTATATATCATTTAATGGAGAAAGTTATTTATTTCAGAGAGAGCGATTAATGGTAATTCATATAACAATCAGTGATTCAGTTATATTATAATTCTAGAAATACACTATTGATATATAATTTCCTTTATTGTAAACTGTATCTATTAGTCCGAAGATAGAGTAAGCTGAGTATTATTGTGAAATATTACAATGTTCAAATGAGTCTACTTTCTTTAATTAAAGTCATTTAAGACACTGTCGGTTTGCTCACATCTATTTCTGAAGTGCCAGCTACCGTGATTTGATCGTAATGTTCTCAAACCTGATTCTAATGAATCCCGTTGATAGCTCCGACCAATGCTCTTGATCAATTGACAAGCAGAGCCACCAGCTGTCATTGCTGATCTCTTCAATAATGACTGACCAATACCCTTGGTAAACCGACGAGCAGAGCCTCCGGCTGTCATTGTCGGTCTCTGAAATAATGACTGACCAGTGCTCTTGGTCACCCGACGAGCAGAGCCTCCGGCTGTCACTGTTGGTCTCTTCAATAATGACTGACCAGTGCTCTTGGTCATCCGACGAGCAGAGCCTCCGGCTGTCACTGTTGGTCTCTTCAATTATGACTGACCAGTGCTCTTGGTCATCCGACGAGCAGAGCCTCCGGCTGTCACTGTTGGTCTCTTCAATAATGACTGACCAGTGCTTGTAATTTTACATCACGTTGTATACTAGAAACATTCCAATGCTTATATGTTTTTCCTTAGTGTTTTATGGTGAAAAACCTCGTAGTCATCATGTTCAAACAAAAAAGATCATAAAATAGATACGCCTTAGCCCTCGAATAATCTAACAGTGTCATGGTCAGAAAAGAACAAGAGTTGATCAACAGAAACTTGATAGGAAAGATAAAAGAGAGCGATCTAACCCAATACTAAATAAAAAAGGTATAACCAGTTAGGTTACCTCAGGGTTGGCACACCCGTACTCACTATGAGTGAGCACCTGAAGGGCCCAATGGTTATAAAATAGTATATCCTGTTATTCGGATAGTATATCCAGTTCATGATTCCGGGAAACGTGGAGAGAAGCGGTCAAACTACTGATGGAATATAAAAATTGAACACATTTTCTCACAAATACTAGGCCTACATTTAATTCAAACGCGTTTCTACGATAATGTCGCCATCTTCAGTGAGGTACAATAAGAAGTAAATACAACAGTTTGAAAACTGTTTAAACATATTATTTATGAGAAATTGTGTTCGAGTTTTATTTGAATTCTCATTATATATTGTAAGACTTTATAGGTTCTGTAAGGCTTATTTTAACTTGGTAAGAGTTTGAATGATTTATTTAACCTTTAAAATATTATGAAACCTTTAACAGAATTATTTCTACTTAACTGTACTTTATGTATTACCAACTGAATGAGGGGGTAATAAATTTGAATCTTTACTTCCGTAAACTAATTAATTTTCTTTTTAAATTCTCTCATCATTTAAATCTAGTTTCAACATTCATATACTGACACATTTCAAAATTCTAAATATGAGAAAATTGTTAGTTTTTAATGTTATTTAAATATAGTTCTATAAATTTTAGTTTTCGATTTGTTTTAAAAGTGTTTTCGCGTGTTTTTTTACAGAAAGTTATAACAAATAAAGTTTTATCAACAAAATTTACAGGTTCAGGACACTTTTACGTATACGCTATTAGGGGCTCGGAGAATAACTACCCGATATTCGATTTCTGCCCACGTCTTTGGCCAACATCTTTTCTGTGATTGTTGAAAATGCATCTTTAATTCTTCTCTTCAATGTGTCCATATCAGGAACAGGTGTAGCATATACAACGTTTTTATACAGCCACAGAAAAAAAATCAGAGGTGTAATATCCGGTGAGCGGGGAGGAAAAGCTGTTGGCCCATCTCGACCAATCCATCGATTGGGGAAAGGTTCATCAAGAAAATCTCTCACATCCGAAGCCCAGTGTGGCGGTGCCCCGTCTTGTTGAAACAGTATCCATGACTGGAAATCTTCTAATTGAAGCACTACTTACAGTTCAATCACATCCAAGTAGATAATTCCAGTCACTGTTGATTCAGCAAAATAGAATGGGCCTAACATCTGGTTACACATTAGACAGCACCACACAATAACTTTGGACTATTTCTATCATGTTTTAAAACAACCCTTGGATTTTCACTACCCCCAATTCGGATATTGTTCTGATTTACTACACCAGATATGTGAAACGTAGCCTCGTCTGTAAAAAAAACACAAGTTTAATGTAATTGTTGTTTAAGTCGATGGGGTCTGACATCTCAACAGTGATACAGCGCGGCTGTGGATCTTCAAAGACTGCACAATTTGAACTTTGTAGGCATACGACTTGAGTCTTTTGTGCAATATCTTATGTACTCTACAAGTAATTCCAATTTCCCTTGAAGCTCTGCGAATTGATTTAGGAGGACTATTATACGTGTAAAAGACGTTCTCACAGTATCAACTGCTCCTTGTGTAACACTATAGTCGAGGAAATAAAGCACAAAAAAGACCCTTGTATTAATTTTCTCCGAAGTAAGATGGATCGAAATATGGTTTTTTTTCATTCGATTCAGGAAGTGATGTAGAAAGTTTGTGACCACTTTTGTTCATCCAGAAATTCTTTATTGCATCAGTGTATTGAAAAATGTACCTTTTGAGGCGATTGAAAATATTGTTACTTCGCCAATAATGGTCTAAATGAACCCAATTTCGCTACTCGGGGGTTTTAAGGGTCGTTGATCCCGAATATGACATTCAAAATCACCCCCCGTGGACCTGGAGGTCAAGATGACTGATGTCTACGTCATCTCCAGGAGTTTTCCTGAAATGCATTGAAAATTAATTAAGAATCTGTTCTCGGGGGTTTTCGGGGCGCTGATCGCGAATATACCATCGGCAATACGAGCACCTGTGCTCCGGGCGCTCTGGTTATCAACATCATCCCCGGGAGTTTTATTGAATTTGTTTAGGAAAGCTATCGAAACTTGCCACTCGGGGGTTTTTCGGGGTGCTGATCGCGAATATGCCAGCAGAAACCCCGTCCAGAGCACCTGGTGTTCGGGGCGACTTGATTATCAACATCATCCCGAGACTCTCGTTAAAATGTTTTCGTTACTCTTTTTTCAATATAATAATAAGAAAAATTCCGAAAGTAAGAAAATCATGAGAGAATAATAATTATAGAATACTTTAAAAAAATGTACACACATAGATATTTTAATTATTTGACGTCATTTCTCATTTGAAATATAAAGTACCAGTGTAGGGGGGAAAATTAGAAAACTACAATTTAAAAAAATTATGTTTCAATGCTTTTCTTATTATAATATATGTTCAACTTACAAAAACTTTGTCATTACTTAACCGATATTTTTAAGTCATTTAAGTAGTTTAAATCATTTTATTCATAGTCTACTGAGTTTTAAGCAATATTATCTCCTGACTCAGATATGACGCAGGTGTGATAATTTCACATCCACCCAGGCTATGAAACGTTCCTATGCCATCGTCCTGATATAAAAGTGTATTTATAATTTCTTCGCGTACTGATAATTCTAAAGTTTCTTGGGTATTTTATAATGCTCTGTTTCCTCTCATCAAATACTCAAAAACAGAAAATGGGGTATCATAACTACATCTTTTGGTGCAAATTATACTTTGTTTTTCAAAGTCAAATTTCTTTTCCCCGACCTCATCATTATTATCCAAATTTCCCGTTAACCTCGGTTTTTCCTCTCAGGTTCTTTAAGATTTGTTGTTGAATATACTTTAGACGACACTTTGCATGTACTTGAATAAATGTTGCATCTCAAATATACTTGTAGAGAATGATCATCTTGAGGTGCCTCAGAAGAAATCCCACATATATTAGCAATTCCCTTTTTTCGCACACTACTTAAAGCTTCGTCTCCAGAAATATTTTGCCAATTCTCAACGTATTTGCAAACCACGCAATGACTCTCGTTCTCTGCATCCATTATCCTAGAAAATTATAATTAAAATTAACAAGAGAACACATGCCCACATACATATTGAATTAACTTTAGAATTATAAATTTTAATTATTAATATATAAATTATATTCTTCGTTGCAATAAAGTGCTTAAAACTCGTTATTTATCACTTGTAAATTACGTATGTTCCGCACACCAGCGATAAGTCAGATACAATTTGAACGATTGTCCAGGGAATTATGTTGATAATAATCAAGTCGCCCCGAGCACAGATGCTCAGGGGAAGGTTCCGGATGGCATTTTCGCGATCAGCACTCCAAAAAACCAACGAGTGGCAAGTTTGCTTTTCGAAACAATTTTAATAAAACTCCCGAGGATAATGCTGATAACCAGGGCGCCCGGAGCACCAGGTACTCTGGGGAAAGTTCCCGATGGCATATTTGCTATCACCGTCCCAAAAACCCCCTGAATTATTGATTCATTTTCAATACATTTCAGGAAAACTCCTGGATATGACGTAGACACCAGTCGTCCTGCCTTCCAGGTAAACGGTGGTGACGTCATATTCGAGATCAGCGACCCCAAAACCCCCAGAGTTAACAAATAGGGCTCGTTTAGGACATTATTTACGAAGTTAAGATTATTTTTTAATTCACCGATGCAATTAAGAATTTCAGGATGATAAAAAGTTGTCACAAACTTTCTAGTTGACTTCTTGAATCGAATGCAAAAAAAAACAAAAAAAACAGAATCTCGATCCATTTACTCCGGACAAAATTGATAGCGGAATGCTTTATTTCCTCGACTACTAGGCTTAACACTAAGTCGGCAACACTTCCAGTTACCTTGAAATTGTTGTATGCTTGGATGTTGTCTCCCCCATATTGCCCTCGTAATGTCTTTGCACTGTAATCGGTGATTGTGATTCATGGAACCATAAAACACATTGAACCTTTTCTTGCATCGTAGCCATTTACACTATTTTGACAACTGTTTCTATAGTAACGTAACAATGTTAACCAGCATTACCAACTTATACAAACAAAACTAAATATAGTCAGCTGTCACATAATGTATCAGAAACCTATTTATTCTGACTGTTTCTACTAATAAATAGGCTTTGTAATCAGTCCAGGACTTTATGGAGACATGGTATAATTATTGTTAAAAATATAGTTGCTATCTCTCATCAAAATGTTGCATTTTTTAAGTATTATAAAGATCCAACCGTTGGTAACTATTTTAAGGTTAGACAACTAGGTACCTATTGCCTCAAAATACGTACATTTTAAATTCTAAAATATTATTTTTAGTAGTTTTCCATAAATTGTGCCATATACAAAAATAAATAAATAATTATGTTATTTATTATTCTACTTACTTCTTTCCTATAGGCTACTCAAAACTTTTACACACCACAACACTGAAATATATGTATTAAAAATACAGTTCTTGAAATATGCTTCATATTAAAAAAATACATCTTTTGAAAAAAACTTTTATATATTTTTAAATTACACCTTCTTTTTAAAACTTTATATATATATATTATTTACTTTTAATTTGATTAGTATTGTATTTTCCCATATATATATATATATATATATATATATATATATATATATATATATATATCATAAAATTAAAGGAACAAACTTGTATAATATAATAAGTTTGTTCCATTGCTTTTATTTTATAATTCTTAATGCAAGTTAAATTAGAGTAATTAGATTAAGAGGCACGTGGCCCCCTCCCACTTTCTAGATAGGCCCGATAGGCGGGAAAACCAGTCTAACCGATGTGGAGGGAGGAAGAGACTAAGAGAGTAAGACCGCCAGACTTTATAAGTTGTCTCAATGTTTGTAGTGATGGGAAATACTTAGGCTACTTTACAATAACCTATTACTGAGGAATCACTACATTTCTGTAATAGGTTTTGCAATCTATTAATTTAATAATGTGTTACTGGATAGATACGTTACAGGATGGCTAACGACTTCAACAAACTTTTTAACTATCCTATATCAAGCATCTTAGAGCTTCATGATAGCCTATTATCGAATGCGTTATTTTTCAAATTATAGAATCAGTAAAAAAGTTAAAATCATATTTAAGTAGTGACTGCAACATATTTAAACATACATTAAAAAGGAATAACATGAGCTTTAAATGTATACAATTATCAAGTGAAAAAAAAGTATAATTAGTTATTTAGAAGAACATATTTATTGTAATAAAAAAATGAATAATCAAAGACTACAGTACTATGAAAAAGTAATAATAAAAACTGTAAAATTACAATAAAATTAATACAACTGTTGGGTAAAAAAACAAAAACATTAAAACATGTTCACTGTATAGATTAGATTATTGGGATAGGACTCAAGATCCCTGTACGTTGTACGTCAAACTAAGCTTATTGTACACCCCAAAGACCTACTAGCAAGGCAAGCCTATATTACAACGAGATTCACGAAGTTACGTTCTATGGTAGTATCGAAGTCATCACCCTGTTGTAGTTGCCTAAAGATGGCTCTTAGCCTCAAGCCTCTTGCATTCTAGGTTGATATGCCTAGCAGTCTCATCAGACCGTTTACATAGCCTACAAGCGGGATTACTATTGGTTATCCTTAGTGTTAGCAAATGTTTCCTGAAATGGCTGTGTCCAGTAAGTAAAGCCACAACTTGTTTTAGACGGCCACTATTCAGCCACTAATGAGTTGGTTAGTTGTTGAGCAGTGCCTCTGACAAGCTTTTGCTGAGCTCTTGTCCCGAGTAATCCTGCCAGCGTTTATAATGCCTGTCTTTGGACAATAGCATTGTAGGCATTTTGATATGCCACAGGCTGGCTCTAGACTTGAAAAGGGCATTTTTACAGGTATGATTTTCTCCAGCCAACGTTTTGTTGCTTCTTTGAGTCAAGAAAGTATTAGAGCTCCTTTATCCATGAAGCTCCCAGAAAATGATGGAAAGGTCGCATCTTCTAAATGTTGAAATTTATCCATCAGTGTATCCACGATGTTCTCACCTTGTTTATTTGTGAGTTTGGTATCAGTATAGGATTCTGACGCGATAACCATCTTGATGGAAAGAATGTCCTTGTAAGTCATTACTTCCTTTCAGAATAGCTCCGAACATTGAGGATTTGTATCAAGTATCAGACTTGAGTCTCAACCCTGATCTTTTTCGAGGGTCCCTCTACAATTTTGCCTCTACAACGTTTGACCACACCCACCCTTGCCTTTCAGAACCCCCTTCAGAACCAGATATAATTCAGACTTCGATTTCCTCTTCTTCCTTTCTCTTACCCCTCCGTCATTTTGGAAGAATCCCATCCTTTACCACTTTCTTGTAGCTAACTCTTGATAGCCTCTTTTTTTCTTTAATGGTGAGATTAGGTCTTTTGGCTTTCAGTTCACCGAGTTGCTTTATAGAATCGTCAAGTGAGCCAGGAAAGCCTGGTGAATCTGGACCTCTAAGGAGTTCATCCTCTCCCTTCCCAGAAACACTCGATGCACTAAAATTTGGATGCCTGCTCTTCAATGGCCGATTCGAATTGGATTGTAGATGGCATCGCAGCCTCCGGTGTTACACCTTCATCATTAATATTTCGATTTTGATTCCCTCGCCGATCCATCCAGATCCCACGTGAAACCAGCGAAAGAACTGTCAAACCAGGCAGAACCCGGCTTACCCAGGTAAGGCTATTTACTACCAGGAGTTCGCCTAACTCATGGATGCTCCGTTTGCATTAATGCTGGATAGAGTCCTGGAGACATTAACCCCATTAGGCACTGGTTCCGTAACACCATTAGAGCTCGGCTGAAATATAACACAATCATATAAGAGCAAGAGAAGAAGAAAAAAGATCTTCAATAGAAAAGAGTAGAAACAGGCAAACATCATGTAGAGGATTTATGTTGACTATAGAAAGATAGGCTCCCAGAACAAGAAGAAGAAGAAGAAAGATGAGATAGGATGTTTGCGATTGGTAATCCAATCGTTTACTGTATAAAAAATATGTTAATATATAGCAATAAAAATAATGAAAATATAAAATTATAATAATAGAAATATGTAATAAGTTTTAAAACAAATAATGAGATGTTAAATATGAACAATAAATAAATACAGTAATATATAATAATAATACCCTTATTATAAATACTGTAATAAGAATAAATTACATTAAGAATAAATTGCATTGAACCGAGTAATCAATTTTAATTATACAATGTCCATATTATAAATGCTTATTCCACTGTATTGCTGTATGTTTTAATATATTGTAAGGTTGTGTTTGTGACTGTACAATTGTTGTTTAACGCCTTACAGCAACAAACATTTGTGTAACGTTTTGTTTCGTTCCAATTTTCCATTAATAGCTTCAACATTAAACTTAATAGTGTTTTATTTGTGGTTTGAGGATTACTTCTTTCATGTTGTTATTAACCACAAGGCTCATTGGATTTTTGTATTTATTACCATTGTTACAAATATATTAGATATAGATTAATTTTAGAGACACTTGCTTTTGGTTTTAATAAATTTATTCTTTTATGTTACTTTTAGTTTAATTAAATTTAGACTTCTTTTATTTTAATGTTGTCTCGGCCTGAATGATTAGCTCCCCATCTCTAACTAATCTTCCCCTCTCCTCTTTTAGTTTTAGATTTTAAGAATTCCTTATTTCTGTTTGAAATGGTCGCGTGAGTAACTTAGTTGTGATCATTCCAGCAGTATTGCTGATTTTACGCTAAATCTTACATTTAATTTTAACAATTGCACATTGTGTGAGACTGATTCCTTGACATTTGATTATTTAAAACCTTGATTTTCCGGAAATAACTGTCTGAGAAGTGTAGCTTTACTTTTTGTGCTGTACTTTGTAAGCCTAATGATATTTACAATTTATTTATGGGGACAGTTATGTGATGGATCGGAAAAAAGATATTTTTCGGATATTTCTATTTTGAGGTCCCCTGAGTAAAAAAAAAAAAGAAAAGATTTTTGGAATGAGATCTGTCTGTCGATGTGGCGTTTATGTACGTTCAAAGTGTGGACTTATTTTAATCAAATTTGGTATGTGGGCGTATTTGGGACATAGCGGGACTGTTTTCATTTTGTCAACATCGCAAAATTTATAGATCGCTGCTACAAGACAAAAAAATACGATTTTAAAAATCTGTTCTACCGATTTTAATCAAATTTTACTCGCGACCTCTAACGGCTATAACAAACGTATCTCTCATCTCTCCATTAACGCCGATTCTTCAGTTAACGGTAAAAAAGAACAAATCGGCCATAAAATACGTAATTTCTCAATATCGACTCAACCAATTACGTTCAAAATATGAAGATTAATAACACAAACCCGGTTCAGTAATAATTGGCAAAAAACTAATAGAACCTCAACTAATTTTTGTTGATCTTTTCGTTGGTTTGTATTTGGTTTTGAGGATGGGGAAGTGAGAAAGTTTGTGCAATGTTTTTTCACGGCTTATTTTGTTTCTAGTTTTTCCTAATTATTAATTTGTTTCGTTCCTTTCTTCTGTATTCATATTTTATTTTTTGTTTTATGTTCAATTACACAAGGTATCGAATAAGTTGCAATACGGTTGTGTAAGTTTTAAACTTTAAAAGGTAGAAAACTCAAATTTTAGAAATTATTTTTGGTGTAATAGCATCATATTTGGCATTATAAGGTAAATACATCCCGAATTGGGGTTTTTAGGGGCAATTAAAAAATTTTCAAATGTAAAACCCCATCCAGTAATACCTCAACTTAAAGGTCTTGTTATAGAAAATAACAGCGCAAACTAAAGGATCTTACTACAATCCAAAATAGCGGCCTGTCAAATATTTAAAAATCCAAATTACTTCTCTCCAAACTTTACTGTTTTATTCAGAAAGTTGTATTGTTGTAAAATTATAATTTATAAATACAAAATATAAAATATTTGACCGGCCGCAATTTACAATTGGAATAAAAAAAAATGAACTCTAGTTTGCTATTTGCTATTAAATAAAATTTTTAAATTGGTGTATTATTCGATCGGGCTTTATATTTGAAAATTTTGATTCCCCCCCCCTCCCCAAAAATCCATTTTGGTGTGGGATTGAATTTACCTTAATGCCGAAAATATGGTGTTTTTACATCCAAAAAAATCTAAAATTTGAGCTTTCTACCTTATAAAGTTTAAAAGTTACTCGACCATCCCTGGAGTTTTTTGACACCTTGTATCGTAGTCTTATTTTATTAATTGTGCTTTTCTCCCTCAGTGAACACATGTCCCATGCGAATGTAACTTTCAATGAAAACGGCACAATGTCAGCCATACCTTTGCATCCGCTTACATTTAACCCTCTTCTTAGTAATGGTACTGAAGAAGATCTGCTCATTATGCCTAACGTAGCTATGCTGGTAAGTACATAAACTTTATATCTTTATTTCTTTATAATAACACAATTTTTTATACAAAATATTTTTTTTAGAAAGTACATAATCTAACCTAACCTAACCGTCCATCTACCAGTAACTGTTAGTGCTTAATAAATAACATTTATAAAAAACTAATCAACGATCAAAACCAAAAAAGAACAATAACAATATAAATACAGCGTGCTTTGACAAGAAGACAATTAATAGAAAATCATGTAAAAAATGACACTGGCATAACTTAAGAATACATGAAAATATCTAACCTAACCTAACCTAACCTAACTCTACTGATGTTTAGTTGATGAAGTCATCGTGGTAAGTGCCCAACAATGTAATACAATCAGATCCTCAACATGTATTTCCCGAAAGTTAGTTTTTTGAGCCTTCTAGTAAATGTTAAATTGTATTGTTAGATCAAGGGTCTTACCCAGTAGGGTAAATTTGTTTTAAAATGTTGTTACATATGTTTTTTTTAATCTCGTAATTGTGTCAGTGATTCGGCCTTGCCGGATCTCGTAACTATACGAATTTCATATATTCTTGGGAGGTTAGGATTTGAAATTACATTTTTGCCAATAACTTCGTCATTGTCATCGTAGAGATGTGAGGTTGGCACCACTGCATGCGGAATTGAATTCTGTTGATTTTTGTGTAAATTAGTTCGTTATAACTTGAATAAAAACCACGAGATATTAAAAAAAGTTTCAAAATGTCTTTTTGTCACTTCGATTAGATTTCTCTGAACTATTTTAATAGTCTGTCACGCTTACCAAATTTGTTCTTATCTTAAATTTTGTGCCCATTGTCGTGCTTACCTACAGACGAAGGACTGATGACGTCATGAAACGTGAAGATCTACAAAAAAACGATTATCAAACTTGGCCTATACTTCGTATACAAAGAAAAAATAACAGTTCAATTTTACAAAGAGACAAGCAATATAAAAACACTGGTACAACTTAAGAATACATGAAAATACAAATACAAACATCCATACATATACTGGATATTCCAAATGTATGGGGACCTCTTCCGTAATTTTTGAACGGATCGGAATAGTAAAATGAAACTTTGGGAATATGTATTTGGATAAATTAGACCTGCTTTAAAAAATTTCAAAGTTTTATAAAAACTCAATTAGATAAATACATAAGAATGATAAACTTTCGTGGAGGTCCACTTAGGTGTTACACAAACACTTATTTTAAGTCTATTGAAGGTTGATACGAAATAGGTGCAAAACTTGGAAGGCCTGAGAATAAACTAATTTGATAGCCTTTTAAGAGACCAGCAACACCAATCCTGTCTAAATTGGTCTCATAACTTGTTTTGTTTAATTTGGGTTTTCCAAATGTTGATAACTTTCTCTTCCCTTAACAAGGGTAGATGAGGTCCAATGAATGGATTCCTGGTGATTTGTTTTGAAACCGATCTAATAGCGATGTAATTTGCTAATGTGATCGTAGCGCGTTGTAACAGGTCCCATACTTTTGGACATCCTGTATATATACTTACAAAACTACATCACACTCATAAATAATAAACTGTATACAACTGTAAACAATGTAACAATTGTATAAAAGTTTATCATTGTCGAGGCCTAACCTAACACCTGAACTTAATAAAAAGGGGAAAATACACATTGCACACTTGTTATTACCATTCATTAGTCAACCTTAAACAGGCTTTGAGGTTATTTTTAGATTATATTGGTTTATTCAGGTTGGCTTGGAAACACCTGCAACTAAAATATTGATAGCCTATTGAAGAGAGTTTGGTATTTATTAAAATAAATATTTAATGAATGGTCTAAACTTATTTGTGCCATGAACGATAGTCAAGCTTTTAATAACCGTGGTAAAGTAAAACCAACGATACTTATAATTTTACTCGCGTGTCTGTCTGTCTGTAAGTCGCAACCCGTCTACACAGACAAGACGATAAACCCTATATATTTGAAACTTTGCATTTATATTCTTTGTATTGCCCGGCATATAGGAAAATATAGGTAATTAAGGGGCAAAAATTATCGAGTTGAAAAAATTTCATTGAAATATTACATGTGGAGATTCAAATAAAACTATAAGTTATTCTGATTACGAATATGTATGTTTATTTGACGAAAAATTTAATACGTTGGCGCTATGCCAAATTTATAGTGTCACACATCATGTCCCCCCCTCTCTTACCCCAACGTAAACACGATGTTGCCTACAAAAAAAAACTATTTGGATTTTTAATTAAATTAAATTACAGTACGAAATCATATATTACAGTTTTTTGTATGGCAACTTAGTTTAACCACACAATGAGGAATGCTTAGTATTTTAGGCCTAAGTTTTAAAAACTAGTTTTGTGAGATGTGAAACAAACAATTCAATAGCCGTTAAAAGATAGATTGCATTTTCATTGATTTCTCTTTATTTAAGTCCGTAGGTAAAACCCCTTATAATTTCCCGCGATTCTCTCTTTATAATTAAAACTGCCGCTTAAAAGAGTTCGACTTTATAAAATATCTCTTCCTATATACCTATAGTCTTACGGTTTTAGCACACGATTGACTATTTTATTAGCCTATATTTGCAATTGAACGCAACAAAATGATGACAAAAATCTTGAGAACTTTCTTCGTTTTGAATTTACCTTCAAAACCAGGTACTGTTTATAAAATTAAGACAAATACAATATGGAAAACTTGACATTGATTTTTTGACACATCACATAAATTTCTCTATATTACGTATATTTTACAAATTAAAAATAAATAATACTTCGTAATTCATGAAAAAAAAATAATAATTCTTTTAATTTATTAGTATTTTCCTTTCGTGTTGACAATTTGAAACCTATAAAATAGAAGACGACAATGATGTTGTATTGAGATTACATGTAACATTACATTTTAATGGATTTTATTTTACGACGTAATAAAAGCTAATGTTTTGCCGTATATGTGAAAAAAAACCCTGGGGATTTCCCGTCATAATGAGGAGACAAGAAGGAATAGACATAGCATTCACCCATTCCCAAAACCAAAACTAATTGTCACCAAAAATGTTATTTCGGTAGTTGTAGACAAGGAGTAAAAAAGAAATCATGACACAAAATCTTCCTCAGCGAAAGTCGTATTAACTCGGTTGAGGTTCATTTTTGTTTTTTGCCAATTATTTGAAAACTGTAATATTCTCTTACTTGAAATTTTTTGCACGTGTAATTTTCATATTCCAGTAAAATTTAAACGAAATTGGTAAAGTTGTTTTTGACAAATTTAAGTAAATTATAACTGTCCCCATTGCGACAAATTCGACCAATGAAAATCATATTTTCGTGCGTTTTTCTTACGGATGTACTCCATATTGTAACAAATTTTACCCTCAGGGTCTTTTTAGTGAGTACGTATTTGGCAATACCGAGATGGCTTAGCTGGATTTACATTGTTTTTTATATAGCCTTAGATTAGATCCCTCTGTTACATCTCTCTTGAAACTCTTGTTCTTTTCCAACTTAGGCGCTATTAAAGTATTCGAAGGGTCTTTATTTTCTTCCTTTTCTATAACGCAATGATGACCGAGAAGATTTTCGACTTTCAAACAAGAAAAATTAACAAATTTGTAAGTCCATAAACGATTGCATTATAAGTCATGCGGAATTTAGTAAATGTGTTTAGTTTTAGAGTCTGTGTGTTGCATCTCTGGTCTGCTAGAAGTTCTCTTTGGAACCACGTGAGGGCAGCCTTGTACGCATGGGTACATTAATTCATTTAATCCATTGTATCTGCTCTACTTTTTAAGTTAGACACTTCGGCATTATTTATTGTAATAGATAACAAAACACTTAGCCTTTTTTTCTTTTTAATTAATTTTTTTTTTCGAAAATACTATTCATTGATTCACACAAAAATTAGCGAAATTGATTTACAAACGTCCCTTCCGTTTGTTAAAAAAAAAAAGATGAATGATTACTTCCCAGTTTTTTTTTAAAAAAGGTAAATATCCGCGTTCACGTTATCTTTAAAATGATCCTTCAACGATAATTCTGAGATGAAAATTGGCAGCAGTACAACTTCTCAAGTTTAACGGGTGTTGAGTCTAATATGGCGAACTTGGAGTGTAGACTTAAAACACTTGATGAATTAGAAGATCAAATCCATCTTCAGAAATCGTTTGATTAGTGACGGCGCTGTTTTTTCCCGCCAATTATTCCTGACCCGTGATATTTTTTCACACGCGTTTTTTTTGCACACAAATTTGGGTCAGTAGTCTTCATATTTAGTAAAATATAAATGAAATAGAGTCAATTTTAAAAAATAAAATATTTTATAACTGCCCAAAATTAGATTTTTTTTTTGTTTTTTTACCGATATCTCACGAATCACCATTCGTGTATAGATGGCAAAAGATACGTTTTGTTTGGGTCCCTAAAGGCTACACTTGAGCAAAACTTGATCAGTTATTTGGAGCTGATTTTAAGAAAATCGCATTTTTTGGTTTTTCCTTATGACAGCTATTCCCGAGTTCTGAGTTATCAAAAAACTAATGAAAATGTCCCGAGATATAGGCAAAATACGTCCATATACCAAATCCATCCGTTTGGGCAGTAGATCACTCCACATACATCTTTCCCAAAACCACGTTATTGAACCGAGCTCATCTTAAAACGGATATATCCGTGTAAAAGTGTTTGATTGGCAGTCATTAAATATGGAAAAGAATTTTTCTTAAAAATTTTATTCATTTGAAATATTTCGTGATAGAGTTGTAGTACTATAGGGGTAGGCTACACCTTTCATCACTTAGTCTTGGGTGAGATCCTTCTCTTTCAATTTTAATATCAGATTGTTCTGTTCCGACCCTGGCGCTATTACAGAATTTAAAGGCTAGGACTCTTTATTTTATGTTCTTTCCTTTTTTTTATAAAGCGATGATGAAAGAGAGGTATTTGTCTTTAAACAACTAGACAAAAAGGTTGTGGTTACACCCTAACTTACCTAACCTAAACCCTAATTCAGTCCTAAGCCGTTTTCTATGAAATTTTTTTTTTAATACTCTGCAAGGAATAGATAAAATCACGTACAACCTTGAAATCTATTGTGCCCTTAAACTAGAGATGTCAAGACGCAAGTGTTTTACGACATGTAGACCTTCATGACTCGTACTAAGGTGGTCGTTAATCCGCATCACTTGATTTTGTCGCACGGACAAGTAGTGAACTAAATACTCTCCTCACATGATGTAATCATTGCAAGTTTTCTACTCAACTTAATGCAATGTCAATTAGTATTACTACAATAACAAGTAGGCCTAAGCTCTATATGATCTTCGTCTTGGAATCATCATGTCACAGAGCCAACGTGACAATGTACGCGAGTTAGGAGTAGCTTAATAGGGCATGAAGCAGCGGTAACAATTTTAAGTAATTATGGGTTCTTACAGATGAAAATGTACATAAACTATAGGCCTACATTATATAAATGGGTTGGGATTTTGCACTCCAGTTTGTGCAATTAATTTTGAGATTAAAATTTGAAAATAAATGAAATTGTTTGTTTTTACACTTGTAAAACGAAACACAAAAAAATGCATGTACCAAATCTGAATTTAATATCTCTTGTATTACCAAAGTTATAAAGTTTTTGTAAAAAAAACAAAATGGCGCATAGTCGAAAAACTAAACGTTTTCAGACCCATGTTTGTAGTAGAACACGTCATGAAAATTTTTGTGAGTCGCCCTCATACGTAAATTTATATACAGAGTATGACAGGAGGAAACCAGAATACTTCCCAAGTGTATTCCTTGGAACAAAATAATGAAAAAAAAGTTCATATAAGGTCCAGAAACGATTCGTTTTCAAACAATCCGTCTTTGTAGGTTATATTTAAAAAATATATATTTTAACTTTGGAAGTAGATAACATATTGAGTTCAAATTTTGCATTTATTATGTAACTTTTTACAAGTATACCAAAAGCAAAACATTATAAATTTTCAAAATGGCGGCCGTTTACATTTTTGCAACGTTTATGATTTTAGAGACATTGAATATTAAAAATTTCAAACAGCTGCTATTTTGACAATTTTTAAAATAAACATTTGATTCTTGATATACTGGTAAAATGCAGCATGCCAAATGTATGTACCAAATTTCGACTCAAAATATAAATACAAAAATATAAATTTCTGTGTTTTGTATTAATGCGTAATAAGCCTGTAGGGCTACAGTCTATGGCAGACAATATTAGTTATTGCATATTATTATCATTGGGTGTGTAGATAACTCAGTTGATCATTAAGCTACAGGAAGATTTTGAGATAAAAATTTGTAGAATTCAAACAAAAATTTTGGTTCTAGACTATTCTTGGGTGTTGTAGAAAATTACCAAGAATTAATCTTTTCAGTTTTTAACCTATAACTCGGTTATCCTTTAAGCTACAGAAAGAATAAAGAACATATTTTATTGGTTGTTAAAAAAGTAAAATATTTTGTCTCTTGTAAATAATTTGTAAAATTAACTGTTTTTAATATATTCCACGTTAAATTTTTTAAATAGCAGCCATCTTGAAAGGAAATGGGTTGATTATTTTTCTCAAATTGGGTTTTTATAGCACCAAGTAGATTGCAAAATTTCAAGTCCTTATCATTTACGGTTAAAAATATTTGAATTTTTTGTTGGCGGCTAGATTGAAAACTAAGGATTTTAGGAAACATGTTTATATATACTTTTTCATTGGATTGTTGTGAGGAATTGGCTCCTGATGTTTTGGAACGATTTTTAGAAACACCCTGTATATTTTAAGATTTCTCTTTCAGAGCATAGCACATGTCGTGAGAGACAATTTCTTCAGCAGGATGATGCTCAACCTTTTCATGACAACAAGTTCAAATCCTCATTTCATAGTTGAGATGACAGCCAAAGAATTCATGTTTGGTTACAAAAGTACAATCTTGTCAATGGGCCACAAAATCCTCGGTTCATGGATAAATTTTGACAAATTAGGACTCATAGACAGGGTAAGTCGATCATAAATGTATAGTTTACTTATTTTTTAAAGATAGGTTTATTCATTAAGTATGATAAGGTGCAAATCAAGCAGTCATTATATATTGTCTGCTTAAATATCATCATGTAGATTTAAATTTATTTATAGAAAAAAAAGGTATTGTGACCCCCAGCACTGCAAATTCTTAAAGCCTATTGTTCAACTACACCCCTAGGTTCTAATGTAGCAGATTAGTCCCTTTGATAAGTTTTAATAATCCACTGATTCACTGATTAGCTCATCTTAGGAGATTTCATTAGGTGAGCCAAACAACATGAGGCTCATGCCTGTAAGAGTTGTACAATTAAAATGTGGAGTTTGCATATTAAAGGTTAAGCTCCCACTTTGCCATAGGAATATGCTGTTCCACCTTTTGGATTGGCGTGATCCAACTCTTCTGCTGCATTGCTACAGTCCGTTAGCTGATCCATAACAAAAATATGTTGCCCGACCTGAAGGCATCTAGGCCTGCACTTGACTCTACATACAACTCTGGCATCCAGTCCTGTTCTCAGAAGATCAGATAGATCTTCACAGGGCTTCATAAGAACAAGTGCAAACCTCATTCAGATGACAGTCAAAGAAGGATTTTTCTAGTTGTTTAAAAACTAAAAAACTTTCAGTCATTATCGTCTTATAAAAGGAAAAAAGAATAAAAATAAAAATACCCTTAGTCCTCAAATACTCTGTGTCAGGGTCGGAAGGGAACGAGAATTGGTCAAGAGAGACATGATAGGAAAGTAATATAACCCAAAACCACATGACAATAAGTGTATATTGAGCTAGAAACCTCAGGATTGCCACAACCGTACCCACTATAGTGAGTCACTGAGGCTTAAAGAATTTGTGTTTGGTTACAAAAGTATAATAGACCACAAAATCCTTGGTTCATGGGTAAATTTTGACTAATTAGGACTCATCTATCACAACCGTACATAAAACCAAATGTATGGTTTTTTTATTTTTTCAATATAGAAGAATTCCTTAAATACAATAAGACACAAATGTAGCATGCATTACATATTGTCTACTTGAGCATTATCATATGAAAGATTTTTACTTCATCATTTTAACATTTTAACAAATTCTCTATCAAAACCAGGAATACAGGATAGGAAGTAACCCTTCTCCTCATATTTGCATCCGGCATTCACTCCTTTCCTTACACAGAAAAAATGTACAAATTTAAACCTTCTTAAATCTTTTAACCCCTAGAATACTAGGGGTATTGTTATTACTAGTAACATATAAAAGTTGCGTGTGTACACTACAAACTTAATTGTCTGCAATCAGATTTAAACAGGTACAAAAACACAAATTTGTGTATAAAATAAAATTTTGTTTTGTTTAGTTTTTTCATCAACAATCACTCGCACATTCTTCCAATATATTTATGTCATCATTTAACAAAAGTTTTTCATCACTTATATTTCAATTTTAACCTTTGTCTGTAGAACAAGTTATGTTTTTAAAAAAATATATATTTTTTTTTTATGTTCAAGAAAGAAGACAATCTTATACATCTATAATTTACACTTGCTTCACACTAGAACCATGCCAAAATAACGTGTTTCAACACATAAATAACAAGTCATGTATAAATATTTTCATGAATATTAGTCCTAAATAAAATTAGTGTGGTGTGCGTAATGAATTGAAAACAGTCGAACTAACAGGAGGAAAACAGAGCATTTTAGGTATCATGTCGTCTCAAAGGTAACTGACCAGGGGTAGCTAAGTTAAGGGTTAGTACAACGAGTAGGAGAGGCAAGTGTCAAAATGGCGACAGCAAATGTAGATTGTGCGTATGAGTGTGTTCTAGTGTTAAACACATATAAAAGTTATATTTTAGGTGTTAATAAGTCTTGGAACTTTGAAAGTGAGCCAACTAGAGACCCCCTAGAGACCTAGAGCACAGATTGTATTTGCCAATTTCCTTAAATATGAGAAAGACTTTAATAAACCCCCCCCCCCCCAGAGGCTCACGTATAGTGAGTACGGGTGTGGAAATCCCGAGACATCTAGTTGTATCTCTATCTTTTTATATGATCTTATGTTAGATTCCTCTCTTTCATCAATCCTATCAGGTCTCTCTTGGCCAACTCTATCCCTCAGGGGCTCACTATAGTGAATATGGTTGTGGCAATTCTGAGGTAACATAGCTGTATCTACACCTATTACCCTGTGGTCTTGGTTTATATTCCTCTCTTTCATCTATTCTATCAGGTCTCTCTTGGCCAACTCTATCCCTCAGGGGCTCACTATAGTGAATATGGTTGTGGCAATTCTGAGGTAACAGCTGTATCTACACCTATTACCCTGTGGTCTTGGTTTATATTCCTCTCTTTCATCTATTCTATCAGGTCTCTCTTGGCCAACTCTATCCCTCAGGGGCTCACTATAGTGAATATGGTTGTGGCAATTCTGAGGTAACATAGCTGTATCTACACCTATTACCCTGTGGTCTTGGTTTATATTCCTCTCTTTCATCTATTCTATCAGGTCTCTCTTGGCCAACTCTATCCCTCAGGGGCTCACTATAGTGAATATGGTTGTGGCAATTCTGAGGTAACAGCTGTATCTACACCTATTACCCTGTGGTCTTGGTTTATATTCCTCTCTTTCATCTATTCTATCAGGTCTCTCTTGGCCAACTCTATCCCTCAGGGGCTCACTATAGTGAATATGGTTGTGGCAATTCTGAGGTAACAGCTGTATCTACACCTATTACCCTGTGGTCTTGGTTTATATTCCTCTCTTTCATCTATTCTATCAGGTCTCTCTTGGCCAACTCTATCCCTCAGGGGCTCACTATAGTGAATATGGTTGTGGCATTTCTGAGGTAACAGCTGTATCTACACCTATTACCCTGTGGTCTTGGTTTATATTCCTCTCTTTCATCTATTCTATCAGGTCTCTCTTGGCCAACTCTATCCCTCAGGGGCTCACTATAGTGAATATGGTTGTGGCAATTCTGAGGTAACATAGCTGTATCTACACCTATTACCCTGTGGTCTTGGTTTATATTCCTCTCTTTTATCTATTCTATCAGGTCTCTCTTGGCCAACTCTATCCCTCAGGCACTCATTATAGTGAATATGGTTGTGGCAATTCTGAGGTAACAGCTGTATCTACACCTATTACCCTGTGGTCTTGGTTTATATTCCTCTCTTTCATCTATTCTATCAGGTCTCTCTTGGCCAACTCTATCCCTCAGGGGCTCACTATAGTGAATATGGTTGTGGCAATTCTGAGGTAACATAGCTGTATCTACACCTATTACCCTGTGGTCTTGGTTTATATTCCTCTCTTTCATCTATTCTATCAGGTCTCTCTTGGCCAACTCTATCCCTCAGGGGCTCACTATAGTGAATATGGTTGTGGCAATTCTGAGGTAACATAGCTGTATCTACACCTATTACCCTGTGGTCTTGGTTTATATTCCTCTCTTTCATCTATTCTATCAGGTCTCTCTTGGCCAACTCTATCCCTCAGGGGCTCACTATAGTGAATATGGTTGTGGCAATTCTGAGGTAACATAGCTGTATCTACACCTATTACCCTGTGGTCTTGGTTTATATTCCTCTCTTTCATCTATTCTATCAGGTCTCTCTTGGCAAACTCTATCCCTCAGGGGCTCACTATAGTGAATATGGTTGTGGCAATTCTGAGGTAACATAGCTGTATCTACACCTATTACCCTGTGGTCTTGGTTTATATTCCTCTCTTTCATCTATTCTATCAGGTCTCTCTTGGCAAACTCTATCCCTCAGGGGCTCACTATAGTGAATATGGTTGTGGCAATTCTGAGGTAACATAGCTGTATCTACACCTATTACCGTGTGGTCTTGGTTTATATTCCTCTCTTTCATCTATTCTATCAGGTCTCTCTTGGCCAACTCTATCCCTCAGGGGCTCACTATAGTGAATATGGTTGTGGCAATTCTGAGGTAACATAGCTGTATCTACACCTATTACCGTGTGGTCTTGGTTTATATTCCTCTCTTTCATCTATTCTATCAGGTCTCTCTTGGCAAACTCTATCCCTCAGGGGCTCACTATAGTGAATATGGTTGTGGCAATTCTGAGGTAACATAGCTGTATCTACACCTATTACCCTGTGGTCTTGGTTTATATTCCTCTCTTTCATCTATTCTATCAGGTCTCTCTTGGCAAACTCTATCCCTCAGGGGCTCACTATAGTGAATATGGTTGTGGCAATTCTGAGTTAACATAGCTGTATCTACACCTATTACCGTGTGGTCTTGGTTTATATTCCTCTCTTTCATCTATTCTATCAGGTCTCTCTTGGCCAACTCTATCCCTCAGGGGCTCACTATAGTGAATATGGTTGTGGCAATTCTGAGGTAACATAGCTGTATCTACACCTATTACCCTGTGGTCTTGGTTTATATTCCTCTCTTTCATCTATTCTATCAGGTCTCTCTTGGCCAACTCTATCCCTCAGGGGCTCACTATAGTGAATATGGTTGTGGCAATTCTGAGGTAACATAGCTGTATCTACACCTATTACCCTGTGGTCTTGGTTTATATTCCTCTCTTTCATCTATTCTATCAGGTCTCTCTTGGCCAACTCTATCCCTCAGGGGCTCACTATAGTGAATATGGTTGTGGCAATTCTGAGGTAACATAGCTGTATCTACACCTATTACCCTGTGGTCTTGGTTTATATTCCTCTCTTTCATCTATTCTATCAGGTCTCTCTTGGCCAACTCTATCCCTCAGGGGCTCACTATAGTGAATATGGTTGTGGCAATTCTGAGGTAACATAGCTGTATCTACACCTATTACCCTGTGGTCTTGGTTTATATTCCTCTCTTTCATCTATTCTATCAGGTCTCTCTTGGCCAACTCTATCCCTCAGGGGCTCACTATAGTGAATATGGTTGTGGCAATTCTGAGGTAACATAGCTGTATCTACACCTATTACCGTGTGGTCTTGGTTTATATTCCTCTCTTTCATCTATTCTATCAGGTCTCTCTTGGCCAACTCTATCCCTCAGGGGCTCACTATAGTGAATATGGTTGTGGCAATTCTGAGGTAACATAGCTGTATCTACACCTATTACCGTGTGGTCTTGGTTTATATTCCTCTCTTTCATCTATTCTATCAGGTCTCTCTTGGCCAACTCTATCCCTCAGGGGCTCACTATAGTGAATATGGTTGTGGCAATTCTGAGGTAACATAGCTGTATCTACACCTATTACCGTGTGGTCTTGGTTTATATTCCTCTCTTTCATCTATTCTATCAGGTCTCTCTTGGCCAACTCTATCCCTCAGGGGCTCACTATAGTGAATATGGTTGTGGCAATTCTGAGGTAACATAGCTGTATCTACACCTTTTACCGTGTGGTCTTGGTTTATATTCCTCTCTTTCATCTATTCTATCAGGTCTCTCTTGGCCAACTCTATCCCTCAGGGGCTCACTATAGTGAATATGGTTGTGGCAATTCTGAGGTAACATAGCTGTATCTACACCTATTACCCTGTGGTCTTGGTTTATATTCCTCTCTTTCATCTATTCTATCAGGTCTCTCTTGGCCAACTCTATCCCTCAGGGGCTCACTATAGTGAATATGGTTGTGGCAATTCTGAGGTAACATAGCTGTATCTACACCTATTACCCTGTGGTCTTGGTTTATATTCCTCTCTTTCATCTATTCTATCAGGTCTCTCTTGGCCAACTCTATCCCTCAGGGGCTCACTATAGTGAATATGGTTGTGGCAATTCTGAGGTAACATAGCTGTATCTACACCTTTTACCGTGTGGTCTTGGTTTATATTCCTCTCTTTCATCTATTCTATCAGGTCTCTCTTGGCCAACTCTATCCCTCAGGGGCTCACTATAGTGAATATGGTTGTGGCAATTCTGAGGTAACATAGCTGTATCTACACCTATTACCCTGTGGTCTTGGTTTATATTCCTCTCTTTCATCTATTCTATCAGGTCTCTCTTGGCCAACTCTATCCCTCAGGGGCTCACTATAGTGAATATGGTTGTGGCAATTCTGAGGTAACATAGCTGTATCTACACCTTTTACCGTGTGGTCTTGGTTTATATTCCTCTCTTTCATCTATTCTATCAGGTCTCTCTTGGCCAACTCTATCCCTCAGGGGCTCACTATAGTGAATATGGTTGTGGCAATTCTGAGGTAACATAGCTGTATCTACACCTATTACCCTGTGGTCTTGGTTTATATTCCTCTCTTTCATCTATTCTATCAGGTCTCTCTTGGCCAACTCTATCCCTCAGGGGCTCACTATAGTGAATATGGTTGTGGCAATTCTGAGGTAACATAGCTGTATCTACACCTATTACCCTGTGGTCTTGGTTTATATTCCTCTCTTTCATCTATTCTATCAGGTCTCTCTTGGCCAACTCTATCCCTCAGGGGCTCACTATAGTGAATATGGTTGTGGCAATTCTGAGGTAACATAGCTGTATCTACACCTTTTACCGTGTGGTCTTGGTTTATATTCCTCTCTTTCATCTATTCTATCAGGTCTCTCTTGGCCAACTCTATCCCTCAGGGGCTCACTATAGTGAATATGGTTGTGGCAATTCTGAGGTAACATAGCTGTATCTACACCTATTACCCTGTGGTCTTGGTTTATATTCCTCTCTTTCATCTATTCTATCAGGTCTCTCTTGGCCAACTCTATCCCTCAGGGGCTCACTATAGTGAATATGGTTGTGGCAATTCTGAGGTAACATAGCTGTATCTACACCTATTACCCTGTGGTCTTGGTTTATATTCCTCTCTTTCATCTATTCTATCAGGTCTCTCTTGGCCAACTCTATCCCTCAGGGGCTCACTATAGTGAATATGGTTGTGGCAATTCTGAGGTAACATAGCTGTATCTACACCTTTTACCGTGTGGTCTTGGTTTATATTCCTCTCTTTCATCTATTCTATCAGGTCTCTCTTGGCCAACTCTATCCCTCAGGGGCTCACTATAGTGAATATGGTTGTGGCAATTCTGAGTTAACATAGCTGTATCTACACCTATTACCCTGTGGTCTTGGTTTATATTCCTCTCTTTCATCTATTCTATCAGGTCTCTCTTGGCCAACTCTATCCCTCAGGGGCTCACTATAGTGAATATGGTTGTGGCAATTCTGAGTTAACATAGCTGTATCTACACCTATTACCCTGTGGTCTTGGTTTATATTCCTCTCTTTCATCTATTCTATCAGGTCTCTCTTGGCCAACTCTATCCCTCAGGGGCTCACTATAGTGAATATGGTTGTGGCAATTCTGAGGTAACATAGCTGTATCTACACCTTTTACCGTGTGGTCTTGGTTTATATTCCTCTCTTTCATCTATTCTATCAGGTCTCTCTTGGCCAACTCTATCCCTCAGGGGCTCACTATAGTGAATATGGTTGTGGCAATTCTGAGGTAACATAGCTGTATCTACACCTATTACCCTGTGGTCTTGGTTTATATTCCTCTCTTTCATCTATTCTATCAGGTCTCTCTTGGCCAACTCTTTCCCTCAGGCACTCATTATAGTGAGTAAAGACGTGGCAATCCTGATGTAACCTAGCTGTATTTACACATATTATCATGTAGTCTTGTGTTATATTCCTCTCTTTCATCTATCCTATCAGGTCTCTCTTGGCCAACTCTATCCCCAGGGGCTCACTATAGTGAGTACATTCATGTCAATCCCAAGGTATGCTAGCTGTATCTACACCTATTGTCATGTGGTCTTGGGTTATATTCCTCTATTTCATCAGGTCTCTCTGGACCAACTCTATCCCTCAGAGGCTCATGTTCTCCCATGTTCATGGCAATCCCGAGGTATCGTAGCTGTAACTACACCTATTGTCATGTGGTCTTGGGTTATATTCCTCTCTTTCATCCTATCCTATCAGGTCTCTCTGGACTAACTCTTTCTCTTAGAGGCTCACTAAAGTGAGTACAGTTATGGAAATCACAAGGTATGCTAGCTGTATCTACACCTATTGCCAAGTGGTCTTGGGTTATATTCCTCTCTTTCACTTATCCTATCAGGTCTCTCTGGACCAACTCTATCCCTCAGGGGCTCACTATAGTGAACATGTTCATGGCAATCCCGAGGTATCGTAGCTGTAACTACACCTATTGTCATGTGGTCTTGGGTTATATTCCTCTCTTTCATCCTATCCTATCAGGTCTCTCTGGACTAACTCTTTCTCTTAGAGGCTCACTAAAGTGAGTACAGTTATGGAAATCCCAAGGTATGCTAGCTGTATCTACACCTATTGCCAAGTGGTCTTGGGTTATATTCCTCTCTTTCACTTATCCTATCTGGTCTCTCTGGATCAACTCTATTCCTCAGGGGCTCACTATAGTGAACATGGCCATGGCAATCCCGAGGTATCATAGCTGTAACTACACCTATTGTCATGTATTCTTGAGTTAGATCTCTCTATCTTTCTCTCTCATCGTTCCAGCTCTCTCTTGACCGACTCTTGCTTTTTTCCAACCCTGACACTATTAGAGTATTGGAGGGCTTCATGTTAAGTTTTTTATTCCTTTTTATTTATAAGATGATGATGACTAAAAGGTTGAGCCTTTAAAAAACATGAAAAATAATTGAACAACTCTTATTCCCTTCTGGTCTTGCCCCTATCAGAATAGTCGAAGGGTAGTGGTCAAATTTATACTCTTTTTTTTTTAAGTGATTTTGACCGTGAGGTATTTCTCTTTTAAACCACAATGAAAAACAATTGAAAGAAAAACTGTTGTTGAGGGACTCAATTTGAACAAGTGCAGGCTTATAAGCTGAAATTACCAACTTTGTTGAACATGCTTCAGCAGAGAATGTCAAATAATGGGAATCCTGTATCAGTTTGGAAATGTTCTAGTTGATAAGTTGATCTGGAATGAAGCATAAATAATATTAGTGGTAAAAAATTAAGTCCAGGCATTATAACAAGAAGTGATAGAAATAAAAATTTTCATACAGATTTACAACTTGACAAAATTATTATTTTAATGGCTGGATTTGATACGCATATAAATACAATATAAAATTCTTTAATTTCATGAATACTATTTCATTTCTCTTACAATTTTTAGTTATCTTCCATAGCTTGACAAAATTATAACTAACAAAATTCTTGTTTGAACACAAATATGTTTGAAGTTTTAATAAATTTATAAATTTGACTCTATTATAACCTTATTTTATTATTTTTTTAATTAATGTGGCAAGTCAAGTTTTATATACAGTAATTAACAAATTTATTATAAAATATTGTTAAACAAATTACTGTATTAGGCTCACATTTTTTTTTTATTCTTATTTTGGAGAAAACTCTCTCTACTCGGGATTACTGTGGGTCGAAAGTTCAATATACTTGCAAACAGTTGAAATTACATTATTACATGCATCACATAAAAACTAACCTATCCAACTTAATACTATTATAAAAAATAATATTATTTCTAAAGTATTGTCCTTATTTATTTTTAACTTTTTCAAAACACACGTTGCCAAATCTTTCAAAAGTTCAAACACTCCACAATAATAAAAAATTCAATATAAAAGATGTTACAAAGTCCTAGGTTGCCTCATGGTGTGAATTCAAATTTGGATGAGATACAATTTATAAATGTTGCCCAAGGTTCATGTCCAATTAATTCTTAATATTTAAATACTTATCAGTCCTTGTTGATTCCTTTTCACTGGTAATTACTTTTACTGCATAAGTTGCACAACTATATTATTTTACAATATATAATCCAACTCTAAAAAAACATGCCTTACCTAGATTGAGAGAGCAAGAAGGGAACCCTCACCTTCCTTGTCATATAAAATATTCTTCTTAATTAGTTTCTTCTTCTTCTTCCCTTCATTTCTCTGGTTATTAAATTTTCACTATATTTTGATATATAAATGTTTTAAACTAACTTTCTAAATCTAGGTCATTTATTTATTTATTTTACTATTTATTTGAGTTTTACAATTAATTGAATTTAAATTTTATTGTATTTAATATTATTTCCTTGTATTATTTATTATGTTATTGAAATAATTTTGGAATTACCGCCGACGATATCTAATTCTCAACAGAGACATCTGTTTTATTAAATTTGAGCCTATTCCATTGACTGGCGTGGCCATGTGACAGAGACATGACAAGATAAAATATGATGGCTGTCGCTGTTCCTTGTTCCTTTTACAAGTTATTTGCTTCTTTCATCAACCCAGGACAACTCAATTATTATTTATCTTAATTTTGACTTTGTTTATCCAAAAATGTTTTAATAATTACTTCTATTCTTTATTTGTGAACTCCTTATAACTGAATTGCGTATTGAAAATATAGCCTAAACTGGTAAATCGTTATTTTGATGTTTACAATCGTTTCTCTCCTTTCCCTCTTTTACACATTTCAAAATTAAATTTTATTATTACTGTATTATCATCGCTGTGTGTATTTTAGTTATGTGAGTTTCTTATTGCAAATGTTTATTTAATATCCTGAATTCAAAGTGTTATTATTACATTTTGTGGTTATGTTCATTTGTTTATCTTATATGCCTAACCTTCTACATTCTAGTGCATAAAATACATGAATATTAATAACAATGAGCAAAGTAACAAAACATATTAATAACCAATTCAAACACTTCATCCTAACATCTAAAGTAAATTCAAAATTTTGTTACAAAACCTGTTTACATTGAGGAATTTAAAATTTTATTGTAACTGCAATTCTTTTAACTGCTTATTATTGGCTGGTGTATCTCCATTTGAGCTGTGGAAATTATTCTTTGAAGAAACTCATTAGTACAGAATATGAAATGAGTGTTTGTCCTCCAAAAATGTTATTAGGTTTATAGCAGGACTAAAATTATCTCATAATTGTAAATTGCTTGCAGGGCGCTTGGAGTTCTTACACTTCCTTGTATGTATATTATATTTAAGTTTAAACATTACCCTTAAGTTTAAGTATCATCCAGAATTAAAACATTCATAAAGATTGCAACAGACAAGCTTATAACCATCCTGCTAGACAGCATAGGTTGAATTATTACAGTAAACAACCTTCAGAAACAGGTACAGAATTGGTTAGCTTCCTCATAGTGTACACACTGCAAAATTATACAACTTTTTAAACACAGTTTTAACAACTTGTTGTCTACATCGTTCTATGGAGAAGTTCCAACACTATATTTTTGTTGCTACGTAGTTGGACGTGATCTCTTATCTAATTACATTTTTAGTTAGAGCCATTATTTGTTTACTAATAAATCTTGTGCGCCCATGCTCACATATACAATACAGCAATAAATGACAAAATACTATTATTATGATTTTAAAATATAATGTTAATTATATATCTAAAAATTCGTCTATGATCTTGTCAATATAATTTTTAACTCATTTTCAGGGGAACCTTTGTAATCTGATTTTCCTCATCAACAACTGCCTTTGTTATTAATTATTTGGTTTTTCAGTATCAGATAGGATACGCGTCATGCTACATTTAAATTTTTACTTGATTTCTTAACTGAATCAAGTAAATCATATTTTAAACCAAACCCTTGTTTCAAATACCACCAAATTTTGATATTAGTCCAGATTAGGCTTACCCCAAAATTGTCTTGAATTATTGAATCTAAGGAACTAATAAGCTGTTTTATCTGTTACATTTTATTGGATGTTCAATGAGCACTGTGGTGAATATGAACAATATATAACCCTGAAACCCCTACCAGAAGTTTGGTTCAATAACACACTCACAAATAAAATAAAACAAAATATTTATTTGCCTTATGTTATTATAATTCCCTGATGTACATTTCTGTAACCAAGTTACCATCATTGGAGGGATTTGAAATAGGCTAGGCCTAATACTTTTTAAATTTTTTTATTAACTTCTCTGTGCGAGAATTGCGTAATTTAACACTGATACTAGTTACAAAATTTGGAAAAACATGTTTTAGTTGACATTTTTTAAGAAACTTAATATCTAACAGTATGAATCTTAATTTTAAACTTAACTTATGGAAAAGGTTTATCTCACAAGACCAGGAAGTCATAGTTAATAGGTGTTCAATGAGGACTGTGGTGATTGTGAACAATATAAAACACTGAAACCCCTACCATAAGTTTGGTACAATAACACACACACACACACACACACAAATAAAATATATATTTGTCTTATGTTATTATAGTTCCCTGATGTACATTTCTGTAACCAAGTTACCATCATTGGAGGGATCTGAAAAAATACTATAATGTCACTATAATAACATAAGGCAAGTAAATATATTATTTTATTTGTGTGTGTGTTATTGTACCAAACTTGTGGTAGGGCTTCAATGTTTTATATTGCTACATTTTAGGCTAAAACTTTATTTCAAATTTATTCATATTAGTCTAGGCTAGGCCTAACTTAAAATTATCTTGAATAAATATAAAAATATCTACAAATTGGTATATGTCTGGTCAACATTTAAAAAAAAAATTTTTTATGATATTACTTAAATTTGTTAGAATATCTCGACGTTGTGCACAACTTCGTATAATATTAAAGTTGTTTCAATATAAAAATACCTAATTATCTTTGTTTTCTTTCTGAAATGAAGCTCACAACTCAGTAATAATAATATAAATTAAACAATAACATAATGATGTTTATCAGTTATGATATTATATACAAAATTAATATTTGGCAATTAAAGCAGGGAAAAAAATTGAACTTTTACGGGTGATTCATGCTCTTTTGTGAATATCTAACACAAATAATGAAGAATTTTGGGAAATCTACGCCTTTTTATAGATACTTCAAGCATAGGAAGTCTCTCTTTTTGTGTAGAGATCTGTTTCATCAACACCGTTGACCTCGCCAGGCTGACCACACTTAACACGTAATATCGAAAAACACACTACACATCATGCAGAAAATCCAGCCCGATTAATTATTAAATAATAAATTGAACTTTGCATCCAATTGTATATATGACACAATCACAAAACTAAAGATCCCAAGTAATAATATGATCTCCCTCCAGATTACCAGTCCACCAAGCTAAGATGTGGAATGTCCATCCTTATTTTACAAACACCTAATTTATACAGTATAATATACCTAAACGTTTTAATGTAATGTCCATGTTTTTTTGTGTTTTTTGTTGTGTTTGATCATAATGTGTACTGTCGGTTGCAAAAGTATGGATGCTTGAGTTTGGATTAATATAAAATTAATCAAGAGACCTAAAACAAATGTGATTATACCATTTCCTTCTTTAATTCGTTGATTGATGTCAATGTCGATTTTTAATTTTAATGCTATATTAATGTTATTGCGGTTGGAACAAGAGAAGAACAGAAGTTCAAAAATTTTACAATTTTGGTTTCAACCACAATAGAAATAATATAGTATTAAAATAAAAAATAGTATTTGACATCGATCAGCTTGGAATTCAATAAGGAAATTTATATTATAATCAGATTTATAAAGGCCACTCGGTTAATTCTATATTAACGTCGAAACTGTAAAGTTAAAAACTGTTATGTTTTGATCCGGACAGGAAGCAACACCGCACGGCCAGAGACAATAGAAACCAGCCCTGAACACTAAATGATCATGCTTTGGTACACTCAAGTACACTATTAAATAAAAAACTATAGAAAATTTGATTTATGTTTCTGACATCTATGGATTAAAACTGCTAAAGACAAAAAGCTACAGCACCAATAATCGAATTTGTAGGATAACTAAGTTAGAGATAGAGTACTCATCAAAAGTTATTAATAACTTCTTTTTATCAACCTAAAAATCTGATATTGCAGTATTCCATACAAAAGACTTGCAAAAATTTGGTAGTGATCGGACAATACGTTTATGAATTATGAATTTTTAAAATGGACACTTGTTTAAAAGTTGGGGGAAAAAACGGTATTTTCTTGTTACAACTGCAATAAAAATAATATAGCATTAAAAGACAAATCGACTTTGACATCAATCAACTTACAAATTAAAGAAGGAAAATTCTGGTACAATCGGATTTGTTTTAGGTCACGTGGTTAATTTTTATTAACGTCCAAACTCTAATATCCATATTTTAGTAACAGACAATATCTTTTTGATATTACGTGCTAAGTGTTCTCAGCCTGATGATGTCAACAGTGTTGCTATCGCTACATTACAAGAAGGGCTTACATTTGAAGCCCAGAAGGTAAAACGAATACATAATAGCTAATCTATAATTTTTACACACTATTGTCACTATTATGACATTTCATTATTATTTTTTTTAAGCCTCTCCACTTCCAAACAATTGTACAATTTCAATTTGTATTAATAATTATTTTTCTGTACAGATGTATAATTTTGAAGGTGATACGAGTACAACCTACACTGGTATGACTGACATTCGTCTTTCAGGCCTTCTGGAAAACTACAATGGGTTACCATACTTACCTCAATGGCAAGGAGAGCATTGTAATAACATAACTGGAGCTAGTGATGGGACTAAATTTCCATCCTACATTAAACCCAATGATACGCTTTACTTCTTTCGGAAATCATTGTGTCGAAAAATGCCTTTAGTAAGTTTGCAAATTCTTAAAATAATGATTTGATGTCTGTATACCACTTAGTCATGTAAAGTTGACAAACAGCTCAGAACAGATGATCCAATAAGTGGAAGCGATACCTCGATAAAAAAGACAGAAATACACAAAGCCGAGTCTAGGGATATTTCAAAAAATAAAAAATCCCGCTCAATTGACCAAAATTAAAATACTTATTTCTCATTAAGACACTTAAATAGGCATTGAATTAATGTAATTTGATTAAGCAATAGGGATTATAAAAAAGAATACAATTATTTTTCAGTTTGTTTATTTTTACAGAAAAACAATATTTTTCAAGTTTTTATGATTCATAAAACTTTTAAAAAAATGGTCAAATAAAGGATATACCTCAGTAAAGATATCCTACTCTACTGTTGATGACTGCCAGTATCCTTCTCCACTGCTCTCGATGATGTGGTTTATCTGGTGTTGTGGTAGAGCTCGCCAGTACTGTTGGAGAAGTTTGCAGGAGCCTACAGTGTTGTAATACGTCCTATATTAGGAGACACATTTCTTTGAAGCATCTTCCACACATGTTTAATGGGATTTAGGTCTGGAGATTGTGATAGACAGAGCACAACCCAATTCCTGTCCCTATCAAGCCAGTCGATAACCGGACCCTCAAAGTTTTGAATGGTGTTGTCGTGTATAAGATGGAAATGAGGAATTATCGCACCAGCATAGGATGCACCACAGCTTCAAGAATGGTTTCTCAATACATATGTGTATTTACGAACCTGTCCAGGAATATGAGGTTAGTTCTACTACAGACGCTGATGCCTTCAAACACCACAATGATACCGCCTCTGTACGGCTGAACTTCCTGAGAGGCTTTGCGCCTATCTCTGTTCCCAGATCGGCTCCAAACTCTTACACAACTACTGTCAGGATGAAATCCAAAGCGTGATTCATATGTGAATAGCACATTAGACTATTGCTCTTCCAAAGACAAATCCAAAAGCTTTTCGTCCCATTTTGACTATATAATATGCACAGTACTATCGTGTACAGTCTATTTCAAATTGGCGTGTTTCATGTAGCACATTATGAGCAATGAATGAATATAAAATTACAAATTCTCATAGCTCGATTTCCACGATGCAAAGGTGTGACACTAATTGGCCTTCTAGAGTGAAGGCCTGCTTCATGCCCTGGAATGGTTTCAGGATGAACTGTTACGTTATCTGTGCTTCCAAACTAGATCGCCAACTCGGTGCACAGTGATGCCGAGCACCAGGTAGCGGTCATGAGCGGTGGTCATAGAACATCCCCGGCCTTGGTGCTGTTCTGAAGCTCTGCCAGTATTCCTATACCTTTTCCACATTCTGCTGACGACACTATGATTGATGTTGAAAGCCTTAGAAATCTGTACTTGACACATTCTTACTTGAAGCATCCTCATGACCTGATTCATATCTGAAAGATGTTGATGCTCCATACCAGAATAGAAGACAATAACCATGAGAATTGATTGCACACAAATCTAATGAGTGACCACTGGGATCGTCAATGTGACAAAACAATAATAAAGAGCAGAAATTTACAATAAATCCAAGGGTTCAACGGCAACTAATAAAGAGTTCAACTTTAGAAGTCTAGGTCAAGCCGATTAAAATAAACATAGATAAGAGAAAATCTTATTTTACCTGTTTCAAAGCAAAATAACTCTAAAATTGAAAAATATCCCTTTTTGGGTGTGTACTTAATATTCCGGTTTTTATATTTTTAGTTTCTCAAAAAAAATAGTTATAGAGATAGTGATAGGTTAGAAAATCAATGTCAAATGTTTGCGAATCGGAAATGTATGGAAGTGTTTTGAGATCCACTGAGTCCAAAAAAGTGTATTTTGAAATAATGTCTGTCGTATGTGCAGTGTTCCACTGCCTAAACACGTGGGTCGATTTTAAATATAAGGGCCTAAAGAAAGATTTTATTCTTAAAGTAGCTAACCCCAAATTTTAAGCTATCAAAAACAGAGGAAAAAGTTCTGAGATATGGCCAAAATATGCCCATATTAAAATCAATCCATGCGTTTAGGTTCTAGAGCATTGCACATACGACAGGCAGACATAATTTCCAAAAACCATCGATTTTTTTACCCATCACAATTTTCTCTATACTACATATATGTGGGAAAGTAAAAAGATGCAATTTTTTTTTTTTACCATAAACATTTTAAAAATTATGGTTTAATTTTCATGCTTTATTAAACAACTGTAGATTTCGTTTACATTGGCAGTCACTTGCTGCAAAGGATGGAGGGAACCTATATGTATTTCTTTAACTTTTTATTGGGTTACCACTTTTTTACAGACTCACTCGCTCTATGTTTTAACAGCTCTCTTGAGATAATAAAAATATTTCTGTCAACAAAATTATGTGGAAACAATATTATGCTTTCAATTAAAATTTATCTCGTTAAGTATCTTACGTTTTTTCAAAATATATATATATATATATATAAAGTAGCTTAAAATACATTTAAACAAAATATTTTTTGTATATAAAACTGAAATCACTATTTGAAGGGGTATTATTTTTTTATTTAAATTGATCTTTTGGTTTTCATAAAAGTATAGTGTTTAGAAATAATAATATATTTTCAAAAATTGTAGGTAAATAGTTAAGAGTCCCTTAGAACCTTCTCAAATGCTCTTCCAAAAATCTATCTAAACATTAAAACAGGTCGAATGTGAAAACATTCAGTTTAATAGCTCAGAGAAGTATGTTGTGTGTATGTTTTTTTTTTTTTAAATAAGCTTTATGCTTCCAATACATTTGTGTATAGTAATGTTTTATAAATTAGGTAGTTTTCAATTTGTCTATTTTTAAAATAAATACACTATCTTTGGAATCCTGAATTATTTTCTTTGGAATTCTGAACTAATTTCTTTTGAATTTTGAACTAGTTTCTTTGGAATCTTAAACTAGTTTCTTTGAAATTCTGAACTAATTTCATTTGAATTAGAACTAGTATTCTTGGAATCCTAAACTAGTTTCTTTGGAATTCTGAACTAATTTCTTTTGAATTTTGAACTGTTTTATTTTAAATTCTCAACTAGTTTCTCTGGAATTCTAAACCAGTTTCTCCGAATTTTCATCTTTGTAAATATTCTACAATTTTTCTTGAAATTTGGAACTGGTTTTTATTGAATGTTGAACTAGTTTATTTGGAATTCTGAACTAGTTTTGATTTTATCTTACAGGTAAAAGTAGGTGAGGAGTTTGTTGGCGGATTGCCTGGTTACCGTTATCATTTCCACAATAACTCCTTAGACAATGGAGTTTACGATTCAGAAAATCAATGCTACTGCAGAGACGGCAGTTGCTTAGTGGATGGACTTATAGATGTGACAAACTGCTACTATGGTAATTGCAATTAAGTTTATTTAACTCTTGCATTTTATTTGTAACAAGTGTTTTTTTTTTACTCTTCAAAATTATGCAAATGTAGTAATTTTAGGGAATAAATCTATTAAGGAGCTTTATTACAAATAATGTTATTTAGGGTTTTGTTAAGATAAACTTTATTAAATGAATTTGTTAAGTGGAACTTGGTTAAGAGATTTTGTTAAAAGAAACTTAATTTTCTATGATGTTTTTATGGGGTTTTGTTATGAGGTTTTGTTAAGTGGAACTTTAACAGATTTTGTTAAAAGAAAATCTTTTAATGGATTTTATTATGAGGAACTTTGTTAATTGGTTTTGTTGTGATGAATTTGTTATTTTGCTATGAGAAACTTTGTTTACCCTCCGGTAGGCGCGCGGTTTCCCAAAATGTGAATAGGCGCGCGGGGTACAGCTGTACCCCAAGATATATATTGATTTATCACCCTGTTTGTTAATATTTTATTTAAATAACATCAATAAGTCGTGCATACACTACTTCTGAACTATTATATGCGATTATGGTTTAAATAAAAAAAACTAGCTTTGACCATATTGTACAAAGTTTGAAAATGTGATCTTTCGTGAATTTTTGTCTAAAGTTTTGTTCAATGTTTAGGATTTTGAAACTTTTTTTTTTTTTTTTTTCAAGGTAACAAATAATTAGAAACAATGATTTTCATTGACAATTTTATTTCTAGGCCAAATTCATAAGATTTACATTAATTTTATTATTGGATATATGTAATAAACTGATATATACAACCATTGTCACATTTCAGCTGTACGAATTATTGGAAATAATATGCAAATTTACTTGTAAACACCTCATAGTATTAGCTTGACATTATTTCAACAAGTTAAACTCAAAACACATACAAAAGTAAAAAACAATAATCTAAATATATGTATATTGTACAGTGATACACTTATAAACATTAAAATTGAGAAATTTCAGTACTACAAATACAACTGGAAATATCGTGAGAATTTATTTGTATACGGCTCAGTGGCATTATCATGTCATAATAAATAAAAAATATGTAAACACAAATGATTGAATATATGTATCATAATATAGTAACTCCAAAAAATTACATGAGTGATGCATCTGTAAAACCCCTAGAGAGTCAAGCCCTACACACAGTGAACGAATGATCAACACATACCTTGAGAGCACATTTGTCACAATTCTCTCTTCATTTTCGATCCTTTTTTCTTGGACACAAATGACAGCGACCAACGGCGTTGTTCTGGATGTGTTGAGGTCCATCTGGTATGATCCTGAGAAGCTCCTTCCCTCTGTTCTTTAGTTAGACTGGTAGACTATTGATTTGACACCTTCTTTCGATTTGTGGCTTGATGAGTTCCCAGGCAACCTTTTGTATGAACTCTGTTCTCGGTAATGGTTTTGCTGTGGGGTTGTTGAACTTGTAAACACAAAGTGCGTTGATTGAAGAAATGTTCATGAGATAAAAAAAAATCACCATAGGCCATCGCCTTGTGTTTCTTACAACGTTGTACTTTGCACACATTTGATAGACAACATCCACGCCAATTTTGGTTTTATTGTAAAATGTTACAATTTCAGGTTTTTGGCTTGGTCCGGTCTCTTCGTCAATTTTATCATCGTGATGCATCGTTGACAAAAGAATTACTGCTTTATTAGGCTTTGGACAGTAAGAAACAAGCATCTTTTTCTTGTGAAATGCAAACAGAGAGAAACTAGGTTGTCTTTCTTTGCAAGGCCTCAATTCATGGGGGACACCAACACATGTAGATTTTATTGTGCCAACAATCGTCGATTTCTTATCTTGTAACAGTTTTTCAGCTAATGATACAGATGTGAACCAGTTGTCAATGGTTACATTTGATTTGTATTTGAAATAGGTTCCATCATTCTGACTTTCACGTCCTCTGAAGAATTTGATGTCTTGTATGGGCCTTTTGGCTGAGTTCCAGCGTAAATTTCCAGGTTTACTGTATACATTGTTTTCGCACACACAAGAGCAAACATCTTTATGCCATATCTTGCAGGTTTTTCGACATATACATGCGAAACTGACACTTCCCTCGAAATGCAACTAATTGTTCATCAAACCGTACAGAATTCACTTGGAGTAAAAAACTTCTGATAATTTTGTATGCTCAGTTCAAACAGCTCTCTGATTGGTGCTAATCTGTCAATTTCCGTCCTTTGCTGACAATCTCTGTAGTCATCAAACCGCAGACAGTGCATGAGAAAATGAAATCTCTTTTCACTTATATCAAGATAGCATGATTCAACTCATGACCCTTTGCTATTATCCCAAATGTGCTTAGTTTTCTTTCTGCTACTTCCTAATGTACCGGAAAGAAACAGAATTCCAAGAAAGGCACGGATTTCTACCTCTTGCATCTGTTTCTTGCATCTCTGTCTCTATGAAATTTTTCCCTGACCAAGTTAATATAAATGATAGTTGAGGTAACTATCAGTCGGATCAACGTGTCATCCATAAATAAGTTGAAACATTCAACCTCAGAAACCTTTCCTCTAGCCTCTCCTTTAGGTCCTGGAAGTCTTACAATTATGTTTCCTGCCCTGGTTCAGACATTTCTTGGTAGTGGAGAATTTTTCCTCCATTTCATAACATTTTTATCCTTATCTCTTACCAAGTATACATATGCAAGAGGAACATCATCACCATTGTCTTCATCCAGGTGCGAAATCTCTTCATCAGGCTCATTAGGCTCTTGAACCGCTTCTTCTGTATCAGAATCATGGATCTCTTCTTCCACAATATCTTCTTCACCATCGTCACTGTCATTTTCCACAAAGTCGTCCTCATCTGATGACTCTCCTTGAAACAGTTCATGGATAATCGTATCATCACAATCTTATGCGCTTCGCCATAACAGAACAGGAATAGGTGCGCGGGGTACACTTGTACCCCAGAGCGATTCAAACGAGAATAACACAGCGATCATTACTCGGTGACATTTTGAGTCGCACTGACCTTGTAGCTCGAGAACCGGTTTGAAGGTACTCTAGCGCTCACCTTACCCTAGCGGCAGGGTAAAAAGTTACAAAGTAAACAAAACTGTCTGGGGTACAACCGTACCCCGCGCACCTACCGGAGGGTTAAGGGGTTTAGTTAGGAGAAAATTTGTTGAGTGGTTTTGTTAAGAGAAACTTTGTTAGGTTTTAATATGAGGAACTTTGTTAAGAGGCTTTTTATAAGGAACTATGTTATGGGGTTTGGATATGAAGAACTTACTTAAGAGAAACTTGTTAAAAGGTTTGTTATGACAATCTTTGTTAGAAGAATTGTTATGACAAAATATGTTAAGGGGATATGATAAACTTTGTTCAAACGTTTTGTTAAGAGACTTCTCTACTTTCATCTTAAGTTCCTTAGTTGACTTTACAGATGAAGTTAATGTTAATGTCAACTTATTTGCTCGACTTCTCTTGTAAATTTCTATTTTTGTTATTCAGTGATTTTGTTTACTCTTTAGTGACAACTGTTTCATTTCTTGTTAGAATTAAAAGTAAGTGGTCTGATAATAGATCATATCTGAAATTATCTGAAGAGAATCATGCTGAAATACAGAGTCTCCGAAAAGAATGCCGGGATTTCGAACGGCCGTTGCTTGGGGACTGTTCATGATAACTAAACGATTTAAACGTCAAATAGAAGAGAAAAGAACAAAGTTTTATTTCATACCTTAATATGTTTCGATGTGAGCTCTATTTGTTGCTCTGCAGGCACCGAAGCAATATTCGATTTCTCGCCAAGTGTTGTGTAGCATCTCTGGTGTCACAGTTGTGATCACTTCCTAAATTCGCCCACGCAGATGTGGCAAATCATGAATTTTCCTTTAAACAATGTTCTTTATGTAACCCCACAAAAAAAGTCCAAAGGGGTCAAATCAGGACTCCTGGGAGGCCAGGGAATAGGCGCATCCCTGCCTATCCAACTATTTGGAAACATGTTGTTAAGTGTGTCGCACACTTCCCGAAAGTAATGATGTGGGGCGCAGTCCTACATCAAAATGAATCATTCACTGGCTTGTTCTTATCACTTTTGGCGAATCGTGCACATGTTCCTGCACAATATTAGGCTGTTCCGAACCCCATATGACAATAATTGTGACGATTAACAACACGGCTTATGTTAAATGTAGCTTCGTCTGAGAACAGTACTCTTTTAATAAACTTGGGATTGTCATCAATCTCACTGAGCATAAAACTGGAAAAGTCTGTACGCTTAGTGCGATTGGCGGGTTTAATCTGATGTCTAAACTGAATTTTGTAGGCACGAAGTCTCAATCTTTTACGAATAACATTGTGGAGTGTCGATTTGGTTATGTTTAACTGAAGACTTCGTTGGACAATCGATTTTTCGGGCTTCTGATGCAAGAATGTCGGATTTCTTCAACTTCATCATCACTTGTTTTTGGCCGGCCAGGTGAATGTCCTTTAAAAACACTTCACGAAACTGGTTAAACCGATGAATTGCTTTATCATTGGGCAAATTTTGACCTCGATACGTAACTCAAAACTGATGCTGCACACTAACAATCGATTTAAATTCTGCATACCACAGAACACACTGTGCCTTCTGTTGCGCCGTAAACATCGTACTCGCGACTGGTGTCAGGTGTGTGAATCACAATGGCGGAATGCCACCGCGCAGCTGTTCTGCACATGCCAAGGTCAACACTTCCTCCCATACTATACGGAAAACAAAACTTTGTTCTTTTCCCTTCTATTTGACGTTTTAAATCATTTATTTATCTTGAATAGTTCCCAAGCAACGGCCGTTCGAAATCCCGGCATTCTTTTTCGGAGACCCTGTATTTGTATGCAATTCCCTTCATGACAAAGTTGGTTTTTCTGATGATGACACTTTGCTTCTCTAATTGCTTCATATAGTTGTTTACCTTTGGGGGTAATAAACCTGCTTACCATTTAAGTTTCCTCTCATAAATTTATCACCAAGCATTTGGAAAAGTCCAAGACAAGGAATATCTCAGAAAAATATCTCATTGTAATATCTCGATACCTTCTGAGATATTATTTTTACGAAAAAATTTCACATTTGTTGTTTGGATCTGATAATTGGCTTACTCATATTGCCTTATATTTTCTTTAACGATAACCACTGTACCCTCTCTTGGTGTATTGGATATACTGTGACAATTTTAGAATCATTTTAATATCAAATAATTTTTGTTTGTAAAGTGTGTCTGATATTAGACCCACACATTTATTTTATATATTTCAAATTAATGGACTTGTTACAATAATCCATTAGCATTCCAGGCCATTATTCTAATAGATGAAACCAACATCTCTTATTGCTGGCAGCTGCCATAGTGATATTTTCAAGTTTTGTAATTTTCTACAGAATCTCTAGTTTAGTGTTGTTATTTCTTCTTGAAGGCTTGTTCTTCGTTACTTAAGGAATTTGTTAACTTGTGCTGATGTTTTATCTTCTATTCTGTAGAGGAGTATGGCAAAATATCCCCGAATGACTCTAAAGGAGTTGTAACTGATCATAATGGTAAAGCAAGGAAGGAGGTGGGAGAGACTTATTAAATGAAAACTGCATTATTTTTTTTTATAACAATATTTTTATTATCATAATATTTTAAAATACTTATAATATACAATGAACAATTAGGAAATAAAATATTTAAATGATTTTGCTACTTATTAATACATTTTTTTAATTGTTGACTTTCCTCAGCCAATTTCAATATCTCTGGTTTTCAAGATCGGTAACTACCATCTTCTATATTATAACATGTAGATTTAAAATGTTTATATTATATACATTTAATTTCTTCATGATATTTCTGACCTTTCCCTTTTGTGTCTTTAGGATTTCCTATTGCATTGTCATATCCTCACTTTATGGATGGAAATCCATCTCTTAGAAACAGTGTGGAAGGCATGAATCCTGATCCTAGATTACACAAAACGTATTTTGTAATAAATCCCGTAAGTATTACATTATTTAATATAAGTAATTTTACACAATTTGATTTAAAATTAGCAACAATAAAAATTTGTAATAATTGCTGTGTTAGAAAAATATTGGATGTGATTTTTGTCTGTAAACTTCAGAACTTTTCTGTGGGAGTCATACCTCAGTGGGGATGTGGATTTTGGGCAGTGAACTGCAATGCATGAATTTTTCCTACTTGCAGAGTGCTTCAGTCACTGGCAGGCAGCCTATGAATGCCATAATGTACTCAACGCCCGTAAAATTTTCATTTTCCATGAAATGATAGAATGGAAGTTTTGGATAAATCCAAGCTATAAACTAAGTACAAAATATTTCTAAGATTCAGCTGTCTTTTGGTGACAATGCCATAAATTAAGAAGTGGTATAGCTGTTTTAAAGATGGATACACGTTGGTGGAGAGTGACATATGATACAACCTCAACAAGCCAAAACTACGAGATTATAAACCAGTACAAACTTTTGTTATACAGGGTTTAATGGGCAATGTGGAGATAACCATTGGTTATTCAATTTTGAATGAGATTTTAAATTGCAGAGACTGCTGAAGCTGCAAACGATGGAGCAGAAGCAACTCCATCTGAATGTCTTGCAAGACATGTGAACTCTTTATTTTGGTACGATCCAGAAACCAAGGCACAATCATCACAGTAAAGTCATTCAACATCTTCCAGGCTAAAAAAAGTATGCCAGGTGTGTAGCAAAGTCAGAGTAAGTATGCAAAACAATGGAAAATTATTGCCGCAGAGAAAATGGAGAACAATGGAAAATTATTGTCTGGAAGTCCTCCTCTTTTCTAATTCTGTATGGTGCAAGTGACTGGACCTGTAAGCACCAGAAATTTGGCATCTGCATCATGACAGCACCTTCATCTTATTAATTACATTTGATTCAGAGTTACTTGATAAAACAGAGTTTTGTGATAAGTCAAGGTCATTGTGATATTAGCTGTTCTCCTAGTTGAAAATGCTCTCGATAGGAACATGATTTTGTGAAAAATGAAAATTCAATGAGTACGTAGTATACTCTTTCACAGGGCTCTCTTCAACTCTGAAACAATTCACACGTGTGCATGAAGGATACTCTCCACCTGAGGCCACCTCCCGTACTTCATTTTTTTTCCAAGGAAAAATATTTAGTAGGATAGTTTTTCAACAAACCTCGTATTTGTAAGCTTGTTTTACTGCTGGTCCTTTAAATTTTAATGGGTAGGATATAGTTATTTAAAAAATATGCATATTTTCCTTAATTTATTTTCACGTCTCTTAAATCTAAAACAAGTCAAATCTAATATCACATTAAGCAATTGAGTTTTGTTTTTAAATTGTGTTTTTAGCAATAAATAAAAACTCCTATGAAGCCATTGTCCGGATAAACAAATTATTTGTATAGATCTGTTGGATATTTTTCACAATTTGTATGTATAGGGTTATTCAGGGAAATGGGAAATTTATGGTGGAATATATACGTTTTAGTGGTGTATATAAATCAACTTAAGATTACAGTAGGGCCCCAATTATCCGAACCCCGACGAACCGAGGTTCTGGTTTAACCGAGTGTTTGTACACTGTACAGTACCATAGCGAGCGAGCGGAGTGGGGTGACAGCTACTACTGTGCCAAGATCATTGACATAGCCCTCGCGATTATTCATTCACTCTCTCACCACACTGCATGTGGTCCAAAGCGCGCCACTGTCTGTCTTTCTTTGGCTCAGTCAGTGTCTTGTCACAGTCTTGGTTGGTTAGTCACGCTGTTACTCGGACATTTTGTGGTGTTTTACTTCAGAGTTTTCATTATGAGCTCTTCACGGAAAAGAACTGTTGTGAGTTTGGAGACTAAACTAAAGGCTATTAAAAGACTAGACAAAGGGGAATCAATTAAAATAGTGGCTGCAGATTTAGGTGTTGGTGAGGTAACGGTTGGTGATTGGAAAAGAAAACGGGCTGATATTGAAAAGTGGTGTTCGCAAAAGGACAATGAAAATGACAACAAACGAAAAACAATGAAAACTGGTGAGTTTGAAAAAAACATTGTGCCCTTTTTATATAGTTTACCCAATTACGAAGCAAAGGAAATTCCTTCAATGGGCCTTTGTTACAAGAAAAAACCTTTGAATTCCACAACAAGTTTAAAGATGGAGAAGAGGAGTTTACAGTAAGCAGAGGATGGCTGCATCATTGGAAAACCAGGTGTGGAATTAAAAAGCAACAGGCAGAAACAACTTCGACGGATCTGCTGCTGCTTTGTCGACTTCGAGAAACAGCTGCAAAGAAGCGGGCCAGTTCAGTAAAGCAGAAAACTTTGATGAACTATTTCAAGAAGTAGGCTTAGTTTTAAAATTCAATTTTCATTGGTAAAGTACCAGTACAAAACAGTTGTCAATACTGTAGCTCTTTTTAAGTGTATTTTCATATTCACCATTGACCTTGTTTTAGATTATTTTGTAATAATTTTGATTTACAAAAACTGTATTTTTATTTGCTGTTCAGTACAGCATATTTCTGTATTTTTTATATTATGATCATAATATTTAGTACAGTGTAGGTACTGTGGGTTTCGTAATAAAGTGAACTCGATATTTTAATTCAATTGTATGTCTTTATTTATTACTGTATCAACCCCAAAACCTCTTTGTAACACCCGTAACACAGACTGGCAGCCGAAAACGCACATGCTACCATTGATTTCAATGGCGGCTGTGGACGCTCTCGTTCGCCGGTCTGTCTGCCCATGTTATCCGAGTTTTTGGTTATCTGAGTGTCCTCTGATCCACATTAGCTCTGATAATCGGGGCCCTATTGTACTTAGGCCAAACAGGTATACATTTCAAAACTTGTTTTAGAGAACATGATAGAAGTTGGAGATTGGGTTATCAAAACTCCAGTTTCTCCAAATATTTAAAAACCCATACTTTATAAGATTTTAATTCTAATCTAAATTTTAAGATTCATTATATCATTGCTAAGGATAAATTCACTGGAAATGTTAAGATTAGTTTCTAAAGACTCCAACTTAGCATTAAACGAACAATTAGAATGAAGTAAGTTGTCACTCCTTCAACTTTTGACCAGATCCGTGAACCCACACCACTAGCTGTTGTATCTGCTATACCTTGTAAGTATATTGTTTCCTTAGTTTGTTTTTATCTGTCTATGACAATGCTATAACTGACAAAACCTAGGACAGAAAGGTTAAAAAAAATATCATTTATTTAATTAATTTGAACAATTCATCATTATCCAATAACTTTTAAATAAAAAGAAATTGTAAATTAAATACAATTATTATTGTTATATTGATAAAAAAAAGAGAAGTTTCTAAACATTATGTTTTAAACAGTTATATATTTTTATATTCAAAAGATACTTTGTATTTCAATAGCTATTAGAAAACATAAAATGTATTTATTAATTTTCTTTTTCTAGACGTCTGGTCTTCCCTTGAAACTTTCAGTAAAAATGCAAATCAACCTGGCACTAGGAAATTTGGACAGTGTTGGAACAGCTAAAAACAGTGGAACAAAATTTAGTAACTTGGTTATACCTCAGTTATGGACAGAAATTGTAAGTTTTCAAAAGCTTATATACAAAAACACTAACTATAGATTGTTTTACCTAAAACAATTTACTTGAATAATCAATATTTAAATTTATTATATGTTGCTCTCAAATTTATATTTGGCAAAAAGTGTGTTTCTTTTCATGAGTACAACTTTTAATTTTAATAAAAATTGTTACAATGAGAATATTAACATCCTACTTATTAGAGGTTGTTGAAGGTCTGCCTGGAAAGGATAGAGCCATTTAAAAATGAGCAATATATAGAGTTCAACAAATATCAGAATGGCTTAATATCTCTGGTTATAATTTAGAAAGAGACATGAAATAAATGGAATTTTGTAGCGATCGACCTCCTCTATCTACAGAGTGAGTAAAACTTAGGTATCATAATATCAAAAATTCATAAAATGTGATTTTTTTGGCTTGTTAGTGCACCCATCTTTATTAAATAATCGATTATCTCATTCCCTTTTCCTTATCACTAATATGTTAAATGACCATTTGCTTTCATAAAAAATAATAACACATGCTAACTGCATATCTCAGAGCACTCTCGTGATCCCCATTAATACTGAGCAAACCAATCATGGGCTCACATATAGTGAGTACAGATATGACAATACCGAGGCAGTCTAGCTGAATTTACAACTATCTTCATGTACTTTGGGTTAGATCCCTCTCTATCATCTTATCTTGAACAACCCTTATTCTCACTCTGACACTATTAGAGTATTCGAGGGCTAAGAGGTCTTTTAAAGCTTCTTTTTCTTTTGTTAAAGGTGATAATCCTGAGGCACTCTATCTGGATCTGCAACTATCTTCATATACTTTGGGTTAGATCTTTCTCCTATCATATTTCTCTTGAACAACCCTTATTATCTTCTGACCCTGACACTATTAGAGTATTCAAAGGTTAGGAGCTCTTTATGTTATTTTAAGCTCTTTTCTTCTTTTCTTAAAGGCGATAATACCAAGACATCTAGTTGGATCTGCAACTATCTTCATAAACTTTGAGTTAGATCCCTCGCTATCATATCTCCTATCAGGCCTCTCTTAAACAGCCCTTATTCTTTCTGACCCTGACACTATTAGAGTATTCGAGGGATATGAGGTCTTTATTTTATGATATTTTCTTCTTTTTTTTTTTAAAGATGATGATCAAATGATTTTTCGCCTTTAAATAACAAAAATATTGAAACAACTTTAAGGTGTAATTTATATCAGACATAATGTTGGAAAAATTTTAAAAGCAACTTTTTACTCTCTCAAACATTCGTCGTATAGACAAAGTGGTATAATGGGTTAACAAGAAGATGTTGACTTTTTTGTCAAAAAATCTGTTTTGAAGTCTCTTTAGTCAAAAAAGCTATTTTAGAATTGTGTCTGTCGTTCCTTGCAGCCTGAGGTAGAACAGTTTTGGTCAAATTTGGTATGTGTAAATAATTTGGTGATATATGTAAGTGTTTCTCACTTTTTTGAACAACAAAACATTTTGGAGTACCTGTTATAAGACCAAAATACAAAATTTAGATTCTCCAAAGACACACTTTTAATGATATTAATCAAATTTTGCTTAAACAAATAATAATAAATAAAAAAATATATATTTTTCACTATTTTCACAAAAATTTCAGCATGAACACATTGTGTTTAAAAACTCAAATATCTCAAAATTGGTTAAAAAGATTTCAATTAAGTTTTAGTTTATGACCCAAACTAATTAACTAAACTGCGGTATAAAAGTAAATTACTGTCAGCAAGTAAATTAGAAATACCAAAATGATATTTCAGTTAAGGTATTGTCCAAATCACTCGCAAAACTGTCATTTTCTTCTACCGGGTTGTGTGTGAATATTAGGTCATAAACCTTCACATTTTACAAAATTGTGATACATTATGTCTTAATATTGACTTATTTTCAATCAATAACAATTTATATTGTATAGTATAGATAAAATAATGATTGATGACTATACAATTCTGATAATGATTTATTCTTTAATCAATTCTGCAATCGGAGATTGTTTGGGTCATCCCTACTTTGGTCAAAAACACTCTCAGGACTTTGAATACTAAAGAGTAGAACTTTGAACATTTATCGATTACTCATATTTTCTGTTATCAGTAATTATTCTAATAAATGCCTTTTGCATCAAAATCATGGGTTTTAATGTAGTTACGTATGATTCTTCATATATTTCAATACCATATTCCAATTTTGAATTTCTTAGTGCATAATACATAACAGTTTCAAAACTGACTTCAAAATGTAAAAGGTATGTTTTCAAAATCCATTTAATTTGTTTTTGAGGTATGTAGTATGAGTTTCCGTCTTAACTTTGAATTAATCCACAATTCTAAACATTTAATGTACAACCTGTTCTAAGAATTTGACAGGTGGGATTAAATTAATTTTACATACCATTTTGGTTTTGGAAGAAGAGGAGGTGGTTATCATGGTCTCGCTGTAAATTGCAGGGCATTTGAGATAAGTTATTATTTTCACAGGTAGTCCCATACTTGCAATACAAGATAATGGAGGGTTAAGATGTCTTTATATGGCTATAACACTCCCCTCACTAGTTGGACTTTTCCTCTTGAGCCATAAGAAATATAAACCATTCTTTGCCTCCTTTGACAGCCTATTAAATCACTCCTTCATCTTGCCTATACATAGACCCAACTGTCTGTAAGCTATGCATACATATATTTTGAACGCAGATCTCTCATACCAATCTCAACTGAATAAAAATATGTCATGAATCCTGCTTATCTAGCTGCTGATACAAAGCGTAATATTTGTTGCACCACTATTAACAAATCCAGATCAATATAAATTATGTCCTCTGATGGGAAGGTTATAGTATAATGAATGCTGTATCATCAGCAAATGCAATTAAATTAGCTCTAAAAATAATATTACATAGTTAAAATTTAAAAAATTAAAATAATGAATTTGTTGCAGGCTCTAGAAGGACTTCCACAGAACATCATAACAAGGTTCTATCTTTACCTTAAAGTTGCACCTATTGCGCAGACCATTTCTATATATTTGTTTCTCGTCGGAGGAGTGGCATTCATTCTTCTCAGTTTAGCATCTGCAATCTGTATTCCTAAAGATTTAAAGTTAAATCAAAATTCCAGCACATGGCGAGAGGATACTTTACCACAAGACAAAATTATTAAAGAAAAAAATAAACAAATTTTAAAAGATATGAAAAAGGATGCAAAAGAAATGGAAGTTTACTATTGTTCATTTCTTTCACCAAAAGTTACAGAAGATGAGCTGGATAGATTAAGCAGTTTTGAAGAGCTTGAAATTTGAAATTTTCTTAAGTTATTATAATCAAAATTCTGAAAGTGCATTTATTGTTTCCGATTTGGAACTGTGCCTGCAATCACAAATCCTTCATTGCTGATTTTTAAAACTAGTCATAACATTCAATCAGATTAGTTATCACTTAAATTGTTTTTATTTATCATGTGCTATTTATGAATATAATGAAGGTTTTCTTGTACTAATGTATGAAGTATTAATAGCTATAATAACAATCATATTACACAGTTTATGCATTCTTTACCTTAAGTATTGACAATAATTTCTAATGTGGAAAAAAAAAATCAAATCAAATTCAAATGATCATTTTTATAGTAAAGTGATGCTTAAAATACTCAGGATTATTGTAAATATGATATTTCGCTGTGATAACTTTAGGGCCTTCTGCTATTTTGTAAATATTAATGTTTACGTTTAATGTTCATGTTAACATCAGCAGAGGTGTTATGTTTTATTACACACCCGCTGCTTTAATTTTATATTTTACATGTTTATTGCCATATGTAATAATAAAATGTGCATCAATAAACTATAATGTTGTAATTTATTTTCAAAATCTTTAACGTAATAATATTTGTAAAATACTTGCTTAAGTGGATTAAAAACTACTTTCTCTTAATACACTTTATTGTGCAACTTAAGTTCCTAACAGATAATACAACTGTAACTACATTAACTAGTTCATCATACAAAATGTTAACAGTAGACTATCTATATAAAATGAAATATAATGCCTCTCTGTAAGCTTATAACTCCAGACCCGCTGTTCCGATTTTCATACAGCTTTCTTTCCTATGTAGGTGCATTAGTTACAAGTTGGTTTTAATCTGTTTGAAGTAGCTTAGAACGTTCTATACTAAAGTAATTTAGAAAGTTCCAAATGAAGTAGTTTAGAATGTCCTAGATAAAGTAGCTTAGAACGTTCCAGTTGAAATTTTTTAAGCGCCCCAGCTGAAGTACTTTAGAAAGTTTTAGCTGAAGCAGTTAAGAACATTCTAGATGAATTAGTACAGAACGTTCTAGCTGAAGTAGTTTTGAAAGTTCTAGCAGAAGCCATTTAGAACATTCTAAATAAACTAGTTTAAAACGCCCTAGATAAAGTTGTTTAGAACATTCTAGTTTATATAGTTTAGAATGTTCTAGATGGAGTAGTTTAGAAATTTCTAGCTGATAATTTAAAACGTTCTATCTGAAGTAGTTTTGAACGTTCTAGCTGAAATAACATTCTACAGTAGAACTCCAATTATCCGGGATTAATTGGGACCGGATAATCAAAAATCCGGATACAGTAATTGGATTTTTCTCGGAAAAAGGCCGTCTTTAGGAAAAAAATGTAAACAAAACACAATAGAGAACATTTACGGTATTTATTAATAAAAAACAATATCAATGACAATGTTTACATTACGTAATTTTTTTTTTAATGTCCGATATTGTTGAAGTTCCCACTTTGTACACCTCGGAGTAGCAGGATGGTGAGGCAGTGTGAGTCATCGCTCCCCCTCCTCCCCACGCCCTCCGCTATTGCTACACTTTGTTCGCAGTTAGAAGGGTCAACTACAACGCACGATTCCTGCAAATTCCTTGCTCGCAGGACGATGTGCCTTTAAAAACCCGATTTTAAATTTTTTCTCAATCTGATCCAGATAATTGGCTATCCGGATAATTGGAATTCTACTGTAGATAAAGTTGTTTAAATTGTTCTAGATAAGTTGTTTAGAATGTCCTAGTTGAAATTGTTTAGAACGATCTAGATGTAGTAGTTTATAACATTTTAGATAAAGTTGTTTAGAACATTCTAGCTGAAGTAGTTCAGAACGCTGCTGATAATTGTTCTAGCTGATGTAGTTTAGAACGTTCTAGCTGAAGTAGTTTAGAATGTTCTAGCTGAATTAGTTTAGGAAGTTCTAGCCGAAGTAGTTTAGATCATTCTAGCTGCAGTAATATAGAACTTTCTAGTTGAAGTAGTTTAAAACGTTCTAGCTGAAGTAGTTTAGAGTGTTCTAGCTGAAGTAGTTTAGTAAATTCTAGCTGAAGTAGATTAGAATGTTCTAGCTGAAATAGTTAAACCTTTTTTAGCCGAAGTAGTTTAGATCATTCTAGCTGCAGTAATTTAGAACTTTCTAGTTGTAGTAGTTTAAAACGTTCTAGCTGAAGTAGTTTAGAGCGTTCTAGTTGAAGTAGTTAAGTAAATTCTAGCTGAAGTAGTTTAGAATGTTCTAGCTGATGTAGTTTAGAGCATTCTCAAATATAATGGTATTACCTCACAGTTCGCCTATATAATAACGCTTCCTAACCAAAATAAGTGTTTTAATTTACGTTTTTGGAAATTTTATGAAGGACAATTTAACCCGACATAACTTTTTATGCAAAATGCATATTTTTCGTGAAAAACTGTTTCCACCCTTTTTTATAAGCTGAAAAGAGGTGACGTCATAAGGGGTAGCCAAACCAGACATGTTACTTACATAAAACTTTTTGTCACAATATTTGTTGATTAATTTCCTTTTCTGGGCTATAAGGTCATAAGTAAAAAGGATATGTTATAGTAATTTAACCGCAAATTGGTGCAACTTTAAATAAATATTTAGTTAACTAACATTTAAATAGTATTACTGTATAAATTGTCCAGGGTTTTATTACTGATCAGAAATTGATGCTAATTGAATGCAACTTATTCAGCTTTCACTAATTTACAACCATATTATAAAATATATATATATATATATATATTAGTACACACAGATAATAAAAACCAAACTTTAAGTAATTTATTACTTATTTTCATCTTAAAATGATGTATACAAATATTTAAGTAAAATACAATCTCAGCGAGTTTCATAAGGCGAAACTCGTTAATCCGAATATTTGTTTGCTCGAGGCGTTCGGACTATCAAAAAGTTCGGTCTACTGAGGAAATGCAAAAAAAAACGCCAGAAATAATTTAAAACAAATTTTATTACTGTACAATAAATTTAAAAACTACAGTACAGTACATAATAAAGTTGTACAATACAATAAATAACTTTGTAATACAATAAATAACTTTACAATAAAAAGTCTTTAATCGTTTTCTGACCTGCTTTTTTGATCGACTTACGAAACGCGTCATCACACAGTTGACGAAGGGTGAGATATAGTACCAATAGTGAAATGACCTGACTAGTGACTCATCTCAACTACATCCTTTACTTTGTTTACGTTTCCGTTGTTGTGACATTGGAATTCTAAGAAATGGCAACTGAAGGCCGTTCGGAGTAGCGCGGCGTTCGGAGTAGCGCGGCGTTCGGAGTAGCATGGCGTTCGGAGTAGCGCGGCATTCGGAGTAGCGCGGCGTTCGGAGTACCGTGCGTGCGGATTAACGAGTTTCGCCTGTACATACTTTCAATAAAGTTTATTGAACTTATTTAGATACAATAGTTGTATAATGGTCACAAAACCAATATTTAAACAAATATGGCAAAAAATCAATCTTTTAAAATATAACAGATGATAGTCATATGTATTAAAAGTTTAAAAAAATACTATGTAAAGTCTTTATTTTTGCTTAGAGTGAATAATTTCAGCATACTCTGTTTTGTCATCATCACCTCGAACCACTGTTGTTGGTCCTGATCGATGGGCTTGGAGATCCAATTCTGCATAAACAACCCCTTCATTAATATCTTTAAATTCTTGAGGAGAGTCTGGTTCCACAGTAATAGCCTGTGAATGAAAAATAGTTTTGTTTTATTTTGTGAATGATTAGAATATGGTTTTATTAAAAGATAATAATAAGTTTAAAAATTTTAAATATAAAAACTGTAGTCTGTTAAAGATCTAAATATTGTAAAAAATAACCATAGCAACACCCTTACACTTTATATATAGAGTGTACAAAAAGTACTGGGACTGTAGAATATCTCGAAAGAACGAGATTTTAGAAAAATATGTTCAAGACAAAAGTTGTAAGGCACATAAGAAAGCACATGTTCGTGACCTTGAAACAAATTTTGGAGGTAATTTGGAGGTCAGCTTGATTTTTTTAAACAGGAATCCCAGCGAAAATGGGTCCATGAAAATTGTACAAATTAAAATTACGCTAATAGGTGTCAGAAATAGAGGGTTTCCATTAAAAATATCAAGTTGACCCCTAAATTTGGTCCCAAGGTCAAGATCAAGGACACTAACACATCTCCCTTTTAGTGCCTTATGATTAAAGGCTAAAACATATTTCCAAGGACACCTCATCCTTTTGAAATATTCTGCCGTCCCAGTACTTTTCCTACACTCTACATACTTATTCTTATGAATTATGCATCATTGAAGTGTAATTCAAATAACTAAAAATACTTATATTGAAACACCACATAAACAGTAGAGCTTTGTTTATCCGAATTCATTAAGACTAAAGGAAGTTCATACCACCGATTTGTTTGAATTATTAAACAAAAAAATACTAGACTAATAAACTATATATTTTTAAAAAACACTTATATATTTTTTTTATGATTGTAGAATATAGAACATAACACATGAGTCCAAATTAAACCGGTTGATGGGACCATCATGTTACTTACTCACCCTCCATCATACAATGTAATAGAAGCGGATCCTATAAATTTAGTGCCCAAAAGTTGGTCTCTTAGGCTATGTACGATATGTTAAATTGTACTGGTAGATCAAAGGTTTATTTAAAACAGTTATTACACAGGTTTTCTGAAACTTGTAACTGTGTATATCACTGAACTGAACATATTTGGCATATGGAGGAGAGTCAGTCAGCTGCCACTTTTTTTCAGTCTCTGACTCTTTAATGCATGTAATTAAACTGGGGCCCCAAACAGGTCTTTCGACCTAAGGCTATCCTTTTCACATGTATTGCTTATCTAATGATATTATTAGTATTTAATATAGTGTTGTTTCCAAGAAATGTATTATTTATCTATGTTGTCTTATAGTTTTGTTTTGATTATTTTCTGAGTTTTAAATATTTTGTGAGTACAGCAATATTGGAGAAATAAAATAAATCCATTCATTCAAATACTACTACAGTACTTCTTTACTGTGAGTGTCAGAGTGTCTTATAAATGTGATTTTTCTAACAACTATTTAACTATTTGAATGAATTTTACTACGGGTTAAAATTGACTGTCATATTTTTTAACCACTCTGACTTTTAATAATAAATTTCAAACGTGTTTATTGTTAAATTCGTTCAAACAGCTTTCAAATACATTGTGTTCGGATAATTATTGATGTTTCAGTTAACTGATGTCCGGGTAAATCAACCCTGTATATATGCAGTGTTTCCAAACTCTCCTTACAAACTTTGGGGTATTGTTCCTTCTGTAAAAAGACATCAAAAACTTAATATAACCAGAGGTTTATCTCGTTTCGTTGATGATCTGTCCATCCAAATGTGTTTTTTTTACAAAAAAAGAAGTTTTTAATAAACGGCTCGACAGAACTGAACCTAGTTTCAGTTAGTATGTTATGTTTCATTATTGTAACACAACTAGTTTCAAAATGGTGACTTTCAAAAGTTTTAAAATTGAAATGACTCTAAAACTAGCCAGTTAAAAAACCAAAAAACAACTTTTTTTATTACATTTTATTAGGTCGTTTTGTTTTTAAAATTGGGTGAAAAATAAACGAGATTTGGAATTTCTTGTCCTGCTGTACTTGGCCATGTCCTTGTCTTTTCAAAATAGGCTAATGGAACAACAATGGAATGAATAAATGAAGTTTTTTTTTAGGTATAAATTTTATTTGGAGTTAATTCATATTTTATCTGTCTTCAATGAAATTAAATAAGTATGAGAATTAATGTAGAAATTCAACAAATCAGCTGTTATTATTACAAATAATAGGTCAGGTGTCTAGTCTGCTATTAATTTATCAACAATGAAACAAGCTGTTTGCAGTACAACAATCAAAAGTTAGAATAAACACTTTTCAGGATAAGAACATAGCCATGCATGGCTGGACAAATAATTCCAAATCTCGTTTATTTTTCACCCAATTTTAAAAATAAAACAACTACATATTTGTCATAAAACTTTCTAAAAAAAATTTGTTCTTTTAATTTTTTTGTAAAATGGTTAGTTTTAAAGTTATTTTAAAGCTTTGAAAGGCCGCCATTTTGATATGAGTTGAGTTACAATAATGAAACTTAACATACTATCTGAAACTAACAATAATAATACACCCTAATTTGGTTCAATTCCATAGAGCTGTTGTTTAAAACAAATTTGTCTATAAAAATACACATGCGGACAATGAAACAAGACTCCTGGTTCCATTAAGATTTTGGCTTCTTTTTACACAATGAACAATACTCTGAGAGTTTATAAGGAGAGTTCGGAAAAACCCTGTATATTTAATAAATGACTCAATTGAAAGTACAAACTATCAAATACATTAAATATTATGTTATTTTTACATAGAATTCAAAATTTGAATTTCACTCACCTTTAAAACCATCATATCTGCACCCACTTTATCACTTTTTATTTTGAATACCGAGGCAAAGCCTCTCTTGGGAGAGTTATCAGCAGCATTATGTTCTGCTGACTCTGTATCGCTCCTGAGAAATACAAATTCAACAAATTTAACACCATTTATTTAAAGAATTTTTGTTTAAATGTTATTTTGGTATAATTTTAGCCTGTTATCCTATATCTTTTTTGTGGAAAACAGCATGGCTTAGTTGGTTAATGCATGCATCTAGCTCACTATATTCTCGCTCACTAAGTTCGAACTTGTAAGCAGACCCTGATTGCTGATGTTGTGTTTTGTCCATAAAATAGATGGTGTTTATATTTCCTGAACTTTTGTTTACTACTAAAATCAAATATTACTACTAATAACAAACTATTTTTTTAACTTAAAAATAATTTTAGTATTTCGTATTTTGATATGGTTTTGAATGAGTGCTGTATTTTTTAGTTATTTATTATTGTTATTGTGTAGTGTTCAAATATTCATGGTTTATTTTTATTTATGTATTTTTATCATATGTAAAGTAATGAATTTATGATAGTATATCTATGACAAGCTGCCTACTTATAAGTCTACCACAGATGTTTTCTTATTTAGACAGCTTTAATCTAGTTTCATTGCAAATGCATTCCTTATTTTAAATAATAGTTTTAGTTTTGGCATATAACTTTTATGCTTTTATGATCCAGGTTTTTGCACCTATACTCCTAAAATATCATGCCCAAATAAATTAAACCAATACTATTAAGTATTTACTATTATAAATAAATATTAAGCTTGTCTAGTAAAATTAAAATTAAACTTGAATACAATTTCCCACAAATAATATGTTTATTATTTCAAACGTGTTAAAATTTAATATTATTGTAAATTAAAAGTGTATAACATTATAAATGAATATTAGTTTAGTAACATTGTATTAGTTATATAGGTTACTTAGATAAAAAGATGCAGGGCAGTTGTTAACATCTTACTATTTAGAAAGTTGTAAAATATGTTTAGACCACATCCCTCCTCTCACATTGTATATGGGATGTGGTACAGTACTAGGTTAGTAATAATTTGATTATTATAGCTCATGCATCACTGAAGGTGGTAACATTGTTGTTGAAATGTATTGGAGTTAATAAATATATTACTTCTGGGAAATTGTGTTCAAGTTTAATTTTAATTACTATTTATTATGTTTACAAATAACAAATATTAGTTTCATTTTAAAATGTACTTACGATTCTGCAGTGAGACGTGGCCTTGATGGACCTGCAAAATATAAAATGTATGAGATAAAGGTAAAGAAAACACAAATTCTAAAGAGAAATTAACAGATAAATCTAATTAACCCTTTCACTGCATAAGTCAACTGCAGTCGACTTGACGTTATTACCGCTGAGTGCGTAAATTGACTTTAGTCCACGTCAACAGAAAAACTTTATCTTTCAATGTGTTAATCGACAATAGTCTCTAGTGGATAAAAATGTACAGTTTTAGTGTCTGGATGCTTCTGAACTCTAGTGGTGACAACATGAACTGACGCAAGTCATGTGTCTATGTTTACATCTGACAGTTGAATATGTGCGTTGTTTAGTATACGAGTTTCTGTTTTTAGACATTTTATTTATGTGTTTTTCTGTGAATAAGTTTATTATAGTGTGTGAATTTAAATAACAAGTTATTTAGTTATTTTTATGCGTATATATGTTATATTTTAATTAGTATTTGTAAGTATATTTGACTAAAAATGCACGTTGTTTAGGCTATATAAACTTCAAAATGTCTACGTTTCTTTGGGATGATGAAATTGAATCATATTTAAATAACAATAATGAAGACTCAGATTCAGAGTTTGAATTTTCAAATGAAAATATTGATTATGTATCAGATGATAGTGAATTAGAAGTTGAAAATAATGAAACTTGCCCAGATCTAAGTAGGCCTAGTACATCTGTGATTATTAACCAACACACGGCAATGATGACATTATTTTGGAAGACATTGATGTGTCTTTAGGTCCAGAAATAGATTTAGATAATATACCATAAATCTATTTATGCAATAAATTACTGTTTTTCCTGTACTAATCCATTAATTTCAGCTCCATACAATCTGTTTTAGGTATACAAAATTTCCATTATGATATAGTATTTTTTCATAATTTTGGTTAAAAAACACAATATTTTTTTTTTTTTTTTTTTAACAGAAACTTTATTAAATATTTTCTAAACCTTACTATAATTTGATGCTTTATATAGTAATTCATCAGAAAAAAATTAAAAAATTAAATTATTTAATAAAAAAAATTTTTGGCCTATAATTGCAAATGTATAAACACTACAGAAAAACTAATACACAGCGAAAGGGTATACATGTTCATTACTTGTACGTTAGAATACATGTTAGAGGTTGTTCATGGAGTTTTTCTTTGTATATCAAATTTTTAAGTCATATTTTTTCAAGAGCTGTCTTTTAAGCTTCCAGTAATAAATATTATTAATACCTCTTTCACCAACTACTTTTTTCATTATTTTAAAAAGCAACTTGAATGATTTTTAATATGTTAAGAAGAAATTTTCTTAAGACAATGTAAACTCTTCATCACATACCTTCAACGTGCTAACACCAACTTGATAAGTTCACAAACTCTAAAAAGCACTACTAATATTAAAAAATAGAAAATATCTGAAAAGTTCAGTATGAAAAAAAAAGAAGAAGATACATAATCATTTGCGAGTCAACGGAGAGTTCAGTAATACAACAGTCTACTCACAACGAATGTCACAACTCGAAGTGACATTCTCTTTAATCTTCGAATTTTGACTTCCTCCACACATAATTCACCATATTTCAGTTGGATGGTACCACAAGATAGAAAAGTAAATTACATATTTCTCTAAATAAAGTTATTAAAAAAATACAAATATTTTAAAAATATATATGTATATCCAAATAAAATAAAAGTCTCTTTTCAAAGCTAAACATGGGTTGTTTTATGACTTATGGGTTTCATCTGTGAGCAACCCCTTATGTTACAACATACTAAACAAACTATAATAATTTTTTTACTTATAATTTTCAACATGGATTTGAGTTAATAATCTTCACGTTTTCACTTAAATTTTAATTAAATCTATAACGGTGATTTTAAGAAATTACATATTTAATAAGAGCCCCATGGCCCTTTTTTGACTTAAAACTCAAGAAACCCATATTTTTGGAAAATGGGGACCAATATGTTTTTTATAGGTTCATAGAAACTGCACTTGGGCAAAATTTGATCAAAATCGTTGGAATCAATTTTAAGAAAATCATCATTTTATTTTTTCTTATGGCAGCTATCCCCTAATTTAGTTGTAAAAAAAATGAAAAAGTCGTTTGATATGCCCAAATATGCCCTCATACAAAATTTGATTAAAATTCGTCAACCCATACAGTTTGTAGAGCACATACGACATGACAGACATCATTCCAAAAAGCACCATTCTGTACTCAGGGGACTTCATTATCGGGGAAAAACTTCACATCACATAACTTTCTCCTGTTGCTTATGAGAAAATAAAACACAAGATTTAAAATTTTAATTTCATAGTAACTAATTGTGAACAATTAAAAAAAAAGTTTTTTTTTTTTTTTTTTTTCATTAAAACAATTAAACCAGAAGAACAAATAATCGACACAACTCCATACATTAATATTTCTTTATTTCTTAGCTATTCCATAACATATCAAAGTATCTGTGGTTTTTGAAAGAACATGGATTTATCTTAATGTGTGGTATATTCTACTTAACAACTAACAGTTATTTCACCGATAAGATTTGAGACTGTTTAATTTAACATTACAGATCCAATAATAAGCAATTTTTCATATACATACTAACAAAAATATTTACTTAAGTACCTTTATACAGCAATGAGTTCAAACTGTTATTAATAAAAAAATACAACACCAACTGACATGTATTGTACGATTATGGAATAACAAAAGAAATTTAAAACTTTATAAAAACAGGTACTAGGGCCCAATACATGATATTAGGAAACACTAGATAGATGAATGTATTATAATAGATTTATAACACTTAAACGTAAAATTACCTTATAAAATTAGTTGCATTTAAAAATATACACTATTATATTTCATATAAAAAGTAAACTTTTAAATGGGCCTAAAGTGCAATCACAATAATGTTTATATCAATTATATTAAAACTTATTATCTATTTTAGAATTTATCTCAGGGGTAAGAGCAATAAGAGCATAAACAACAATATTAACATGCATTTAATAACAAACTGTATTTATACATACAGACACACCTTGTTAATTTGGACAAATTAGGACTCAATAGTTGTCAGGATTTAATCAAATACCCTAAATAACATGGTATGAGGTACAAAATTTAAAAAAATAATAATATGTATAACAGAAAAACAAATTTATTTTATATTTAACAAATTGTAAATCAATCTAAAAAAAGAAGAATAAAAGTGTCAGGAGTTAATTTTAAACTGAATCAAGCACTGAGTAGCCTATCTGTTCGACAGGATCAGAATTCACCTATTCTAGTAACCTCTTCTCAGTCCCATGTTAGTGAGACTAGAATAGCCAGTATTTCATAGTACCTCCCTAAGCCCAAGCTAATACCATAGTCAGATGAAGCACTGTAGATACCCAGAACCTTGATCCATGATTAATCCATCAGTACCCTGCACCAGATCACTTGTCGCACTGGCACATACTGGGGCGTTTTGGTTTGCCTAGTCATCCCGAGAGCCAAGGGTTACTGTAAAGGATTTGTTTAATTATGTACTCTGTCAACATGACATAATTAAACAGAGTTCTTCGTAAAGGTATTAATTATGGTGGTGTGGCCTAATCCAGATTATAGAGGGTCCAAATTAATTAAAGTAGGCCTATACTGTACTTTAAAATATAACTTAAGAATTAGTATCCTGAATTATCAACAAAGATAACATTTACTACTTCCAATCATTTTGATCTCTATGTGTGTATTGAATAATATTCCAGATTGTAGAGGGTCCAAATTAATTGAGGTTTACTATACTTTAAAAATAACTAACAATTTATATCCTGAATTATCACCATAGATAACATTTACTACTTACAGTAATTACAAATCAATCTGAACTTTGTGTGTCACTGTCCATGCTGACATAATTTAGGAAGAAATAAATTATAATATATTTATTTAATACACTTAACATCAATGATAATTTAAAATACTACACTTACAGTAAATCAATGTCAATCAATTTTTAAAAGAAATTACATAACATTAAAAAAAACAGTCGTTAGTTTATTTAATACATAAACAGAAAAAACTAATTTTTAGTAACAACAAATACTGTAGTAAAATGTTATGAATTTATTTTGTAGGTTAGAAAAATAATAAATTGTTATTAAACTTAGTAAAAAGAACTAAACAAATTCCAATTTCATTATCTCGAAACAATTCAGTCATTACTTGTTACATGAACTATAATTTTGAGTACGAACGGCATTCAAACATAAACAGGAATTACCATGCTCTGTTCATGTAAGGAGTTCAAGGTAATCATGACCTATTTGGAAAACCGCATGCAGGTTTGAACTTGTCATTAGTTGTGATAGTTCCTGTCGCCATCATTCTTGTCAGTCGTAACCAACATGTCAGAGGAGGAGGTACACAATAGTATTGTACAGCGAATTATCATTTGATTTTTAATGAATGAAGGTGTCATTCCATCTCAGATTTATTAGGGGCTGAAAAATCAGTTTGGAGGTGAGTGTTTCTCTCTGTTAAGAGAGTTATGATTGGTGCAAGTCATTTAAAGACGACCGAGCAAACATTGAAAACGAACTACATATACTCGTCGGCTGAGAACCTCAATCAGAGAAGATAAACTGGCACAGTTAATCCACTAATTCGGGAGAATGGGAAAATCACCATCAAAGAATGCATTAGTTAAAAATCTTCTTAAATTTAGAAAGGTGAGTACCAGGTAAGTACCCTCTCTATTGAAACCTGAACACAAAGATAAAAGATTGATTGCAGTCACACAACTTCTGCAGCATTATGACAGGGATAGACACAAGTTTTTAGAATATAGTTACTTGTGATGAATCATGGATGCACTACTTCACTCCAGAGTCAAAACGAGCAAACATGCAATGGCAACATTCACTCACCTCTGCTACGGAAAATTTAAATATTTTCACATAGCATAATCATAGCCACATTCTCTTGAGATTCACAAGAAATTCTATACCTCAATTTTGTCATAAAACAGAGAACTATCACTGCTGAGTACTATTCTATGATTTAAAAAGTTTCATTAAAAGAGGAGAGTTCTCCAGCATCCAGTTAATTTCCTTCAGGAGAATGCTCGCCCTCATACTACTTGCTTTGACGATGGAAACATTATGGAAACTGAAGTGGCTTGTCTTACATTATCCTCCATATAGTCCAAATTGATAATCATCAGACTTTCATCTCTTTGGCACACTTAAAGAATTTTTAGGAGAGAAGAATTTCAACTTTAATGAGGAGGTTATTGATGCTACACAAGAATGGGCCAACATCCAGTCACAGGACTTCTACTCCTGGAATTAAGAAATTTCCTGAACACTGAAATATTGCAGTGGTAAGGGACTCGTAGAAAAATAATGTGTCAGTAAATAATTTTAATAATAGAAATTTCATTATATTTAATAAATTAAGTTTAGCTGACAAATTCCTGTTTATGTTTGAACACCCCTCGTGTATTAAAATTACTTAACACTTTACATACTATGGCATACCCAGTCTATTAACAGTACATTATTGCCGTACTTTTACCCCATTAATGCTACAACAGAAGTTTTTCTACCGTTTAGTTTTAGTGTCATAACTTTGCTGCTAGAATCCAAACTAATCCATTATTTTATTGCTTGATTTTCATTATAATTGTTGTTATACAACAGTGCTCAATATGGAGGAAGCAAATCTATATGGTGGACGGCATCATTTGGAGCATTGACTTCTACATTTAAAAAATATATAGAATGTTCCTTATGTCAGTTTATCAATAACAAAAAAATGAAGCAAATGTCTTAAAAGTATATAAAGTAATAATAATTGTTTAATTAGTATAGTCATCAGTAATTATGTTTGGTAACACTGCTAATTCATTTCCATTTATCCCACAGCGGGATGGAGCCTATTAGGAAAAAAAACTACTTTTTAAAACTCAAAAACAAAATTTCAAAACGGATTTCTTACTTGCATCATAAAGTATGTCAGTAACCAGTGATACAAAATATTAAAATCTTGGTTAAGTCTTAATCTGGCTTAGAAAACACCATATTCTGTAGTTATGAGTTATAAAATTAAAGCTTAATATATTTTTAATTTAGGAAGGCTTTGAGCATGAACATATTAAAACTTATTAGTAAAGCAATATTAACAAGAAATATTTGCTCAATATTTAAAAAACTCACCATTACATGACTCGACAATTAATTATACTTCAACTTTGAACTATATTTTGAGAATTTTACCCATGAACATACTCTACACTTCAATTGCTAAAGGTAATTTTTTTAAATTTTGTATATATGGTTTCACCAAAAAATGAACAAAAATAAATAAAATAACACTGGATAATAAATATAAATAAACTTCTGGTTTAAAATATATTTGTAATGATTGATTGTTCATATTATTAATATGCTATAATCAGAGATTTGCCATAATTTGTGTATACAAAAACTAATACACGAAGTTTTGAGAGTATAAATTAACTCTTGTTATCAAGTGTAACATAAAAGAGAAAACCACCAACACAGCCTAGTAGCCTAAGGTTATGTTGGAAAAACTGTTGTTGAAAGTGTAACCAGTCTTTGTGAGATGTGTACTGAAAAGAATAATGAGCAAATATAACTTGTAAGTAAATATTCTTTTTATGCATCAAATAACTTATAACATTCAAAATTGAATTTTAACTATGTTCAGTATTGATTTTACATACAAAATAGGCCACCTACATGGTAAGGTTTGAAGCTCTGAAATTAGAACCCCTAGTGCTGCCATCTAATGGCCCAGGTATGGTAACTTCAAGGACAGCAAGCCTATTTACATGCTCCATCTCTTCCTATACTAGCGCATCTAAACTGAACCCATATACTGAAATTTCATATTATTATATGCTATGGAACTTCTCTTAAATATAAATTCAACGTTTTCGTTAAACTAACTTTTGAAACAGCTTATATATTGCAAATTTTGTAAACTATATAATTATGTCTTTTCATTTATTACTTTATTTTATTAATAATACTTAATTTTCAATTAAAATCTTTGTACAATATCTTCTTTTTTTTAAATACTAAATAACAAATATTTCAATACAAATATTTGAATGTAAATTTGATCATCAAATGTTTGATAATTCTAAAAAATAAGACACATATTTGAAGTTTAAATAAAATTATAATCAATATTTAGTATTACTGAAGCAATAATGCTATAACTTGAAGCAGAGGGAGAGTAAACAAAACCTCCTGAACGAAAAGTGTTAACATCTTGAAATTTGATGAAATTAAAAAGACCTTTACACAATAAATTAACAAATTTGCAGAACTTAAACAATTCCTCTTTAAGCCTAAAGTAATCTTATTCTAATGGTTAAAAATTGTCTGAACTTAAGAGCTTCAATTGAAATGAACATTTAAAGCCTAGACATATATATATATATTATAATAACAGCCATTGAGACCTATACCATTACAATAAATGTAAGTACATAAATACACCCATATTTCATCTAACAATTATAAGTTTGATTAGTCAACTGAATAAATAATTAAAAAACATATAGATAGGGCTGTAAATTATGCTAAATTTTTAGGAGCCTAATTCAATAAAAACTTTTCCTTAATAAGACAAGTTTTAAAATAAACATGTAGAAGTGTTACGGATGTTGGCAATTGCCAGTATTGTATTTAACAAATTATTTTACACATTCAGTGAGTTTCATCGAGTATATTGACGTTTAAATTATTTCTGATTGGAAAAGGTTAAATATATTGTAGGGAAAAGACAGTATATGTGTAGGGACCAGGTTTTGTGATGACTATGTAGTATACTCAACTACACAGCTAAACAGTTGACATGCTAGTGTTTATATTCAATAAGTTTAATCAACTATATTAATATTTAAATTACTTATTTTTCAATGGAAAAAGGGTAAAGATAGAGGTAGAGACAAGACTGTATTTGGTGTAGACTAGGTGCTGGTTATACATAGTTTACCCAGCCACACAACTGACCAGTTGACAAAATTGTCTTATATTCAATATTTTAATTATATTAAAGCCAATAATTGCGAGGAAACATGATCATTCTATAGGCATGCTCATATAGTTTCGCCAAACAGTATTTCCACATGTTTTAACTACTGTGACTATGGCATAATTTAATCTAGAATGATCCCTATGCCTAATTAGATTTTATTATATTACTAATATTTTAAATTACTCGACAAAAGGTTTTGTGAATGTTACTTGTCTGATGTGACACCCTTTTTAAAATTAAGCAACATTAGAGGTGCTACCCTATACCTAAAAATAATAAATAAATGTAAAATTACATTTAAAACAATACCAATATACATGCATCTTACAATATAACCGCTTATATGCCCTCTCACACACGCATATACACGTGTAGTACGCATGTCGATGGAAAAATTTATGACGAACAACTTTCCCCTCTTTAACTTTTTTGCAAAATGCACATTTTCCAAGAAAATCGTAAAAACTGTTGCCAAAGTTACACACGCAGAGACACAACACACACACACATATATATATATATATATATATGTATATATACATGGATAGGAAATTTTATAAGGGACAATTTAACCCGACAACTTTTTATGTAAAATGTATATTTTTCGTGAAAAACTGTTTCCACATTTTTTTATAAACTGGGGTAGCCAAACCAGACGTGTTACTTACATAAAACCTTTTGTCACAATATTTGTTGATTAATTTCTTTTTCTGGGGTATAAGGTCATAAGTAAAAAGGATATGTTATAGTAATTTAACCGCAAATTGTTGCAACTTTAAATAAATATTTAGTTAACTAATGTTTAAAAAGTATTACTGTATAAATTGTCCAGGGTTTTATTACTGATCAGAAATTGATGCTAATTGAATGCAACTTATTCAGCTTTCACTAATTTACAACCCTATGATTAAACTATATATGTATAGTACTATATATTACAGTACGCACAGATAATAAAAACCAAAACTTAAAGTAGTTTATTACTTATTTTCATCTTGTAATGATGTATACAAATATTTAAGTAAAATACAATCTCAGCGAGTTTCATAATACATACTTTCAATAAAGTTTATTGAACTTATTTAGGTACAATAGTTGTATAATGGTCACAAAACCAATATTTAAACAAATATGGCAAAAAAATCAATCTTTTAAAATATAACAGATGATAGTCATATGTATTAAAACTTTTAAAAAATACTATGTAAAGTCTTTATTTTTGCTTAGAGTGAATAATTTCAGCATACTCTGTTTTGTCATCATCACCTCGAACCACTGTTGGTCCTGATCGATGGGCTTGGAGATCCAATTCTGCATAAACAACCCCTTCATTAATATCTTTAAATTCTTGAGGAGAGTCTGGTTCCACAGTAATAGCCTGTAAATAAAAAATAGTTTTGTTTTATTTTGTGAATGATTAGAATATGGTTTTATTAAAAGATAATAATAAGTTTAAAAATTTTAAATATAAAAACTGTATTCTGTTAAAGATCTAAATATTGTAAAAAAGAACCATAGCAGGCACCCTTAAACTTTATATATAGAGTGTACAAAAAGTACTGGGACTGTAGAATATCTCGAAAGAATGAGATTTTAGAAAAATATGTTCAAGACAAAAGTTGTAAGGCACATAAGGAAGCACATGTTCATGACATTGAAACAAATTTAGGAGGTCATTTGGAGGTCAGCTTGATTTTTTTAAACAGGATCTTCTATTTCTGTCACCAGAAATGAAATGAACTGAACATTTTACGTTCAACTATGTTATACATATTACACAGCGAAGTAACTTTTAGAGGTCATTCCAAGGTCAAAACAACTCATCAATCTATAGTCTGCAGTTATGAATTTTCCAACAAAATGTTTAAAACAAAAGTTGTAGGCCACAAAAAGTGGCATGTGATGCTCACTTTGATGTTGGGTCCAAATTTAGGAATAATTTGAAGGTAATGTAGAATTTTCAAAATGTAAACTCTCATTTTTTATTTCAGAAGGAAAAAAAAGTTGTCTTCAGCTATGTAGGTACTCATACAATGAGGCAAAATGACTCCTGCGAGTCATACGTACACATCAAATTATGATAAGAAACATCCTAGCGAAAAAGGGTCCATGAAAATTGTACAAATTAAAATTACGCTAATAGGTGTGGTCTTATCCTTGTCTCTAAACTTTAACTTTAACAGGTCATACATGCTTATCATTTCAAAGTCAAACTTAATTGCACAATAACAAAGGTTTCTTGACAAAAAAAATGATTTGACCTTGAAATAAACACAAAAGTTACTAGATCCTATAAGATACCTAAACTTAAAATTGTTTGTTCTTTTATTTCTGGTGTCAGAAATAGAGGGTTTCCATTCAAAAAATTAAGTTGGCCTCTAAATTTGTTCCCAAGGTCAAGATCAAAGACATTAACACATCTCCCTTTTAGTGCCTTATGATTATAGGTTAAAACATATTTCCAAGGACACCTCATCCTTTTGAAATATTCTGCCGTCCCAGTACTTTTCCTACACTCTACATACTTATTCTTATAATCATATCTTATATAAAATTCCAATGCATACGCATAATAACTTACCTTCTCATCATCAACAGTAATATCCTGAAACAAAAGTAATTGTATTATTGTTTGAAACACTTTGTTCAACACACATTGCCCAATGTCATCTTTTTTTGATAGAGAAAAGTCAGAATATGTAATACTTTAAATTTGCAAAATATATCAAAACCGCATATCAGTTAGCAATACTATATCATAGTTTACCGAGAGGCAAAAAATACAAGAAAATCAATAGTTTTATAAGGTATTAATTGCGTTCCATAGCAAATGAAATATGAATTATGCATCCTTGAAGTGTAAATCCAATAACTAAAAATACTTATATTAAAACAACACATATACAGTAGAGCTTTGTTTATCCAAATTCATTAAGACTAAGGGAAGTTCATACCACCGGTTTGTTCGAATTATTAAACAAAAAAAAACTAGACTAATAAACTTTATTTTTTTTAAAAAATACTTATATTTTTTATTTTATGATTGTAGAATATAGAACATAACACATGAGTCCAAATTAAACCGGTTGATGGGGCCATCATGTTACTTACCCACCCTCCATCATACAATGTAATAGAAGCGGATCCTATAAATTTAGTGCCCAAAAGTTGGTCTCTTAGGCTATGTACGATATGTTAAATTGTACTGGTAGATCAAAGGTTTATTTAAAACAGTTATTACACAGGTTTTCTGAAACTTGTAACTGTGTATATCACTGAACTGAACATATTTGGTATATGGAGGATAGTCAGTCAGCTGCCTTTTTTTTTCAGTTTCTGACTCATTAATGCAGGTAATTAAACTGGGACCCCCAAACACATCTTTTGACCTAAGGCTATCCATTTTCACCTGTATTGCTTATCTAATGATATTATTAGTATTTAATATAGTGTTGATTCCAAGAAATGTATTATTTATTTATGTTGTCTTATAGTTTTGTTTTGATTATTTTCTGAGTTTTAAATATTTTGTGAGTACAGCAATATTGGAGAAATAAAATAAATCCATTCATTCAAATACTACTACAGTACTTCTTTACTGTGAGTGGCAGAGTGTCTTATAAATGTGATTTTTCTAACAACTATTTAACTATTTGAATGAATTTTATTACTGGTTAAAATTGACAGTCATATTTTTTAACCACTCTGACTTTTAATAATAAATTTCAAACGTGTTTATTGTTAAATTCATTCAAACAGCTTTCAAATACATTGTGTTCGGATAATTATTGATGTTTCAGTTAACTGATGTCCGGCTAAATCAACCCTGTATATATGCAGTGTTTCCAAACTCTCCATACAAACTTTGGGGTATTGTTCCTTGTGTAAAAAGACATCAAAAACTTAATACAACCAGAGGTTTATCTCGTTTCGTTGATGATCTGTCCATCCAAATGTGTTTTTTTACAAAAAAAGAAGTTTTTAATAAACGGCTCTACAGAACTGAACCTAGTTTCAGTTAGTATGTTATGTTTCATTATTGTAACACAACTAGTTTCAAAATGGTGACTTTCAAAAGTTTTAAAATTGAAATGACTCTAAAACTAGCCAGTTAAAAAACCAAAAAACAACTTTTTTAATTACATTTTATGAGGTCGTTTTGTTTTTAAAATTGGGTGAAAAATAAACGAGATTTGGAATTTCTTGTCCTGCTGTACTTGGCCATGTCCTTGTCTTTTCAGAATAGGCTAATGGAACAACAATGGAATGAATAAATGAAGTTTTTTTTTAGGTATAAATTTTATGTGGAGTTAATTCATATTTTATCTGTCTTCAATGAAATTAAATAAGTATGAGAATTGATGTAGAAATTCAACTAATCAGCTGTTATTATTACAAATAATAGGTCAGGTGTCTAGTCTGCTATTAATTTATCAACAATGAAACAAGCTGTTTGCAGTACAACAATCAAAAGTTAGAATAAACACTTTTCAGGATAAGAATATAGCCATGCATGGCTAGACAAATAATTCCAAATCTCGTTTATTTTTCACCCAATTTTAAAAATAAAACAACTACATATTTGTCATAAAACTTTCTAAAAACATTTGTTCTTTTAATTTTTTTGTAAAATGGTTAGTTTTAGAGTTATTTTAAGGCTTTGAATGGCCGCCATTTTGAAATGTTGGGTTACAATAATGAAACTTAACATACTATCTGAAACTAACAATAATAATACACCCTAATTTGGTTCGATTCCATAGAGCTGTTGTTAAAAACAAATTTGTCTATAAAAATACACATGCGGACAATGAAACCAGACTCCTAGTTCCATTAAGATTTTGGCTTCTTTTTACACAAGGAACAATATTCTGAGAGTTTATAAGGAGAGTTCGGAAAAACCCTGTATATTTAATAAATGACTCAATTTAAAGTACAAACTATCGAATACATTAAATATTATGTTATTTTTACATAGAATTCAAAATTTGAATTTCACTCACCTTTAAAACCATCATATCTGCACCCACTTTATCACTTTTTATTTTGAATACCGAGGCAAAGCCTCTCTTGGGAGAGTTATCAGCAGCATTATGTTCTGCTGACTCTGTATCGCTCCTGAGAAATACAAATTTAACAAATTTAACACCATTTATTTAAAGAATTTTTGTTTAAATGTTAATTTTGGAATAATTTTAGCCTGTTATCCTATATCTGTTTTTGTGGAAAACGGCATGGCTCAGTTGGTTAATGCATGTATCTAGCTCACTATAGTTCGAACTTGTAAGCGGTCAAAGGTAGTGCAAATGAACCGGATTGCTGATGTTGTGTTTTATCCATAAAATAGATGGTGTTTATATTTCTGAACTTTTGTTTACTACTAAAATCAAATATTATACTACTAATAACAAACTAATTTTTTAACTTAAAAATTATTTTAGTATTTCGTATTTTGATATGGTTTTGAATGAGTGCAGTATTTTTTTGTTATTTATTATTTTTATTGTGTAGTGTTCAAATATTCATGGTTTATTTTTATCATATGTAAAGTAATGAATTTATCATAGTATATCTATGACAAGCTGCCTACTTATAAGTCTACCACAGATGTTTTCTTATTTAGACAGCTTTAATCTAGTTTCATTGCAAATGCATTCCTTATTTTAAATAATAGTTTTAGTTTTGGCATATAACTTTTATGCTTTTATGATCCAGGTTTTTGCACCTATACTCCTAAAATATCATGCCCAAATAAATTAAACCAATACTATTAAGTATTTACTATTATAAATAAATATTAAGCTTGTCTAGTAAAATTAAAATTAAACTTGAATACAATTTCCCACAAATAATATGTTTATTATTTCAAACGTGTTAAAATTAAATATTATTGTAAATTAAAAGTGTATAACATTATAAATGAATATTAGTTTAGTAACATTGTATTAGTTATATAGGTTACTTAGATAAAAAGATGCAGGGCAGTTGTTAACATCTTACTATTTAGAAAGTTGTAAAATATGTTTAGACCACATCCCTCCTCTCACATTGTATATAAATATGGGATGTGGTACAGTACTAGGTTAGTAATAATTTGATTATTATAGCTCATGCATCACTGAAGGTGGTAACATTGTTGTTGAAATGTATTGGAGTTAATAAATATATTACTTCTGGGAAATTGTGTTCAAGTTTAATTTTAATTACTATTTATTATGTTTACAAATAACAAATATTAGTTTCATTTTAAAATGTACTTACGATTCTGCAGTGAGACGTGGCCTTGATGGACCTGCAAAATATAAAATGTATGAGATAAAGGTAAAGAAAACACAAATTCTAAAGAGAAATTAACAGATAAATCTAATTAAATCTTGTCAATGTTTATACATGTTCATTACTTGTACGTTAGTTAATACATATTAGAGGTTGTTCAAGGAGTTTTTCTTTGTATATCAAATTTTTAAGTCATATTTTTTCAAGAGCTGTCTTTTAAGCTTCCAGTAATAAATATTATTAATACCTCTTCCTCCAACTTCTTTTTTCATTATTTTAAAAAATCAACTTTAATGATTTATGATATGTTAAGAAGAAATTTTCTGAAGACAATGTCAACCCGTAAATTCACCTGTCAGTTAGATGGTAACACAAGATAAAAAGGTAAATTACATATTTCATTAAATAAAGTTATTAAAAAAATACAAATATTAAAAAAATATATCCAAATAAAATTTAAGTCTCTTTTCAAAGCTAAACATTGGTTGTATTATGACTTTCATTGTTGTATTATGAGGTTTCATCTGTGAGCAACCCCTTATGTTACAACATGCTAAACAAACTGTGATGGGTGATAACTAAAATTTATTGCTCCAAGGAAAATAAACACATTTGTTGATATAGTAGAAAAATTCATACAAAACTGACTTTTGAAAAAGATGTTCTGTAAAGATATTTGTTTTCCAAATCACAAACAAGTAACTCAACCTGTGTACTTGGAAAATATCTCAAAAATCATGCCTCATATTGCAAAAATACAAGTGATAAAAAATGTTTCATCTTTGTCTAAGCAAATGAATTTATAATATTTTGTCTTGTGTTGAGTTGTTTGGTAAAAACATAGTGTCCTTGGAAAAGACTCTGTATAGAGTTGAAAACCATAGCTAATGTGACATTCATTATTTATATCTTTTTACTTTCTCATATAGAGATATTAAGTGATGGGGCAAAAAAGAGACATCGAGTTTTTTGTGGATGTATTCATTTCAAGTCCTCTGAATTTTGGACCGATGTGTGATGTAAGTGCTTTACAGTTCAAACATGTGGACAGAGATTAATGAAATTTTATGTGGTTATATCACAGAACATTTATTTTTTTTTTGTAACTCTAAATTTGTGCCATAAGAAAAAAGACCATAACTACATTTTTCTCAAAATGTAATACTTCGCTTATACTATATAAACATATCCTCAGTGTAAATTTGACTGTCTTGATCAACATTGAAATTGCACTCTGGGGAAATTCTTCAGAGCAGAATATGTAAAAGGTTTCTGAAATCCAGGAAAAAGGAATCAGAAATATTTTGAAAATCCAAAAGCTAATTTCGGGCTGTAATGTATTTCAGTAATTAAAAATTATAACATTACCCAGTATGTTTATTTATGAAAGTATTTTACATGCTGTGGTAAATTGAACCCACTTACAAAATTTTGTACATTATCATTCCCATGAAATACATAATAAGTATGATTTCTATTTAGAATTGTCCAAGTCCAAATTATTTGAGAAAAAGCCCTCATATATAGGAGCAAAATTATATGATATTAAATATATATAGGAGCCCTTGAGATTACATTGATAAATTATATTTTGTACCTGTGGTTTTGGGTTGTTTCCATCTTTATTATATGTATTTTATTTATTGATTTATTTATTTTGTTATAGTATTGTAACGTCTTTGTTGCTTTGTTTAAGGCCAATTTATGCTTAGTTTTACCTAGTTTATTATGTAGGACTATGTATTATTTTGACTATATAATGTGTACTATTGTGTATAGGATAGCCTAATTTAAATCAAGAGGATAATGACAGAATTAAAGTTTCATTTTTGTTTTTTGTAAATTATTCCAGAACCGTGATATTTTTTTATATGTAATTTGCACAAGGGTTTGGGGTTATTAATATCCACATTTCACTAAAAATTTAATGAAATCTGTAAAGCCGATAATGAGAAATTATATATTTTATAACACCACATGGCTGATTTTTTAATTTTTACTCATGAACCAATTTTCAAAGAGATGCGACATACATTTTCCCTTCACGTGAGCAAAATTTAATCTAAATCTTTAGAATCAATTTTAAGAAAATCATAATTTGTGTTTTTTCTTATGGTAGCTAAGCACAAATTTCGAATTAAAAACCTGCAGAAGACCTCAAAATGGATATACAAGTATTCTCAAAAAACTCAATATAACTTTCTCTAAACTACACATATGTGAGAAAGTAAAAATACTGAACAATATATTTAATCGAAATACAAAATAATAATAATAATAACTTTACAACAAGAAAACCAACACCAACTTTCCTATTTATGAAAACATCTCAATTTTCAGCCTTTCCTACTCTGAACTCCTGGTTGGTTTTAGTAGTGCTCTCACTTTATATTAAACAGTTTCAACTTTGTTCTTAATGGGATTTTAAATAAAATGATGCAAAAATTTTTACTTTCTCACTCACCCATCCTCAAAACCAAATAAATCTAATTCATCACCAAAAATGTAAGTTCAGTAATGTCAATCAAAATGTGAAAATGAACTATGGAGTCTTTAATACATATAATTCAAACCTCTAGGGGCCATTAACAAAATTTGAATTATCTATAAATTCGAATTAACCAAACTAAAGCAAAAAACTCTAATTTCATATTTTAACAAGAAAGTTTATTGTTTAAACAAAATAAGTGTCAAAACATGTACTGTAGAAAGTTACTTACATAAATGCTTTAAAAAAAAGTCAAATTTAGACCAGAACTGTACATATTAAATAAATTAGATTTACTCTACTTATTAATTTAGGCCCACTTAAAAAAGTCAGAAATCATTGATTATTTCATGATTTAATTCTTTTACTCATAATATGACAATCTAAATGATTTATTAATTGAAAAGTTAAATCACTCCCATTATTTTGGCTTTCAAAAATACCCAAAATAAGTTGGTGGCTGTAATTTGATGCATATGTCGGACTCTAGATATGTCGTTTTCTGGTTGTCAGATTCGATTTCTTCATCTGGCCTACAGCCTGGCTGACATTGTTGGCGACCTTGTCAATTATGTCCGCATCAATGAGCTTATCACACACTGCAAAATCTTCATCAACACTGACGAATTCTTCATACATATGTGATGGGATCTGTCACAATTTCCACTCAGCCGTCAACTAAAGGAGCTCCTTCAACTACAGTTTTGTCGGGTCTTGCACTTTCTTCTTTTAACACAAAACCAGCTTTCTTAAAACAATTCATAACTGTCTCTGCTGTCACTGCATTCCAAGCTTACTTACACATTCGTGATGTCTGAAAAATATTGTGTTTGATTTTAAGTGCATTGTTGTCTTCTGTCAGAATATTCTGTAGAAATGTTTCAAATTTTTTACGATCCCCTAGTCCATAAGTTAAACAACTGAAGTCATGTTTGGTGGGAAATATACCACTTTTACATTTTCCGTAGTTGGAATAGTGTTGTGAGCATTGCAGTTGTCAATCAAAAAAATGATTTTTTGCTTTTGTTTTCCATAGTTTTTAACAGGCTTTCCTAGAAAATTGTACTTATGAACCAAGTTCTTCCACTAGAGACGTACTTAACTGGTTTTGTTTTGATATGTTTTAAACATTGTGGGTTTGTGAATTTCCCAATCATTAATAAAGGAAGTTTTTCTGAACCATCCATGTTTGCTCCAACCAGCAGAGTTACTTTTTCTTTACTAAGCTTTCCTCTATGACACTTTCCACTTTTGAATGTAAGTTTTTTGTTGGGGTTCACTTGAAAGAAAGCCCAGTCTCATCAACATTGAAAATGTCTTATGTTTCTCTGTCCGCAATCATCTCCTGCACATCTTTCTTCCATTGTTGAGCTTTACACTGATTAAAAGTACCACTCTTACCACAAGCAGATTTGAAAGAAATCTTGTTTCGCTCCTTGCAACCATCTAGCCACTCTGTGCCCGGCTTTAAAATATTTTTTTCCCAATTCAGAAGCAAACTGTTCAGCTTTTCTCCGTAAAATAGTGCCACTTACTGGAACTTATTTATCTGCTTGAGCCATTTCAAGACACAATTGTCTATATCTAGGTTGTTCAGTTCTCTTGTCTTCTTCCGGCTTTTCCTGCTCTCACTGTTCAAAATTCTCTTTATTTATCAAGTACATTAATAATGTGTTAGGGGATGTGCTAAAATCGTTAGTTATCTCAGACTTCTTCTTTATTCCCTTCTTTACGTCCTTACTGTAATCACTGCTTCCTTTTCAGCCAAAGTTAATGATTTATATGGCTTAGTCTTAGGTGTCAACATATTCACACAAGGCACACTCATCTCAACACAAACGTCAAACAAAAAACTTATTGTTTAGTAAGTACTGAACACAATCACAGTACAGTACTGTAGAAGTGGTGGGAGAGGTAGCGACAGTCAGCTGTGTGAAAGAGAGGATGGTGAGAGGGGTAGGTTAATGGTGCTACTATCTCTCACAGATAGTCGGTAAAGGCCGAGTAGACATGACCTTGATATGCATAGATGAGTGTATAATTAGAGTTGACATCATAAAATATACTGTACTAGTACCGCTCTGAGAGTTCAAATTATCCAAAATATAATTCGAATTATCTACTATTTTTAACATTGTTTATTATTAAAAATGGCAGTGACTAACCAAAATATACTAATTAAAGACAATTTCGAATTATAAAAGGTGTAATTATCCAAGTTTGTCTAATAGTAATAATAATTATATTACTATTTAAAAAAATAATAAATAAACATAATAAATATTTTCTGCTTAAAGTTAAAATTATTTATTTTCAAAATAAATATGAAAGATACCACCATAGTCAAGTGTTGTTCAATGTGATGAGAGGGTGCAAACCTCAGGTTGCATTTTTTCTCTGTTATGATGATTTCCTGTCCTCAATAGTTTTATGACCATATAGTATGAGAGATATTATAAAAGTATGAGCTGATCAGTTATAAAGAGCAATTGGCAACACTGATTAGTACATGCATACTGAAACATTACCACACTTTTTTTCTTAATTTTAAATTACTGACGTTAGCTTTAACGTGTCCAACGATGCTTCCTCAATTGAAACTTTACAGCCCTCAACCTTCTTTATACTGTTTTCAACTAAGTCCCAGCACAGTAGTGAATCAAGAACAAGATATTCACTTATTTATTCGTCCTTTCTTTATGAGTTTAAGTTGAATTATGGTGGTTGAATTAATCATTCATTGCACTCAAAAGATTTTAATTATTTTAATTGTAATCAACTTTTTATTTTAACCACACCATTTTGACACTTCTTTGTAAATTTTTCGTGTCTTTAATATTTAAAATTCCAAAAACTGTCCAACATTATTTTTTCCTTCTCACATTATTTATTTTTATTTTTTTAAATGTTCATGTTCAATCTCCATACTTAATTCTCACTATTTATTACTTCTGAAACTGTTCCTGAAGTTAAACTTTCCAATTGTAGATTATTGAAGTATTTAAGATGGCCTGCCCAGGTGATGAACCAACTGTTTCCTAGCTGGTGGTGAAGAAACAAATGTTTCAAACTCTAGATATCTTCTAAGAACTTAGAATTTTTGTTTGGTTGCTTAAAATCTTTCTTATGAAAAAGGGTTAATTAAAAATCCCCCCTTAATTAATACATATCTGCTTCTTTTCGTTTTAAAATATAAATATTCATCAGCTTAACCTATAACCATTAAAAATTTACAACTTTCAACAAATCAAGTTTTTTGGATTTTTGACTTGGCATTTTTTAAGCCAAAACTTCTAAAATATTGTTATTAAATTTCTTTTTTGTATTCTTTGGTCTTAGACCTGCAAGACATAAGGAGTAAAAAATATTTTTACATTTTTATAATTTCTAAATATAACATTGTATTCCCTATAAAGAATTACCAGTTCATACAGGATTGTTCTTATCTAGACATGATGTTTTAGTAAGAGGCATTACATCATCCTGTTGTTTAAAACCTTGCCTCTCCATACAGGAACGAATTCTAAGTTTGCATATAAGAATGACTCATCCCTTTGACTTACTCTGAATTATTACTTTATACATTTTTCATTTTATTACAAAATTTAATTTTTTTTGTTATTTGAGCGGTCATTGAATTAATGAAACCGTCTCAATACGCAGTAGCTCCAACTGGTCCATTAGGTATGTAACTGCCATAATTTTGCCAGTTCAGTATTGTTTGACTTTGTGAGACAGTGGGTTTATAATGAGTGCAAAATAAACAATCCTGGTCATTGTAAATTCTGCAGTGATGACATTTCTAAACGCAAGAGAACATAATGCTGCTAAAATTCACTGTTAATTGTGTTTACAAATGCACTTACCACAATGAGTGAAGGAAAAGTGAGGCTATGGTGTTATGAAAATCTTCATGATGAAGAGAGTAGTGCAGGCCTAGCATCCGGACTGACAATCACACTGAGCATGTAATTAAGAAAATAATTCCTTTATGATTAGTGAGCTTTCCATAGAATTTTCAGAAGTTTCTAAGACAACATTGTTCAGAATTGAAACGGATAGTAGGCTATCATAAACTGTATGTACGATGGGTGCTGAAAATGTTGACAAGTGGTTACAAAGACCAGAGATAGAGATCATCTGCACATGCTTTTTTAAACCACTTTCATATAGAGGGAGACAAATTTTGTTCCCCATATTGTCACTGGTGACGAAACGTGGATTTCATAAATCAATACAAAGTTGAAACAACAATCCATGCAGTGGCGTCATTCCAGTTCACCCAAAATAGACAATGGGAAATGGTGGATCAAGAATTGTTCTTTTCACATCCGCTCACGACTGCCCACACAATCGAAACAATTCCAAATTTCTGATGGGAGATTTTGAATCATGCATCTTATAGTCCTGATCTCACACCCAGTGACTACTATTTCTCCCTACACTTCAAGAACTGTCTTGTGTCTAGTCGAAACGATTCCAGGAAACTGAAGAGTTGAAAACCTCAGTGCAAAATTAGCTGAAATCTCAAACAGCAAAATTTTTTGTAGTGTTTTAAAAAGCTTGCTTCATGATTTCTAAAGTGTTTGAAACAAAATAGTGACTATGCACAAAAATAATGTGTTTGTATGAATTTGGAACCACTAATACATTTCATTTTCTAATTTGTTCTCTTTTTATAACCGATTGGCCTTTACTTTTAAAAAGCACATACGATAAGCAAAAATTTATTTCATTTTAAAAATAAGGTAAGACTTCAAAAAACCACTATGTTTTATGGAGCAACAAGAATGTATTTTCGGAATGAATTTGACACAAATACAAATGATTATAAACAAAAGAACAATTAATAGTTATATTTAAAAAAATAAAATAAACTTAGTTTCAGATGTAATCTCAAAACTATATAAATCATATTATATAATACTGTCATATCATAAATAAACCATTAACCAAAAGTTGACCAACAAATTTGTAGTGATATTTTTTGGAATCAACACTTCAATTATTGAAGGTGATATGAAAATAATCAAAAGAACAGTCTTCTAGAGTCAACAAGTTTTATTTGGATACACTATGGACAAATCTGTTATTCAACCATTTTTTACTGAAATGTATCAACTTCTTTGCATTTTAATGTGTGCATATTTAATATGGTGTTGAATTTTAATATTTTATACAACACGAGGGTAGTTCAAATATAAACAGGAATTTTCATGTTCTGTTTGTGTAAAAATTTCAAGGTAATTATGACTTATTGGACAAACACATGCATGTTGAACTTGTCATTAGTTGTGATAGTTCCTCTTTTATCATTGTTATCAATTGTTATTAACATGTACAGTAGTGTTTCACAACAAATTATCATTAGATTTTTCACTAAGATGATATTTCGTCTGTTTATTTGAGATTTAAAAATCAGTTTGTAGATGGGTATCTCTCTCAGTCCAGATGGTATGATTGGTGCAAGTCATTTAAAAAAGTAAATAAGGGGTTGGGTGAGTTGAAAACAAACCCATGTTCATTGACCGAGAAGCTCAAACACTGATAACCAATAATTAGAGGTTGATGGACTAATTCAAAGCAATCGGAGAATCACAGCCAGATAAATCTCTGAGAAGCTTTAAATAAATGTTGGTATTGTGGAAACAATAATTAAAGATCATCTTAAATTTAATATGGTAAGTCCCAGGTGGCTTCCAGTCTTTTGAAGCCTAAACCAAAAAAAAAAGATTTGTAGGATCACAAACTTCTGGAACAATTTGAAAAAGATGAAGACATATTGGTAGACTCTAAAATAACCAATGAAACATGGGTATACTACTTTACTCTACAGTTAAAAGAAACAAGCACACAATATTGACAACCAAGCTTAAATCCACAATTCAAAGAAAAAACCACATTTTCATTTGGAATAATCATGGTAAATTTCATTTGGATTCACAATGATTTTATTTGCCTTGACTATTCATACAGAACAGAGACCGATCACTGCTGAGTAACATTCTACAATTTAAAAAGGGAAAGTGAATCCAGTGATTCATTCCAAGAAGAGAGTTGCATTCAGTTTCCTTCTGGACAATGCTTACCCTCACACTTCTGTAGTGTCAAAGGAAACTCAAGTGGGATGTCCTACCTCATCCTACATATAGTCCAGATTTAGCACCATTGAACTTTCACTTCTTCACCCCATTGAAAGAATTTTTAAAAGGATAGATATTCAAGTTGTTATGCAAGAATAGATCAACATGGAGTTGCAAGTCTCGTGAAATTAAGAAACTTCCTGAGCGCTGAAACATTTGTATTGCAACGGCAGGAGACTGCATAGCATAATAGTGTCTAAGTTAATAAATAATTGTAATAATAAAAATTTGATGAATAAAGTTTAGCTGATAATTATCTGCTTATATTTTAATGTTCCTCATAAAATAATAGTGAATATCTATGGTTATTTTTGTATGTCAGGGACTAGACTCCTACTAAAACACATGGAAATGTATGATTAACCGAAACAGTCATAGTGTAGGCAAATACAATTTCTAACTTTTGATGACAGTAATTATTTTTACCAAATAACTCGAAAGATGATTTTTTAAATATTATTGTAAAATAGCTGATCAAATATTTAAAAATAAGGAGAAACTGACAGAAATTATTTTTAAATAATCTAAATCTAAGAATGTACTCTTGTATTGTGCCTTGCATATTTGTTTATTGTGTTAATTTTCTGGAATAATTTGAGCATTTGCAGAAAATGTTAATAAAATATTTATTCTAATAAACAAGAGATTGATGAGCTCATAACATTTACATTGAGTGCAATCTTCAGCAATTCCTTGCCTTATTATTCATAATTGATGCATTTCGAAGTACTTCCATCTTCAAAAACTTCGTATTTACTGTTTAATCTATTTGGGAATGTGATAGTGTCTACCTATCCACCCCTCTGTATCTGCTCCTAAACTTTTCTTTTATGCATTTCACTATTATGCTGCTATTTGATTAGTCTACAAGTTTATCTTTTAATATTATCTATCTTCAACAACATTAAATTTTGAAACCTTATATCTTCTGCGTTAAACAAGAGTACAAAAAAATTATAGGTTTAACAAGAATGAAGTTTATGAAATAAAACTAGTGTAAACATCATATATTGGACAAACTAAAAATACGAGGGAACATAATAATATCATGTCTTATAAAAATGAAAAGATTCAAACTATGTAATACAATACTATTACATGAAGACATTCAAAAAAAAAAAAAAAAAAAAAAAAAAAAAAAAAAAAAAAAAAAAAAAAAAAAAATTCTATGAAATTACTACATAGTTGTGATAAATGTGGGAGATTGAAAATATGGAAATATTGACATTTAAAATTAAATGGGAAAAATATCATTAAGGAATGAAAAAAGCTAAATGTTTAAATTAATATTTCAGGAGGAGAAAAATGAGGAAGGGCAGAGCTTAGGAGGTAGTGGAGAAATTTGGTGCCTAGGAGGCAGTGAGAAGGAGTGGAGCATAGATGATAGTGAAAAGAGGTGGAGTTTAGGTGGTAGTGAAAAGGGGCAGAGCTTAGAGATAGTGGAAAAGGGAGGGAGCTTAGGTTGTAATAGAAAGGGGCAGGGAGCTTTGGATGTAGTGGAAAGGGGCAGGGAGTTTATTAGGTAGGGGAAAGGGGTGAAGCTTAGGAAGTAGTGGAAAGGAGCAGAGTTTAGGAGGTAGTTAAGATGAGTGGATATGTAGGCTATGTAAAATGAAGTACAAAAGTAGTTTTTGTAGATAAAAGTACTCTCAAAATGTATCAACTAAAAATAATGACGTGAGAATGTTATGAATGTTAAGAAGACTAGGAATGGCTAAAAATTTTACTCCACATAATTAGTTAAATCCTAAAAAAATATAATAATTAACATTGTGTTCATGCACTTTTTAAACATTTGAGTTTTTAAGATTATTGAAACAGTATAAAATCCTAGATATTGTTTACATAAGATGCACTATATATCTTCAGCTAATAAATATTACATAATATACCATGTCAGCTCTATTGGTCATTTTTTGTTGTTACTAGGTCATCACGAATTAAAAAAAAAAAAAATCATATTTACTATATAATCTGTAATTGATACAGGAAAAATATAAATTTAGTAAAAACTAACTTTAAAAAATAAATACTGTAAAGTGAAAAAAAAATTAAATCACAAAATGTATAAAACAAAAGCCAAAATGTATTTATATTGATTTTCACTCCACCCGTACAAGAAAAATATTTAAAATTGAGTACTGTACATAGGTTCCAATATTTTTGTCTTTAATTATTGAACATTAATTAAAGAAACCTTTCAGTAGATATTTGATGAAGAATTATATTAAATACTTGAAACAAAATGTATTTAATCGATCAAACAATTTCAATCAATGTCTTGATAAATATTTAGATTTTTTATAGATCCAAAAGAACATTAATAATGTATAAAGTATGTACATAAAAAACTGATAAAAACAAATTAATAGGATAGTTATTTACTGGTACTCAATTTTAAAAAGAAAAAGAATAACAGGCTAAGAATCGTGTATATATACTTAAAGTGCTACCGTTCATTCTAGACATTTTCAGTTTCATATCTTACCTTCTATAATGTATATTTATAAACATTTGTAAACATAAGTAAGCCACATTGTGAAACTTTAGATTTGATGAGCAACACTTGTGAAAACTTCAATCACTAAATGAAAAAAAAACCCACAATTTTCCACAATAAACCCTTTATTTGTAACAGAATGTTTCAACTGGTCAGAGTTCTATCCGTACTAGAAGGTAAGGACTTTGCTGGGGCCACACTATATGATGTAAGTAAGGCTTTTGATATAGTATTCCACCATATTTTGTTACACAAGTTAAAATACTTATAGAGCTTGTTCTAGAATTCTCTGCATGGATGCAGGTTGTTTCCAATATTATGTCACTTTCCTAAAAAATTTGTATTTCGGTTCTTTATTCTAAATTATAGCCCAAAATCTCTTATTTAAAATTATATGAAGCTATAGTAACCGAAAGTGTACATAAAATAATTTTCTAGAACTAATTTTAAACTTTTAGGACCAAACTGAGCGTAGGGTGAACTGTGCTTCATGCTGATTGCCTAGCTTTCTACATAGAATTACATATAATAAGAACTAGTTTATTAATTTATTTTTACAATGTTTTACATGTGTAGGGCACATACAGAAAAAAATGGGTTCCAGACTGAAAGTTTTGCAAAAAAAAAACAGTGTTACCAGATGGAAGTAAAGTTGGGGGAGAAAAATCTACTAATAAACATCCTGCAGAGGTCACAACACCTCCTACGCCCAAAGACAGAGTCATAGTATAAGTTTCACATCGCATCATGAAAGCCGAAAAGTGTCAAGATAAGCTTCATAAGAAAATAAATTAGTCAAAATATAAATTAAAGAGGAAAACTGAAGATGAATATGATGAAGAAGAAGGCACCTAGCGTATATTGAAAGGTAAACATGGCATTATTAAATAGTTTTAACCCACATACAGTATTTGCTTATTTTTTAGTTTTTGTTGTTTTTCAAAAATTTAGCTTTTCAGAGCCGATGTACCTTTTTCTTAGGAATGGAAAAAGATATCTTAATGTTTTTTGTTTTAATTGTTCTGGAAAACGTTTTCTATAGACAGATTTTAAACCACTTTGATAGCTTCCACACTTTTTTTGTGTAATAAATATTTTTTCAATTACAAATTTTCTAAAATTACAATTTAAAAATTCTAAAACTATGTTAGGACTACAGTTTTTATTTCCAGTTGTGTCCAAAGACCTCATTAATACAATAAAAAAACTGTAATAAGTTATCTTTAACCAATTCTGAGAAAAAGGAACATATATTAACATTATGAAGTTAGGAGAAGAGTGACTCCCTTAAATTAGTGAAGGATGGAGTACCTGAAGGCTCCGTACTGGATACCCTTCTCTTTTTAGTTTTTTTGTTAATGACTTACAGTATAGTATATCATCTTATGTGCTATCCTTTGCTGATGTTCCTACTTTTCTTTGTGCCCATAATAATTTTAAATCAAGACTGGTCATGCACTTAACTGGTTATGCTTCTTCAACTTCATACTTAAACATATTATACCAAATTTTTAAAAATATTTAAATTGACTATATCCATTATCTGTAAAATAGGTATATTGACAATACAGAAAATCTATTGATGAAACACAAATACAAGTATTTAATAAAATTCTACAATTGATTGAATCTTGCAGACCATGTTTTGTCATTTAGAAAACAGCTTAACATAGTTGGTAAGACTTAATAAATTGTAGAATTTTACTAAATATTGCATTTGTGTTTCGTTTAACATGGTGTTTTAACAAGTACCTTTGGTCATTAGTGTAAATCGTACAAAATTAACTGATTACATATACACAAACCTTCCTGTGTAGTACAACCTTCTCAGTACCAAAAATGATTCTGTACATGTAATAACTGAAGATATGACTTGGTTATTGAAATATCGTCTTGTTACAAAGTGTTTATTATGGAAAATTGCATTTTCTTTCAATTGGTTACATTTCATTGTTTAACGAATTTTTATGTTAAAATATAAATATAAGTGTAATTGAGTGGTGTTTATAAAATGTATATGCTCATGTCAAAACATGATTATTTTAGAAAAAGAGCTTCTGTTTTATTTAGTATTGTACGAGTATGGAATTTACTATACTGTGAAACTTCGATTACTCATCAGTCTTGTTAACACTTTGTAGATACCACTCACGGCATGATGTCCAATATATAATTTATTTGCCCCTGTGACGAAAGCTCCATGTTATCGCTTTCATTCAAGTATATAGTCTAACGAGAGACCAAAAGTCACCTCTCAGGCAAACTGAAATATTTCTTCTAATAGTGCCACATACATGTTTGTTGTTTTTGTTATTTACTACGTGAAATACTTTTTTATCAGAGTAGTTTTTTTCTAGTATGTTGGCCAACTGAATAAAAAATGAGACGTTATAATTGGCAAGATCTCTTCATAAACTTTTGAATAAAAATGTGTTTTTTTCTTTTCTAAAATATAAATCGTTTTAAAGTATCAAGGATCACTCAAGTGACTATATATACAGTGCTCAGAAGCAAACTTATCATGAGTGTTTGTAATATAATCTCATAGATAGCATCCCTAGTATGTATCTTGTTTTTCTACCACAAAATATATAATCTTATTATACAGTAGTTATAAAGTTTTAGAGCCTCTGTTTATGCATCCGATATTGATATACCTATAGTATAAGTATTGTAATACTTTACAACACCTTTTGTTTCAGAATCAAATATAACATACATATAATTAAATATTATTATACTGTCATTTATTTGTTATTTTTAGTCAATAATGTAGTGAATTGTAAGAGAATGTTGATGCACCAGTTAATTTACAAATAGTCACATATTGTTTTCATACCTTACGTGACAGAGGTTTATTTTGAAATGATTATGGCTAAAGGTATATGGGATTCTGAAGTAGATGGTCTGCTGGATAGTTTTATTGATGAAATGGATATTGAATGTAATGAATTGAGTGAGTACGAGTCTAAATGATGATTGTGAAATGGATATTGAATGTAATGAATAGAGTGAGTCAGAGTCTGAAAGTGAAAGTGAAAATGATAAAATGGATATTGAATATAATTAATTGAGTGGGGCCAAGTGTAAAAGTGATAGTGAAAATGATGACATGGATATTGAATATAATGAATTGAGTGAAGTCAAGTCTGAGTTATAGTGAAAATGGTCCAATGGATATTGAATGTAATGAATTGAGTAAGTCATAATCTGAAAGTGGAATTGAGGAAATTAGCCAAAGCGATGTCGGAAGGTGTACAAATACATCTGGGATTATTTAGAATTGGTAAAATGCACCTAATTTTCCTTATGAGGTGTTCCTGGACTAAATGATGTAACATCCAAAGTTAGGAAATAATTATAACTTCAAAGATATTTAAATAATAAATATTTATAATGTATAGAGTATTTTCAAAAATCATGACACCAATTGAGTAAATCTTATCTAGGAATAATGAACCATTCTACTGTTCAAATTTTGTTTCATTACATATTTCAATTTTAACAGAAAAAAATCTGAAGTTTCAACATTGTTCCAATGTTCGTAGAGATATTTGGTTTCATTCGTCATGGGCTCAATCCCAACTCCTGATGGATAATCGAAGCTTCACTGTACTGAGAAATGAACTATTACCCTGTATTTTAACAGGAATTATTTTGTACATATAAAATAACTGAATAAGGCACATAACAAAACGTACAAGTTGATAATATTGGAAACCTTCAATCATTGATTGTGTCTTCCGTATAGTCTTAACAAACTGAAACTCCCAACTAAATTATAAAACATTTTCTAATAAATTATATAAAATGGTTAGTTTTAATGACATTCATAGCTGTGTGTGATTTTAAAGCTACCTTGTTGATCATATATCAATAGGGCAATAGATTGTGTTTAAAACATACACTGATATTAAATGTATATCTAACAATAATACTAATATAAGCTTAAGTATATATCAAATAAAGATTAATAAAAACAATCCTTTTTTAAATAAAAAATTATAATACTCAGTTCTTAAATAAAAAAAAGTATACATAAAATGTACACATTAAACCTAACATAAAACATACTTATAGAAATCACTTTGGAATGCATTAACTATACTAAAACATTAACAGAAATATTCTTATTAACTTATTAAAAATTTATACACAAAAACTAAGTACAAAGTTATATCTATAACCTTTAGAAGGGTACTAATTTCTACAATTAGTCATTTGAAATGTATAATAAATCATTGGATAGTCAGATCTTTTCATTTTTTTTTCTGAATGAAAAACACATTTAAACATAGACAACAAATTAATGAGTAAAAATTCTATAAATTATTCTAACGTAATTTACTCACAATGACAATACAAGAAGAGAGAACTATTGGCAGGTTAAATTGTTATTTGATTCTGACTATAGTAATGTGATTCCCTGAAAGAAACATAGTTTTAAATATTTAATGTATCACATTTAGTACTAAAGCGTTATGTGTAAGAATCACAAAAATATATATGATACGATTTAAAAACCATTTTAGATTAAAAATGTAATTACTTATTATTTACATAGATTGTTTATTTTTAAGGCGGTTTATTAAGCAAACCCAAAAACTTTGATTTGTTTTTTGTTTGTCACAAATATTGTTATTTAGGCTTTAATCAAATTTAACTTGCATAAATTTTAATCGTTTGTAGAATATAACGAACTCTGTATTTAAAACTGGGTTGAATTAACCGAGTGTCCTCATACTCGATTAGAGAATGTCTGATCTGAGTCTAAGCGAAAGATAAACAACTTTGTGATTCAAGCATGTTAGCTGAGTAACGTTTGAAAAGAGTAAAAACTGATGGAAAATGTAAGAAACAATTTAGGATCAAGAATGGAACTAATTACAAATAATAAAATTTGTTCGACACTACTCAGTCTTAGATAGTTAAAAAAAGTTTTTGTCCCTAGTTTCAACTTAATTTTCATCTGTAGTCGTAGTTAAGAAAAGTGCAATATTTTTTTTATATATCAGGATACATTCTAAAATCATTTTCATAATGTTTCGATGATTTTCCAGCATATTTATCAAATTATTTGTACCTGTAGTTACAGTTGCAAGTATTGAAACATTTCACTATGACCCATGAAATTGAAAATAGTGTTCATTTTGAAAACAAAATGTATTAGATTATGAAAGTGTATTTGGTTCAACCATATTCTGACTGCACCAATCCAGTTTCAAGTATAAAATTAACACACTACTGATATTTGATCGATTTTGTAATACATAAAATAATTTTGCCTAATATAAATAGCCTGATTCACAGAAATAATACTTCAATGTTTTAAAAATATCTACATGCTTAATAATTTAGGGGGCAAGTTCATTTAAAAGATTTAATATTTAGTAACATGTATAAAACATTATTTGTGACCACAAATTCATTACATAATCTGTTTGGTATTGCCTTAATATAAACCCTTTAGAAAAAATCAGTTAAATATGAATTATACTAATACTGAGTGAATATAATTACCCTATTATTTCAGTCACATAATTTATTTTACATTTAAAAATTCAAAATTGTATGTACAGTGCCTCACAAAATATATATGCTAACCTCAAAATGTGTTTAAAAAATGTAAAACTGTTTTAATTAAAGATGAGGACTTGATTTTAAGATAATTTATTAACAAATTATACGAAAAATATATTATACTTTTGCGTTACAAATAAGTCAAAATTACATTTATAATGTATTAGAAAACAGAGTTTTATTTAATCATCCGTGATACGGATCAGGAAAAAATTTCTGATGCAAGAAGAATGGAACAACTACTCAATTTTTAACAAAGAATTTATTAAATGTCATCTCCTTGATTAAAATTTTTTAAACACATTTTTGAGGCAACAGTGTTTACGAGACACTCTGTACTAATACATTTATATAAATACATGGTCTGAAAATGGTACCATTTACTAAAATGTTACTTTAAGGAAATTCAACACAGATCACTAAGTTTTAACACTAAATGATGCTGATTTGAACTATCAATTTTAAACTGAAATTATAATCAAAACAATCTATATGAGATGATTTTAGTTTAACACATACAGGACAGAAATCACTGCCCCAACTAAAGTACTAAAATTAAATTTATGTTTTCTTTTTCCTGATAAAGAAAGAAAATATTTATAGAGAATATAAGTTGTTTAGTAAAGATACATCCACATACCACTATACACACAATTGTTAAATATATAAGCTACTTAAATTTAATATAAAAAGAATATTTTCATAAGAAATTCAAAAACAGTTCTATAAAGAACGTCTAACTGACATTGTTGTTTAATTTCAAATCAGATCAAAATAAAAAAATAGTAATTGTATTTTAAATTGTCTTGGATTAAAACTTCTATGTTGAGAATTAACAAATTAAGTAAAACAATGTCAACTGTATTGTGCATTAATTATAAAACTATTAAATAGAAAAATAATCTCTTTTAAATATTTTTGTTAACTTTCAGTTCATTCATCAACATAAGTTAACATTTTAAAATTAACCCATTGAGGTTCTACTACAGAACAATTGTGTAGTACACTCTACTACAGGATAATTTCATAGCGTCTTCATTATATACATAATTTTTGCTAAGAGATAGCGTCAATATGTAGTTTCTATATTTCTATACAAATGTCTTTTATTGTTGGATCATTCATTGGTTATATATGTTGCCTAGACTGTTTATAATTTTGCTTCATTTCAACTGATCCATGCCTTGTCCTATTCTCACGTGTTGATGTAAAAATGGCAGACCGTAATTTACACAGTAGTAAAATCTTACTGATGATGACGGTTTCAAATGATAGTGATTGTGATGAATGTGATAGTGAAAGTGAATTTGTAAATAATTATGAAAATTGCAGGTAAAATGAAGAAGAAATCCATATTGTTTATGGGGGTGTTGATGTTGGTGAGCCTAGGATAGGAAATATGGAGTGATTAAATTGTACGATTAGGAAGATAAACCTAAGAATATTGTATTTACAGCTAATCCAGATGTAAACAGATATTTTGCTATTTGCTGGGGAAAGTTTAAGTGAATTGGACGTTCTTTTTCAGTTTCTAAACAACAATTTTTGGAATTTGAAGAGATTGAAACTAACAGCTATGCAGTTAATGTTCATCTGATATAAATAGGTGTAAATTGAAAGATGATAAAATCTGGAACAATTTCAAAGCTGGTGAACCTAAAGCATTTTTTTCATTTGCATTATTAAGAATCAATTTATAAAACGAAAAATACACTTGTATACATATTGGTAATTAACAATATTGGTATCAGACTAAAATTAACTATTACAATATCCTAAAAAAAAAAACATGTAAACAGACTTCTTGGATACAATTTAGGAAATAAATTCAGTGAACTTATACTACATGTTGTATATTAAAAATAATAAATAGGAACGACTGAAAATTGGGTTTTTGAGCTATTTAATTGAAATTTTAGGGTTTGTTTTGGCTATAACTAAATGGGAGCCTCAATGGGTTTTTAAAAAAGGATTAGTACCAAAAACTAATTAAAAACCCTGAATTTTAAATGTTTAATTTAGTTTAAAATATAATTACTATACTCCTATTTCCTTGCCACGCTCCTGTCCATAGATAATATTGCATTGCTCAATTTGTTAAAAACTCCCCCTAAAAAGCTAATTAACTTAACCAAAAATAAATTGTATACTTTATATCTTAAAATTATGTACACATATATTCACAAAATTAATTCACTTTCACAAAATTAAACACAATTCTTACCATTAAATATCTTATGAAAATATTTGAACATAATTTTAAAAGTTAAGCTCCAATAAAAAAAATATATAGTCCATTATTAAGGTAAGCGATCTACTTTGACATTATAACTAATTAATAAATAATATCTATACTGGTGTATCTTCTTTTGGTTTTTCTTTCTTCATTTCAGGACTGTTATTGATGTATTCGGTACTCGGGTGATGTGTTACAGCGGGGTTCTCCGTGCCCTCGGGAGGTGATACCTCTTTTTCAGCGTCCCCCCCTGCAATCAAATAAAAAAAAAACATTTGTTCCTCACCGCTGGCTTAAATTTCAATACAGAGGAAATAACTTTCCATTATATCTTAAATTAAAACTGAAATCAAAGTAACGGAGGAAAAGAATTTAGTTATTGAAATAAAATATACTAATAAATTGATGTATCATAACTTAAAATTCTACCTGTAATTATTTTTGTTTCGTTGAATGAAATGCTTGTGTTTTCGCAGTATGGCAGAAATTGTAGCCAAACCATTTAATGTAGAAACATGGCATTAGTTACATTTTGGCCCAAATAGAAAAAAAATAGTTATAAATTGAAATTTAAGCACATTTAAAAAATAAACGCCAGCAAAATTAAATGCTTTTTTTAAAATTCGAGTAGGATATCAATTTTAATTTTTTTCTTTTGTTGTTTAAAGGCAAAAAACCTCTCTAGGTCATGCTAACATTCGTTGTATTGCTAAAATTTTAGTATATGTACATCAAATTCTAATGTCTTCATTTATAGATACCACACACTGTGGTGTTATAGTGTATTTTAAGGCCACAGCCGAAATCGTTTCACCCTCTTTCTATATTGTTTGTGATCATATTTAAAATTATATTTACATTAATGCTCATATTGTGATAGGTATAGTTTATCTAATGAAATAGAGGAAAGACATTTTCATTTTGTGTTTGTGACATATTTCCCTCGTTTTAATTATTTTACATTTATATATATTACAAATAGTCAAAGTTTATCACATATTATCAAAAATAGCGTTGAGAAATTGTAGTTGATTGATTTCTGTTCTATGTAAAACATATATTGAATAAAATAAGCTCAACTCTACAGCGTAGTGATTTTGTCGGTTGATAATATATTTTCAGAAAATCTACTTTTTAATAGATAAATTTATAGTCCTAAAACCATGGATGGACAAAAGCTTACCTTAATAATGGCCAAAATTACACTAACAACTAATTGATATTGTAAACAATACAAAGATATGGAAAAGATGTTAATAATATTTTAAATTATTAGAAAAACAGAAATAAAATAGCTTTTAAAGTTATTTGATAATGATGGATTTTCATATTATTATGGTTTAATTGGAACATTCGTCATCATTTATGTATATAAAAATTGATACACAACGTTTCAAGAGTATAAATCAACTCTTGTTATCAAGTGATAAAAAGTGATAAACATAGAGTATAAAAGTGATGTCTCTTGGCACCACTCCTTTAACAGTCAGATGTTGACACTAATTTTTATACAGGTGCATTCTGTGTATGGTGGTTGTTTCTGATCATGTTTATGTTTAGTCTTAGTTTTGACTGCTCAGGCCTGGGCTTCTTTCTTAGGTTATAGATTTAATTTTAATTTCTATCATGCCTTAAGCTATATCAGTGTTTTTCACTTTTATGCTTTAGATTTATCACTTGATCTCAAAAAAAACTATGTATATTACTTTTTATACACACAAATGATGACAAATGTCCAATTGAACTATATTAATAATAAAATAGCATTTGAAGGACACAATTACATTAAAATTAGTGTAAACAAATCTATGAGTAGTCTGCATCTATATCTCAACAGAAGTAACTCAGGTGACAAATGATATTGTCACTCATGTGTTTCACAAAATAACAGGCAACATAAGTCTTCTTAGGTTGTTCTCAAAAGCGTTATAATTTTTAATGTTCTGCTAACTGAGAGTTCTACACCAGCTCGTAATGGTCTTTTTTGTACATACTGAGCCTATGTTGGTCTAAACGTAAATAGCTTCTCAATCGAGTCTCATAATCATCTAAATCTTCATTCCAAGTGATGTGACACTTGAACTTAATGTCTAATATTAATTCAAAAATATACATTACAATAAATGTCAACACTAGTAACCTCTATAAAGTTGTTTTAACTGTCACTAGTTTATCTCTACCTGCTGCAAGTAGTACTATTTTTGATGTATACTTAACGGAAAGACCCTTTTTAATTGCTGAACTGATGAATCACCACATAATAAGATTCCAAAGTTCAAGTGAGTATATGTCAATAATACGCTGTTAACAATGTGGATAGGTTACAGAATTCCTTAGTATGAAAATTCCAGATTCATTTTTTTTTCAGTTTTCAATACTGTGTATATTAAATAAAATCCAAGTAGTATCCACTCCATTATATATAATGTACAGTACAGGGTGTCCATAAGGTCATGGTGGGATTACAAATTGTTATGACTAAGTAACATTGTAGGTACATGAAACAGCTGTTATTGATTCTGTTCCGAATTTAGGTAACAATTGTGACATTTAATCATTTGGTCCATATCATTTAAAAAATAAACAGGACAACTGTGCAAAGGAAAGTTCAGTGTGTTTTGTGGCTTCCAAAATTATATTCTGTGACTCTGGTGCAACATTAGTATCAGGATGTGTTTTATGAAAAACCTCTACACAAAAATAACATTCATAGATGGAATAAACAGTTAAAAGAAACGGGTAGTTTATTACACAAAAAGGCATCAGCCAGCAATAAAAAAATGAAAATTTAAGAAGTCCAAATAAATTTGTTTGAGAAATAAGTGTTCCAAAAACAACAGTTCAGGTTTTGAAAATACAGCTCAGGTTTACAGGCTAATAAACTTAAGTTATTGCATGCTTTGCAGCCAGGAGACAATTTTAATAGTGACTTTGCTGTAGATATTTTTAATGAAATTGAAGCTGATTAGAATTTTATGAACCAAGTTATGTTTAGTGGCCACTTTCCATACTTCAGGACATGTACAGCGACACACTGTGCAAATTTGGGCAAATGAAATCTATCACACCTTTGTTATACATGAGCGTGGCAGCCTAAAAGTGAATGTTTGATGTACTCTTTACTCAGGAACATATTTTTTTCCTCCTTTTTCTTTGTTGAAAGCATTGTAAGTTGAAGTGCCCTTGAAATATTTGAGTTATACACTCTTCTCCAAACTGAATATGAAATCTTGAATTTGGGTACCCCCTAACTATCCCAATGTTATTTGTGATTTCTTTGATGAGATATTTATACAATATTGAATTGGAAGATGTGGATGGAAAATTTAGCCATCACGATCACCTGATCTAGGACTTGTATATAATGGGGTAGGTACCACAATGGTTTTTCATCTTAAATCAAAATAAAAACAAAAATTTATTAGGGCAGGTTAAACAAAATGTCTATAGTAAAATGATTCAGAACAACAAACATTTGAGACAACAAATTCAAGAAGCTGTGGTATCAATAACTCTAGATGTTTTATCTCGAGCGTGGGGAGAGCTAGTTTTGCAGAATGAGGTACACGTATAGTAAATTCAGATAAACAACTATTTTTTAAATGTATACTTTTGTGAATTAAAAAACCCACCACTACTTTATGAACACACTGTACTCAACATTATTCCCAATGTATTAACAAATTTAAACACTATAGTAAAAAAAACTATTGGTTCACATAACAGTAATTTAAATTAATTATTGGTTAGTATAAAAATTAATCATTTTAAATGATTCAAATTATAATTTTTGTAAAGTTACAGCCAATAAATAGAATAAACTTTTTTGTAAAACAACAAATGTTTTAGTTGTCACTCTTGTTGTTGTATAAATAAAAAAAGTTTTATTTATTGAGCATACAATTTAGTCATGAAGTTTTAGAAACAGCTGACATATCAACATCCAATATCCGTCTATATATGGATAATATACAAATAGTTTTAGTTAAATCTAAGAGATATCACTAATACAGTTTCTTCAGATCTACAACAGTATATTTGATTGTTGGAACATATTTGTGTTGGCTAGACTGTTTAAATGTTTGTTTCATTTCAACTGATACATGTCGTGTTCCATTCTCATGTGTTGATGTGACATCATAATTTACGTAGTAGTAAAATCGAGTAACTTATTTACAATGATTGTTTTATTTAAATGATAGTAATATTGATTTTGATGAATGTGATAGTAAAAGTAAATTTGTAAATTATGATGCAAGTGAAGATAGTTTTAGTGAAAATAAGGAAATAATTGTTCAAGCTGGTAAGCCGAGGCTACGAAATAAAAAATATTTGACTAAATGTGGAGTGCAAAAATGGAGTGGAATACATAGACCCTAATTAAAAAAAATTAATGTAAAATCAGTGGATGGATGACTGAGAATGTTTGTGCAATATTATTTACCAAAATAAACGGTGACAAGATCATATTTAAAACAGCAGAAAACACTCTCGAAGCATTTGGAAAAACTTAAGTGAAGTAACTTTGTTGTCTTCACCCTAGTATAAAGTGCAGTAATATTCATCCCAATTTTTGTTATACAGAGTGATTCATTAAAAAAATGGAGAATCATGTTCTACTGGTAAAATGAAGAAAAATGTTCGTATAAACATAGGTCCAGAAACACTTAGTTTCTGCTATTTTGTTTTGTTTTTTAAAACTTTGGAAATATATAAGATACTGAGTTCAGATTTGGTACACACATTGGTTTACAAGTTTACCAAATACAAATACTATATTATGTATCCTTTCAAAATGGCGGTTTTTAAAAAATATTCTACTTCTAATATCTTGAAAACCCTTAACTTTACAAAACATTTACAAGAGACAAAATATTTTCTTTTTTTTAACAAACAAAACAGTTACAATTTTTTTTCTGCAGGATAACTGAGTTATAAACAAAAAACTAAAAATTTATTTCTTGATAATTATTTTCCTAGTATTAAAGCGATTTTTGGTTTGGTTTGACATTTCCAAGAATCTTTAGTCTAATGATTCATTTATCCATAAAGTGTAAAATAAAAAGATTCAGAGATAAAATTATCAACATAAAAATGTTTTGTTCTTAGGCTAATCTTGGGTATTTTAGACAACTACCAATAAATTAATTTTGTTGTAGATAACTCTCAGTTATCCTTTGACCTACAGAAGAAGTAAAAAAATTGTTGTTAAAAGAGGAACATATTTTGTCTTATGTGTATTTTTTTTAAAATAAAGTTAACAGTTTTTGTGATATTTGATGTTATATATTTTAAATGTCTAACATTTTGAAATTTAAAAAAATAAAGTATTTCATTTTGGTACACTTGTAAAACATAATATAAAAAAATGTGTGTATCAAATCTGAACTCTATATCTCATTTATCTTCAAAGTTATAACGGTTTTGTAAAAAAAAAGTGGATAGATGAGAAACTAAGCATTTTTGGACTTAAGTTCATATGAAATTTTACTTTATTTTTACCAGTTCCTGAAATTTTCTCCCTTTCTTCGTGAATCACTATGTATATTGGAATAAAACTTACTAATACAGTATATATTCCAAAATAAAATAACAAGTCATTCTGTTTCTGTATAAATGTCGCAAAGATCGTTATGAGTTTGATTTGATAATAATTAAAGTCTGAACTATATTATTACATGATGAACAGTAATTAAAAGATCTTTTAAATCACACAAATTTAATTTTCAAAAAACAATGGGTTACAACCTTAAATTCAAATCAGCCATGTACTAGAAAAAAATTGGTAATAAATACCTTTTTTCCATCAAGTTATCCAATCACGCTTCTCTACTGCGATTATAAATCCTTCAAAACATCCATCTTCAGGTGGCAAGCACAAATAACATAACTCACTCAAATGAAAGTATCAAAATATTAACAACATGAACACACATCAGAAAACATTTACCCATCAAGAGACTATCTGTCCAGCCGTTAACATGGTGCATTCCTATATATATATATATATATATATATGACTCACAACTATCTGACCCTTATTTATCTGGCCATGCTGTAGGATATAACATATTAATTTTGATCCACAAATCTAGTCTATAAAAAAGTTAACCTACAATACTTTTCGATTGTTAGGCCTTATTAAATAAACGGCTATACCCACAGTACATATTTTCCGTATAAATTTTATATCTCAAGTAAATAAATGCAGGCACTTGTCTTTGGAACTACTTTATTGATAAACAGATCACTGTAGATGAGTGAGGGATGTGCTCAACTTTTTTCACATCTGTACAAATTACAGCTTCATTATTTTTATTGTACTGTGCTAGCAGAAAAATAACACCGTGATCAGTTGTTAATGCACTGCAATTTTTATTTATGATCTGTTTTGTAATTTTATAACTTTTCATTAAATATGAGAACAAATATATTTACAAATGCAAGAAATATCATGTTGTCTGATATATAATATTTTTTACATACTAAAATATGTTAAGATTTAAAAAAATATTTTTGTCCTTTTATTATTTTTTCCTTTCATAATTTGATCAAATTAACATTAATTCTTTGATCAAATTCTATAAACATATGCTTAAATATGCTATGAAATGCTATTGGTGTTTAGCTATTACAAATTTGGTTGTTGATTGTAAGGGAATTGATTTACCTTCTACGTCCACCTCGACTGACCACCACATTAGGCTGGATAGTGGCAAGCCCACTATATACATAAACATCACTCATATCAACTAACAAAATAAAATGTATATTTTGGTCTAAAGTATAAGTTGGTCACATTTTACAAAATAAACATCGTTGTCTCACTTTAAATTAGAAAAAAATTATAACTGACCTTCAACAAAAAACAAGTGTTTATAAATTAATTATTTCTAGAAAGCACTAAGGAAAAATGAAGAGAACGAGAGAGCAAGCTTATAAGAAAGAATATCTGGGCTAAGAGACAGGCCAAAGAATTCTAGAGAAATTATAACAGGACAAAGTCAAGAGCACTCAGCAGGCAGGCTGTGTAAAAATAAGTTACAAACTTTGACAGAGTTCCTATCGGAGCATTGTACTCAGGAAATACTTTAGATCAAAGTAGAAAATTAAAGGACCTGAGAAGTCTACCAAAAGTGGCGCACTCATTACTTGTTTAAAGTCATTCAATTTAACTAAATCTAAATAAATTTCATCAGATATATAACCCTAAACGTCCAGTTAAATTAGGATGTGATATACATTGTCTTATGAAATTGGTTATATGCTTTCACAACTTCACACTAATGTACTAGTTCTCATACGACATAATTACTCATAAATTGATTAAGAGACAAACTAGGCACTGTATTGAGATTAGAAAAAAGTAACATTTTATTTACTTGAGATAAGAATGGATGGTTAAATATGATAAAGCTAACAATTAGTTATTTAAAATAACCATCCTCTGGATATCAGGGCATATAGAAGTCAAGGGAAATTAATGTGTAGAGAAAGTTACAAGAATGGGGTTAGCCCCTCCCCTCTCATAGGATCAGAACTATTTTGTAGCCTTAGAGATGCTTATTTCAATGAGATACTAAAGAAATAAGAACAGATTCAGAGAGCAAGCCCATGGGAAAGAATACCTGTGCTAAGACAAGCCACCAAAGAACTCCTGGGAAACTTAACAGGAAAAGATCAAGAGCAAGCAATAGGTGAAACAAGAAGTTAAAAATATTGACATGGTTGCTATCAGGAGATTGTAGATTCAAGGAACACATTACAAAGATCGGAGTAGAAATCGGAGTAGAAAAAAAGGATCGGAGTTATAGGACCTGCAGATTTTCCCAAGAGGTGGAGGAAACCCTACACATACTATTAGTCGAATGTGGTGCAGTAATGGAAACAATGGCTGGAAGTCTGAGATGGTACCAGATTGATTGAGAGGGGATACCCACCCTTGACCACATCATGTGGGGTAGGAGGGGCTTCTATAGATGGGAAATCCGCACTTGAGTACAAGTAGAGACCAATACCCATAATTGTTAGAACCCATACCAAGAATTTTAAATATCTGTCGTAAACTTTTCTGCTCATTTAATCAATTATAAACACATAGAGTAAAACTTGAACACAAGATCTCACAAAAATTACATTTACTTAATCAAACCCATTTCAACAACAAAGTCACCATCCTCAGTGATACATGAGCTACAATAACTAAACTATAACTCAGAGATTTTGTGTTCGAGTTTTATTCTACCTAATATTATCTCTCAAATCAAGCTCAATATTTATTTATAATTATAATCACTTTCATACTAAACAAAAAACAGTTGAAAATATGCGAGAAGTAATTGGTGGTCTTCTGATTCAGTGTCACAAAGGTTTCTATACACAAGGTTCCAAGGTCTAAAAAGAAAAAAACAAGAATATATACCAAAATCATTTTAATTGATATTTGATGTACACACCTTACCTTACACTACTTTACAATATAGTTTCTGCCATTGTTGATGTATGCCATGTATTCTATCCCTTCATTGTAATTAAATGCAGGTATAATTAAAAACCACTTGTGAATGGCTTATTTGACCTCATTGTCTTCAAACCGCTGGCAGTAAAGAAAATTTTCAGATCTTATAACACATGAAAATCACTTGTTACGAAGTCTGGGGAGTAGATGGGATTATAGAAGTGTTCCAGCTGAAAGTCATGAAGTGATTGTATAATGGCAGCAGTTTATGGTCAGGCATTGTAATAAATCCGAATAACAAAAAAAGTAATCATGCCAAATCGCTAATTATGGATCACACAATGTGATTTCTTAAATGTTTCACAACAGCCACCTGCGTTGTTTGTGGAGTCTTGAGGCAAGAAATTCACAAGCATATCTCCTTGTCTGTCTAAAAATATTCTGAACATTATTTCCAAGTGGAAATGACTACTTTGTTTTGTTCTTAATGATAATAAAACCCCTAATTCATGAACTGTCGCTTCGATTCAGAGAATGTGTGAGACACCCATGTCTTGTTCCCAGTGACTATACGGCTCGAGAATGCAATGAAAGTGACTTAATGGTAAATCTGCTATTGTTTCTAAATTTCTCTTCAACTGCATACTTCATTCATCAAAGATGGTTGCCAGCTCCATTCATCATTATGCATACTTTCAGGGTTGTTTTTTTCACTCATAAGATGATCTTTCCTTCAAGTTCATGATAACATTTCACTACGTTTTATATGGTTGAAAACATTAGTCTTTAAATGACAATCATAAAAGCATATCTTACTATCAGATTGTTATCATTCAAAACACATTAACAACATTAGTCTGACAATGCAGAAAGACAAGTTGTTCTATTATCTGCATATTTGAATAAAAAATTATATTAACCTTTTGAAGACTTTACTGTACATCCCTTTGAATGTGTCTTTGGAATGTTGCCGCTCACCTAAACTAATCCCTTAAGGCAGGGTTTGTGAAGGATTTTTTGCTTTAATAATAATAAATACATTGAATAATTAATTAAGTATATTACATTTTTATTATTATAGAAAATAAACACATAATTAGGTCAATTTATATGAAATTAAGCCTTCAGGCATAACATTTTCACAAAAGCTATCAGTCATGTTCAACCCATTATTAACATCACAATCATTCCTATTTCAGTCATCATTTTTATCATAGTCATTTTTATTTATAGTCGCATCATTATCACTTTCTTCACTATCACTAGAATCACTTGAAATATAACTAAAATCACCTTCACACTCCAAAATATAACTGAATTATTCATCATAATCATAAAACAAATGTCGCCACTTTAACACCATCTTAAAAACACTGAGTGCTGCAATCATGTGGTAAACCATTATTGTATGGCTTTTAATTAAACTTATATAATTCAAAACATTCTAATAGATCTTACTATTGTACAGGGAATACGTTCAAAGACTGACTTAGTGTTAGACTACAAAGTACAAACATGTTTTAAGGCCAATACATCATTCTATAGACGTGAATAGTTGTAATAGGGTACATTTTCGGTTACGTAAACTTGGTCTGACTAGAAAAGTAGTTTGACTCAAGGCAGTGAATAGGAAATGTATTCTGTTATAGATAATAATAATAATAATAATAATAATAATAATAATAATAATAAATAGAATTAAATAAAGAGTATAAGTAAATAAAGAAGGTAATTAGTACTAAATGGTCAGAGAAACTTGTAAAAAATATATTAATAAGAAAACGTATATAATATTAGATATAAGAAAAATATGACAACAGTGTAGATGTGCATATAACTTTAAGAAAAGTGACACCAGAGTGTTGTGAGTAAAGGTGGGAACAATGACAAAGCTGAACAGTTTAGTGTAATAGATATTTTATTAGAGACAAGATGTCGTGTTCAATGAGACAGGATGTTTTTTTAGAGACAAGACATTGTGTTTTAAGGGATAGGAAGTTTTACAGACAATAAAGTGATTTTCTCGGAAATGAGACATAAAATTTGAATAAGTTACATTTTAGAGAGAAGGGATGTTTTCAAGATACTTTTTAATAGATGTGATGCTAATTCAAAAGACGACATGCGGTTTGAACAAAGAAATAGTTTGAATCGAATGAAAATTTTAAGATATTGCACAATGTAGCTTCAGTGTTAGCATGTTTGGTATGACATGCTCAAATTATGTTTCATAAAAACCTAAACATAAAAATAACTAGAACTTACAGTCTATTTTAACAAATTTTGGATAGGATGTTTTGCAGAGATAACACGAGGTTTCAAATACAGTAGAACCCCTCTAATCCACCCTCGGCTGGTCCGTCGCTCCGGTTAATCCAACAGTGCTCGAGCTCGCGAGCTTGTGCCGACTTGTCGATAACTCACAGCCTGTCGTGCGCCACGCGCCATTGTTTGCGGTTTGTTATCGCTTGCCCGCTTCAGTGTTGTTTCTATTGATTTGTCATAGTACTTGCTAGACTAAATGTATGTACAGTTGTTTGTTTATTCAACATGTCAGGAGGAAAACGTCAACACGTTACTTTAAACTTTGACTTATGACTTTATAAAGTTTATATATCACTTATTTCACTGTAAAAAAGTCTCTTTATATAATATGTAATAAATATTGGCTTTTTTTTTCGGATAATCCGGCCTTTTTTGGGTTCCGACCATGCCCCCAGTCCCAAAGGTGATGGATTAGAGGAGTTCTACTGTAAGAGTAAAATGTGTTTTAAATAAAAATGATTATAAACTTTGATAACAAACATTCAGGAGTTGATTTTATTAGATTTGATGTTTAAAGAATAAGTATTTAGTAAAAGAAATTTGGTAATATAAAAATATTGTAAATTTTGAATATATTGCATTTTTTATATATGAAAGATTTTTATTTGAATTAGGTTGCAACCAGAAAATTAATTATAACTTAAATATGGATGAATTATATGAAATATGGATATAAATTTTATATCTCAAGTAAGTAATTGCAGGCACTTGTCTTTGGAACTACTTTATTGATAAACAGATCACTGTAATTTTATGATGTTATAATAAATGTGATGATTTATGTTTTCTTTCAGGAAATATTTTAACTTGTATGCAATCTATAATATTTTTTAATAATTAAATGTACATTTCAGAAATTGGATTCTGTATTTTTATTTGAAATTCTCCAGAGTACACTATATTAAAGAACTAACGACCCCATTTTAAATTTTCTATGCTCACAGTATTTCTTTTTCTTTATTATTTTTATTTTGTTTTTTTAATAAATATTACAAAATGGCGCCCAACTTCGTTTAAATATTACTATTAGCTCAACAACAAAGAATGTATAAAACATTATATAGTCTTAGGGGGAAATTATTTCAATATAAACTCGCGACATCCGAAGGTTAAATAACAAATCTTCATTTAAAACATTTTGTGATGTAACTACTTTCAAAATTTCAAACTTTTGTAAAATCTTTCTTATATTACGTTATTAATTCATGTTTGGTCTAAAAGTATTTGTTGAATTATTATTATATGATTTTTTTTTGTTACGCATTTTTTAGGAAACCTTGTAAATCTCAAACTCTTTGGCCACATTCATGTATATTTATATACATGAAATTTAATACTACGATTCATAGATCTTTTATACATTTAAATCAGTGATTTAGGGTATATCTATAATGAGAAATAAAAACTTATAGCAAATATATATCATCTTTATAAATTCATATGTATTATAAGGATAAAGCGCTCGAAATACTCTAATAGCATCAGGGTCGGAAGAAAACAAAAGTTGGTCAAGAGATATCTGATATGAAAGATGAATTGGAGAGATCTAGCTCAAGACTACATGACGAAAGGTGTAGATCCAGCTAATTCCCCTTGGGATTGCCATGCTCGTACTCACTGAAGTAAACCTCTGAGAGTACTTCCAAGGACAAATGCACAGTTTAGTTTTTAATAAAAAACCTGAAGGTGGGAGTCATATTATAGAACAAACTCCCCAAGGAGTTTAATGAAATTTCAGTCAGTCAGTATATTTAGAGTCACACTAAAATTTTAAAGTGGTTAATTTTTATTGTTGGTATTGTTCTTCATTATTAATTTACATTACTGTAACTGTCATTTGTAACTAATTTTTAATCATTTTCATTCTTTAATTCTTCTTTGATTAATGTTATTGTGGTGACATATGGCATAAAAATCTATTTTTTCCCAGAAGAGAAGTAAATAAATTACAATTAAATGAAATATGGTTATTTATAATACCAAAAATATGTTTTAAAATTATTTAGATATGTGTGTATCAACCAGAAGAGTAAAAGTCCATCATCAAATACTTAATAAACAACAATAACCTTTGGAATCCAAGCGATCCAGTAGTATTATGTATAAGCTTTTTTTAAAAACATTTAGGACACATAAAAGCACTTTACTAAATGTCAAAAGAGGAAGACATTAAATTTAGCTAAATACAAATTAATTTCATTTGATGTACGACTCCTTGTATTTGGAAAAATGGTATTTACTGTATTTCTGCACACAATTTCTTTGCATTTAATTCTTAATAAATACCCAAATGTTTCCTTGAAGAGGTAATAAATACATAAGATTTATTTTTACATGTTACAATGAATGGAGAAATTTATGTAATTTACTTCAACAACTTTTCTGAAATGGATTTTAATATAAATGCTATTGTAGACAAGATGAGAAGTAATTTTTTAAATAAATATAAACTGGATGTTCAGTATAGTCAGCATTGTTTAACAAATAACAAACTTGTTTTTAATGTGAATTATTTAAACTGGCCTTAATTAATAAAGTGACAATGTACTGTTATTCAAAATAAGAGCTGTGCTAATACAATTATATAAATATCTTTGGTTGCATCACGATTTTGCTCACTATGTAATTTCAAGGAAGAAGAGGATGTTATTCATTTTGTTAGTTTTTGTTCCATTTTAAAAAGAATTTTTATATTTTTTAAATAAAAGTGTACAGTTTGAAATGGTACAAATTGTTATTTACCTAGTGAATATTGTAGAGCAGCATTAGGAATGATTTTATACAAGAATTTAACAAATTAATGTTTGAAATAACTCATGGGCAACATCGCCGGGGGACGGGGGGACCTCCCCAATATTTGAGATGTAAAAATATTTTTGCTAAAAACTAATGATTTAGTTAAAACCTTAAAAGGTAAACATCGGGCTTTGTCTTTATTAGGGTTTTTAACATTACATTTCTGTTACAAACGCACAAATAAATGCATAAAAACAATGTTTTGAGAAGTTTAATTTTTTAAAATTTCCATACTACCAGACCCCCGGCATATGTCCCCCCCCCCCCCCAATAATGAACTGGTGATGACGCCCATGAAATAACTGACTAATTGTTAACATAATGTAAGGATGTAATAAGTTATGTATTGTTTTATTGTTTCAAATAATAAATATTTTATAGTTTTTCGGAGTATCCAGTGTTCTAGGCTCAAAGAATTCAAGCATAATTCAAGGATTTCAAGGCTTGAATTTAAAACATTCAAGGCTCTCGACAAATTAGTTCTGTTTTAATATACTGTGGGCGATACCTCAAAAATCAAAGAAAAGATAAAAATATTATTTTTTTAAATTTTTTATTCATTATAATTTTATAATTATGTGTTTATTTTAATATTTTTTTAATTATTAAAATAATATGATTATAGTATAGAACTCGTTATTTTTTATTTATGAAAATAATACTTTTAGAAATTCCAATGAAAAATTTGAATTTAAAAAAATTAAATTAAAATGAATTTTATTAACTAAAATAGAACATTTTAAGTTAGGTTCAAAATGTATTCAGTTATATAATATATAGAAAAAAACTGTATATAAGCAATACATTTCATTCGTAAATACATTTTGAACGGATATACAATTTCAAAAGAAAGTTTGAAAAGTAAAAGTCAAAACGTTCTATTTCTATTTACTTGTTGGTTTGAAGAACATATGTTGTATAAAAAGGTTTATAAATGACAATTCAAAAGATTAAAAATGTCAGAACCAAATAACTTAGAAAATATCTTGGTTAAATAGCATACAAAGTCAAGGTCACGCAGTGTCCATATGTAACGTTTGCATTTTTTCTATTAGTGATTATGTAATATTAAATAACTAAACAAAACTTAACCTAAGTTTAAAGTAGTAAGCCTAACCCGCTTACCAGCAGGTTTTGAAGGTTAACATTAGAATATCTACTAACACTTGTTACTGAAATTCTCAAATTTTTCCGGTTTTCCCGCCTATTTTCCTGAAAATTTTCGGTAGTTTTTCATAACTTTTCCACCAAAATATATAATTTCAGAATGTATAGTGTAAATATGAATATTGAATTTATAAAACTGGCACAAGGGCGGTAACATTTGGATTTCAAGGAGATCACACTATAGCGTACCGCCTACAACTGACACTACCCTGTTCCACTGTTTACTAAAAGTCCAGGTGTGGTAATGGAAATAAATCGAATTAAAATGGTATAACTAATTTTTTTTAAATATATAATTTATATTCAATTTTAATACTTTCATTTTACTGTATAGTGTGAAGGTATTCGTAGCATTAGTTTTTATAAAGGTAATTGCACTATATTGCGACAACAGACACTCCGTTGTTCTGCCATTTACAAAAAGTCCGGGTGAGGTAATGGAAATAAATAAATTTATTTAAAAATTAAAAAAGTTCAAATGGTCATAACTTTAAAAATGTTCAAATTTATATTTCATGTTGAATTTTAATACATTTATTTTAGTATATAGGCTAGTGTCATTTCTGCCGTAAATGCGTCCTCGGAGAAAATCGTATTTGATTAAAATCAAGCTTTTAAAGGTGGTCAAGGTTAAATTTTTGTTTTTTGTCAATTATTCCTGAACCTTTTTTTTCCATTGAGATTTTGCACATTGCAATTAATCTTCACATATAGCATTTAAAGGAGCAAAAAAAGGTCTACCACTTTAGCAATACCTAATGACCTATCGAAATTGGTAAATTCGATTTTGAAAAATTGCTTTTTATAACAACCTCATAGCCGATTTTGTTGTTTCTTACCGAAAACTCACGAACCGACATTTTTGGAGAGATGGTAACCAAACTGTTGAGTTCTTGGAGGCTACATATGAGCAAAATTGCTAGAGCCGATTTTGAGAAAATTGTAATTTTGAGTTTTTTTATGGTAGGTACCAAATTTTGAGTTTTAAAAAAAGACCTAAGTATGGCCAAAATATCAGGCCTCACATTTGGCATGCAGCACTGTAGAGACAACAGACATCATTCCAAAAACTACTTTTTTGGATTTAGAGGAACTCAAAACAGGCATATACGTAAAATATTCAACATCGTTTTTTTTTACTTGTCACATAACTTTCTCTATACTACATATGAAATAAGTTGAAAACTAAAAACAAACAGCACACTTGGTTGTATAAGCATCATTAACTATTGATTTCTGTATAGTAGTTATCTCACACCCTTAATATTAAACATTGTGTATGAGATCAGAAACTGAAGTTTGGTACTATTCCTATACACAACACAATTATTCCAGCTGGCCAAGGTCAATGCAAGCACCGATTCACTCAAGTGACAGATATAAATCAGAGTTACTAGTTTACTATTATTTTGTTCTAAAAATAAATTTTATTTAATAAGATTTCGAGTTTTAATGCATTGTAAACATAATTACATTGTTGTTTGAAGAACAAGGCATAGAGGAAAAGTTTATTTTCACATTCAATGTACGTGTACCATACGGCGAAAGAGATTTTTACCACTAATTTTGTAAAATATTTTCAGCTACAAAAATGTTTTCAAATTAAATAATAGATTTATATTTGGTTGAAAAATATTGTGTTCAGTGTACAGCCTAAATTGTGAAGAAAAAAGCCAATCTGTTGATTACACCTCTTTCTAAAATATGAATGATGTTGTCATCTTACCATTTAGGCCTAATCCTTACTACTATAATCGTGTTTTCTACTAAATCAAAATATAAAAAATTCTATTTCAATATATCATAACAAAGGATTTTTTTTCAATGATAGTCAATACTAACTACAAAGCTGTTGATATAAATATAAAGTTTGCTATTATTGTATGCGAGCAATGTTCGTACTCCGAAAAATTCAGATTAATATAAAATCGCATTAGTTCTCATACTTTGAATAAATAGGAATATAATCACAAATTAATGAAGAGACAAACTAGGCTCTGTATTGATGTATTGATATTAGAACAAAGGAACATTTCATTTTCATGAGATAAGGCAGCATGGTTAAATGTTTTAAGGCCAACCATTGTAGATATAAAGTAACCCTCCTCTGGGTGTCAGAGCATATAGACAGTCTGGGCTCAAAAAATTCAAGCATAATTCAAGGATTTCAAGGGTTGAATTTAAAAAATTCATGGCTTGAATTAAAAAATTTAAAGATCTCGTCAAATAATTAAATCTGCTTTAATATACTGTAGGCGATATCTCAAAAATCAAAAGGAAGATAAAAACATATATTTCATTAAAAAATTTATGTTTATTTCATTTATTTATTTTTGTTTTGTTTTTATTGATTAAAAGAATATGATTATAGAAGTCTTTATTTTTTATTTATGAAAATAATGCTTTTAGAAATTACAATAAAAAATTTGTATACATGAAATTTGTATTTAAAAAAATTATAATTAAAATAGAACATTTTAAGTTAGGTTCAAAATGTATTCAGTTATGTAATATATAGAAGAAAATTGTATACAAGCAATATACTTAATTCATAGATACATTTTCATTTGATAAGTACAACGGTTGTACAATTTAAAAAGAAAATTTGAAAAGTAAAAATCAAAACATTCTAACTATTTACTTGTTGATTTGAAGAACATATGTGGTATAAAAAGCTTTTAAATGACAGTTCAAAGGATAAAAATGTTGGAAACAAAAATAATTTAGAAGAAAATAGGAGTTAAATAGCACACAAAGTCCAGGTCACGTATTGTCCCTATGTAATGTTTGAATTTTTGTTATTGTCGATTATGTAATATTAAATAACTACACATAATATTTAACCCAACTTTAAACACCTTTCCTAATAAAATGACATATATATTTTTGTAGGCAACATTTGATGTTGCATATAAAAATGAAGTGATTATAAGGAAAGAGTGGAAGACATTGGATTGAATAGATTGTTTGTCAGGTAGTAGGCCTAACCCGCTTAGCGGCAGGATTGAAGGTCAACGCTGGAGAACCAACATAATATTAGTTCTAGGATATATATGAATATGCTCAGGAGTGTTAAGATTTTAAATCCTTAAAAGGATCCCTGCACGACTCTATGAGCTATTTCTGAAATTATTCTTATTGCCTTTTTTTGTAAGGTAAATAAATAACGTTTGAAAATGCTGTTAAATAGAAATGCCCAATAAAATTATTTCATAATATGCCAATTTCAACACATAGTATTTGGCCAAATTTCTGAGTAAAAACAATCCTGAAGAAATGTTATGACACACATTATCCGTCCAAAACAGTCTATAGTTTACAATTAGACCCAAAAACTGCCAATTTAAACACTTCCAGAAACACATCCATAAACATGGAAGGGTTTGCAACTTAAGTTCCATTAAAAAAACAAAACATTTAATTGGTCTTACTGGAATTTATTTTAAGCTTTATATCATCAAAATATTGACTTGCTGCAAAACCTGTACAATACCTTTCTGTTCAAATTGAGGCAAGTCTTTGCCGTAAAAAGTAAGTTTTTTTTTTAAATTTATATATAATAAAAATAATCCATCATGAATAAAGCATGAAAATTACTTGATAAGTTTATTTGTGATATCTAAATCTCTTTCAAATAATATAAATTCTCACTTTGGTAATGTGGACATCCCAAACTGGTAAATGGAATGTAAAATAAGTTAATCTGTAAAATGAGGATAGAATCAGATCACACAACATTGATTAGAAAGATATTTTTGACTTACCAGCAAAACACCATTGTCCTCTAGACCTAGCATAGAAAACGGTTACAAACATGATTGCGAGAAGAAAAACAGCAACAATGACGATAATGATGGTTTCAGTTCCAATTTCTAGCACTGTAAAAAATGAAAACAACACAAATAAATATGATATGTACCATTATCCATTATGTTAGAAATTAATATTAAATGTTATACGACAAAATTACAATTCATCAGATATAAGAGTTTTGTCGAAAAAGATGTACTGCCAATTTATTCCAAGTTTAAAAAAATATTTATTTCTTCATGTTAATTTTTGTTTAGTGTGTTCACATTTCTGGATAAAGAAGTATTAGAGAGAAAAATCTTCACATCAAGGAAAATAGCTTATATCGTAACCCTTTAACAAGCGGCCGCTGTTACAGCTAACTTGCCAGTCACCTTCATTTCTATTTTTAGTGTAAAATATTAATTTCTTAAAGTTCTTTTTTCCATTTATTTAACTAAATTTATGCAAGGAAACAGTTCAAAAACTAATAATGTTAAAAATATTTATTTTTGAAAAAAAAAATTAACATTTTTCAGTTATAAACATTTTGTTTAAAATCTACTATGTGAATTGTTATAATTACAAATGAATAAAAATAATATAAAATTAAAAAATTAAATGAAGTTGCAGTATAAAGTAATCAGAAACACACACAATATTACATACAACAGGTTAACTCCCCTTATGGATACTCAGTGAGGAGTTGTGTATCTGGGGAATAAACATGGAGGGATATTGCAGACAATAGATAACCAAGGGAATACGATTTTGACCAATTGTGTTACGATTAGATCCACAAAATAGTTCCTAGTCTCTGTCTATAGTCTATATAGTATTACTGTGTTGTTTTACTTTACAAACTATCAACTAATTTACAAACTATATTTATTACAATGCTTTTAAATACATACCGGCGGAATTGTTCAGATGATCAAATAAGCTTGATAGTATTTGGCTATCAACCAATTTACAAACTATATTTATTGCAATGCTTTTAAATAAATACTAGCGAAATGTTTAGATGGTCAAATAAGCTTGAGTATGCAAAGTATTTGGCTCGGCATTAGGTAGTCTGCCAAATATTGTATTTTTCGACTTTTCTTCATCTAAATCTTGATTTAGATTATCAAAAAATTCAGGTTAACAGTGTTTGGGTCAACTGAATTACAAAAATTTTATTTATTAAAAAGTTGAAATAAAAATTTTGACAATTCACAAATTTTGATTTATCTCCTATGAGCATACTAAATATAATATTCATCTTGATGTTTGCATTTGGGTAATTTTAACTACAAAAATTGACTTTGACTTTTTGAATAATTGTGGCGGTCGTCCGCTTTTTGGTAGCTGAACCCCCCCCCCCTTTTTTTTTAATCGGAAGTCCTCTGCTGGCTGGAGACTGCATCCACGTTGGGCGAAATCTTGTCAGGAGTACAACAAGGACGCAGTCTTAGGTGATAATTAAATAACACACAACACAGTTTTTCCTAACTTATTATATTTAATATTGTTTGTTATTTTACATACCTATATATCAATTATATTCACTACATCTATGTTTCCCCCTCCCGAAAGACATGATCCGTGTATTTACGTTGTAGGCATTTCGAAAACGAGACTGACCTCTTTCAGCTCTCGAGGCGGACTCCCAAACTCAAACCATTACACACGCATCTTCTTTCCCCCCTTAGTGATCTTGCGCTATTTATTATAGAGAAATAATTTATAATACATTTTACCGTTACTTTATTATTCTGAGATTCTTGGCTGGGCCACATAATATTCAACAATCAATTTAAAACAATACAATTTGATATGTGAAGTATTCAATGTTATGTGACAATCAAGAATTATTTAATAGTAAGTCCAGTATTTTATTTTAGTCATTAGTAAAGTATCCATTAAAATAATTTAATACTGTTTCTTCTGATAATAATATTTCAAGCTATAAAAATATTTAATATTAATTTTGATAGATGTATAGGTCAAATAATAAAATTATTCTTGTCTTAACCCTCCGACGGTTATTCAACCCCTAGCGGGTCGATTTTTAATGCATGGTTTAGTCTAACGACCGGAAAACATGTATTTTGCAATTCAACATTTCGCCCACTTAGAATCGTCCTATCGCAATAAATAAAATACCGTTGAAAAGCTAATGTTCCGTAGATGCATAATCATGCAAAAAAATACCACAAAACGTTATAAATAATATTCCAAAAATTGCTGAAGTTCGCATATTTTTGATACGTAACGTCAAAGATTTGCGCTCAGCGGTTGTAAACAAAACTGACGTCATTTTTGTCTAATATTCCCAATTCGAAATTTCTGTCAAACAGATTTAACATAACACTGTTCTGTAGATCGCATCTTTCTGTTTTGATCTGTGCTGTTCAAATCCTTCTATATGTTATAGTTTTCATTATATAAAAATTAAACAAAATCAAGAATTTTAACTCATTTTTACACGCTTAAAATTACATTTTTTTTTCAATTCAACTTTTATCCTAGAAAATATTATATTATCGAAATGTATTATATATCACTTTAAAGGTGATGTTTCAATCTTTCATAACCAAATTTAGAAACATTTTTGTTGCTAACAGTAGAAAAACACTACTTGACTCAAGTAGGCATTCATTGCGCTTGGTTCGTCTCAGTCTGTCACGTCGACGTTTTTTTAGAAATTGTAACCTCTGTGTTCATATGATTTAACGAAATGGTAATATTTGTCCAAATGCCACAAGTTGACAATATTATATAGTATTTTTCTTTCTCTTTTGATCTGTGGTTTACAAATTTTGCTATCTGTCATATTTCGCGAGATATATATATTTTACCAAAGTTGTAAACAAACGGAACGAATTTCACTTGGCATTCAGTGCAGTTTACTGAATATTCAAAAGTGCAGTTATTCAATCGATATTTTGTAACTGATCTTTACAGTATGTTGGAGAAGATTTCATTCTATCTGTTGGTAGTATTTATTTTATACTAAAGTTTGTTTTAGGTTATAGTTTTGTACTCAAAAGTTAGCGATGTTTTGTGCTAAAATGACTTGTGAAAGGCTTGTGCGTATGTGACTTGGGATTATATTTCTGTTATTCTGAAGGTTTGTATTATTTATTTATTATAAATTGTGCATACAAATTACAATATCTGTATTATTGTTTGTAGAATTTGTTGTTTTGAAGAATTTGTTGTTTGAGTGAATGTTATTGTCAGACATCAAATATTGAGGCTGTCTAGAGATAGAGGTTATGTTATGATTTGGTCTTGTTTCTTAGCAAATTCTTATGTGCTTACATGTAAACATAATGTTGTCTAATGAAAATTTTATAAATTGATTATGTTTTTACCAAAATGTATGCAAAATGTTTATAAAATTATATAGGCCTATCTATAAATAGAGATAGGTTATGATATATCTGGTCTGACCTTTTTAGGCAGTTTCCATTTATTTAGAAATACAAATAATTTTGTCTAATGAAAATTTTATAAATTGATTATGTTTTTACCTAAATGTATGCAAAATGTTTATAAATTTATATAGGCCTATCTATAAAAAAAATTTTATTGGTTTACATACTTATTTCTGTGGAATTTTGCCTCCGTTATTTTCCGATTTTTTGCTATTTGACATAATAACTTCAAATTTTTTACATCTAACATTTTTTTTCACTACACAGCTAAATTTTATGCACCTTTCTGAATATAATGATATATAGAAGTTGTGTATAAAATAAATATTAATATTTTTGGTGAATTTTTGAAAAAAAAAATATATTCCCTTTTTTCGTAAATTTTTTTGAAAATGTAACAATTTTTTTTTTCCCCTAAATATATTCACTAATATTACACAAAACTTTTGTATATCTTGGAAAAAGGTGGTAAGCTATTGATTTTGGATAATATAGGTTTTTCTGAAAAATGTTAACTTCAATTTTTGACATCTAACATACTTACTCCAAAACCGTTTCAAAAAAAAAATTATTACATAGATGAATTCTATGCATCTTTCTGAGAAAAATGTTGTCTTATAAGTTAGGTTTTGTATAAAAATAATATTTTTTATTAATTTTTAAACAAACGAAGAAAATTAACATGCGCCACCTGTATAGGGTTAACTAGTTGCCTCAGTCACTCTACAGTCCTGATTTGTCATCCTATAACTTTTGGCTCTTCCCAAAGCTATAATCATCTTCGAATTAGAAGAGATTTCAGACTATTGACACAATTAAGAAAAACATCATAAGCAACTTATAGCAATTCCAAAAGTGGACTTTACAGGCTGTTTTATAAAGTGGCTGGGATAAGTGTGTGACATCTAAAGGACACTACAGCGCCATTATCCTAGACTGTAATGTTTCATATTTTTACTTTTATCGTGTTCAAAGTCAGAGTCAACGTATATTAAAAATCATGTACAAATCTATGATAATTGCCTATTGTGATGTCAGTAACCAGTAGATAATCCCAGTTGTTATTGATAAATGTTAGCGTCTGTTGTTGCATCGGCGAAATGACTTTGGATTGATGACTTAATACGGAACAAGATGTGTAATATTCAAAATGAAATATATTAATCACATAATAGATTATTTTATATAAAATGGTTAGGAACATTTGTTTAATTATAAGAACATTTTAGGTTTAAGAGCTTAAATGATAAAACGAATAATATAGTCCATCTGACAACCCTGTTAATTCGAATCATAAAAAAGAGACTTGACAATACTGTTCAGACCAAACCCATTCATTGTATTGTTTTTGTTAACCCAGGTAAAAAGTTTCTAGAATATTCCAAATCCAAATGATTTCATAGCTTGAAGAGAGGCAGAGACACTGCTCGAGAAAAGTCCAACCAATGCGGTCTGTCTGAGTTAAGGCAGGTTATTGCACGGTTGAGAGACGATTATTTTAAAATCTTAGGATAATACAAAAGTTATTATTCTACGAGAATATCCAAGTGCAGTATTCAACTTAAATAACGTCAAACTCGGAGAGTTAATTATATTAAAAGTGATCAATTAAGTCAATGTGTGTGTATAGCACACGCTAAGTTATAACTATATTCTTGCAATGAAAAATTTATTAGAGGAACTATTTAATTCCAGTTTAGAGGTATTAATAAAAAGAATTTAAGGAATTATTAAAAATATTGATTTTTGGAAAATTTTTGTTAGATATTTAAAAATAAAAAGAGACATAAATATTTATTTGATTTGATTAAATGTTAAGACTATTTGATAAACATTTTGCTTTGAATGAAATTTTCAATCTATTTTATGAACAATTAGATTTGGTTAAATTTGATTACTAATTGATGAACATTTAGATTTGGTTTTATTTTATGAATATATGTGTTTCAGGTTGGATTGATGTTGTTAAGATTAAGCATTTTGGTATTTTAAATTTGATATTAAATGTATGCATTTCAGATATCATGACTGTGTTTTAATTTAAGTAGTACTCTTTTCCAAATAATTTACGCACCGGAAATAACTTATTTTTAAAAAGAATACATGTGTTCAATCACATGTAAGCACCCTGCAATTGAATTTACAATTTGAGTACGGATGTACAATCTAAAAGTAGAGTAAATAATTGATCTTTTATAATCATCTAAGTTTTACGACTGAAAAGGCAGGAACATTACAAGAGACAGTATATATTTCTTAATATTAAATGACTGTTTACTCTCCTGACATGCCTTGTACATAATATAATTATTTTTTATTTAGTTACTAACCTTTTGGTCGAGGACTTGTGGATATTTTCACTTGGTAAGTAGTTACTCCAAGCTCGTTTGTAGCAGTCAATCCATAGTTTTGTTCTACATCTTCTTTCGTGAGTGAATTGATGACCAAAACACTTTCCCAGGAGCCATCCTCCTATATAACAATTGTTTATGAGTTACTTTTCTTTAAACAGTTACAATAAATTAACTCTTTCACAATCAGCTATTTTTCACCATACAAAGTGTGTCTATTAAATAATAATACAGTGGTTCTACCTCTTAGAAAAGTGATTTTGAGCTCTTTGACAGAGACACTGAACATGTCTGAACCTGCATGACAAACAACACTCTAGGCTATTCAGTTGATAGTGAATCATCATTTAATGCAACTTTGTTTTCTATTGTGTGCTGATATAATGCTAAGTTATTAAAATTGAATAATACACCATCGGAATATTTTCAAATACGTATTGAGGCATAAGGGAAGACTGCATGTTTCGTTCATGTGTGTTTGAGTGACACAAAATATTTAGTGAAGGATATCAGAACATAGAAAATGAATGCTCTTACACTTTAAGGATCAAAGAATATGTAGGAAAAATAGACAGATTGTTCAAGAAGACTGCTGATCCTGTGTACAAATGTTAGCTGAAGCTGTGAACAATGACAGACACTGGATGGAAATTTTTTGCATGAGGATTTCAACATGAAAAAAAGTGTTCATGTCACGATGGTCGTTAGGGTTTTCACTCCAGAGTAAAACGAATAGCATTGAAATTGTGTTGACATGCTGCAGGAACTTGATTCTAACTTCAACCTTTCCAAAAAATTAACACTTGTAGTGCATATTGGATCTGCGAGTATGATCTTGAAACAAAATAACATTCAAGCACTGTAAAAAGAGCTATCAACAAGAAAGGAAAAAATTGACATCAAAGTGAGTCCAAATTGAAAGCCATACTCATTGTGTTTTTATATGTCAAGGGTGTATTTTTGGAAGAATGATTCCAGAACACAACAATGAACCAGCATTACTGTGAGGAAGTTTGGCAATGTTGAGAGAAAAAAAATCAGGAAAAAACTCCCAGAACTGTGGAAAAATAGTTTCATTCTTCATCAGGACAATGTGCCTACTCGCACAATACATTCTGTGAAATAGTTTTCAGCCGACAAACACATTAATAATATACTGAAACATTCTCCACAATCACCAGATTTGACACTATGTGACCTTTTTTCTCTTTCTAAAAGTGAAATCGGTGCTTAAAGGAACACGTTATAACCAGTTGCTGCAGTAAAGAATAAAACAGCGGATGTCTTAAAACAGCTGACAAGAGGAAACAAGACTGCATGTTAATATGAATGGGGATTATATTGAAGAGGATAAGATTATAATTGTGATATTAAATAAATAAAGGTGAGTTACTACATCACTCTCGTTATTTAACCCTTCAACTGATTATCATACCGCAGCGGTGCGATGGTTCCCTTCGCATGCAGTGGTAATCACTTTTTTCAATTAAACATTTCGCCTACTAAAAATCGTCTTACCACAATAATTTATATACTGTTGTAAAGGTATTGATCCAAACATTCATATTCATATAAACAAAAGTTTATAAAACATTATAAATAATATTTAACTAATTGGTAAAGTTTGTTAATTCCGTAACTCTGCAACATTCGTAGTAGTAAAATATAAAATTAGCTCATTCTTTGTCTAATTTACACAAGTCCGTAATACTGTTCAACTAATCTTTAGTAACAGTATTGTATAGAAGATTTCTTCATCTATCAATCTATGTTTTCTAAATCCTTGTAACTGTTATAGTTTAGGATCTATAAAAATTATACAAAATCAAGAATTAGGGTGTACTAATACTGGCTACTGAAATTCCCGACCTTTTCCCAGTTTTTCTCGCCTATTTTTCAGAAATTCCCGACTTTTGTAATACCTTTTTCAACTAAATCTATAATTTTAGAGAGTATAGCAAATTGGAGAAAATAGAAAATATGGATATGGATTTAATTAATATCTGACTGAAAAAAAATTGAGAGACTAAAATTATCAATTAATGAATTACTGAAAATAGTGACATCAATTAGAAAAGTGCATTTATAAAGATAAGAGTGCACTGGTTTGGCTCCATAAAGACTGCAAGAGTATAATTAAACTAATAATAATAATAATAATAATTGAATTTATTAACAACTAATTTTGTTAATTTTACAAACATGGTATTTGTTCCTGAAGAGTTATGGCATGAATTAAGTGGACGTATTAATAATTGTTACTTAATTGGAATTTGTTGTACTGTGTGTAGTCATATATTTATTCCCAGTGTTTTAATTATTTTTTCGTAACCTAGCATTAATGTTTTGATATTTGTTATAAATAATATGTTTTTAACCCTAGAACCGTCACTCTCGAGTCGAGTGTGGACGCATGGTTTAGTTCACAGACTCTAAAACACATATTTTGCAATTCAACATTACGCCCACTTACAATCGTCCTATCGCAATAAATAAAATACCGTTGGAAAGCTAATGTTCCGTAGATGCATAATCATGCAAAACAAATACCACAAAACGTTATAAATAATATTCCAAAAATGGCTGAAGTTCGCATATTTTATATACATAACGTCAAAGATTTGTACAGACAACTTGTAAACAAAACTTACGTCATGTTTGTCTAATATTCCCAATTCGACATTTCTGTCAAACAGATCGAACATAACACTGTTCGATAGATCGCATCTTTCTCTTCCAATCTGTGGTTTTCAAATGCTTCTCCGTGTTATAGTTTTTATTATATAAAAATTAAACAAAATCAAGAATTTTAATGCATTTCTACATGCTAAAAATTACATTTTTTTCAATTCAACTTTTATCCTAGTAAATATTATTTTATCGAAATGAATTATATATCACTTTAAAGGTGATGTTTCAATCTTTCATAACCAAGTTTAGAAACATTTTTGTTGCTAACAGTAGAAAAACACTACTTGACTCAAGTAGGCATTCATTGCGCTTGGTTCATCTCGGTCTGTCACGTCGACGTTTTTTAGAAATTGTAACCTCTGTGTTCATATGATTTAACGAAATGGTAATATTTGTCCAAATATTACAAGTTGACAATAATATATAGTGTTTTTCTTTCTCTTTCAAACTATGAAGTCGAAATTATCCTAAGTTATATAAGTTATGAGTTATAACCATTCTAGGAAACGATCCTCTGAATTTTCTGACCGGTTTGCGCTTTGTGGTGTCTAGACAGTTTTGAAGAATCCGATCTTCATTTTTATACAATCTTGTCGTTTTTGATATAACTGAAAAGAGGAGGTTTCAATGTTTAACCTTGTATTTGAAACACATCTGTAGAAGAAAAAAGTCATTTTGTTAGTTCGATCGCAACCTTTTTGCAGATGTGGAAAGTTGTAAATGTAACACCTCTTGTGTTTTTATAGTGAATATAGTTTCATGATGCAATTTTTTAATTTTAATTTGTTTATACAACTTAAAATAAATGTGTCAATGTTTGTAGAGTGTATTTATTTGAGTGATAATTCATATTATTGACTTATTTTACAGGCCTAGTCTAGCCATGTGTTTTGTGAATTTATTGTTTCAAGAAACCATTTATTTATTATAATATGTATATACATAATATATAAATGTATATACAACTTATAATAAATGTGTCAATGTTTGTAGAGTGTATTTATTAGTTTGATATTTCATATTATTGGTTTTTTTTTCACAGGCCTAGCCTAGCCTAACCTCAATGTCTAGGCTATTGTGAAGGTAGATTTTTATCAAATTATTTATTTATAAGTTGTATATACAAGTTGTAATAAATGTGTTATTGTTCGTAGAGTGTTTTCAGAGTGATTTATCACATTATCGGTATTTTTTTCTAAATTTTTTTTTTATATGGTTTATATACCTATTTCTGTGTAATTTTGTCTTGGCTACAGGGTAAATTTGTTGATTCCATACATAATAATTCCAAAATGTTTCCATCTAAAATTGTTTGCATTACACACATAAAATCTACGTATCTTTGTGAGAACATAGGTAATAAATACTTGGGTTTTGAATAATAATTATATTTTTCATGAATTTTTGAAAAAAAGTTACCAAATATTCACTTTTTACGTAAAAATGATCGATGTCTAATGAAAATTTTATAAATTGATTTTTCTTTCTAGCAACTGTTATCCACAAATATATTAAAAATCTGTAGTAATAGTTGAAAAAATTCAAAAAAAAAAAATAGTATGGTGTACATTACCATTTCTGTGAAATTCTTGCCTATGTTACTTTCCGATTTTGGCTATTTTACATAGTAACTTTAAAGTTTTAACATCTAACATTTTTTTCACTACACAGCTAAATTCTATGCACCTTTCTGAATATAATGGTATATAGAAGTTGTGTATAAAATATATATTACTATTTTTGGTAAATGTTTGAAAAAAAGTATAAATTTACCTTTTTTCAAAAAATATTTTATTATTTTTTGAAAATGTAACAAATTTTACTTTTCTTTTTCTAAATATATTCACAAATATATTACAAATCTCTAGTAATACTGGAAAAAATTTCAAAAAAATCTTTTTGTATAGTGTACTTTACCATTTCTGTGAAATTCTTGCCTACGTTACTTTCCGATATTTGGCTATTTTACATTGTAACTCTAAAGTTTTTACATCTAACATTTTTTTTCACTACACAGCTAAATTCTATGTACCTTTCTGAATATAATGATATATAGAAGTTGTGTATGAAATATATATTACTATTTTTTGTGAATTTTTGAAAAAAAAATGATCAATTTACCTTTTTTTGTAAAATATTTTTTTTACATAGATGAATTCTATGCATCGTTCTGAGAAAAATGATGTCTTATAAGTTAGGTTTTGTATAAAAATAATATTTTTTATGAATTTTTTAAGAAAACAAAACTTTTACAAAACCTTTAACATACACCGGTTATAAGGTTAACAGCAAAAAATAATAAATTAAATGAATTATACCAAATTATTCATTGCCCTACCTTATGAACAGATTTTTGAACAGAAAATCTATCATCATGATTTTCTTCATAATATTCTTTGTTTCCAATTGTCCAATAAAATGTGGGTTTTGGATTGGCTTGCACCACTACAGCAATTCGTCCTTCTGCGCCTTCCACTAGCCCAAAATGCTCAAGAGGCTCATCCAAAGGTTTTGGTTTATCTAAAAATGTGAGAAAAAGTGTTCAATACGTTGAAATTATTTACAAAATATTTTCAAAGAGGGATACAATAACATATTAACCCACTGTAGTTTCTCTATAGAACAGTTCTGAACAGTTCTACATTATCGCCAATATGCATAAACAATCTACATAATAGTTCCACTAAGTTTTATGTACATGGTGTTAGATAAATCTAAAAGATAGTGATAATATGTAGTTTCAACATATCTATAATAATGTTTTTTTTTATTGTTGAAACATATATTTGGTTATTGTGTTGGCCAAAATGTTTAAATTTGTATTTGGTTTCAACTGAACTAAGCCTTGTCCTATTCTCATGTGTTGATATAAACATAGAAACAGTGTGTATGTAAACATGGTGACAGTGTGACAGGTACTCTACATCTTATATTAATCACTTTATATTATGTATGATAACATACATTTACGTAATGACAGGAAAGTTCAACAAGGCTCCTTATACACTAAACAGGGTATAATGGAAAATGCAGCTATATATAGAAAAGAAGGATATAATTAGTTAACCCTTATGTCCCAGAGCAACAATCTATCATCAATTGAAACATACGCATAAAATCCCAGGAATGCGCTAAAAATTCCAAATGCTGATTTATCATCGACAAAATCAACCTCATACATGTGTAAAACACTTTTGAAATATCGGTTGAATACTTTTGTGTACAAAATGTTATAACCAGCATTTATTGACTAAATCAGCTGAAAACTAACAAGTGGTGTAATCTAACTGCACAGTTTAGTAGTCACTCATCTGTCTGCTGCTTATGTACTGTTTGCTGGTAAACATACCAAGCTATTAGTTTATTGATTGATTTCATAGTTATTTTCTTTAGTGTTTACAAAATGATTTAAAATTTTTTATATATTATAGAAAATAAGGATTCAATTTTAAAATGTTTCCCATAGATAAAAACTTTCTAGTTAAAAAAAGAAGAAAAACAGTTTTTTTTTTTTTTAATTGTTCATCTAACTATATAAACATTATTAAAAAAGTAATTGAAACATTAAACTTAGTAGGTTTTGTAAACAATCGTATTTGTAAAATTTTAGTTGGCTATTCTACACACTAGGATACAACGTATCATTTTTTTTAATAAACCTCTATCACAACACAGTTTTCGGCCTGGGATTTTTCAACACATTTTTATTAAAATGCATATGACATTTTTTTTACCATGCATATTTTTGGTCTGGGACAGAAAGGGTTAACATTATACAACTAAATTAGAAGTAATGGTATATTTATCAAGAAAAAGCCACACAGATGTTTTAAAGCAAGAATTTTAAATTAATTGCAAACAGAAATATACTGTTATTATTTTATTCCTGCCAACATCCAATGGTAACGAGGCCAAATCTGGGATGAATTTATATATCTGGGAGAATATAATTATCATTATAATTTATATGAGCTTAAAATATTATTTTTTACCTTGTAAGATCCATGTAGTATAGAGAAAATATTCCGATGGGTCTAAAAATCAATGTAGAGTTTTTGCAAATTTTGAAAAAGTGGTTAGGTTAGGTTATGTTTTGAGGTCCCAGAGTAAAAAAAGTAGTTTTTAGAATGATGTCCATCTCATGAATTTACTACAAAAGATCTTAAGGATGGAAAAAGCCTGTTTCCCTTTTTTAACGGGTTAAAGAACATTATAAGTATAATAAATGGTGGGAAAACACTTCACAAACTTACTCACTCATGACCCATTAATCTCCAAAACATAATAAAAATGAACCAAAACTAATTATCATCAAAAATGGCAATTGTCAATTAAAAAGTAAAATTGAACCATGGTCACTGATATTAAGCTTTTAATGATGGGAGTCAAGGTTGATTTTGGTTTTTGCCACTTATTCAAGAACTGTGATATCTTTTTACTTGCGACTTCGCACACTGGTTTGGGTAATTCATTTTCAAATTTCATTACAATTTGAGCGAAATCAGTGAAGTCAATTTTTATAAATTACACATTTTATTACCTTTTTTGGTCCATTTCAAACGATATTTAAAATAATTTTATTCAATGACCGGTTTCGACAATTAAAATGCCAGTAAGCTGTCTACACCTGACATTCAACCATGAAATTTGTTTGTTAAAAATTTTGTTTAAGCATCTTGTTTATATGTTTTTGTGTTGAAGCAATTTTTGTATTTTAATGAAGCAATTATATAATCTGATAACAATTTTAACTGTCGAAACAGCTCATTGAATAAAATTATTTCAAATAAAGAATGTGACAAATCAAAAAAAGTAACAGAACTTTTAATTTATTATATAATACTAATGGCTAGAAATACAAAAATGTACATATTTTATGATAGCATCTATGGAGATTTTTTCTTTAATACCGATAACTCACAAATTGTCATTTTTTGACAGATGGCAACCAATATATTTTATTTGGAACATTAGAGATTACACAGAGCAAAATTTGATCAAAATAAAAAGAAGCAATTTTAAGAAAATAAGATAATTTGTTTTCTTATGGCAATTACCACTAAATTTTATGTAATAAAATAAATTTATTTGCCCAAAATATACTCACACAATAAATTATTATTCAAATCAATCCAGGCGTTTAGGCTGTAGAACACTGCACAAATGACAAATATCATTCTAAAAACCACTTTTTTGTACTTAAATGATCTCATATACACTATCCGCAAAGAAAATGAACATAATTTCACATAACTTTCTTTAAACTATGTATATATAAGAAAATAAATCCTAAACACATGAGGTAAAATGTGGAGGTTGAAACTTAAATCAGCAAATTTTTAATATAATTCTTTAGTGATCAACTTTTCTAACACAAAAAAATAATAAGAACATCTTGTCCTAAATACTCTTACATTGAACATTGATGATTTGCTGAGCATAGTTGTTTGCTGCTGAAAGTCCTGGATGATCAGCAACACACCTCAATTGTTTTCCATCATCTGAAGCGACTATAACATGGGAGACATTTTGTAATATTGTATGCAACTCTTCTTTCACTGTGATCACATCGGTGCTCAATCCATCAACAATGACTTGGTCGTCTAAAAAATAAAACAAAGACATTGTATGCAACTCTTCTTTCACTGTGATCACATCGGTGCTCAATCCATCAACAATGACTTGGTCGTCTAAAAAATAAAACAAAAACTGTAATGTAAAACTACAAAGTATATGAACAACAAATGCATACAAAATTTTTTTAAACATAACATGGGCTAGGCATGACATTTCACAAACAAATATGACACTAAGCTACAAGAATTATTCACACTGTTACTTATAACCTAGTAATATAACTAAGCTTATTTATAGTTATAACACACTTTTTCAATAATAAATATAAATACAAATTCAATCAGAACAACATAGAAAGAAAGGTTAGTTACAGTGAAGCACTAACAAAACTAGCTTGGTAGACGGTTGTTTTCAAGGCCGTACCTTAGAGGTTAAAACTCCCGGGTCAAAGACAACAATGGAAAGATGTGAGGGAACTAGGGGCATTTCACAGTTGGTGAAATATCTGGGAGTAATCCTGGATAAGAAACTGATGTGAAACCACCATATGTACCATGCCATATTAAAGGCAAAGTCGTCTCTAATGGTGATGAGACGACTAAATAGGATATGAATGGGGATTGAAACTAAAGGTTGCCCTCTGGATCTAAAAGGGAATTGTCAGACCTCAATTGACATACAGTTCCCTGGTATGGTAGACAAAACAAGCACAACTCACAGCGGGCAATAAACTTGCGAACTTCCAGCGGCTAGGAAGCATGCTAGTCACAGGTGCCTTTACGAACACACCAACGGTTACTCTTGAGGTGCTTTTAAGCCTGCCGCCTATAGATATTTTGATGTCATAGGCGAGAATGGCTGCCTATAGGCTACACAATCATGGCAAATGGAGGAGCTCCAGTGAGGTGGGGTCAGAAATCGTCAATAAGGTATTGCAGAACTCGGTGCTAGAAATGCCAACTGATGATATGCAAACCGAGTTCACATTCACTCAATCCTTCAACATTCTCTCAAAGACAAGAGAGGACCGGAAGGATGGCAAGCTACCGGGATATCCAAGACAGCTTGTTTGGTATACAGATGGATCACTACATGAACAGTCTGGATACGGAGGATACTGTCAGACTACTGGGGCAACTTTTGAAGCTAGTCTAGGAAGGTATTCTAAAGTATTACAGGCTGAGATTTGTGCAATCATAGCATGTGTTCATCGAGGATTAGAAGAAGGACATTCTAATTCTCTCAGATAGCCAAGCTGCAATTAAAGCCCTCAGTTCCGTAGAAATATCATCCAAATTGGTATGGGATTCTCTGTACTCTATGTATCATGTCCAATGCCAATATGGTGCACCTGGGATATGTACCAGGGCATTGTGGGATCAAGGGTAATAAGAGGACGGATCTGTTGGCAAAGAAAGGCGCCGCTGGGGCTCGTGGGACCAGAACATGCATGCAGGATTAGTCATTCAACGGTAAGACGAGCGGTAAGAAGATGGGCCAAAGAAAAGCACATTGAACAATGGAGACATTTTCCTGGCCAGAGACTGGGTATGTGTCTTCTCTCAGGCCCAGATCCTGTGTTGACAAAGGTTCTGGTTCAGTATGACAGGAAGTCCCTGACACAGATTGATTTCATGATTACTGGAGATAGCCATATCCAGAGCCACTTAAATAAATTGGGACAACTACAAGTCTCACCTGTCGTCTTTGCAGTCTCAGTACACATTTTGTTTGATTGTGAGGTCCTGGAGCCCAAAAGAATAAAAATCTTTGGAAAACAACTAACAGACATAAATTTTGATAAGAACACCCTGCACAAGATCCTGGAGTTTGTTAGAGGCACTGGGGTCGGTGTATGGTGAATAAAGAAAAAGGGGAGCACAAAAGGCTCATAACCAAAGTGCCGGAGGCCAATCAGAGCTTCAGCAATTTGTCCCCAAAGAAAAAAAAAATGTCTAAATATTATTTTACTTTACTTTCTTAAATGATAAGATTTCTATTACACAAAGCTCGTTGAAAGAAGTCCATAAGCAACTATAATAATAAAAATTTATGACATACTAAAAGCGAGGTGGGACGTTCTACAAAACTAAGTTTCATAGTTTAGTAGTTATAAAAAAGTTTCCATACTTATTTTCCGCACTGTATAAACAGATCTTGAAACTTATATGGACGTTTGGTATACAAATCTGGGGTAGTACCAAGAAAACAAATACAAAAATAATAAATTCAGAGGTTTCAAAACAAGGTACTAAGGATTATGACTAATGCTCCGTTGTACATTAGAAATGACAATGTACATCGGGATTTGGAGATTACAAGAGTTAAATACAAAACATTATTTTAAATTTGATGTGTACTGTAATTTGGTAGTACCAATTCGTATTGTTTGTTTTTGTGCATTGTGTATTAGTGTTTACATGTTCAAAGTGTTTTGTTGTCTGATGATGGTATGATAGTACCGAAACAGCTGTAACAAAGGAAATATCCAAAATAGATTGCTTGACGTAAGTACTAATATAGAAATAATTACCAAAGCAGTCACAAGGCATTATGAAAATTATACATTTAAATTAGATTAAAATTGCTAGATAGGTCTTAAAGATTTACTTATAAATGAAATATATTTAAAAAAATTAATTTAAAAAATAAAACTAGGGATGTCAGGATTGCAACAACCCATACTCACTATGGTGAGCCCTTATTCTCACAAAGTGAAATGTATTAGTTTTTCTACCCACCAATGTACCACGTTATATTAGCTACAGGTCTTCCATTTTTCACTGCACAAGTTGCCAATAAAGTGTCTCCTTCTTTATAATATCTATTATTATCTTCAATTAAATGAAGTTCAGGAGGACTTGGGGTATCTGCAAAAAAACAAAACAATATGATATTCATCACTTAATATTAATATAATAATTGTATTTATCTAGATTAACTTTAGAACTATTAAATTTTTGGAGGTGTCAAAGTTTACTGTATAGTTTTGTAAGTTTATTTTTTTAATCATAAAATGAAAAATTTCTACATGCCCACCATACTCTCATTCTAATGGCTATGTTTTGATATGGAAGAAAGTAATTCTTAAATAAATCATTCATAAGGTGCAGTTTTCCAATTTCCAACCAGGGAAAACCGCAAAGATCTACACAAACTATGTTGTTAATGCGATCTATTATAATAGTCATTCAGGTGATGTCACACTCATCTCAATAATACAAATGAAAGATTGTGTTCTATGCTTTCAATCTGTGACGAGTTAAAGACAATATAACCAATAGTAGTCTTAAACAAAATTAGATATCAGTGATTTAGTGACTGATGGCATCACAGAAAAATCAGTCAGTTATAAAATGACCGATTAGCAGTTTTAGGGTTAAGTGGCTGAAAATGATTGGTCACACGTTAAAATAAATTTTTGTTTCTCATTAAAAAACAAATGTTCATCTTCCTGGTTTTCTTGCTGCAGTAAGGGTGAATCAACGGCCCAATGAATCACACATTATTATCTTATGTCATACTTTCAAAACATAACCATAAAATTACTTATATTTCATTCAAAACATTTCAGACTTAGGCTCTGCTTCATAACTATTATTATTATAAGCTGAAAAATAATTTTGTATAACTGCAGAAAATTCTGTTATAAAGGAAAACTGTTGGCTAATAAAATAGTTCCACTACTCTCAGTGTCATTTTCACCTTTCAGTATGTGTCACATCACATGGAAGACAGCCGAACTACTACGCAAACCTGTAAATATTACAGTGTCAAATGGGTATTGTACGGATACATTGAAGGTACCACCAGCCAAGCCAGTAGTATAGCTAGATATTTCAGCACCCAGAGCAAGAAGGACAAGAGGGGTGTAGTAAGAAAATCGTTTTCCCATTATAACTATTAAGAAGTATATGATTTGTGTAAAAACACAAACAACTATATTTTGAAAATTTTTCCAATACATTAAATTAATTATTAGAATGCATAATAATGTGCACATGAATCCCACATATTGAATGATACAATTGTAAACGGATTTCATGGCCAATGTCATCATCCTCAGTAACTACGTTGTAGTCATTAAAATAAATAATCTTTTAAAAGTTACAAAACAAATTTTATTCCCTTAAGTTATGTAGACTGATATTAATATATTAAATGTTTAATATATTAAAACACTTAAATGTTTTCACTCATGTATGTATAAATAATTTTGCACTATTCTGTTTGTTTTAGAATTACAAGAAATAATTAATAATATATTTTTTAAATCAAAATACATATAATTTTACTTTTATGATACAGAGTTCGTAGCAGACTAAACGAAGCATTGTCATTTTTAATTTATACTATTCTCAACTTTTGATTGTTTGAACAACTCCTGTAGTTTATTTTTCTAATGTTTTGTTTCCATCTACTGTAGTTAGATTATTAGTGTAGATGAAATGTAATTTTAATCCTCTATAATACTACTATTAAACAATAAAATATTGTAATTCAAAGTTAAGCAATGCTTTATTTATTAAACATCAACTAAGCAAATTGTTTTTTCGACCAACTTAAGACACAAAAAGAAGATGAAATTACGCTGTCCTTTGACTATCAAAATAACTTAGACTTGCCTAAAATACCAGACCAGCCAGCCTACTAAAGCCCGCAGTTCTACCTAAATAATGTTACAATATGCCAAGGGATGTATAAAGATAAACAGACTAAAGACAGTGTGTTAGTATATTATTGGACAGAATCACACTTCAAAAAGGGTTCAAATGAAATTGAATCACACTTCAAAAAGGGTTCAAATGAAATTGCATCGGCTGTATTTCATCGATTGAAAAATACTGATCTTCAAAATACTGTCAGTTCTGTGAGACTGTTTGCCGATGGGTATGGTGGTCAAAACCAAAACAGTTCAATATATGCATGCTTGATATATTGGGAGGGAGGGAGGGAGGGAGAGAGAGAGAGAGGAGGAGAGGGAGAGGGAGAGAGGGAGGGAGAGGGAGGGAGGGAGAGAGAGAAAGATTTAGAATAGAAAAATAAACTATTTGTCTTTCGATGATTTTTAAAATTGTATTACATACTATAGTGTAATAGTGAAATTTGAAGAAAAAAAACTACAAATTCAGAAACTTTTACATTTAATTTAATTTAACACAGCTAATTTAAAAAAAAAAAAATGTATGCATATTCCATGGTGATTTTGTGATTACAGTGATATAAACAACAACAGTTTTATAAGAAATAGTGTTTCTATACATCATGATAAAGGTGTAACATGTAATATTCCACCGTAAAATAGTGAAAAGCTGTAGTGTTTATGTTGCTATTGTATTTGTTTATACTTACGTGCGATTACAAGGTTCATAGTGGCCCATGGTTCTACAGTTTCATCAAATAAACCAACAGTACACTTGACTAAACCGTTATGCCTCTCAGCTGCTCTTTTAAGAGTCGCTCCACACTCTCCCTTATCGAATCCAGCACCAGCGTAAATGATATCGCTATCAACTTTCTTGGTGGGTCCAAGACTCAAAGCATTTTCTCCGTGGAATTCAAATCGACAATACTGTACTTTTTTACTAACCTAAATGACAAATACATACAAGATGACACATACATAAAACAAACTCTATCAAATAAAATAATAATTTTTTATTTCACAAAAGTACAAAATTAAAATAAATAATTTTAAATCATTACCATACACACTTTAAAAATACTACTAAACAAAACAATAATAATTATATAATAAACTGTACAAAAACATTGCACAAACTTTCTCACTCATCCAGCCCAAAAAACCCAAATAAAAACCGACCAAAATTATTCATCTCCAAAAACGTCATTTCAGAAGTTTGAGTTAAAAAATTGAAAATGAACCATGTGTTTGAAAAAATATTTAAATAAGGGTCTAAACTTGCTTCACTTGTGCCATAAACGACTCAGCATAAATCGTATTTGATTAAAATCAAGCTTTTTGTTGGCAATAGTCAAGGTTAATTTTTGTTGTTTGCCAATTATTTACCAAACAGTAATATTTTTTGAGTTGCAATTTTGCACACACGTTTGGATCATTAATCATCTTATTTAACTAAAATTTGAATGGTTTACCAATTATTTGCCAATCAGTAATATTTTTTGAGTTGCAATTTTGCACACACGTTTGGATCATTAATCATCTTATTTAACTAAAATTTGAATGGTTTACCAATTATTTGCCAATCAGAAATATTTTTTGAGTTGCATATTTGCACACACGTTTGGATCATTAATCATCTTATTTAACTAAAATTTGAATGGTTTGCCAATTATTTACCAATCAGTAATATTTTTTGAGTTGCAATTTTGCACACACGTTTGGATCATTAATCATCTTATTTAACTAAAATTTGAATGGTTTACCAATTATTTGCCAATCAGTAATATTTTTTGAGTTGCAATTTTGCACACACGTTTGGATCATTAATCATCTTATTTAACTAATATCTGAATGGTTTGCCAATTATTTACCAATCAGTAATATTTTTTGAGTTGCAATTTTGCACACACGTTTGGATCATTAATCATCTTATTTAACTAAAATTTGAATGGTTTACCAATTATTTGCCAATCAGTAATATTTTTTGAGTTGCAATTTTGCACACACGTTTGGATCAGTAATCATCTTATTTAACTAAAATTTGAATGGTTTGCCAATTATTTACCAATCAGTAATATTTTTTGAGTTGCAATTTTACACACACGTTTGGATCATTAATCATCTTATTTAACTAAAATTTGAATGGTTTACCAATTATTTGCCAATCAGTAATATTTTTTGAGTTGCAATTTTGCACACACGTTTGGATCATTAATCATCTTATTTAACTAAAATTTGAATGGTTTACCAATTATTTGCCAATCAGTAATATTTTTTAAGTTGCAATTTTGCACACACATTTGGATCATTAATCATCTTATTTAACTAAAATTTTAATGAAATTGGTAGAGGAAATTTTGAGAAATTAAATCTTTTATAGATGATTTTTAGTGTTTAGACATTTTTGAAGAGATTGCGACTAATAATTTTTTTTTTTGGGGTCCTTTGAGGCTACAAGTAGAAAAAAATATTACCAAAATTTTAGAGCCGATTTTGAGAAAATTACAATTTTGTGCTTATTTTAAACATAGCTACCTCCAAACTTCGAGTTATTAAAAACATGAAAAGTTCAGAGATATGAAAAAAAAAAAATCGGACATGGAGCTGTTATAAAATATGTAAATTACGAAAATCAACTCAACCGATTTCATTCAAGTTTTAATGATATGTAAAGATTAAAGACTCTATATATTAAATTTATAAAACATTTAGAATTTCTTTTAATAAACTCATTTTAAAAAATATATATTTTTAATATCCTATTTGAAAAAAAATATTTTTTGTGAGGTTCTTTACAGTTAATTAAGAAAAAAAGTTAAAATATATTACAACCAAATATTTCAAAAAGTGCTCTTTTCATTTATTTATTTTCATTTGAAAGAAGAGAAAACACTCCTCTCCAATGCCTACTAAAACCTGTAATGTAATTATAATACAAGTTAGGTAGTAACGTCATTTACAGAAAGTCATACTAATGTACATCTATAAATCTAAACTTTTGCATGAATTCTTAATAATACTGTGTTGAAATGGGGGGCGGGGTTTGAGACGGATTAAACTTTGGTCTAAACTGTTCGTCACAAAATTTTGTAAAACTAATAAGTTCCATAAGATGTAGAGAGTTGAATAGAGAAAGTTTAATAGGTGCTGAAGAAATTATAACAGTAAAACAATAGGAAAATTAAATCACATTTAAAAGTTATTTTTGTGACATCATAATTATAAGTGGAACTAATTTAAAGAAAATACATAAATGAATCTGTATTACTTGTATTTTAAGAACTATTTAAGAAAAGATAATATATAAAAAATCTAAAATTTAAATAAATAAGAAATTCCAGAAAGTAACAGAAATTGTCATAATACTAAAGGGATATATTGTATTGGGTTTATAAGAATTATTAAAATTAAATAAATAATGGGGGTTTCAATAAAGTAAAGTCTTAGATACGGGCACAGCACAGGCAAAAATTAAATCGGAATAAGTACAATTAAATTTTTCATTGTTGTGAAAAACCTATCGGTCATAATCACCTTATAAAAAAAGAAGAAAACAGCATAAAATAAAGACCCCTAGCCCTTCAATACTTTATTAGAGTCATGGTCAGAAGATAACAAGAGAGACCTGATAGGAAAGAGAGGAATCTAACCCAAGACTAAGTTATAATTCAACATAGTAGCAAGAAGTAAGACTTTTCATAGATTCAAATTTTAAAATTGCTACAAGATCTTCAGGACCTTCAGTTTATTATATTTTATCGGCAGTCCATGTTTAGGAACCAGTCCAACACAGTGAACTAACTTCAAGAGAATTTTTAGATCTACAGGATAGCATACAGAAGTCAAGCTTCTATAAAAGAAGACTTGGACTCAAGATACCGACTTCTAGATCTGCGAAAAGCAATCAAAAATGAAATACTGAGAGCAAAAGCCTAAAATCCTTAGTAAAAAAATTAATAATGTAAATTTAATTAAAATTCTTATAATTATTCACAATAGATGTATTACTCACATTGGTTATAATTTTATAAATATCACTATTTCATAATATGTACCGGTTGTTCCACGAAGAGGTCGCTATTTTTGAATTAATATGGCGGACATATGGAATACTCTACGAACTTGACACTTTATAGTTTGTACAGGATATGTAAAAAAAGGACCCTCAAGTTTCAATTTTTTATGGTTAATCAAAAAAAAAAAAAAAAAAAAAAAAAAAAAAAGCGGAAAAACTAAAAGAACATTAATCTTCTGGATAGAACCACTTCCTCCCATAACGTAATGCAATTAAAATGTGAAACAATTTAATCTCGCTGTTGTTTCTTAAATGTTGTTCTTGGACTATTCCTTTTGAAATTGAAAAGCAATAAGGTGTTTTCAAAGAACCTACACAAATGTGGTTCCTCCACCAAGAAAATCAATTCATAAATAGAAAACAATGTTACTAAAAACTGGATCAGTTTCAAAAAAATACCATCATTTTCTAATACAAAAAAATGACGAGCTTGAATAGGCTACTTTACTGAAATCTCCTAATTCACTTAGAAAATTTTCATCCGCTACTGAGACACCAGTCATCAGTTCAAAGGTATGCCAAGAAAAACAAAATTAATTTTTTTACTGCTGGAAGATGACCCAGAAAGACGAGTGGAATTTGGAAGATAATTGAAAAACTAGACGAAAATGCCGAGTAGTATGAAGGAATTCTATTAAACATAGAAATAAATTTATTTATTCACTCTTTGGTGTGTGTGTGTGTGTGTTTTTGTTTCTTTGTATGTATGTTTTAATATTGCAATAATGACAAACTCTATGGGTAATACTGAAGATGGGATCACGACCCCAAAACGTGTCTGAAAGACGAATAACAAAAGAAGTCACCGATGGGTAAAAAAATGTTACCATAAAACCATAATGCCTCAAACCTAACCTAAGGTATCATTAACCTTTGCAAATAAACCTCGCTAACCGAGTCTTACCTAACTTCTTTATTTTTCTGTTCACTAATGCTCTTTGGTTACACTTCATCCTCACATGAGTCACAAAATGCAGCCCTTGGATAGGGGTGTGTTTGGGCTCTTCAAACCATATTTCAACACAGCAATGCAATAATGGATGTTAAAACCAGAGAATGCTGGCAAACTGACATCTATATATGATATAGCACAGTTTGCGGGAAAGGCTTTCCCGTTGGCTTTAATGCCTGTTAACATTTTGAGCGGATTCAGAGTCAGTGGTATTCAGCCATTAAACGAATTCATCCCGACCAGTGTTACCGATCGACAGATGCCCACTAGACTTGAGATTAATCAACCTAACAATCAAAACATTCAAGATGTTGCCACAGATCTACCGTCAACATTTTGTTCTCCAATCTCAAATAACAATCAACAAGAAAACCAGAACAGCATAGATCTAGCTATAGGCCTACCATCAACATCTTGCCAAGAAACAAAGTAGAGAGGAAAATGAAGCCGTGCAAATGGTAGCTAATAAAAGGCTTATACTTGATTCTGAGTTGGATTCTGAAGAAAATGTAGATGAGCTGTCTCATGAAGATTCTGGTGAATCAAAAGAAGATATTGAAGAGAGAGAAGACCCAGATTTTCCAAATTCACCCTGGAGTGTTTGTGTTAGTTAAAATTTGTAGGAAAAGTAGTGTAAGAACTTTGTAGCTGAGGTTTCAGAAGTTTGTGACACTTTTATAAAAGTTCAGTATTTGAAAAAGGACATAAATGGACAGAAGTTTACAAGTGAGGATTTAAATTTCTATGTTTTTGATAAAGAAGATTTTGTCTTCAAGTTGCCTATTAGTGCAGGATCCTCAACCCATCAACTTAAAAACTGTCATTTGGTGTCAACATGGATCAGTTTAACATGGAATAGAAATTAAAGCTACAATATTAACATAATATGATTTACAGTTACAGTATCTTCAGCCTAATAGAGGGTTTAAATTATTATTTGTTATACACTAAAATTAATTTCATATTTAGCCCTTAATCCTTTAACCATTAATTCAAATTGTAGGCTAGTCATTAGCCTGTTTGAACAGTATTTTTGTTGCTTAGGCCCACAAATTAGCATAGATATGAATTTTAGGAATGGCAAATTTTTAGGATTAGGCAATAGTGTTTTAAACTTAATTTAGGGTTTGTATATTAGCATAATATCACTTATATGGAATCTGTAGTTGTTGATGCTTTTATAACTATTTGTAGTGTCTATAATTATTTTAAATAGTTTATATTGATTTTCAGCTTGAAAACGTATAGTATAAAGTATCACCAATATAATTTGTTATTATTTTTATTCATTGCACAAAATAAATTTCTTCATCCTAGTAAAATGTATTTTATTTTGAACACAAAATCTAGATCCAAGGAACAAAATAAGTCCAAGGAAAAACACCGATGTTGTATCTTAGACCTAGTGTAAGGTTTTTTTAAAAATTAAAAAGGGTAGAAAAATTAACTTTATATACTCAGAAAAAAATACAAGTCACAGAAATAATATCAAAGTTAAGGAGAAAAAATATTTTGCTGGTTTTAACCGAACCTGTTTTTGGTGAAAAATCAAAATATGAAATTAGGACTGAGGTATAACACCTTCCCCTGCTCAATTATGAACAAAGAATGTATAATAACAATTCCTTCAAACGATACGGGCCCAAGAGAAAGAGATCTCCAGCAATTAAACAACTCAATTATATTATAAGGTGAATAAGTAACAAAAATTAAAGTGAATTTAAAGTCAAAGAAAGAGTTAGTTACTAGTAGAGTTTGAGAATAGTCTAGGCTTTTTTTTTTTTTTTTTTGCGAGACTTGCTCATAGCTCATTCGACAGAAAGGTAGTCGATGAATGAGAGAGGTCATCGTGTGGGGAGTAAACAAATTTACTATGTATGTGTAATTTGTACAATTAGTAATAATGTACAAACAATTACATATTTGTATGTGTATAAGGTACAATATCCACCTTTTCTAAAATAGGAGTTCCAACTAATTCAGTTACTTCCTTAAATTATTTTTTCGAAGTTCCAGTCCCTGGACTGTTGTAAAGTCCATGATAAGATAAACATTACATCGCCAACAGTTCTGCTCTAGCAAAGCCCAAGGATTGTATAATAAGTTTTCACCTAAAATATTTTAAAACAATAATATAGATTTTTATTTCAACGAGTTTAAAGAAACAGGTTTTTTGGTTGAACATGTAAAAGTAACTCCATATCCTAATAAGATTCTTATTTTTTTCATAAAGGCAGTTTTCAAATGAGAGGCATTTCATATTATAATTTTAAGAGAATGCATGCTATTTTTATTTTTGTTACTTTTATATTCAATGTGCATATGTGATTGTGAGAGTGCGTACATTTGAGTTTAAAATTACGCAATATAGGTGTAAGTATGTGGAAGTTTGTGTTTATATCTGGAAATTGTCTGAATGGTTTGATTTGAATGATGGTGTAACACTGTATTATAGAAACTTCATTTTATAGGTAGTAAGTGTATTCTATTTTGTTTAATTTGTAAGAGAGTTTTTGTTTTTTCTTCATGTAGTCTTGGGTTAAATCCCTCTCTTCCATCTTTCCTAACAGGTCTCTCTTGACCAACTATTGTTCTCTTCTGACTCTGACACTATTAGAGTATTCAAGGGCTAGGGGTTGTTATTTCATGCTCTTTTTAATAAGACGATGATGAGCAAAAGGTTTTTCGCCTAAACAACAAGGAAAATATCATATTTTTTTCTGAATTTATAATTTTTTTTTTTTTTTAGTTTTACTTTATTTTTTAGAAATGTAACTTTATTATTTGTTAATTGTACATTATTTGTTAAGTGCAGGATTTTGTGTTGAATTTGCATTTTGTAAATTTTTTGCACCTTTCTTTGAAGAAAATTCCTAAACGAGCTCAGGATTCCTATTTATTTCGTCCTAAAGTTTAATTTATTTTGACTAAAGTTTAATAGTTTGTATTTGATTATTGTGCGATTTTGTTTGTGATGAAAAAAAAAACATTTACTATTAATTTTCACGGCATGTTTAGTATAGAGATGGGTAACTTTGTCTAATGCAAGTTGTGAAATATTCACTATCTCTCATTTAATTTCCCCCGAGAGTTAATTTTCCAATTCAAATATGAATTTTCTATGCATTTAAATGAGGTGATTTATAAAATTAAACTAAAACTGGAACACAATTCCTCACTAATAGAACATTTATTATTTCAAACATGTTTTAACGACAATGTCATCATCTTCAATGATGGACGAGCTACAATAATAAAGATATAACTGAAGTTGAAACGTTGTTTTCGAAAAATTGTGTTCATGCTTTATTTCAATTTTACATCAAATCAAACTTTAAGTTGTGGCTTTTTAATAATCTATTGGACAGGGTAAAGCTAAAGGAGAGATGTCACAATAGCTATAATTACAAAGTATAAGTATATCATAACAAATATCAGCTGGGTACATTTGGGTTCAAAATGCACCTACGATTTCTGATTGACAAAGTATGCTATGATGTGCAGGTATGGGGTTATAAAGAATGTGATCAATTTTAGAACACCAGATCAGATTTCTTACATTCTTGCAAAACAAGTAATTAGTGATGTTTATTGGTGTTAGGAGTGGAAGTTAAAGGAGTGGAAAAGTGTTGGATTATTGTGGATTTTAATGTTGAAAAAGGTGGATACCCTAGTGTCTAAGTTGATATGGTGGAGGTATTAAGGGCCAGTTGGATGGTTGACTGTACATGCTGGACAAGGACGTCTCTGTAACACCAGCAATACCCGAAACTCGGTGGAATTCAAGGGAGTGGAAGTGAGGTATTACTGTGGATTTTAATGTTGAAAAGGTGGATAACCTAAGGTCTCAGCTAATGGATATTGTGGAGTTATTAAGGGCCAGTTGGAGAACTGACTATATAGGCTGGACAAGGACTTCTCTGTAACACCACCAGTACATGACCCTGGGAGTGGAAATCAAGAGAGTGGAAGTGTAGAATTACTGTAGATTTTAATGTTGAAAAGTGCATAGCCTAAGGTCTCAGTTAATGGGCATGGTGGAGGTATTAAGGTGTCAGTTGGATAACCAACTGTATAGGCTAGACAAGGACTTCTCTGTAACACCTGACTCTGACCCTTGAAATGGAAGTCAAGGAGGAGGAAAAGTGGGATTAATGTGAATTGTATTGTTGAAAAAGCGGATAGCCTAAGGTCTCAGTTGATGGGTATGGTGGAGACATTAAAGGCCAGTTGGAGCTGACTATATATGTTGGACAAAGACTTCTCTGTAACACCATCAGTACAAGACAGTGGGAGTGAAAGTCAAGGGGGCGGAAGTAAGGGATTACTGTGGCTTTTAATGTTAAAAGGGTGGATAGCCTATAGTCTAATTTGATGGGTATGGTGGAGACATTAAAGGCCAGTTGGATGGCTGACTGTACATTATATTCTTTTATTTGATATTCAATTTAGCCAGCACGCTGAGGTACCAAATTTATAATAAAATAATTGATGTCTATATCTCCTTCTCAGAAACAAAAGTTGCCCCACGTTGTGAGCTAAATTATAGTGAAAATATTGTTAATACTATAAATGACTAACTGTTTTTTGTTTTATAAACTCAATGTTTAATCACTGTTGTTCAATTATCTATTTATGTACAAAATTTCTCTTTTGAGAATTAGCTTTAAATGGAATTACTTTTTACAATTATATATTATCTCCTCTGGATATATTTAATATACAATTAATACTGATATCTAAATTTTTCAAGCAAATCTCTTTCTCTCGGGTTAAAGAATCCCTGGCTGTTAAATAGGAAATCACTTAAATCTATACTTAAAACTATATTACAAATTGGATTATTAAAATTAATTTCTATTAGGTTGCAAAGTTCAAATGTTCAAAAAAAATTATGTTTAATTGGTTTAATATGATATTTTATACAATTCTATTCACTTTTATTTATTCAAAGTTAATTATAATCTTGGATGTATGTAACAAAATTAGCTGGATATTACCTTAATGTTGGTGACTGTATTTTAATTACTGTTCATTGGTTGTACTATTGCAAAATAATATTACTCTTGCATGTGTTAATTATATTACTACAAGGTAGCCTAAGTTCACTGTTTCTTTATTCTCTTTTATGAAATTTAATAACAACTAGCAAATACATCTTCACTTGGTGGATACAAAATTAGAAAGGACGCCACCTAAAAATTCAAAAAAATATGGCGCTCTACAATTAACTCACGGCCATTACTATAATTGTGTTGAATATCCTATGCCCAACAGGCACACTTTTTTGGGTCACAAACACATTATTTTCCAAAATGTGTTTCACTGTTCTTAACTGTATATTTTAGTAGTTTAAACTGTTTATTAACATATCCAACTTCGAATTACTTATTATTGTTTCTTTTAAACTCGAGAATATCTATTTTAATATCTAATATAGAATATACTTTAGTCGACGTTATCTCAACTCAATCGCTCTGTCTACCATTTAGCCTTCCATAATTAGAGTTTATTTAATCATTTCAATCACACTTGTTATTGGTTATGTTACAAATTACAACCTTCTTTTAATATTCTAACACTAATTACTTATTTAAATTATACACAATGCTTTTAAAACAATTCTTAATATTATTTACACTAAACATGATTGACTTTACATCGTAAGAACAATGAAAACGTTCTTACCGCTAACTTTAAGCTTGTGGATAAAATTTGGTTGTATTATTTATTTGTTTTGAAAATAGGTAAGTTTAGTTTAATTTAGCTTAAACTGGTTATAATATGTGAATTTAATGTTATTTAATTATTATTTTAAAATCCTGAAATACTTAAATTTTTATTTATATGAATTCTTATCCAAATACGAATTTTGAGGTTATATTTACTTTCTAGGCTTTATCTTTGAATCTCATATTTCATTGTTGTTTTAAATCTCAGCCAGGTACCTTTGAATTATTATTTATTTAACCTTCAATTGTATTAAAAATGTTACAACATGTTGGACAAGGACTTCTCTGAAACACCAGCAATATCTGATATTCAATCTTGAATTAGGTGATGGGAGCTTCCTCATTAACAACACCAATATTGATTACTAGTGGGTGATTAAAAACTATAGCCGAGATGATAGATTTAAATTACATTACATGGTTGCCAGTTTAATACTATCTTTGTTCTTTATGTAATTTGCAGGAAGATAAAAGGTGATGTATTTTGTTACAAAATGTCCTATATTGTCAGACAGATGGTTTTGGTTGCAGTTGTTGAAACAATTACTTCAGACACACTGATCAAGGTTTGGGACGAACTCAGCTATCAACTCTATATGTGCCATATGACGAATGGTGCTCACATTGAACACTAGTAGGAAAAAACTGTTTGATTTGCTCTTTCATTTGATGTATTATTTATGATTGTAAGTTAAATGTTATAAATATTACAAAGCCTTAATATCCCAATATTCATTTTTAAACACCCGGCATTATTATTATTATTATAACACAATAGATACAATCTTGTTGAGCACTGTGGTGAAATTCACAATAATAATTCGAATTTGCCCCTAACCACAATCACTAGAAACTTAATAAAACACAATTATCTGGTTAATTGTTCTTTATTAATTATTTCCACTTAATGCCCTGATGTACATTTCGATAACATGGTTATCATCATCGGAGGGTCTTGCTTATAAACTAAATCTAACCTTACATATCTACTAATGAAATAAAATTAACCAGATAATTGTGTTTTATTAAGTTTCTAGTGATTGTGGTTAGGGTCAAATTCGAATTATTATTATTATTATTATAACACAAGATGAATTTTTCTACTACTAAAACTAAATTGCTCCCAATAATGATTAGTGTGAATATGTGAGAAATAGCAGTAAGTGGAGCCGTAATTACACTATTTAACTAAGTGTGGAGCTGTGATGAGGTATGCTTTCTTCATGAGCAAGCTTGTGAAATGGTGATTTAAGTTTATTAATTTAGCAGTCTTGGACAAACATTTTGTATGACAATTATCAACTAAATGTCTGTTTAAACGCAGAATGTTCAAAAAATATCAGAAAGGCTTAATATCTCTGCTTCTAATTTAGATAGAAACATGAAACAAACAGAATTTTATAGACCTCTTTAACTACAGAGGGAGCCAAAGATTACATACCATATAAAGAATGTCTAAATAAGACGTAAAATGTGACATATTCCGGGTTTGTTTTATGGAACCATGCAAATATTTTTTTGTTATCTTAAAGTTATTGTAAGTGAAAAAATATATTATGGTTCAGGAAGAATTGGCAAAAAACCAAAATAAACAGAGTTTGCTTTCATTAAAAGAATTATTTTAATCAAATACAACTTATGCTGATGATGTGTTTATAACACAAACGATGCAAATCTTTCTTTAACATGGCTGTAAATATAACATAGCAATACCGACAAACCCTAGTTGGATTGTTCACCTTTTTTCATGTAGTCTTGGATTAGATCCCACTCGTTTAACGTTTCTATCAGGTCTCTTTTGACCATTTGTTCTCTTTTGACCCGTACGCTATTAGAATATTTGAGGGCTAGGGGTCTTTATTTTATCTTCTTTCTTAGTGTTAGGTGATGATGACCGAGAGGTATTTCACCTTGAAACAACAAAGGAAAATACATTGAGGACGTGTTTATAGAAAAAGTGAAGCAAGTTAGGCCATATTTATTGTAGATTTTATTTTTTTTTCAAAGACAGTGGTTCATTTTGATTGATAACTACCGAACTGGCAATATTAGTGCTGATTAGTTTCAGTTTATTCTTATTTGGTTTTGGAAATTAGTGTAACTGATTATTGATTTGCTCATTTATAATATATTGTACTTTTAATTTTATTTTGAATATTTACAAATTTTTCAATATATTTAACTGTCTACCATTGCATTACAATGATCTTTAAGTTTTCTTGGGATGTGCTGTTCTTCAAACAGATGTGATGTGAAATTAGAATCCTTCCTCTCCTAGAGAGAATATATTAATATTCACTTTACCTTGCACATAAGCGTTACTGCCTCCCCTACTTTTGCTATTTGGTACTTTGGCGAGATCTCGATAGACTGGCATATGATTCCTATAAAATAACACAAATAAAATTAATTTATTTTCCACAGAATAACAACAAACTAAATCAAATAATAAAAATACAAACAAAATCATTCTATATTATAAAAACTAACAAAATTTAAAATAAAATAACAAAATCTCTACTACTCAATACTTTTTAAATGCTAATTTAAAAATTATTAATATTTCAAAAACAACTTGCTCTTTTGGAAAACACACACAGAAAAGGATTTTTAATATGTCCCTTAAACATGTGTGGGAATCATGTATCATTAAACACATACATATTCTTAGACATACTAACAGATAGACAGACTATGATTTCACTACAGTGTGCAAACAAATAATAATAATAAACAACTTTAAATCAGAACACTTTGCCTATACACTCTTATTCATATACTCATACAGAATAACCTATCAACAAAAGGTCATAGAACATTCATTCTGCTAGTTGATATTGGACGATTTTAAACAAATTTCCTACTGGCACTGAGGAAAGAGAAAATAACCAATTTTAAAGTTTAATTTTAAAATGGAAAATATTAGAGATATAATTCGTTTCTGTGGGTAATATGTTATTAAATTTGGACCCAAGAAAGAAGAATATTTTAGCACAAAAGTTGAACCTTTTCCATTATCTCACATCATCATTATATTTCTGTTATTTCAGATTATAATTATTATGATGATTTCTGTAAACACTTCTTAAGATCAAGATACACTTGACTTTTAAAAACCTCTTTTTATTTTTTTATTATTGTTTAAAATCAGCTGATTAGAGTGATTGTAGAAGTTTTTGTTAGAGTTTTTTCTAACAATTAAACTATCTACTTTTAACACAGACAACATGAAGTTTCTTGAGTTTGCATCTTTAGCAGATACCAATGAAAAAACTATTAGATTTTTACAGAGCAAAGGTATTTTGCATAATCATAAGTTGTACAATAATGAACATCCTATGAAGTTGTACACCACAGACAAGGACAATGGGGTTAGGTTAGGTTATTTTATATGATTGGCATATAAGCTAATTATTATTCCTCCTTCAAAATTAACTTTACCTGATTAGTAGCCTAGTATGAAGCTGATTTTAAGCATTTATTGGTTTTATTTTTCACATATAGGATACAGAAAGTTAAGGGATTTATAAAATTGATGCAGAGTTTTTTGAAGAAATATCCTTTACCCTGAACCTAAAAATGTAATTTTGTGAATAAAGTCTGTCTGTCGTATGTGCAGTTTTCTACAGCCCAAAATAGTGGGCATAATTTAACTAAAAACACAAAATTAAATTGTATCAAAATTGGCTCAAACGATTTTGATAAAATATAGCCTATAAAGACGTAAAAAAAAAGTATGAATTTCCATCTCACCAAAAAATCAGTTATTGAGTTATCAACGAAAAACCTCTCAATCATCATCTCCTTATAAAAAAATTAATAAATAAATAATCCTAGCCATCGAATCAGGGTTGAAAACGAACAAGAGTATGTCAAGGAAGATCTGATAAGAAAGATGAAATAGAGAGATCTAACCTAAAACTACATGAAAAAAGTGTAAATCCAGCTAGGACCCTCAGGATTGACTCACTTACATTTGTTTGTAAAGTTAATTGAATTATAAATTGTGGCAGTTAATTTATCTTTGTGTAATATTATAACTTCTCTTCAACTTAAAATAAAATATTGAAACATTTATTCCAATTTAATCTTGTTAAATAACCTAGGCACAATCCTGCAACAACTAGTTGACAACTGTAAGACAATATTAACTTTAGAAATGAAATGTATCATGCTCCAAGCAACAAGTTTGTTATTGAATAACAAGGAAAAGTTAATTGAAACAACAAGAGCTGTGCACATGTTTATTAACTTCCTCGCACACCTGTACAGAAAAGCAAACCTTAAGCAAACAAAAATTTAAATCGCCATCTTTCAACAAAACATTGCACAAACTTTCTCACTCGACCATCCCGAAACTAAATAAAACCACCTACTAAGCTAATCCTCACCAAAACTAACATTTCGGTAGTTCTCAAGTGAAAATATACGATGGTCGCTGTTTTTGAAGAAATATTTCTACATTTAAATAGGGACTAAACTTGCTTCGATTATTCCATAAACTCGTCAACAGGATATTTTTCACTTGTTTTAAAGTAAAATACCTCTCAGTCATCACCACCAAACACACAAAAAGAAAATATAATAAAAACTCCTAGCCTTCAATATTCTAATAGCATAAGGGTCGAAAGACAGCAAGAGGTGGTCAAAAGAGACCAGATAGGAAAGTTGAACGAGAAGAATCGAATCCAAGACTACAAGAAAAAAGATGTAAGATCCAGCTAGAGTCCCTCAGGATTCCCATACCCGTAATCACTATAGTAAACCCCTAAGAAATATCCTTAAAGTAAAATCGTATTTCATTAAAATCGAGCTTTTCTCATAGCAATCAAGGTTAATTTTTAATGTTCGCCAAATACTGAACCGTAATAGATTTTTAATTGCTATCTTGCACATGGTTTTGGGTCAATCTAATTTGAACGACATCTGTAGAACTGATTTTGAAAAATTGCATATTTTATAATAAGCAAGTGGACGATTTGTTGATTTTTTTACTGATTTTTTAGAGTTTTTTAACAATACGTTTTAGATTGGGTCCTTAACGGCTACACTTGAGCAAAATCGTTGAACATCGTGATTTTTTGTTTTCCATTTATGGCGGCTACCCCAAATTAAGAGTAATCAAACTAAAATATGTAAGAATCTCGAGATATGGCCAAAATTGCCCGCATACCAGATTTTATTAAAATTTATCCACGCATTAAAGCATGTAAAGCTTTGCATATACGACAAACACTAGACAGATAGACATCACTCCAAAAAACACTATTTTATACTTGGGGAAATTGTATGGTTTTGATGTGAATAGGTCTTAAAATATTACAGAAAACCTGATGATAACGAAATCTGGAGAAACAGTTTCGTGTTGCGGGTCGAAACCATCGTTTACATTGAAAATGTAATAATACCGCAAGATAGTTAAAGAATCAAAGAATTGACTTCACCTAGTGGGGATTGAAGTCATGTGCGGGATGGAGTGGAGACGCAATGCCATTTTGTGATCGTTTCCCCAACTCCGAAAACTATCGCACAGTATAACTTCCGACTGAATGAAGTTACGACGCTTGTTGTTGCCTTAATCAACAGTTCTGATCGTAATCTATAGATTTAATGTATACAATATTACTTTTGTAGTTGTATTATGTTGATGTTGAAAATAAACAAATTTTAACACAATGTTGATTTATAATCGCAGAAAAGCCAAATCGAATTACAGAAATCGTATTGGGTTGGGAAAAATCATCCCAACAGCAATCCAGTGATGCCCCTTAAATCCCTTATGAGAGGCCGATGTTGGAAACGAAATCCTTCGCGGCCATGCGCGTGTATATAATTAAATCCATTCTACGTCAAATCCACGATGTATGGACATGGATGTTGTACGATCTACGACTATGGAGAAACAAACAACGGGCGGCAACTAGTCCGTGCTCCACAAATACGTTTGTCAACGATTCGTTTGTTCGTAAGAGTACAGTAGCCTCAGACTAGTATTGTGTCTGATGTGAGGGGCGTGTCCTCCCTTCTACTCGCTTCCCTAGCATGACTTGACGGTACAACCCATTCCAAGAAAACTAGGTACACAAATTAGTCCTTAGCTACATTTAATTCCTAAAGTTACAACTTCGTGACAGACTTTTGTAAACGTTTTATTCTCATTTACACCGATAAACGAAACGAACGTAGGGTACGTGTTTACACAGAAGCATTTGATGTCTATATTCTTTTATTGGGGGTTGTACCGCTGAAAGTAAACGCAACAAAGTATGGGAGCCCCTCTTTTCCTCTCCACCCCAAACTCATTCCTACCTTGAGGATGCTGTAACGTGTGCCATCGTCTATAGTCGAATACTGTACACGTATTTGCGTTATCTGGCCGTACCCGTGACATAGGCACACACGTTTTAAAAAAAAAAAATACTTACGATTAATAATTCTATATTACGTTGTGATTTGGGTTTATAAAGCTTCATGTTTTACAAAAATGTCATCAAATCAATGTAATGAGATATTTAAACATTTACGATAACTCGTAATTATTTTCATTTTCACTATCGTATATACGTGGTATAAAGTTATGTGATAGGTAAAACTATCGATGTTGCATGTTTTTTTAATATATCCGATTTGCAACCTACCGAGTCCAAAGAAGTAGTTCGTTTGTGGCGCCTGTCGGATGCGTACAGCCAAAATGCGTGGACCGATTTTAATCAAATTTTATATGTGGGCATATTTTAGCCATATCTCGGGATTTTCTTTTTTTCGATAACTTAAAATTTAGGAGGCCACAACAAAAAAATCACCAAATTAAGATTTCCTCAAAATTGGTTATAACGATTTTGTTAAGATATTTCTTAAGAATAACCCCCAAAGGACCCAAATAAAACGTATTAGGCCTAATCGTCATCTCTTCAAAAATGCCGGTTCGGGAGTTAAAAATCTGCTTTGCGGTTGTTATAAAAAACGTATTTTCTCAAAATCGGCTATACAGATTTAGCAAAGATTTTAGTGTAACGTGAAAATTAATAAACCCTCGTGAAAAATAAGCAAGTAAAAAATCATTACGGTTCAAGAAATAATTGCCTAAAACCAAAATAAACCTTTACTGGCTTCATTAAAAACTACATTTATATTTACACTTAGGACGCGTTTATCCACAACCGAAACAAGTTTAGACCCTTGTTTTACGTAGGCCTATATCCACTTTTTTTTCCGAATACGGCGCTCACAGTCATTTACATTATTTATTTTTTTTTTTTATATCGACAACTACGAAACTGACAATTTTGATGTCGTTTTTATTTGGTTTTGGGAATGAGTGAGTGAGAAAATGTGTGCAATGTTTTTGCACAGTTTATTTACAATTAATAAAAGACTTAATCGTTTAGAGAAAGCAGTTAAAGTGAAGTGGGGAGGGTGGCACCCTTCTCACCTCGTTGACCCTGCCTGCAAGGTGTCATTAATAGTGACACCCCAATTGATATAAAAACTTACGCCCATCCAAGGAATTGTTGAATGATATGGTCGTATTGGATTCTACGTAACGTTTGATTGAAAATAAGTCAAAACACAACTTACAAAAGTTATGATAGGACTGCTTGAAGTCATATTAAGAACCTTTTCTATATTATTTTTTGTTTCTTGTTGTTTAAAGACAAAATACCTCTCGGTATTCACCGCCTTATAAAAAGAAATGGAAGAAAAGAACATAAAATAAAAACCACTAGCCTTCTTAGTTATCAATATATCAAATGTTTCTTGACCGGGGAATGGTAGGTATAAGCCGAACCCGATAGGAAGCGGACTTTTTGATAAACAAAAATGTGGACTAGATGCTAATCACTACAAACAGGATAGGTTAGGTTATTATATATAATAATAATAGAATCTAACATTAGAACACTAATAATATCAGATTAGTGCTTGCAAGAATCAAAGAATCACAACAAACATGTTAGGTTAGATAGGTTATTATGCATAATAATAATAAAATCTGACAATATAACAATAACAATATATTAGATTATTGGTTGCAAGAATCACAACAAACAGGTTAGGTTAGGTAGGTTATTATGCATAATAATAATAAAATCTGACAATATAACAATAACAATATTAGATTATTGGTTACAAGAATCACAACAAACAGGTTAGGTTAGGTAGGTTATTTATGCATAATAATAATAAAATCTGACAATATAACAATAACAATATTAGATTATTGGTTGCAAGAATCACAACAAACAGGTTAGGTTAGGTAGGTTATTATGCATAATAATAATAAAATCTGACAATATAACAATAACAATATTAGATTATTGGTTGCTTTTAACGACGGCGGTCATTCATATTCCTAACACCTACTACTTTTATACTTGGGATATTTCACAAGATTTTGAATGATTAATCCTCATAAAATTGGAGCGCAATTTGTTGACTAGGTTTAGTAATTACGTGTAGAATTTGTTTTTACCGATAACTCACGATTGTTTGGGAGATGGTGACCAATACGTTTTGATTGGGTCCTTAGAGGCTACACTTGAGCAAACGTTAATCAAAATCGTTATAGCGGATTTTGATGAAATTGTAATGTTGTGTTTTTTACGACTACCCACAGATTTTGAGCTATTGTAAAAATTAAAATTTGTCCACATAGCAAATTTGATTAAAATCGGTCCACAAGTTTAGGCTGTGGAGACATATATTATATGACAGACATCATTCCAGGGGACCTCAAAACTGATATAACCGCAAAAAACAGGAAGTTAATGTTTGACCCAACACATAACTTTCTCTATTTTAGTACACGCTAAAAAATTTAAAAAAATTATAAATTCATCAATTAGCGTCTCATTCTCTTTTTCTTTTTAAGTATAACAAAAAACTAAATAAATAACAAAACAAAACTATCAATCACATTAACAACACTCGGTCATTCATCATACACTGTACAATGACATCAGTCCACATATTACATGCCTTAAATGTTTTGCAAACTGCCCACGGCTTTGAATAAATTTAACAAGTTCACAAGCGACATGCGGATACAGTAGGCCTACAATAAAAGATTGGTTTATATGAGCCGTTGACAGTTTATAACTACTTAATTTGGTATGTGCATATCTGATGACTTTAATTTTTTACACATTTTGAGCACATCTCAGGACATTATTTCGTTTATTCACATATTGTGAACATATCTCAGGATTTCCTCTTTTTTTTTTTGGTCATATCTCAGAACTGCCTTTCATATTTTTCACAAATTTTGGGCATATCTCAAGAGTTTCTTTCATTTTCCCCCACATATTTTGGACATATCTCAGGACTTTCTTTCGTTTTTTCCGCATATTTTGGGCATATCTCAGGATTTTCTCTCTTTTTTTGGTCATATCTCAGGACTGCCTTTCATATTTTTCACAAATTTTGGGCATATTTCAAGAGTTTCTTTCATTTTCCCCCACATATTTTGGACATATCTCAGGACTTTCTTTAGTTTTTTTCGCATATTTTGGGCATATCTCAGGTTTTTTTTTTCATTTTTTTACATATTTTGGGCATAGGCTATCTCCGGACGTTATTTTATTTTACCCACATATTTTAGGCATATCTCAGGAATTTTTTCCTCGCATATTTTTAGCATATTTCAGGACTTTCTATCGGTTTTTCACATATTTTGGGCATATCTCAGGATTTTCTTTCATTTTTTCTGCCATGTATATCTCAGGATTTTGCACATATCTCAGGAATTTCTTTAGACCTAATTTCTTTTTACAACTGAATTTAATTTTTCTCAACCGACACTATTAATCTCTCCAAAAATGTCTGTGAGCTATCTGTAATTAAAAAAAAACAAACAAAAGAGAATTGGGCAGTTTCAAATCTGTTATTCCGAATACATTTTACTGAAAAAAACACACTACGGTTTCGGAATAATTGTCAAAAACTCGCTTTGTTTTAAACGCTTTGTTTATTTTTTGTATTAATTTCTTTTGTTCTTGTTTTTTAAGGGCGAAAACCTCACCATCATCACCGCCTTATAAAATAAAGCTCTCAAATAATCTAATAGCGCCAGGGTCAGAAGAGAACAAAAGTTGGCCAAGAGAGCCCTAATAGTAAAGATTGTAAGAGAGGGATCTAACCATGGTTCATTTTCACTTTTAAATCGTCATATACCGAACTTAAATCTTTGGTGAAGATTAGTATGGGTTAGTTTTTATATGGTTTTTAGGAGAGAGTGAGACAGTTTATGGAATGATATTGTACCTTTCACTTTATATTTGTATGGGATTGAGTGGGAGAGAGGACCATATGGTCCTTAAGCCCATAAAATATAGATGTTTATCTATCTACAAAATGTTTAATAAAAAAATAACGTCTTGAAGGTGAAAAGTCAGATTTTGAAAGCTGTGTTGAGGCCCCAAGGTTGTAATTTATCCAACTATAAATACCATGGTGTCATTAATTCCTAACACCGGAACCTAAAAGAAAATTAAATATTGCCCACCATTTGTGGATCTTCAGACAGCTTAAATAAATCAGTTTCAACTGAAAAACGATAAACATTGTAATACACCGACTATCGACTACAAAAGAGAAACGGTCGTTTCCTTCAAGCGTGATCTCAAGCATGAATGCCAATGACCTAGTAGGGCTCGCAATGACTGTCAGCTGTTACCGTTCAAAATATTACAAACCCTGTTTTGAGTCACGGTGTGAAAGCAAGTTTGCTCAAATTATTCAGATATACAGAATGTTCCAAAACTTCGGTCGAAATAAGTCAAAAACGTTCTATGAATATATCTCCTAAAATACTTAATTTTCCGCCTGTCCGCCATTTTGTTTTTTACAACTATATATTTAGGAAATAATTTAGATATCGAGCCCAAATTTGGTATACAGTCGACTCTCGCTAACTCGAACCTCGATAACTCGAAATCTTCGATATCTTGAATTATTTTCAATCCCCTTGGAAAAACCTGTCTAAGTCGAAAAAATAACAATACATACCTCGAAATAATTTCACGGTTATATTTTACCTCTATAAGTCGAAGAGACACAAACATTACCTCTATAACTCGAAGTTCAGTAGATAAGTCGAATTCAATTTGCACTTTACCTCCACAAGTCGAAGTTTACCTCTATATCTCGAGCAACGATGAGGATGCTACTTTTGACGAAGAAAACGAGGAAGATGAGCCAGCAGACATTACACCTAAAGAAGCCAAAGTTGCAGTACGTACTTTACCTAGCCTATGTTTTTAGAAAAAACCTCTATATCTCGTTACCTCTGTAAGTCGAATTTAGTCAAGATTTACCTCTATAACTCGAACTATGCCTAAGACGAACTACACCTAACTCGAAGAAAAATTGTAGTCCCATGAATTTCGAGTTAGCGAGAGTCGACTGTATATATCTTTTATGCGACCTTTTATCAACGTACCAAAAACCTTGGCTTTGTTTTGTATATTTTCCAAATGGCGGCCGTTTAAAATTTTTAATTTCGATTAGGCCTATACCAAAAACCATTAACTTTACAAACAATTTAAACGCTCGCCATTTTTATAAAACAAAGCCCTGATTTTTGGTGCGTTGATAAAAGGCCACAAAAAATATGTATACCAAATTTGGACTCGGTATCAATTTTATTTCCAAAAATATGTTTCTTTTTGTAAAACACACAAAATGGCGGGCAGACGGAAAACTAAACATTTTAGGAAATGTTCACAGAAACCTTTTGACTTATTTTGACTCAAAGAACCATATCCTGAAGTTTTGGAACGTAGTTTGGAAACACCCTGTACAAATGTGTTTATATTCCTTCAGATGATTTCGTAAAACATCAAATTGCCTGTGTTGGTTATTTTTCCCGATGTAACTTAATCGAATCCAATTACCGCAAGCTTTTATTTTTTGAATCATACCTGTAGGTTACGATTTTTGTTGACGCCACAAATTTTGACCAACTTAAAATAAAAGTCTGGTAATCGGCAAATAATTCTACCTCGGTTTATAGACTGCGTTTTATGGCTTCAGAAAACCGTAAAACTGATTTTCGCCTGTCGACGTTGCTGTCTGTAGGTAAGCATGATACCGATTATTTTTTTAAGACCGACTTGTAAATAAATCCAATTAGTTCTTTCAAATTTAAAAATATTTATTTTTTGGTAGTACTGGCAAAAATGTCGTACAAGTACTGGCTATTTAACATAAATATGCTTGCATTTTATTCAAATGTAATTTTATCAATATTAAATAAAAATACTTCCAATTAGCCTGTGTCAATGAGGCGCTATTTTGGAATTTTTTTTTTTTTTTTGCAACTACTGGCCAACTATTGGCTCAATCGAGTCGGTAATAAAACGGGACCTTCTCGGGAGCATACCCTTTCAAATGAGACCACCCCCAATGAAATCGGTTAAGCCGTTCCGGAAAATATACATTTAAAAAAATTCAGGTCGAATACAGAACCTCCTCCTTTTTTGAAGTCGGTAAAAAAAAAGATAAAGATTAGTGATATAGGAAGCTATAGTGTGCTCCTAGGCTATAGAGCAGAAATATTGTATGGAAACAGTTAAAATCTTTTGTTCATATCTCGTATGTTATTATCCTTGTAACACACTAAATTACATAAAGATTTGCAAATTTCAATTCTGCATGTAATAACCTCTTTACAATAACAAAATAAATAGCGAATTTAGTGTCTCATAAAAAAGGGGAAGAAACATAATATAAAGACCTAGCCCTCGATTATTTTAATTGCGTCGGCTTTGAAAGACAAAAGAAAACTACAGGAACAAAGGTGTAGTTCCTCGGGTTTAATGTATAATATTATTAAGTTTTAACGTAGAATTTTAATAAAATTTCTATCTAAAGTTCCAATAATTTAATACCCGGAAAAACATACTCTATATGACATCAACTAAAGAACTGTTATTTTTACTGCCTTTACTACCGCAATACACATATTTCGGAACAAAATTCCATCACCACGTACTTGTCAAAAGTTAAAAATTAAAACGCACAATACTACCACTACAACAAAAAAATATTAGTACACATTCACATTTCAAGCGCGGCAGCATTTCCATAGTCGGTTAACTTGACAGACTGTATACAGTTAGAGGTTAAAATATCAGTTGATAGTATAATTTCTCGGGACTATTAATAATAGCCTACATGGTGCCAAAACTTTCTCCATCGAACAAATATAGGTACAGAAATAATATATAGACCATTTCATATATCTAATTGTTTTGACACAACAGTGATGTAACGGGTTTTGATAGGTACCCCCTCCAAACTATGTTTACTTTCCCACATAGGCCTATACGTGTTCAGTGTAAAGAAAGCTTTTACATTAAAGACTTTAATGGGATAAGAACGAAGTTAAATTTAAAACTCTATTTTAACACGTGATTTAATTACGTTATGTGTAAAAAAAAAGCTTTTATATGAGATTTACACTTTATGCCAGAGAAAGAAAAAGTTAAATTTATATCCACATTATACCAATAAATGTTATTTCCTAATTTTTGTATACACCATATTTTAAAAAGAACATCTGGTATTGCCCCCTTATATAAAAGTGAATAGCTTCCACTCTGTGTAAAAATAATTTTTATAACAAAGACTTTAACGCCAGGATAAGAACGAGTCAAATTTATACCCATATTTGTAACAAAAATATCTTATTTCCTTATGTAAATGTGATTATATTACGTTCTGTGTAAAGAAAGCTTTTACATCAAAGATTTTAATGTCAGGGTGAAATCCAAGTTAAATTTACATCTGTATTTGTAAAAAAAAAACACCCGTATTCCGTTTTCCAAAGAAGTCCAATTTACATTCAAATTTGTAAAAAGAATATAAGATTTACTTTTGTAAAAGTGATTACATTACGTTCTGTGTAAAGAAAGCTTTTATATCAAAGAATTTAATGCCTGCATAAGAAAGAAGTTAAACTTTACATTCATATTTGTAAAAAAAAAAAAAAATTGAAATAAAATTTAAAAAAATAAAATCTTTTTCCTTATGTTAAAGTAATTGTATTACGTTTTGTATACAGAAATCTATTATATCAAAGGTTTTAATGACAGTGTAAGAAGAAAGTTATATATAGGCTACATCCATATTTTAACAAGTATATGTGGTATTTCCTTATGTAAAAGTGATTATTTTAAGTTCTGTGTAAAAACAGCTTTTATATCAAAGACTTTAATGCCAGGGTAAGAACAAAGTTAAATTTACATCAATATTTAAAAAAAAGAATATCTGATATCTTTATGTCAAAGTGATTAGATTACGTTTTGTGCAAAGATAGCTTTTATAACAAAGACTTCAACGCTAGGATAAGAACGAGTGAAATTTACATCCATATTTGTAAAAAGAATATCTGATATCTTGATATATAAATGATTATAGGCTATAACGTTCTATATAAATAAAGCATTTATATCAATGATGGCATAAAAGCCAGGGTGAAAACTAAGTAAAATTTACATCCATATTTATAAAAAGAATATCAGATTTTCTTATGTAAAAATGATTATATTACGTTCTATATAAAGAATTTTTATATCAAAGACGTTAATGACAAGATAAGTATGAAATCAAATTTACATCCATATTTGAAAATATATATAATATTTCCTTATGTAAAACTGGTTATATTACGGTATGTGTAAAGAAAAGATTTTATATAAAAGACTTTATTGCCAGGATAAGAACAAAGTTAAATTTACATCTATATTTGTAAAAAGAATTACTGATATCTTAATGTCAACATGATTGTATTACGTTCAGTAATAAATAAATCTATTATATCAAAGGTTTTAATGACAGTGTAAGAACAAAGTTAAATTTACATACATATTTTAACAAGAATATATGGCATTTCCTGATCTAAATAGTGATTATATTATGTTCTGTGTAATGAATGCTTTTTTTATCCAAGACTAAGCTAGGGTAAGAGATAAGTTATATATACATCCATATTTTAACAAATATATGTGGGATTTTCTTACGTAAAAGTGATTATTTTAAGTTATGTGTAAAAAGAGCTTTTATATCAGACTTTAATGCCAGGGTAATAATGAAGTTTTACTTACATCTCTATTTTAACAAAAGTAGGCCTATCTGGTAATTTTCTTGTGTAAAAATGATTACATTGCGTTATCTGTATAGAATGAATGTCTTTATAACAAAAAGACTTTAATGCCAGATTAAGGACGGGAATAAACTTACATCAATATTTTAAAAAAGAATATCTGATATCTTTATGTCAAAGTGATTAGATTACGTTTTGTGCAAAGATAACTTTTATATCAAAGACTTTAATGCCAGAATATAACGAAATTATATTTGCAACTCTATAGTGGCAAGAATATCTGCTCTATCCTTATGTAAAAGTAATTATATTACGTTTTTGTGTTTAAAAAAAAAAAAAAAAAAAAAAAAAAAAAAAAAAAAAAAAAAAAAAAAAAGCTTTTGTATTAAACACTTTAATGCCAGGGAAAGAAGAAAGTTCAATTTAAATCCATATTTCAACAAGAATATCTGGTACTCTTTTTGTATTTTGTAAAATTGATTAACTTATGTTCTGTGTAAAGAAACCTTTTTTTATATCAAATAATTTAATGAAAGAATAAGAACAAAGTTAAATTTATATCCATATGTTAACCAGAATATCTGGTATTTCCTAATGTAAAAGTGATAATTACGTTCTGTGTTAAGACAGCATCTATATCAAGGAATTTAATGTCAGGGTAAGAATAAAGTCAAATTTACATCCATATTGAAACAAGAATATCTGGTATTTCCTGGTGTAAAAGTGATTATATTAGTCTATGTTCTGAGTAAATAATGCTTTTATATGAAAGACTTTAATGCCAGGGTAAAGACAAAGTTAAATTTACATCCATATTTTAACAACAATAAGTTAAGTGGTATTTCCTTACGGCTAAGAGAGAGAACCACTGTCCATATCAAAACTCATTTCATGTTTGTATTCTACCAGAATACATGAAACACTAAAAGTTCACATCAAAACACATTTCATGTTTGTATTTCTACCAGGATAGATGAACACTCAAGTTCATATAAAAACACATTTCGTGTTTATATTTTCTACCAGGATACATGAAACACTCAAACTCCACATCAAAACACATTTCATGTTTGTATTTCTACCAGAATACATGAAATGAAACATTCAAAATTCACATCAAAACACATTTCATGTTTGTATTTCTACCAGAATAGGCTACATGAAATGAAACATTCAAAATTCACATCAAAACACATTTCGTGTTTGTATTTCTACCAGAATACATGAAATGAAACATTCAAAATTCACATCAAAACACATTTCGTGTTTGTATTTCTACCAGGATAGATGAACACTCAAGTTCATATAAAAACACATTTCGTGTTTATATTTTCTACCAGGATACATGAAACACTCAAACTCCACATCAAAACACATTTCATGTTTGAATATTTATTATTTTCTTACGCAAGACATGAACTTTCCCTTACAATTGCCGCATTAACAAAAATAGTTTCGGCTTGTTATTAGGTGTCGTTGACGTCTAGTAGAAAGTTTGGATAAGAAGAACCCAAGTAGTGGCAGTGGAAGTGGAAGTCAAGGACCTGGGAAGGGAACGCACGAGTGCTTTATTTTCTGGAACAAATTAAACTCAAGAGCAGAAGTGGTGCAGCAACAAGCGGCCTGTCTTAACATTGTCTCTAATTCACGTAGTAAGCCTAAGCTTACATTCCTCCATATTGAAAGAAAACTATCGTTTTATATAGAATTTGATTTCGCAATCTAAAAAACAATTTTATCTTGTGAGTATCGTGGTTTATTTTATACAAAGTTGGTACAAATGGTTTATTAATGTATAAGAGTATAGACAAAGTTATGATGGTATAAAAGATAAATGTAGAGCATTTTGAGGAGGTCCTTGTGTTTTTTGAAATATCTATCTTTTCTCTACAGCCCAAACGCGTAGACCGATTTTCATTAAATTTGGTATATGGGCATATTTTGGCAATATCTCCGGATTTTCTATTTTGTTATTCGGACAAAATCAAAATTAGGCGAAAAAACACAGAATTGCAAAATCCTCATTATCGGCTGTAGGGAATTTGATGAAATATTCCTCAAGTGTACCCTCTAAGGACCTAAATAGTCGCTTCTGGTCGCTTCTTGAGTTAAAGATAAAAAGCCGAAAATCCTGAAATGAGGCGCTATGAAAGAGTTAACATCTCAATATAACCTCTACCGATTTCTTTAAACTGTAGTGAAGTGTGAAAATTAATAACCCCGTATGCAATTCGGAGTGCTGATGCCGGTGGTATTGAAAAAATGTTAGGAAATCTGGATTTTACGCGATTTCTGAGAGCACTCAGAGGTAGACTGTTGGTGGATTAGAAGGAAAATGTTATTTGTATTTATCATTTGATTATGCAACACGCTACCGCCCGTCTTCGTTTGTACATAAACACGATAACGGGAACAAAATAAAAATAGGAACATGAAATGAACCCGACGGAAATTCATAAGAATCTAATTGAAAATGTCAAATGGCCGCCATTTTAAACAGATTCTTGTTCATATCTCGCGTGTTACTAAATTACATACAAATATGCAGATTTTAATTCTGCATGTAGGCCTAAAGGTAACACCCCTGGGATTGGAGGGATAACCCTGATCTTCTAATACAATTTAACATTTCCTACAAAACCTTACAGTTTACATCTAGAGGGATGGATAAGTAGCATGAGACACCTATTGACTCACTTTGATTAATATTGATACCTACAGGATGTTTTGTCCTTTACATTTATAATGATAACTCAGTTCACCGTTACAACGGTTACAAAGCTTGGGTCGTGTTGACATGTAACAAAGTACACATTGTAATTATTCACTTCCTAGGGAGATAAGCTTTCCACCTCTTCTAAACTCTTCGCTATTTAACTTCCGGTTTATTCATGTTTCACTTTAAGACCCCTTTATTGTTTCCAGTATATTTAATTAGTTATTGAAATAAGGGTGTTTTATTAACTAAATTTCGGTTTTGTCTAAATTTCTTGAAACAAACGTAAGTTACGTCTGGGCCGATATTAATAAGTGGGCATATATTAAGTAGACTATATATTTAGTAAAAAAATTTCATGTTTTTCAAAACTCAAAATAAAGGGAAAACACTAAATTTTGATTTTCCTAAAATTTGCTCTAACAAACGTCTTCACCGATATTAACCAAATAAGTTTTGATAGGCTAACAAACATAAATAGAAAATCTCAAAATTTCGATTTTGTCAAATTTACTTTAACAAATGTCTGGACCGAAATTAACCAAACTTGATAAGTGGGTATATTTTGAGCATATTCAGGAAAGTTTTTATCTTTTTTTTTCTTCGATTTTGCCATAATTTGCTCTAACAAAACTCTGGACCGATATTAATCAAATTTGATAATTGGAGATATTTTAAGCATATTCAGGAAAGTTTTTGATAACTCAAAATAAGAATGGAAAAAATATTTTGTCAAAATTTACTTTACCAAACATTTAGACTGATATTAATCAAATTTGACAAGTGGGCATATATTAAGCATATTTCGGAAATTTTTTAATAATAACTCAAAATTAGGGGGGGGGCACAAAATTTACTATAACAAACGTATGGACCAATATTAATCAAATTTGATAGGTGGGCATATTTTGAGTATATCTAGTGTAGTTTTTTTATTTTCTTCATGTTTTTGATAACTCAAAATAAGTGGAAATTCTAAATTTCGATTCTACCAAAATTGGCTCTAACAAACGTCTGGTCCAATATTAATCAAATTGGATTAGTGGGTATATTTAAGCATATTCAAAAAGTTTTTTTTCTTCATGTTTTTGATAACTCAAAATAAGGTGAAAACACCAAATTTCGATTTTGTCAAAATTTGTTCTAACAAACGTCTTGGCCGATATTAACCTAATTTGATAAGTGGAGCATATTCATGAAAGTTTTCTTCATATTTTTGATAATTCAAAATAAAGTGAAAAACAAAACTTCGATTTTGTCATAATTTGCTCTAACAAAAATCTGGACCGAAATTAATGAAATTTGATAAGTGGGACAATTTGAGTAAAGTTTTTATTAATGTTTTTCATAACTCAAAATAAAAGGAAAACACAAAACTTTGTATTAGTCATAATTTGCTCTAACAAAAATCTAGAACGATATTAACCAAATGTGATAGGCCTAAGTGGGTATAATTTGAGCATATTCAGAGAAGTTTTTTAAATAATGTTTTTTAACTCAAAACAAGGGATAATTCAAAATTTCGTTTTTTTTTCAAATTTGCTCTAACAAACGTCTGGACCGATATTAATCAAATTTGATAAGTAGAGATATTTTGAGAATATCTACGAAAGTTTTTTATTTAATGTTTTTGGTACAAATCAAAATAAGGGGGAAACCGCAAAATTTCGATTTTGTCTATATTTACTCTAACAAACGTATGGACCGATATTAACCAAATTTTATAAGTGGGCATATTTTGACCATATTTAGGAAAGTTTTTTAGATGTATTTGATAACTCAAAATAAGTGTGGACAAAAGATTTTGTCAAAATTTCTCTATCAAACATTTGGACTGATATTAATCAAATTTGACAAGTGGGCATATTTTAAGCATATTAAAAAGTTTTTTCCATGTTTCTGATAACTCAAAATAAGGGGAAAACAACAAATTTCAATTTTGTTATAATTTGCACTTTGGACCGATATTAATTAAATGTGATAACTGGGCTTATTTTGAGAATATTTAGTACAAAAATTTGTAATGTTTTTGATAACTCAAAATAAGGGGGAAAACTCAAATTATCGATTTTGTCAAATTTGTCCTAAGAAACGTCTGCCCCGTTATTAATCAAATTTGATAAGTGGGTATATCTTGAGCTTATTTATTAAAATGTGTTTCATCTTTTTCACAACTCAAAATAAGTCAAAAACCCAAAATTTCCATTTTGTCTAAAATTGATCGATAATTTTACTCAAGTGTATTGGAGGCCTCCTCCAATAACCCAAACATATTGGATAACCCAAAATACAGTAAAATTTATAAAATCTTAAAAGGTGTAATTTCTCAAAATCGTCTTAACCAATTTCGTTCAAAATTTAGTGAAATATGAATATTTCAAACCTGTGTGCAAAATCCCAAATCAAAGCATATTCTACTTCTAAAACAAACTCAAATGAACCTCAACCTCTGTCATTACAAACTTGATTTTAATGTAATACGATTTACTGTGAGAACGCGTTTATAGCCTTACAAGGAAGTTTAGATCCTATTTAAATAAATACTTTTTTCAAAAACAGTGCCATGGTCTATTTTCACTTTTTACATGTGGGCTGTGAATGAGAAGATTTGTACTAGGTCCGTGCACCGTATTATTATAAACATCAACAATCCATTGTTAAGAAATTGTTATCAAAATTAAACTTTTAAGAATGACAAGGATAATTTTAAAATACTAAATCCTGTTTATTTTTATTTTTGAAAACCTTATAATAACTTTAAGGTTTCCATGTATTGCAATTGAGACTTAGTGTTGTCTCAAGTGCATAATCCCCTCAGGTTTACTTTATTTTACCTTATTAAACAAAAAGCAAGTACTTGATATTACGTTTCATAAACATATTTATTAATATTCCTAATCTTATCGGGTTATTTAACCAGTTTCCATAGCACGCAAACTTACAAAATAAGATCTACCGGATGATGTTTTGCTTAATTTCCACGTCCAAATCCATAAAAACCCAAGCTTCTCGTTCAATTAACGGTAACTTAGTTCAGTTTAGAAGCTGCTAAAGATATATTTTCAGATGAGATAGTACAACTACCAGTTTTCAAGGACAGGTGTAAGGGGGTGGTAACAATAAAGTCAGCGGGGGGAAGGGGAGGGGGTCCCAGCTTCTTGTTCCAGAACGAACACACAAAATAGGCCTTACCTAGTACATTCCATCCAGGTAGACTAAGCGTCAATTCACAGTTCCGGGTCACATAAACTTGTAGTCCGATCGGTTTAGAACGAAATAGGAAAAGATAGAAGCGGGAACACGTTTCTTTTTAATAATAAATAGACTATAAATTAACAAAATTATTTACAATTAAAGAAAACTTTTGAATTTGTGTTTGAAAATAGTTAATACACACAGTCGGCGAAGTTTTCAAAAAATAAACATTATCACAACGAACAAAAAAACAAGTTTATGGGGTCTATAATAGTACTCACCCAGCCCTATTATATAATTAATAAAAGCAGAAACTTTAAATGTAAGACCTAAAATTTGATTTCATTTAAATATTAAATTATATTAGTAGATCTTATACAGTTTGTAGAGAGTTGCTAGACTGATTTTCTGTACCTCGTAATTGTGTATCATTTCTTGACGTCAGAGATGCTGTAACGAGCCGCGTATATATTTCTAATTTTCCACTCGCTTCGCTCGCGTCAGGAAGCTGTGCATATGCTCCAGTAACTATACGTATATCACATTTTCTTGACAAGTAAAGATTTTAAATACAATGTTTGATAATAACATCGCTGTTTGTAATCGTAGAGGGGTCGGGTTTGGTACCATTACATACATAATTTGAAATCTGCAAGTTTTTATCTAAATTAGTGTTATAGGTTAAATGGCCGCCATTTTGACATTTTCAATTAGATTTGAATGTTAAATTGTATTAGAAGATCAGGAACCCCCCCCCCCCAATCTACTTGTTCACGTCGCTAGACGTGTATATATTAAACAGTCTCCACTGTCTCGACCCTGTCAGATCTTTAAGAATTACACGTTTCTTTCGTAGCTCAAGATTCGAAATTTTTGACAGTAACTTCACTAATTATCACACGGAGATCTGAAATCTGCAAATTTTTATCTAATTTAGTGTGATAAGTTGAATAAAGCACTGTTTTAAAACTAATAAGTCGGTGGTGCAATCGTGGTAATTACTCTGCCCATACACAATGTAATAGCAACTCCTCTAAAATTTACGCCCAAAAGTTGGTTTCGTGGGTAGATCAAATGGTCTTATCCAATAGGATGAGGTAGTTGTATTAATTAAACAGTCTCCACTCTGGCTCTACATTATGTAATGGAGCCTTATCAACTCGCTTTAACTCGGCCCTACAGGAACGCGATACCTACACGGATATCAGATTTTCTTTCGAAATTACATTTTTGACGACAGCTTCGCTACATGTTTTTTTTTTTTTTTTACAACAGTTTGAGTTGTTATTTTGCCGATTTATAAACTTATGTTGGTTTTAAAACTGAATAATTTCATAGGTCTATTTGAATATATAACCTAACCTATTCGAATTTGGGTAAACAATTAATGTAAATCAGATTTGTGGTAGCAAGAATCACCACAAATGGGTTGGGTTAGGTATTACATATCATATACTGTACTAAAATTTGCAGTATTATTTTAATTATTTCTTGTTCGATGTACAAAAAAAGGGGGGGAGGTGTCCGTATAAACACACAAATACCAAATAAAGGCCTAAATTTGTTTCGTTTGCGTTTAAAATGACGGCGGCCAAAACTCGATTTTTTTTTTCACATAGGTTTGAGTTATTAATCTTCATATTTTACCAAAATTTCAATGTATTTTAAATAGTCGATTTTTTTTACCAATAACGCAGTGATGAGAAAAATGTTATCAAAACGTTTAGAGTTTTTCCTTTATGGAGGCAACCTTCATCTTCTCATTTAAAATATATATATATATATGCCATTTACAAAATTTGATTAATTTAGGCCCATACCCTTGGGTTGTTAAGCACTGCACATTTAACAGATATAAAAAAAAAATCACTGCCCATTAGTAGTCAGGTCAAGCAGAGGGCACCGCTCGCTAACAATTTTCTATTGACACAAATAGAACAGACAGAACCTAATCCGACAGAAGAGCTGAAACGTTGTTGGTGTATTAAGGACAGAAATTTATCAGGAACAGAAGAATATGGAACCGGTAGAGATTTGTTAGATTCCAACTTATGTGAATTTATGTGACGCCGTAGAAACAATGATGAAGATCTGTTTGACACTATCTGGAAGGACATCAATTTAAATTGGGCTCCAGAACAATGTAACAATTTGTGTATTAATATATTATGTATAAAGTTGGTTAGGTTAGGTTAGGTTAGGTTAGGTTAGGCTAGGAAACCTTCTGGGTGCCACTGTTTGAGCAGTGTAGGCTAGGTTAAGAATCATTCTGGTGATCATCTTCACAAACACTAAATTCCTTAAGTAGCAGGCCATTTTTGTGGATTTTAAAATGTATTTTAATTCACCTAAAATCGCAATACCATCCTTGTTATATATCATTTTTCTCAGAATTGTGCTTTAGAATTCATCTACACAATTTTTCAAAATCTATTTAAAAAAAAAAAAGCACCATACAAAACGCAACTTGTAATAGATCTATAACAATTTTTACAACAAAGTGAATAGAATTCATCTATGTAATAAAAATAGTGGCGAGAAATTAGTAAAACGTCCATTGAGTAAATATGTCCAAAGTTTTCACTACAACTCGATTGACAGACTTGATTGTGAAAACGACATTTTGTACTTAGGTTAGCCCAAATGATTCGAGGAAACACCTTCAAGTTGATAACAGTACTTTCTATACACTGTGCCAAATGTATGTGTGTGAAGTAAAACACTGTAAAAGCTGAACAATAGCAGAGAATATGGACAAATGTGACAACACTGTAAGAAAGAAAGTGCCATTGCAATGGCTTTGACTCACCAGACCTTCACAATCCACGACATAGATTGAGAGTATATCTTTTACTTCTTGGTAGACTCATCAATTGTCCACCATTTCCTCGAATTATTCAGTTCAATTCCCTTTTTACACCGGAAATAGAATGAAAATGTCTCTTGAAAATGAGATGATTAAAATCAATAAGAACGCACCTGCTCCTTACATTTATTGGTAACAATTATTGTTCTTTATATAATTTGCAGTATTTCTTCTTTCTATTTTATTTCCGAGATTAAAACCTGGAATATTAAACTTTTAAACACTACGATAAAACAAAAATGAAAATTCAAAGAAAGAAATAGCCGATTGAGTTCACTGACAATACTTTTTCATGAGAAAAATAAAATAATGCTTTTCGCTTTAAAGAAAAGGAACGATAAGTATCATTATTGTAACAGATGTAACTGTGAGTACGGGTTTTGCAATCCCAGGTGTACCTAGCTGGATATATCTTTCATCTTTCCTACTCTTGTGTCCAACTCATGTTCTTCTCCGAATCCGACGCGTATTCGAAGGCTAAGATTCTATATTTTATAATCTTTTCTTCTATGTTTAGAAGGCAATGATAACCAAGAGGTTCTTCACCTTTAAACAACAAGGAAAAAATGCAAACTTATAACAAAGAGATAAAAATCTTTCAACAAGGAAAGAGAAAAAAAAAAGTCACTGAATGACGCTAAAATCAACTCTTATACAGAGTGGGTTGAAACAGGTATGACCGCTGATTTATTTAATAAGAACAAAAGTTACAAAATAACTTTAAGAGGTAACCCCAGGATTTTTTGAGGTAAAACTAGAGGTATTATCAATTTTTTTCATATCACCCGCCATTTTTCCTATATGACGGTCAGCATTAAATTTTCTTATAGGGACCTCTATTTTTATAAAGATTTTGGATCAAACAAGTTACCTGTAGAACTTTTTTATTCTTGCCTATTTTTCGATATCTCTAACCTTTAGGAGGTATAGACATGTTTAAAAAATTCCAAATTCAAATTATATCCAGACGATTTAATAATTCAAATTCGGTGGAATTTAATCTAGAGCTAGGGTAAAATGTGTAATGACGATAATGTTAGTTTTATTTGTTCTGTAGAGTGAAGAATAACATAGAGAAAGTTATCGATAGAAAATAAAAAACATAATTTTCTGTTAATTGTTTAAATCATCCTCTGGCTTACACCAACTTCTTTATTATTACTAAATCTATTACACCTTGTTAAAAGGACAAATTGTATTATTAAGCACTGTTAATACACTTCTTTCGGGTGCAATATCTTATTCACAAGGTCTAATACATCCAGTGATAGCTGTTACAAACTGGTGTAACCCAGTAGGTGTTCCAGAAAATTATGATTTTTTTTTCTATCGAAAACTCTGTTATTCCTCAGCCTACAGAAGAAATAAAAATAAGAGTAAAATAAGCTGACACACAAAATTCCCGCTCACAAAATATGAACATCTAAAAAATTAATCAATACCTGTTTTCAACTCTTTGAGTACGGGTACAAACATAGGTAAAAAATAAAAAACATTTTGTCGGCAACCTTTTCAAATTCAATTGGTTGATTTGATATGGATTGACTCAGTTGTGTTATTGAACCATCCTAGCTATTAAATTTCACTTCAACTTGACTTTGAAGAATAAGAAAAATCGTTTCTTACAATAGCTTGAATTCGCTATTTTTTTAAACATACTCAAAAATCCTGGGGGTAACTTTGAAAGTTTTCTGTAACTGTAGTAGGCCCTACTTATCGAATAAACAGCGATCACACCTATTGTATATCGTCACTTCTAGCAATAACTTTTAAATTAATTTAGAAAACTTATTTATATTTTCCGTCAAACATTAAATAATTCTGAAATTGAGTATGTGCTTGGCAATCCCGAGGTTAATAGCTGGATCTACACTTTTTTCATACACCCTCTCTTTCGTCTTTCCTTGATCTTCCTTCTTCATAAGGCGATGTTTTCCAAAAAGTCTTTTACCTTTAAACAACAAGAAATAAAAAGACAAAAATTCAGCAGCTGGTAGGATTTTTTTTTTTAACTGTTTTAAGCACACCTACAAAGTTTATTGCATCAAGTTCCCCTACTGGATACCACGTCGGGCAATATATTTCCAATTCTTTTGAACAAAATGTATAGTAGCCTACTTTATATTTCTAACCGGTAAAATTTATAAGGTGTTGATAAAGAAGCGGCGTGTTCAATTTTGGATTTCCTTGATATATTTCGGGACGATTTTGAATTTGTATAATATATACTCCCCTCAATTACAAAATCTCGCTTTTGGTTTGGAGGAAATGTTTGGATAGAGACAAATTTGAATGGGAAGGATTGGCGGGTTTTGGGGTGCTTGGAAATTGATTAAGGAGTTTAATTTCTAAATGTCCAAAGCATGTTGTTCATGGGAGGGGGGGGGTTATTTAACTGAAAGTTAGAACAAAATTGTCCATTAAAATGAATTTAAAACAAATTATTTAGGCACAATGTTTGAACTTAAGGAAGTTCGCAGAGTTGTATCATCCACATATTAAATTAGGCATGTTCATGTACTTTTTTTAAGGTTCTACAAAAGCTACAGATATAAAACTTTTGTGATTATTACCTTTAAAATTTAACAGGAAATATTTCAAAAACAGTGCTTAAATCATGAAAAATTGTTTTTTATCTATTTAAAAAAAATTATTCTTGGTTTAATGAATATACTTCTTACCAATGCAAAAAAAGGTTAATTCTTAAAACCTCGCGTTAGAAGTGAACTTAAAACTTAGTTGAACGTGCAGTAAAAATTTGAATGTGATACTTCAAGTAAAAAGTTACACAAAATAGAAAACAACAAAACTTTCGTAAAACAGTATTTAAAAACGGACACGCTCTTTGGTAATCCCGAGAGTCCGAGCTGGATCTACACCTTTTTTCATGTAGCCTTGGGTTAGATCCCTCTCTTTCATCTTTCCTAAGTCTCTCTTTACCAACTCTTGTTCTTTTTCGACCCTGCCGCTATCAGAGTATCGAGAACTAGGAGGTTCTTAAATAAAACCAAGGACCCAGATAATTTCACGCGCGTCTGTCTGAACAATTTAAACTGCCGCTTAAAAGACTTCTACTTTATATATCTACGGACTAAGTCGTGTGGTTTTAGTACACGTTATTTTTATTATTATTTTTTTTTAGTCATTGTTGTGGAATCTGTATCATGATATGGCCAATAACATATACACAGTTTTCAAATAAAATCAGAATGAATTTATCTATGGTTCTAATTTAGAGATGTGAAACAAACGTATTTTTGTACCAAATTGACCTATATATCTAGAAAATCTATTTACAGAGTGAGCCAAAAATTAAGTACCATACACAGAATGTTCCAAAAATGTACAAAAATGTTTTTCCCAGGTTTTGTCTTACGAAACAATGCAATATTTTTATGCTTTCTTAAAGTAGTGTAAAAAATATTGTTATGTTTTTTTAATTCGTTTAATCTGTAATGTAAAGTTGTAATAATAAAATGCAACTTTGGGTCCAATGAAGGGGAAACATCGAAATTGATTAAAAAAATTATCCTACTAGAACAAAGAAGACAAAATTAACTATTTTAAATTAACATAAAAATGTGAAAGTTTCTATAAATAATTAAACTAGGTCAAATTACATCAATGACAACACAGCGAATAAATATTACATGAAGCAGCGGAAATCCCTCCAGAGATGCTACAGAATGTGATAATATTATAATCACCGCTACTTTCAAGCTGTAGAAGGAAAACAGTTCGATCAGTTATTGTAAAAAGAATAAAATAATATACCATATAATGTATAATTTTAACGTTATAAAATGAGGGAGGAGAATGAAACAAATTTTAAAATATATTTGACTTTATTTTATTTTAAATACAAAAATATATCATAAGGCAATGCCGGAAAAAAAACCACACTTTTTAAAAAATTTGCGACACACCTAAATGTTTTCTTACTCTGTAAATAGAGGTGGACGATTTCTACAACATTTGTTTTGATCTAAATAAGACCGTTCTCTTTTTTTATTTAACACTCCATCTATATATTTATACAAGAGATACGGTTCTGGGGCATTTTTACAATTTTTTAGAACACCAAATATGCATCGTAAAATTGTATGGCTCCGTGAAATTCAATATGGCTATATATTATCGTTGGGTTAGAAATCAGGGCAAAATCTTTCCCTAGAAACTCTAACAAAGCCTTTTCAAACCTATGTTCATATGAACTTTTTATCTTATTTTTAGTTATAGAATCATTGCCCGAGAGATTGCCGTACAGTTACAAATCATCCTGTATATACAAGGTTTATCTCATTTTTAGTTATAGAATCATTGCCCGAGAGATTGCCGTGCAGTTACAAATCACCCTGTATATACAAGGTTTATCTTATTTTTAGTTATATAATGATTGCCCGAGAGATTGCCGTACAGTTACAAAACACCCTGTATATACAAGGTTTATCTTATTTTTAGTTATATAATGATTGCCCGAGAAATTGCCGTGCAGTTACAAATCACCCTGTATATACAAGGTTTATCTTATTTTTAGTTATAGAATGATTGCCCGAAAGATTGCCGTGCAGTTACAAATCACTCTGTATATACAAGGTTTATCTTATTTTTAGTTATAGAATGATTGCCCGAGAGATTGCCGTGCAGTTACAAATCACTCTGTATATACAAGGTTTATCTTATTTTTAGTTATAGAATGATTGCCCGAGAGATTGCCGTGCAGTTACAAATCACTCTGTATATACAAGGTTTATCTTATTTTTAGTTATAGAATGATTGCCCGAGAGATTGCCGTGCAGTTACAAATCACTCTGTATATACAAGGTTTATCTTATTTTTAGTTATAGAATGATTGCCCGAGAGATTGCCGTGCAGTTACAAATCACCCTGTATATACAAGGTTTATCTTATTTTTAGTTATAGAATCATTGCCCGAGAGATTGCCGTGCAGTTACAAATCACTCTGTATATACAAGGGTGTTTATGCTTTGACAAACTCGGAAGCGGTTTCCTTACAAAAAAATTAATAAAAAGTTCCTATAAACGTGTCCGAAACTGCTTCGTTTTCAGGCAATCCGCCATTTTGTATTTTTTAAATGAACACAGTATTTGTATTATTTTTAAAATGGCGGGCGTTTAAAATTTTTAATGTTGAATATTTCGAAAACCATTAATTTTACAAAAAATTACAAGAGACAAGAATGTTTCCTGTTTTAACTACAAATATGAGTTTTTTATTTTTTTCGTGCAAGTCGAAGGATATTCTAGTTATTGAGAAAAAACTGAAAACATAATTTCTTGGTAATTTTCTACAAAACCTAAAATTAGGATAGAAGCGACTTTTTTTAATTCTGATAATTTCAAAAAAAAAAAAAAAAAAAAAAAAGTTCCTTCTAACCTAACCTTAGGTATTGTAGACAACTACCAAGTAATTATGTTTTCAGTTTTTCCTCAATAACTAGATTATCCTTAAGACTTACAGAAAAAAAATAAAAAACTCATTTTATTTGCAGTTAATAGAGGACATTTTCTGTCTTGTAATTTTTTGTAAAATTAATGATTTCCGAAATATTCAACATTAAAAATTTTAAACGCCCGCCATTTAAAAAATAATACAGTATTTATTTTGTGCACACTTATAAAACATTACATAAAAAATGTGTATGCCAAATCTAAACCCAATATCTTATCTACTTCAAAAGTTATAACGTTTGGTACATGTTTGCACTTATACGTTTTTAATACATTAGAACACATCCAAGTATTTCACCATCTAAAATCCACCACTACATTAAAACCACGACTTAACTGAAGCCTATCAAGAATTCTTTTTTTACGAAGAAATTTTGTATACTGGAATGAACTGTAGGCTACATATGGCATCCGACAGCTCTTAAAACTGGTTTCTGTCGCTTTCGTCCAACTAAAACGGAAAACTAGAGTGAAAGTGGTTATTGCTACCAACCATAGCAATTTTAAAGAGAAATTAACAGTAAAATTACGTATCACCCCCCCCCCCCATTTATAGCGTTAAAATTAGACATTTTATGGAAAATTACCTTGTTCCTTTTACAATAAATGTCCCTTCTACAGTTTCACCTAAGGAGGTATTTCTGCTCATACATGCAATATTCAATGTGTTGTCATTGAGGTCATTTGGCCTAGTTTAATTATTGTATAAACTATCACTTCTTAAACACTCTATGTAGATTGAAAACAATCAAAGACAATTCCCCAAAACTACAATAAAACACTAACAACACAAAGACTATAAAGTTATGTACATTGCAATAGAGTGGTATGAAGGAATTGTATTCTCAAATGGAGATACATTTTTACCTAAACAGACATAACTTTAACTGTTATAACACACACATATCTTACATGAAGAGAGAAAATTTGAAATCGAAGGTTATAACTGTTTAGGCTGCCGTCACCAGGGATGGTGTTTTATCGTATGACATATCCCATCAGACAATGACTGGAGACAGATACGCATCAATATTAATTAACTGATCATATAGTTCCTCATCTTACTCAGCCGGAGATGAGGAACTTTTTTCCCAACAGGATGGAGCTCCTCATTATGCTAATGTAGCCAAAGCAGTTTTAGATCGAGATCATCCCAACCTTTGGATAGGTCGTGGCAGCAACTTCATCAAATGGACACCAAGATCCCCAGACTTGACTGTTTGTGATTTTTCCCTATTGGACTTTTAAAAGAAAAAGTTTATTAGCAACATATGATGAATTAATGAGGCTCATTGAAGAAGGATTACTGTTGATACCTCGGTAATTTTTCAAAAGAACTTATGACTTTTTTTTGTTTTGTTACTATAGTTTGATGAACATCGATTGGAATAAAGATCAAAATTGGATCATTAATAATTTATTACTGTTATTTTTCTTTATTAAATTTTATTTTCATATTATCTGCAAATCAACAATTTGTAATTGTTATGTAAATAAAATCATTTTGGTGAAAACGTAGCATTATTTTGTTATTCCGCCATTTTGTTTTAATTGACCATAATAAATGAAACTCGAGGGTACTATTTTTACATATCTATGTAACACAACTGTAAAGTGTTAAGTTTGTAAACTGTATCATATGTCCGACATATTAATTTAAAAAAGCGACCTCTTGTGGGACACTCGATATTCTTTTGTTCAAGTAGACAGACTGTTAACAATTTAGATCTCTTCCTTTCAGTTAAAACCCCGATAATACAGGCATTATCTAATTACAACTATAAAACACAATAATTATGGGAAAATAATTAAATTTAACAAAACAAAAATACATTTAATCTATTATTTACTCTAATTTAAGACAACAAAAATATTTGAAACGTTCCATAAGATAAAGCCGTACAAAGAAACCACTTTTTATGAACTTTTGGGACATATTGTATATAGTACCTAATTTTTGACTCACTCTGTAGATAGATGTGGTTTATTTCTACAAAAACTCCTTGATATCTATATCTGAGATAATAAGCCGATATATATTCCTTAACCTAACCTAATACTCCCTATATACTGGAAAAATAACACCTCACGATTGTGGGATGAAATAGTTTTAATATATATTATTTAAATGCCCAAAACGAGAGTAAAATTACTGCAACCGATTTCATTCACATCAATTATACACTCCTATATGATATAAGGTTAAACAAAAACATGAAGTTGGAGAACACACGCACGCACACGGGCAAAGTATATACAACTACTTGTGCGATTGACTCACTCCTCTGTACAAGTAATAACCTACTTCCAGATGAAATTAAAACTTGAAAATGGCGGACGCAACTTTTAAAGTCGGGTGCAGACCTTATTTAAGATGTCTATGTGGTTAAGGCCTATTAAAAATCGGATTGTACCAATAGTAATTATTGACACTGTAAAATAACAAATAACTATCATCATGTTGGCCTATCATAATGTTTTGTGTGTTCTTGACAATTACAATTTTTTTCGTTTAAGGTTTTTTGACGATAACGTGGTTATTGTTCGAGTTATAGAAAAATTAAAAAACCCCATTTTATTTGTCATTAGAAAATATAAATATTTAGTGTCTTGTAAAATATTCGTCAAATGAACGGTTTCAGAGATATTTGACTTTACTCATTATAAACTGTCATCATACATTTGTTAAAGTTTTATATGTTGGTATAGTGATTAACAATGTGTATACCAAATTTAACTCATAACATTACTAATTTCAAAGTTATCATTAATGTTTTTTTAACACAAAATGGCCGACAGACGGAAAATGAAACGTTACCAAACTTACTGAAACGTTTATATAAACTTTTTTTTAATTTTTAGCTCTAGAATCAGCTCCAGAAATATTGCCCTGCAATTTTGAATCACCCTGTATATCAGACTCGCTTTGTTCGTCGAGGGATTCTCCCCCAAACCCCCAGTGGATCCGAAAATACGGATTGGGCGAGATATAAAACTTTGTTTCTGCGACTTCTTCGTATCTCCAACGGTTGGTTATATCTGAAGTTGAGGTAGATAAATTTCTCTTTGATTGTAGATAAATTTTGTTAATTTGGCTCGCTTATGGCAGTTGGATGTTTCAGTATGCCTACCGAATTAGATGACTAGTCCTATAAGTGTGTTGAAAATGTGGGAAATTATTAAGTTTTGATCTACAACTTGAACTAATTTCAACCCCCCTCCCCTGTAATCAAAACCCACAGGGAGTTTGGGGTAAAATTCCGGGCGGTTTGGGAAATTTGAGCGAAGCGAGTATATACTCAAACAAACATACTTATCTATACATATTTGTACATGTAAACTTTGTCCTTTACAATTTACCAATAGGCAATCAAAAAACTAAAATCCACCTAACCAAAGATAAAAATATAGACAATAAAGAATAAATCACTTCCTAGACGCCCGTGACGTCATCAATCGTATCTTGACAAATAAAGGAAAACCACAATAATACACCTCATTTTCCATCAAGTTGATTGGTGTGACTAAACATCCTCATTGATTTCCTTAATTTTGTGTTTCTCTTTAAAGTGATTAATACATTACACATCCACATTTCTTACACCATATTATTCACTTGTAGATTGAAACACAAAATGGATATATTATACATATTGTTAATAAGTAATAAAATAATGCACACATAATATTACAATAAATTAATGATAAACGGCATGGCAACACAACAAATTTACAAAATATCAATGCTTATTTTTCACTCTCAATATTATAAAAAATAATGAATTCTATGCAAGATAAAAAGAACAGAGAAAATATTATAATCTTCAAAATCGCTTTGAGGTAGAAACAAGAGCGCATGATTTTGTAAGTTAAATTTTATCGATAATGAAGGCTATACAGCGTGATTGAAACAGTACAAAAATTACAAAAATAAATTAATAGTTAACCCCAAGATTTTTTGAGTTAAAACTAAATGTGTTAACAAATTTCACATATTACCCGCCATTTTCCAATATGACGGTAATCTTTAAATTTGCTTCCGGGAAACCTATTTTTTACGGCAAAACAATTATTTTACAGCTTTTTTAATTCTTGGGTATTTTTCAATATCTCTAACCGTTTAGGAGCACTGTTCAAACATTCGCAAATTCAAGCTATTCCCAGCGACCATTTTTCTTAGTTTTCAATGTCAAATTCAGGTGAAATTTAAACTACAGCTAGGGGGGGGGGGGAATCATAATCTGTGGGCTGAGGAATAAAGAGTTATTGATAGAAAACGAAAATCATAATTTTCTGGTAATTGTCCTGCTCTTTATTATTGAATTAAGTACAAATAGTAATATTAAGCTTTGTTAGTACATTTGTTTCAGCTATAATATCTTATTCACAAGCCCCAGTAAAATAATATCTCATTCATCCAATAATAATTACAAACTGATGGGTGCTCTAGACAACTGCCACAAAAGTTCAATAAAATGAGCGTACGTAAAATCGTCTCTGAAAAAATGTCAAAATAATTTATCGAAACTGCTTTGCATTGTAAAATTTTTATAACAGCTGTTTTGGAGAATAAAGAGTATCAATTGACTAACTGATATGTATTACCAACATTATTTGTATCCAAAAAAAATTATTATTAATTTCTCAAAAATGTTGCCATATTTTTAGCCCTGCCACGTGAGTAAGAGAAAAAATGTCGCTTTTCAAATTTTTATATACATTAATCTAGCCATGATTCAATTTTAAATTCGGTTCTACTATTTTATGTACTGAAAATGGACCTTTGGATTCTGGATACGCCTAAACCCTGTACGTATTTTCACAACTTTGAGCGCTTGTAGCTCCTAAATAGTTGAAGATATAAAAAAAATACCCAAGAATAAAAATGTGTTAAATAATAATTGTTATCCAAACACGCCATAAAAAAAAAGATGGATTTTCATAAGACTGGTATATTAGAAAATAGCGGGAAATATGTAAAATTTGGTAAAACCTCTAGCTTTAACTCAAAAAATCTTCAGGGGCTACTTTTTTAAGTTTTTTTGTAACTTTTGTACTTATCGAATAAAACCTCTTTCAATCATCCTGGTATATCTATCGAGTTACAATTATATTTTTTCGGTGAGGCGCGTTATTTCCTTAATATAATTCGAATGATCTGTTTTTGAATTAGTATTAACGATTTTAAATTTGAATAATATATACATCCCCCCCCGATTTATTTATTACAAAATGTCACAGATTAGAGGCTTTTGGTTTGGGTAAATGTTTGGATACAGACGAGTTTGAAAGATATTTGTTTGGTAAGTATTGAAAGTTCGGATGAGAATTAATTAAGGAGTTTCATTTCTAAATCTCCAAGGATCTTGTTTGTAGTGGGGGGTGGGGGTTGTTTAACTGAAATTTATAAACAAAATCGAACATACAACGATTGACATTAACTGTAAAAACTTTGATTTAAGTCTCTTGAAAAATCAAGAAAAATAAGATAAAACATGGTCATTCTTAAGATGTACCCGCCATGAAGAAAGAAGCCAAAAAAAATACGATTTTCTGAAAATCGGTTTGAACGATTTGACAAAATTTTGTTCAAGCGTAGCGTCTAAGAATCCAAATAAAAAGTATTGGTCGCCATTTCTCCAAAAATACTATTTGTGACTTATATGTAAAGACCAAAAAATTGGGCACGAGGTTGTTAAATATTTACTTTTTCAAAATCGACTTCAGGTTCATTCAAACTTTCGTCAATTATGAAGAAACTAAACTTTGTGCAAAATCTCATATAAAAATAATATATCATATGTTTTTTAATGTATCTAAGACTAGCTAGTTACTTTTTAATCTAATGGGGAAAGGAACTTTTAGTAAATCTGTGAGGTATATGATTTGTTGATTGATAAACGATTAAACTGGAAAATACATGTTGATAAATTGAAACGTAAAAGTCTTTAGATGAGTAAAAAAATACATTGCGCGTTAGTATAAAACAGAATTGAGTAGGGTATGGAATTTACTTTGAAAATGTTAGCCCTATAGTGTTGCAACAGAAAGATATTTGAAGTTGTCTAGAAATGTGCATTCTTTACCATTGTTTGGGGAGTTAAAAATTCTTCCTTTGAAATATTTATATATATTTAAATTAGTAAAATTATTTTATCTTGGCTTTATATCATCAAAGACTACGCTCTAAACTTAATAAAGATTTGCCTCGACCTTTCAAGGAAACTTTTACGAGATGTTATCTATATGCTGCACCAAAACTATTTAATATGATTCCTGTTCATGAAAACGTAAAATTAATTTAAAATATAATGGAACTAAAAACCTGGTTGTTTTCCTTAGATAGTGTTTCTATAGAGTGAATATTTGATGTTAGTGAATTTTGTTAGTTTGTTTTTGGACTTGTTTGTATTATTTCTTTGTTTTTTTCAGTTAGGAAGAGAATCTGAATTGATGTCGTTGTGGTCGGTAAGATTTGTGAATTTTAGATTTTATTGTTTTTCCTTTACATTCCAAATAGTAGAGTCTACCTTTTTTAAATTATATAATGGCTTTTCTTTTACTATTACTATATATATTCTTATATTAAAGCACTTTAGGTTTTTATTTCTTTTTTTCTGTTGCTGGAAAAAAAAAGGTCAAAACAGGCTGAGCCTGTAGGGATTCCTAAAATTTTCGTGAAGAATTTGTATAATATTAAGTTATAAAATCTAAGTTTTCTTTTAAGTTTATTTATGTATCTCAGATCTTATGTATATCTAAAAATTACTATGTTTTGTTGTTTGTCTTGTCTGTATGAAAAATAAACATTTCTTTCTTTAAAAATGAGAGAAGCAAGTTTAAGCTCTTATTTAAATATTAATATTTTTTCAAAGTCTTAAGCTGTCGTTCATTTTGAACTATTTGACTGAAAACTAACCGAACTCATTAATTTAGGCGAGGATTAGTTTAGTTTTTATTTGGATTTGGAAATGGTTGAGAGTTGTGCGATGTGAACCATTTGTATAAGCGGTAAATTGACTTTTTCAGGCATAGACGAGCAATAATAATTTTGCTCAGTATTTGGATTTGGTTTTTTGGTTTGTAGGAAATACTTGTAATGGTGGTTAGTGCGCAGACAAATAAAAACGAAAAATCACGTACAATTTACTTTAACGTAATAGAAACAATTCTGAGAGAAATTTCCTTTCCCATGATCAAAATTTCCAAATTTGCGCCGTCATATTTTAAATTAGAGGGTTGGTAGAAATATAACAAGTATGTTCTAAATTAAATAAATATCACCTTTATTAATATAGCGAACAATATTAAAAACTACAACTATCGTGTGAAAATTGTAAGATAACTTAAGTCAAAACATTACTGTCAGTGCTCAGTAGATATATTCTGTGCGTTTATTGATTTCTATGCCTAGCCAACCCACCTTAACAAAGCTATAGTAGCTTGTAGTGTCAAAGCTTAATAACATTACTGTTTAATCCTTGATTCAAGGAATATAAATACTCTATTACAGTCTAAAAATAGATGAACATTGTAAGCATGCGCAATGCAAGGGAGTGGAACACGTCAATAGTTAAGTTTATATTCATTCCTCGTTGACAATACAATATTAATCTGGACACTTCGAGTAATGAAAGTAAATAACCTAATACTGCTCAAGCATAGATTGACATTATAACCAAGTGCAATGCAAGGGAGTGGAGCACACCAATAGTTAAGTTTATATTCATTCCTCATTGACAATACAATATTAATCTGGACACTTCGAGTAATGAAAGTAAATAACCTAATACTGCTCAAGCATAGATTGACATTATAACCAAGTGCAATGGAAGGGTGTGGAGCACATCAATAGTTAAGTTTATATTCATTCCTCATTGACAATACAATATTAATCTGGACACTTCGAGTAATGAAAGTAAATAACCTAATACTGCTCAAGCATAGATTGACATTATAACCAAGTACAATGCAAGGGAGTGGAGCACACAAATAGTTAAGTTTATATTAATTCCTCATTGACAATACAATATTAATCTGGACACTTCGAGTAATGAAAGTAAATAACCTAATACTGCTCAAGCATAGATTGACATTATAACCAAGTACAATGCAAGGGAGTGGAGCACACAAATAGTTAAGTTTATATTAATTCCTCATTGACAATACAATATTAATCTGGACACTTCGAGTAATGAAAGTAAATAACCTAATACTGCTCAAGCATAGATTGACATTATAACCAAGTACAATGCAAGGGAGTGGAGCACACAAATAGTTAAGTTTATATTAATTCCTCATTGACAATACAATATTAATCTGGACACTTCGAGTAATGAAAGTAAATAACCTAATACTGCTCAAGCATAGATTGACATTATAACCAAGTGCCATGCAAGGGTGTGGAGCACATCAATAGTTAAGTTTATATTAATTCCTCATTGACAATACAATATTAATCTGGACACTTCGAGTAATGAAAGTAAATAACCTAATACTGCTCAAGCATAGATTGACATTATAACCAAGTGCAATGCAAGGGAGTGGAACACATCAATAGTTAAGTTTATATTAATTCCTCATTGACAATACAATATTAATCTGGACACTTCGAGTAATGAAAGTAAATAACCTAATACTGCTCAAGCATAGATTGACATTATAACCAAGTGCAATGCAAGGGAGTGGAGCACACAAATAGTTAAGTTTATATTAATTCCTCATTGACAATACAATATTAATCTGGACACTTCGAGTAATGAAAGTAAATAACCTAATACTGCTCAAGCATAGATTGACATTATAACCAAGTGCCATGCAAGGGTGTGGAGCACATCAATAGTTAAGTTTATATTAATTCCTCATTGACAATACAATATTAATCTGGACACTTCAAGTAATGAAAGTAAATAACCTAATACTGCTCAAGCATAGATTGACATTATAACCAAGTGCAATGCAAGGGAGTGGAGCACACAAATAGTTAAGTTTATATTCATTCCTCATTGACAATACAATATTAATCTGGACACTTCGAGTAATGAAAGTAAATAACCTAATACTGCTCAAGCATAGATTGACATTATAACCAAGTGCAATGCAAGGGTGTGGAGCACACCAAAGGTTAAGTTTATATTCATTCCTCATTGACAATACAATATTAATCTGGACACTTCGAGTAATGAAAGTAAATAACCTAATACTGCTCAAGCATAGATTGACATTATAACCAAGTGCAATGCAAGGGAGTGGAGTACATCAAAGGTTAAGTTTATATTCATTCCTCATTGACAATACAATATTAATCTGGACACTTCGAGTAATGAAAGTAAATAACCTAATACTGCTCAAGCATAGATTGACATTATAACCAAGTGCAATGCAAGGGAGTGGAGTACATCAAAGGTTAAGTTTATATTCATTCCTCATTGACAATACAATATTAATCTGGACACTTCGAGTAATGAAAGTAAATAACCTAATACTGCTCAAGCATAGATTGGCATTATAACCAAGTGCAATGCAAGGGAGTGGAGCACATCAAAGGTTAAGTTTATATTCATTCCTCATTGACAATACAATATTAATCTGGACACTTCGAGTAATGAAAGTAAATAACCTAATACTGCTCAAGCATAGATTGACATTATAACCAAGTGCAATGCAAGGGAGTGGAGCACACCAAAGGTTAAGTTTATATTCATTCCTCATTGTTAAGAGTATAATTTTTTAAAACAAGGTTTGGGCGAAATCAACGTATTCACTTTCGTGCGTTAATAGACTGAGTGCTTTCACAAACTGTTGAAAACAAAATTATTGATAATTACATTAAGGAAGAAATCAGAATTTAATCTTTTAAGTGGTGTAAGATTTATTACAAACAATAAAACAAAAACCTTTGGGGTTCACTTTAATGAGTACGGGCTTGGCAATCCCAAGGTTCTAGCTGGAACCTACGCCTTTTTCCATATAGTCTTGGTTTAGATCCCTCTCTTTTACGTTTCCTATACGGTCTTTCTTATTATTGTCTGACATTGACACTATTAGATTATTCGAGGGCTAGAGGTCTTTACTTTATGTTTCTTCTTTTTTTTATAAGGTGATGATGAGCAAAACGTTTTTCGTCTTTAACAAGGAAAAAGTAAGAGTGAGCTTTTTTTTTAACCGATAACTACGTTATTTGGGAAGATCTTCAGCATTATGTTAGTTTTGGTCCATGCAAATTTTCAGGATTGCCATTTGAAATAGTGAGCATTATTATTTTTTAACCGATAACTACGTTATTTGGGAAAATCTTCAGGATTATGTTAGTTTTGGTCCATGCAAATTTTCAGGATTGCCATTTGAAATAGTGAGCATTATTATTTTTTAACCGATAACTATGTTATTTGGGAAAATCTTCAGCATTATGTTAGTTTTGGTCCATGCAAATTTTCAGGATTGCCATTTGAAATAGTGAGCATTATTATTTTTTAACCGATAACTACGTTATTTGGGAAAATCTTCAGCATTATGTTAGTTTTGGTCCATGCAAATTTTCAGGATTGCCATTTGAAATAGTGAGCATTATTATTTTTTAACCGATAACTACGTTATTTGGGAAAATCTTCAGCATTATGTTAGTTTTGGTCCATGCAAATTTTCAGGATTGCCATTTGAAATAGTGAGCATTATTATTTTTTAACCGATAACTACGTTATTTGGGAAAATCTTCAGCATTATGTTAGTTTTGGTCCATGCAAATTTTCAGGATTGCCATTTGAAATAGTGAGCATTATTATTTTTTAACCGATAACTACATTATTTGGGAAGATCTTCAGCATTATGTTAGTTTTGGTCCATGCAAATTTTCAGGATTGCCATTTGAAATGGTGAGCATTATTATTTTTTAACCGATAACTACATTATTTGGGAAGATCTTCAGCATTATGTTAGCTTTGGTCCTTGCAAATTTTCAGAATTGCCATTTGAAATAAATTTTAGCTTAACGTGTTGCATATGTCCTTAGAGGTTACATTTGAGAAAATCGAAATTATTGGGTTTTTGTATGGCTCAATTATAAATAAAAACGTCAAGAGTGTGCTAAAACCAGTTATTGGTTTAAAGTCGAAGTCATTTAAGCAGCCTAGCACCAAACGTCAATTTCTTCGTCAAATAAACATACATATTCGTAATCAGAATAACTTATAGTTTTTTTATTTGATACCCTACACGATATTTCCAAAAATAACAGTTTTTTCCACTTACTATATCGGATGTATCGTCTTGTTTGTGTAGACGGGTTGCGACTTACAGGATTTTTTGAGTAAAAACTAGAGGTGTTAACAAATTTTTCATTTCACCCGCCATTTTTCAACAATATGACGACGGTCAGGTTTAAATTGTCTTATAGGCACCCGTATATTCTATAGTGATTTTAGATAAAACTAATTATTTTAGGACGTTTTTATTCTTCGGTATTTTTCGATATCTTTAACCGTTTAAGAACTACAGGCACTTTAGATGTTTCAAAAATTTCAGCGATTTCTAGAAACGATTTTTCTTATTTTCAAAGTCAAATTCAGACGACATTTAACTACAGTTAGAGTTAAATATGTAATAACACTACTGTTATTTTTATTTGTTCTGTAGGCTGAGGAATAACAGAGTTATCGAGAGAAAACAAAAACAATAATTTTCTGATAATCCTCTAGAACATCCACTGGCTATTTATTATTACTAAATGTATTTACACCTTGTGCATTAAGGACAAATTGTATTATTAAGCACTGTTAATACACTTGTTTCGGGTGTAATATGTTATTCACAAGGTGTAATACATCCAGTAATAATTACAAACTGGTGTAGTGCTCTACACAATTGTCAGAAAAGTTCAATAAAAGGTTGTAAGTAAAATCGTGTCTTCGAAAAATGTCAACATAATTTATCGAAACTGCTTTGCATTCCAGCTGTTTTAGGGAATAAAGAGTTAAGTAGGCTACCTGTATTTAGAAAGTCTCCAACATTATATTTGACCAGAAAATAATAATTAATTTCTCAAAAATGTCTATACATATTTCATGTCTAATTGTTAATTGGTTTCGCCTTAAACCTTGGATTTTGACAACTCTGAGCGCTTGTATCTCAAACGGTTAAGATATCGAAGAATACCCAAGGATAAAATTGTTTTTAAATAATGTGTTTTATCCATAAAAAATAGAAGGTTCTCATATGAAACTTTAGTGTTGACTGATATATTGAAAAAATGGCGGGTTGGATGAAAAAATTTGGTGAACCTCCTCTGGGGTTACTTTTAAAGTTTTTTTTGTAACTTTTGTACTTATCGAATAAAACAGCTGTCACACCTGTATATCTACCGAGCGACAATTAATAGTATATTTCATCACTAGGACCAAAAGTGAAGCTTTTCGATATAAACTCAAGTTTAGCTTGAAGAAAACAATTTAACAAAAACTAAAATGTTATAACCTATTTGCCTTCAAATCGACGGTAACAGCTGTTTTAACGGTTATTTACAATCGAGAGTATCGTTTGTTTTTATAGATGCTTTACAATCGTTAATTAATTCGTATAAACGAAGCAACAGCTGATGACCTCGAGCACAGCTGATGTTTTTAGTTCCTTAACTTTAGCATCACAATGCATGTATTGAAAACAGCTGTTTTTTTTAAGCATCATGACGAAAATAGCCTAAATTTAATTGAAAAGTTAAGCCTCAATAACAGTTGATTTTTATCACGAGAGAGCTAATATTATAAAAAAAGTTTTACTCCATACTATGCACAGGTTAGAGAAAATAACTGGTGCATATTGCGTAGTTTGAGCAATATAATATTTACACTGTCTGTTGTTGTTACGAGGGTTCCACAACTCTGTCTAAATTGAACCATATTATTCTGACAATTATTGTGTCATGTTTTTATTGGATTGTGGAGGTAAAGTTTTGTTACGTCAATTATTTATAATATTTAATTAACATTATTTTTATTTTTATACTTAGAATTTCTGTTCTACCAATGACTACATAAATACTATAAGACACGACATGGCCATGTTAAATATTCTACGCTTATTCTTGAGTTGACCAATACCCGCTAGGGTGTGGAGCTGTCGCTCTTTGCTGGAGAATCTGAAGTTGATGTGACTGGCGCTAGGTGGCTCTACGGTCAAACAATGTTTCAGTTGCGCACTGATGCCACATATGGGACCAGAGATGCGAGGGAAGGTCGAGAATCGCTTATCTCAGCGCACGAACTGACAACACTGACTATGCTGTGTCAACAGTTGTACAGTCTCAACCAAGTGGGATGCGTACAGTCAAGCACCTGCTGCTAGCGCTTTCTGATAGCTGTGTGTCAAACTTGTGACGAACAGCACCCGTAAAGCGTAGACTATTTCCCTATCCTATGTCGTGTCTTATAGTATTTATGTAGTCATTGGTTCTACTAGACACGGTTTTTAGTGTCCGTAGGTTTTATGTCTGTCTGTAAGTCGCAACCAGCCACAGACAAGACGATAAATCCTGTGTATTTCAAACTTTGCATTTGTATTGTCCCCATATAATAAAAAATATAGCGAAAACAAAATAACAATTGATCTTGGGGTAAAAACTATCGAGTTGAAATTTTTTATTTTTGCAACTATATTATGTGTGGAATATCAAATAAAACTAGAAGTTTTTCTGATTACGAATATGTACGTTTATTTGACAAAGAAATTAACATGTTGGCGAAAACCCGCTTAAACACTTAGAAACAATAACTCCCCATATGTTTCCGCCGAGAGGACAGTGGCCAACAAGGAACAAGGGGTCAGAAGCGTTTGGCAGGTCTAAGAGCTTTCCGCTGACTGTCATCTTTTTCTGATAAAAGAGATTTCTAAGTTGGCCCACGATAGATTAGGGTCGAAATTGACATGTTTTAATCACCTTACTTTAGTTTCTAAAATTTACTTTGAAGATTTGAAAAAATAAATTAATTTAAAGTTTAAAACAGATATTGTTTTTACGCTTTTCCGAAAAGATTTATTGGAACATGTTTTATCGTGTATTAATACTACCATTCATCTAAGAATGTTGGCCTATGTACCATTAACAAACGTAATAATCCTTGAGGCCGAGTGTCAGTTAGAGACATATATGTGTACAGAGAGTGAAAGAATGTAGCAGAAAATTTTGCAGTTCAGCTGATAACTTTTAGACCACTCAACCATTCTGACCCATGTCAACTGGAGATGCAGCGCTCATAGCACTGGCCACTCGGCGAGGCAAGTCGTGTGGTTTTATACACGCGTGACACTTCTCGGCTGTTGTAGTATTTTTTTTTTTAATATAGTTTCCCATACACTCATCCCCCAAAACGATTAGTTTTCTCTTTTTAATTGACTGAACTAATATTTTTGGTTTTCGACACGGTTGAATGAGAAAAAATGTGCGCTATTATGCAATGTCAATGTTTTGTCTGTAGTCCGGACGTACATCAAATACGGGTGGATAGATTTTAGTGAAATTTGAAATGTAGGGACATTTTGGCAATCTCAATATTGTGTTATTATTGTTACATATTTTCAAATTTAGTACCTATTATAAGATCAAAAACACGATAAAAAAAATGTTTAAAAAAAACAGTTCAACAATTTTGATAACATTTTATTAAAATGTGAATTCTCCTAGTATGAGTTTAATTTGGATTTCGATTGTTCGTTTGATGGGAAATACAGTAAAACTTCACCCTCAGGGGCTCACTATAGTGAGTACGGGCTTGGCAATCCCTTGGGAGCCTAGATGGATCTATAACTTTTTTTCATGTAGTCTTGGGTTAAATCCCTCTCTTTTATCTTTCCTATTAAGTCTCTCTTAACCAACTCTTAACGCTATGAGAGTTATTGAGAGCTCATGAGGTCTTTCTTTACAAAAATATTAATATATTTAAATAAGAGCCTAAACTTGGTCGCTAGTGCATTAAATCCGTCTTCAGTATCAATCGTACTTGATTTAAATGTTTTAACGACAGCGGTCAAGGTTCGATGTTGTTTTTGCCAATTATTCCTGAACAGCAACACTTGTTTTTTGCACACAGGATTGGTTCATTAATATTCATTTTCTGTAATATTTGAATGTTAATTTATCATTTCTTTACGTGTAATTCACGAACCGGCATTTTTGTAGAGAGCGATTATTGGGTCTTTAAAGACAAAATTTGATCAAAATCAATAGAGCCGATTTTGAGAAAATCGTAATTTTTTGAAGTTTGTCTCATGGCAATTGCGCCAAAATCTTTTAAAAAAACATTTCCCGAGATATGCCCACATACTAAATTTGATTGAATCTGTCGACGCGAACACTGCGCATACCACAGACAGACATCATTCCAATACAAGGGTCTAAAACCACACAACTTAGCACGACTATTCATATAGGGACAGTTATTTTTATAAAAAGTCTTTTAAGCGGCAGTTCAATTTGTAAAGTTACGCGCGTGACATTATTGGAGTCCTTAGTTTTACCTATGAATAACTATAAAGAGAAATCAACGAAAATGCAACCCATCTTTCAATGTCTATTGAATTGTTTGTCTCACATCTCACCAAAACTGCTTTCAAAACTTCTCATTACGTGTTTAACTTAAGTTGTATTAGTCATACAAATATAACATATGATTTCGCACTGCAATTTCTAATTTTTTAAAAATTTATTTAATTGTTTTTTTAGGCTACACCCAATTATTTTGAACACATCCCTTGTTCATCTTGTTTGTTTCTGAGGAAGCGAAGTGTTGTCAGTCTTCGCGAAACAATTCGTGCATGTCTGGGTTTTTCGTGTTTTTTGTAAATTTTATTTATCTTTGACAAACGTTAAAAAACGGTAACTCGTGTGTTGCGATCTGTTGTGGTTGACAATAAAAAACCAAGAAGAACAAGCTGTGTTTAAAATAACGTGGATGTAGCCTAACAATTAAATAAATTTCACCCGGCCTAAAAAAGATAATGTCTTTTAGGACAAACTTTTTTTTTCAGATGTGTAAGCTAGAAAGGGGAGGACATATCTGACACTTTAAATTTGGCCTATCGCCAACATATTAATTTTCACGAAATAAACATATATATTCGCAATCAGAACAACTTCCAGTTTTATTTGATACCCCACACACAATATTTCTAAGAAAACATTTTTCAAATGGATAGTTTTTCCCCCTTAACTGCTCCCAAGGTCATTAATTTTTTATATCACTATATATTTTCTATATGTGGGATAATAGAAAGAATATAAATTAAAAATTTGAAATATATAGAATTTATCGTCTTGTCTGTGTAGACTGGTTGCGACTTACAGACAGACAGACATGCGCGTTAAATTGAAGGTTATAAACCTTATAATTTCACCTACGGACTCTATAAATATAATTACTCAAAATGCGGAAATGTAAAAATAAAACCAATACATGGATTTGTTTTGTTAACGTTGTTTAAAGGACAAAAACCTCTCGGTCATCATCGCAGAAGAAAAGAACATAAAATAAAGACCCCTCGAATTATAGAATAGAGTCAAAGTCGAAAAAACAAGAATTGGTCAAGAGAGACACGATAGAAAAGATGAATGAGAGGGGTTTAACCCAAGGCTACATGAAAAAATGTGTAGATGCAGGTGGATCCCTCAGGTATGCCACGCCCGTACTTACTGGTCATGTAAACTACTAGATTCCAGTGACACACCAAAGTCGACGTTAAGGAATCATAAACTTTTCAAATATTTGATAACAAAACAGTGAAGTAAACATAACCTATCATTGAATGATTACAGATAATCAATCATTATCTGTAATCATTATCATTATCATTATCGCGGTAAGTAGGCCTAACGCGTCACATCAGAAATACTACATTCGTTATTCATTGATCAAAATTACACAGCGATGAAACGCTGAGTGGGAGCGATTCATAATTGCAAACAACTTGTTTCGTCATACTCTATGTAATATGTACAACCCGAAATGACTGTTTAACAAATAAACAAGGCAACATCCGTTTGGAATTTCTATTACACGGCAACATAGCGTGCATAATATTAGTCCTACCTTTGTATTATATTGATTATATCATTGTTTTAAAAAGGAGCTATTCCACATATGCAGTAGAGCGATACCTGTCGGCGAACGAAAAAGTGCGGGATATTTCTAAAACTTGTGTTGGCGCATGCGCACAACGAGTTTCCCACCTAGGCCTAGATTACGTTCTTATTTTATTGATTCCTTGTGGGCATTATAATTATTTGTATTCGTCTTCAAATGTTTTTTTGAAATTGTAGTTTAATAAATGGCGGATGAATATTTGACAAAATTGACTTCTCGTAAATACGTACGTACTAATAATTTGTATATTGTACATTTGACGAAATGATTTAAAACTTTGTTAAATGTTGGTGTTTAATGACTTTCTGGCACACCAAGCCTCAAAATATGTCCTCAACGCCGTATAGAAGCCGAGTTTATAATATTAGTGGTCAAGGTTCATTTCAATTATTTCTGGTAATATTATTTAGTTGGGATTTTTGGACATGGGTTTGAGTCATTGTTTGGAATTACATACCGTATTTTATAACAAATCCATTGTAGATTTATTGGATGTTTGGGTCCGTATGTAAAACCAAGGCCCCATATAAATTCACCCACGTGTCGGACCTGCCATTCTTTTAAAAGCTGAAATTAGGCACATCATTTTATTACAAAATAAACATAACTTTTATAAATAAACTTGTACTTTTCCTAAATAGATATTAAAAATTTCTTTATAATAATTACTGCAATTTTAACGATTTGGGATAAAATATTCCTGTTCAACGGACAATTTTACGGAAGAGTAGCTTACTACAAAAAAGTATTTAAAATTAAAGAAAAGTGCTCCAAAATTGCTCACGGCTACACAATACGTGAATTTGACAAGTATTTAAAAAATAAAATTTACAACAGCAACTGACAGCAGCTACTTTAAAAAAATTTACGTATCTAATATTATTATTTACAACTTGCAATACATTTTCTAATCGAATCTCATCGAATTAGTAAACTTTTAAATTATTGAAATTGTATTCTACAATGAAAATTTGTTTAACTTTCATGATTTTAAACTTTTAGTTGTGGTTTGGTTGGTGTAGCTGGTGTATCACTAAAGAGGACGACCTTGCCGTTGAAACGCGTCTGATACTTGGGCGTATTTTTTTTATTTTTTTTTTTTATGAGAATTGTGTTCTGTGTGTTTGTTATACTGTTTACAAAAATTGACAACTACACTACAAATATTCATTTATATACATAACAAATGCTTACTTTCCTGAGATGAATTCATTTTGTTAAATTATAATCGATGCAATATTCTAGTTTGTAAGCGGCTACAAGTTTATACTTTGTCAAGTTCAGGTTGGCGGATGGACCCGGGACTACCTGATGCCACCCCTATAGTCCCTCGCCGCGTCCGCCAGAGCTGTCCTCTGCCTAGGCGATGAGTCACCTACTGGCTGTGTTTATACAAAGGTACACTTTCTTAACAGAATAATAATTTAACATGTTTAAAAGTATATTTGAAATCTAATAAAAAAGCTATGAAAAATGATACCAAACTCGACCTAGGTATTAGAACATTTAAAAACTAAACGTCAATAAATGTAATTCTAAATAAGCGGAAAAACACGCGTAGAGACTGGCCGAATTTCACGTACTCACGATGTGCACCCCTTGACTCTCACTATACACACTGGTCACATGTTCACGATCAATGTCTCTACCGCTTTCGGTGCACACATCAAAAATGGAAGTTTATTAGGGTATTCACTTCGTTTTCCTTGACTAATAATTTTTAAAAAATAAACTGTAAAAATTATATTTTTTTACATATACTAATTTATATATATTAACTACTCTCTAAATATATAACTACTAAACTAAATATATATACCATGTGTACAAAAAGTCCCCCCCTCTTATTTTTTTATTATTGGAAATAGACAGATTTGCTTTGGGGAAAGTTTAGATAACCAAAGGAGGAGTTTTTTGAAGTATCAAAATTTTCAACCCTTACCCCTAAAATGGGGTAGTTAAGGGGTAAGTCAAAAATTTTAAAAAGCAACCCCTATTGAGTGATACCTCATTTTAAAGGTCTTTTCAAAATAAGAATAATGGCGCAAACCAGAGGTCTCTAAGTTCATCTTACCCAACATAGCGACCAATCGAATTGTGAATGTTAACCTACAAACTCCGGTTGTTTTTATATCATTACAAACTGCTCTATGTTGGTAAAATGATGGTAAGAGCCTTACCTTGGTTTTTTAACTCATATTAAGTTCTTGAAATGGCTACCATTTACTTTTTGGCAGAAATAGATTCTGGACTCAAAAGCTTGTTGTACATTTCGTAACATTTCCGGTCTAATTATTAACGTAAAAGTCACAATTCGATTGGTTGCTATGTTGGTTAGGATGAACTTAGAGACCTCTGGTTGGCGCCATTATTCTTATTTTGAAAAGACCTTTAAAATGAGGTATCACTCAATAGGGGTTGCTATTTAAAATTCTTGACATACATAAGGGTTGAAAATTTTGATACTTCTAAAAACTCCTCCTTTGGTTATCTAAACTTTCCCCAAAGCAAATTTGTCTATTTCCATTAATAAAAAAAATAAGAGGGGGGGACTTTATGGACACATGGTATATATATATATATACACACACACACAACAGCCTTATTTTTGTTTCTTCAAGACATTTTTGGAGAGATGGTGATCTAAAACTTTTGTTCTGGTCCTTAGAAAGACGATTTTATTATTCGGGTCGGAATGAATCAAGACCTGGTCATAAGAAACTTTTAGGACCTCGGGATTGACACACCCCGTACTCACTATAAGGCTTGGATTTTTACGAACAGTCTTATAAATCGTCCAACCTAGGTTTACAATTTGACGACTCTACTCAACCAATGATCTCATACTGTGATTTGATAACCGGAATGAATGGTTTACTTTCCCTATTCGATATAACTTGAGTTTCTCATTAGCTGTGTTTGTTTGGGATTTAAGTTTTGTAGAGAGAGTTTGTAGCCTAGTTTTGCACTAATGAGGTCAATGTGTTTTAAATATACAAAGGATAATTTTATTTCAAAATTGAAACAGTTTTATTTTCTCTCTTTTTCTTATTTTGTTGTTTAAAAGCAAAAACACCTCTCCGTCATAAACGGGGTTTATTGAAGGGGGGGGGGAAAAAATGTCAGAGTCGGAAGAGAACAATAGTTGGTCAATAGAGACCTGATAGTAAAGATCAACAACAAGGATCTAACCCACGATTAACCCGAAGCTAGGAACCTCGGGATTGCTACCCCCCCCCCCACTGACTTATAAACCCTCAATTACTCTAAAAGCGCCTGGGCCGGAAGAGAACAAGATTTGGTCAAAAGAGACCTGATAGTAAAGGGATCTAACCCACGATTATGTAAAAAGTGTAGATCCAGCTAGGCACATCGGGATTGCCACTCCCCCCCCCTCTACTGGCTTATAAACCCTCGATTACTCTAATAGCGCCAGGGTCAGAAGAGAACAAGAGTTGGTCAAGAGAGACCTGATATTAAAGATCACCAAGAGGCATCTAACCCACTATTATGTAAAAATTGTATATCCAGCTAGGCACCTCGGGATTGCCACTCCCCCCCATCTACTGACATAAACCCTTGATTACTCTAAAAGCGCCAGGGCCGGAAGAGAACAATATTTGGTCAAATGAGACCTGATAGTAAAGATGAACAAGAGGCATCTAACCTACGATTATATAAAAAGTGTAGATCCAGCTCGGACCTTGGGATTACTTCCCCTCCCCCTACTGACTTATAATCCCTCGATTACTCTAATAGCGCCAGAGTCAGAAGAGAACAAGATTTCGTCAAAAGAGACCTGATATTAAAGATCAACAAGAGAAATCTAACCAAAGAATATGTAAAAAGTGTAGATCCAGCTAGGACCGCGGGATAGCCCCCCCACTGTCTTTTAAACCCTCGATTACTCTAATAGCGCCACGGTCGGAAGAGAATAAAATTTGTTCAAAGGAGACCGGATAGTAAAGATGAAGAAGATGGATCTAACCCACAATTATTTAAAAAGTTATATCCAGCTAGGAACCTCGGGATTGCCATTCCCCCCCCCCACTGACTTATAAACCCTTGATTACTCTTAATTGCGCCAGGGTCAGAAGAGAACAAGAGTTGGTCAAGAAAGACCTGATAGTATCCAGGTAGGAACCTCTCGATTGCCACTCCACCCCCACTGACTTATAAACCCTCAATTACTCTAATAGCGAATTGGCCGGAAGAGAACAAGATTTGGTCAAAAGAAACCTGACAGTAAAGGGATCTAACCCACGATTATGTAAAAAGTGTAGATCCAGCGCCAGGAACTTCGGGATTGCCACTTCCCTCCCCCCCCCCCCCCTACTGTCTTATACACCCTCGATTAATCTAATAGCGCCAGGGTCAAAAGAGAATAAGATTTGGTCAAAGACCTGATAATAAAGATGAACAAGAGGGATCTAACCCACGATTATGTAAAAAGTGTAGACCCAGTTAGGAACTTCGGGATTGCCTCCCCCCCCCCTACTGTCTTATACACCCTCGATTACTCTAATAGCGCCAGGGTCGGAAAAGAACAAGAGTTGGTAAAGAGAGACCTGATAGTAAAGATCAACAAGAGGCATCTAACCCACTATTATGTAAAAAGTGTAGATCCAGCTAGGTACCTCGGGATTGCCACTCCCCCCCTCTACTGACTTATAAACCCTCGATTAATCTAATAGCGCCAGGATCGGAAGAGAACACAATTTTGTCAAAAGAGACCTGATAGTAAAGATCAACAAGAGGCATCTAACCCACTATTATATAAAAAATGTAGATCCAGCTAGGAACCTCGGATGCTAGGATTGCCTCTCCCCCCCCCCACTGACTTATAAACCCTCGTTTACTCTAATAGCGCCAGGGATCAGAAAAGAACAAGAGTTGGTCAAGAGAGACCTGATAATAAAGATGAACAAGAGGGATCTAACCCACGATTATGTAAAAAGTGTAGACCCAGTTAGGAACTTCGGGATTGCCTCCCCCCCCCCCCCACTGACTTATAAACCCTCGTTTACTCTAATAGCGCCAGGATCGGAAAAGAACAAGAGTTGGTAAAGAGAGACCTGATAGTAAAGATCAACAAGAGGCATCTAACCCACTATTATGTAAAAAGTGTAGATCCAGCTAGGTACCTCGGGATTGCCTCTCCCCCCCCCCCCCCACTGACTTATAAACCCTCGTTTACTCTAATAGCGCCAGGATCGGAAAAGAACAAGAGTTGGTAAAGAGAGACCTGATAGTAAAGATCAACAAGAGGCATCTAACCCACTATTATGTAAAAAGTGTAGATCCAGCTAGGTACCTCGGGATTGCCTCTCCCCCCCCCACTGACTTATAAACCCTCGTTTACTCTAATAGCGCCAGGATCGGAAAAGAACAAGAGTTGGTAAAGAGAGACCTGATAGTAAAGATCAACAAGAGGCATCTAACCCACTATTATGTAAAAAGTGTAGATCCAGCTAGGTACCTCGGGATTGCCTCTCCCCCCCCCCACTGACTTATAAACCCTCGTTTACTCTAATAGCGCCAGGATCGGAAAAGAACAAGAGTTGGTAAAGAGAGACCTGATAGTAAAGATCAACAAGAGGCATCTAACCCACTATTATGTAAAAAGTGTAGATCCAGCTAGGTACCTCGGGATTGCCTCTCCCCCCCCCCACTGACTTATAAACCCTCGTTTACTCTAATAGCGCCAGGATCGGAAAAGAACAAGAGTTGGTAAAGAGAGACCTGATAGTAAAGATCAACAAGAGGCATCTAACCCACTATTATGTAAAAAGTGTAGATCCAGCTAGGTACCTCGGGATTGCCTCTCCCCCCCCCCACTGACTTATAAACCCTCGTTTACTCTAATAGCGCCAGGATCGGAAAAGAACAAGAGTTGGTAAAGAGAGACCTGATAGTAAAGATCAACAAGAGGCATCTAACCCACTATTATGTAAAAAGTGTAGATCCAGCTAGGACCTCGGGATTGCACCCCCCCCCCACTGACTTATAAACCCTCAATTACTCTAATAGCGCCAGGGTCAGAAGAGAAGAGTAAGTATTATTACTAATCGCGAGTAAAATAATTTTACGGTCTATAAGGAATAATTACCAAAAACAAGCAAAGAACTGCGTTCATTTAAAACTCGGTTTTAATCACATGCTATGAATTACGATAATGACGAGAGAAGCTAATTTGGGCAGTTTTAATTAATTTTTTTTAATCAAAAAGGTCGTTCATAGTTTATTTTCATTATTTTACCCGAACTGACATGTGACTAAAAACACAATTATTAACAACTGAGGATGGTGACTCAGTCATTGACAGGTCGCCTCACACAAACAAAATGATTTTTGTAGAAACATTGTGTTTTCATTCATTTAATAATTGAAGTTTCCACGAGTTTAACTCATTACAGTTGACGATAATTTCGTTTAGGCTCACCCTGTAGCTAGGCCGATTTCTACAAAATTCCGTTTGTTTCACGTCTCTATGTTAATTATAACCAGAGATAAGCCGTTCTGATTTATTTTAAACATTCAAGTATAAATATTTATCTTACAGTCACGGGTCCACGTAGGCTACAGTTGTGTCAATACTGTTTACAATTTACCTCCCCCCCCCCCCCAACAACACACACATCACTCTCTTGTCTGTACTATTGATGAAGGATATCTAGATGACATTTGAACTTTGCCACAAAAGCAAAATTACATAACAATAAAAACTGACAGTGTTTACATTGCACGCAACAACAACAATTTGCTAGTCATAAGGAAAAATAGTATATGTAGTAATAGGCCTAAGCGTTACGTAATTGTTTAAAATTACCAACATAAAACATGTAGGCCTACATTCGAAATTTATGACGTTTAAGATTTAAATATTGGGCTACTCTTTATGTGTAAAAAATTAACAATTAAAATAATATAACAAATAGGATTCGTCTTTGCCTTCATAATAGAATAATTAGAATCAGTAGTTTTAAAGTAAAGAAACAAGATAAAATATTTTTCAGTTGTAGGGTAACGGTATTCAATATAAACGGTTCAAAAACATTGCAAAAGTATATCATTTCGGTAGCTGTCAATGAAAGAGTTAAAATGAACAATGAGCGCTTTCTTTGTGAGAGTTTAAGTGTGTCGTAAACACGTCAAGTCGGGTCGATTAGAGTAAAATATAGTTCTTAATATCGACAATTGAGGTACAATGTTTGTAGGGTCCCTGTGTCTGTCTGTAAGGACAATCCTACATTCAAACTTTACATAGGAACATTATAAACAGTAGCAAAACACAATGACCTTGGGGTAGTGAGGGGCAAAATCTATGGAGTTGTAAAAAAATTGATTGTAAATAATATGTTATCAAATAAAATTATAAGTTATTCCGATTACGAATATGTATGTTTATTTGATGAAAAAACAATACGTTGGCGCTAGGCCAAATTTAAAATATCAGATATAATGCCACCCCCCCCCCACCCTAACTTGAACAAGGCGTGACCTATAAATCTGAAAAAAAAAATTATTTGGATTTGAAATTAAACTCCAGTGCGGCGAAATCATTATATTGTAGTTTTTTGTATGACGAATACAACTTAATGTAAGCACACAATGAGAAACACCTACCGTATAAGTTTGAAAAGCAGCTTTTCTGAGAAATAGACATTGGACTGCATTTTCATTGATTTCTCTTTATTAGGGTCCGAAGGTAAAAGCAAGAACACTTATAATTTCACGCGCGTGTCCGTCTTCAACCCGTCTACACGAACAAAAAGATAAATCATATATTTAAAACTTTGTATTTATATTTACATAATAGGAAAATATAACGACAACAAAAAATGACCTTGGGATAGTTAACTAAAAATTTTATTTTTGTAAATATTATTTATGGTGGTCAAATAAAACTAGAAGTTATTCCGATTACGGATGTGTTTGTTTATTTGAGGAAGAAATTAATATGTTGACGCTAGGCCGCTTGAAATACTTCGACTTAGTCATTATATGCCTATGAGTAGTTTAGGGCACGTTTGGTCCTTTTTTTAGCAATTATTCCTAAACCGTAATAGTTTTTTACTTCCAATTTTTACACGGTTTAAGATAATTGATCTCTACATTTCATTAAAATTTGAGTGAAATCAATGGAGTCGAATTTGAGAAAATTACGTACTGAAACCTCCCGAAGGGTAAAATATGCCCACATATCAAATTCCACAGGCCCATATTTAAGCCATCACGAACTTAAACTTCTTCCTTATAAATATAAACACAACTTTTAGAAATTTAAAAATAAATTACGCTCAATAAAGATACTGCTTTATTAATCGCATCAACAAACTGCAAACCTAATAAAAATACCAAATGGATTATAATGAAGCTTATAACATGTGAAAGGAAAGCAAATAGATTTCTCACTATAGATCGTTCAGTAGAAGAAGACTCTCAACTAGTTATGAATCAATTCGATGCTTATTTTCTTTCTTTTGTATTTTTTATACTTCTTGTTGTTTAAACGCGGTCATCATCGCGTTATTAAAAAAAAGAAAGAAAAAAATTTAAAACAAACAGCGTCAGGTACGGAAATTAACAAGAGTTGCTCAAGAAATCCCTGATAAGAAACATAAAAGAGAGGGATCTTCGAGACTACGTGAAAAAAAAGTGTAGATCCAGTCAGGTCCCCTCGGGATTGCCAAATCCGTACTCACTATATATTATGGTTCTTTCTGTTGTAGAGTATGTCTTGTGAACACGATCATTTCAAGAACAACATGTTTCAATTCAAAGTACCGGTGACCGTAGTGAATCAGCTAATAGGAACTTTTTAATACAAAGATTACGTTATACCTTTGTGGATACTTTCCAAATGTGTCATTAAATTCCTCGTAGCTTAACATTTTAAAATTAATCTAAACTGTGTACTTACGAACTATTTGATGTAGCCTAATTTCAACTACCATATACCCGATTTATCGGGAAAATAATGTAGAAATAATTCAAATTGTCTGTAAAAAAATACTGTTACCGAATTTGTTGGTTACTTTTTTAATATTTTAAATAAAAATTCAATGTGATAGCCTACTGCTAATGTCACTCGTTTATTTTCAGAATATAAGGACTTTAACTATTTTATAAAAAATAAATAAAATAAAATAAATAAATAAAAATTAAAAAATTAAAATTATTTTTTTTAAAATATTTAAAAAAAACTCCTTCAGTAAGTTAAGATTATTACTACAATATTATTTTATCTTGAACTTCACTGCAAAAAACAAAACAAATGTTATTTGTAATAATCACTAAATAACCAGATATTAAAATTATATTGATTTTGTTTAAGCATTTCAAAGAAGTATGTCAATATGACTTAATACAAATAATAAGTTTATTCATTCGCGTTTTAATGGTAAAGTCGTCATAAATGTATTAAAGAAAAGAGGAAAAAAGGGGGGAAATCGGCAAAGCCTAATGGAAACCTTTTAATAAGTGGCCTTGAGAAATAACGTAGGCCTATCTGTATGCTATTTGAAGGGATAATGTGATAAACCAAAACTTTATTTGACAATAGTTTATTTGTTTTTTAACATAGAACAAAATAAAACACTTAAATTCTTTTGGAATTAAACGGGATTTAATTTTTTTTTAATTGTTAATTAAAACGAATTTTTACTTGTTAGGGGGTTAAGACTGGTGTTTAAATCTATACCGTTAATTTTTTATTTATAGTGTGGCTCGGTTTTATAACCTTATCATTCCAAAAATTGTGAATTTAAAATATATATATATATATATGTCAAACAGTGTAATGTTAAGAAATATAAAGACCTGGTTGTTTTTATTTGATAATATTGCACTACTTTCGAAATAATGCAATAGTATATATTGTGAAACACTTTGTAAGTTGATTTTCTGTATATTATCATTATATTTAAATAACATATTCGCTTATTTCTTGTGGCTAAGTTAGGGCACCTGCAGAGCTCCCCATTTGGATATTGTTTTTGTTCTTTTTGATGAAAGTCTCAGCCGGGCCTAGGAGACCCCTAAATTTGTTCACTGTTTACTATGTTTATGGTAATTTGGATGTAAAATACTATGTATAAAATTTATAATTATGTAAAAAAAATCTTTAAAAGTTAAGCTATATTTAAGTTTAATGAAGTACTTTCTTTTGTTTTGTTTTGAGAAGAATTAAATTGCATTTTGATTTGTACATTCGTGTACTTATTTTATTTATTTCATTTCACTGCATTACACCTGATTGGATAACATTGAGATTGTTGCATGTAGGCAGCTTGTCCTTAAATAACACATAATTACAGTACTATAATCAATATTCATTTAACATTACATGACTAAGAATAAAATTAGTCACAATAGATCATATCATTCCATTAATCGCCTCTACAATTTTTTTAGTTTGTTCAAGAAATAAATATTAAATGTCTTTAAAAATACACATACATACATGAGCACATTGCATTCACACACATAACAATACCAAACAAAAGCAATAAACATAACAGTAACAATATTACATGATTGATAATTTCTCAGATTTTACCTATAAAATACACTACACATTATAAAATATTCCTGTATGTTTACAGTGTAAATGTGGATTTTTTTTTTGTGCTCGCCATTCTCTTCCTGGAATAATTATTAGTCTTCCCCTATGCTATGGGCACCATTTCTTAATGTGTAGACTTTATCTCAGCTACTTTTTGAACAATCACCTCTTTCAGTTCTTCAACAGACCTTACGATCGAAGGTCTTCCTGGCCTCTTGATGAACATAACAGATCTGGTGTTTTCAAACTTACCTAGAAGCTTTTTATAGGCGACTATACTGTACTGCACAGTCTGTTCCTCAAATCACGAAACTTCCTTAACCCGGCTAGTGTCCTCTTTTCACATTCATAATATCACTGAATCAATGGGTGTGACCGAATAAAACAAAAATCAATTAGGTACCGGTACTACAAGTTTACCAACCTACTAGATTACTGTTTGAAATCAGTCAACAATAAGAAAACTCGTTGCTATGGCAACAATAACAATGAAAATAACAGCTGATGTTTTAATCCCGATTATATCTGCATACAATAAAGAGGTTTTTCTCGGAAGGGGGGGGACAAATTCAACCATAACAATTTAAAGTTTTACCTTACTTTTACAAGACCTGGTTTGTCGAGTTTGGTATCATTTTCATCAGAATTTAACGTAGAGTATTTAAAATATGATATTTTTTAAACATTTCATAAGGAAAGTTTTTTAAATTCCTACTGTAGCTTAGACACACCGTTAAGTGACAAACCTTTCTATTACGACCATCAAGTTTAGGACAGAGAAGGCTATTCTTTTACTGTGCTTTCTTTTTATATTTTTAATTAATTAATTAATTGTTTTTGTAAATTTTATCCTCTACAGAAGCACCATGCTCTGTGTGTGTGTTTTCTGTAACCCATCTTTCTGAATTAATTTATTTATACATGTTTTTTACTTTCCCATATACAGGGTGTCCCGAAAAAAGTTGGGGTATTAGTTGTGAGATTTATACATCAAAACGAACAAAAAATGTTAAATAACATATAGTTGAATTCCCTAACCACCACTTTGAATATTTATTTTACAAAAAAAATTAATAAAAAAGATAAAAATTCTAGAAGTAAATAAGATATTCAGTTTAGATTTCGTAGAAGCATTTTATAAATTACGTTTCATAACCAGAGACTTTATTTTTATAATTTTCTAAATGGCGGCCGTTTAAAATGTTTAACCTATATCTTGAAATCCAATAACTTTAAAAATAAATTAAGACAGATTATTATTAGAATATTATTCTTTTATAATGACGAACAAAATTATAATTTTTTTTGTAGGTCAAAGGATAACCAAATTATCGACAAAAAACTAAAAATACAATTTCTTGTTTGCCTAATTGTCTTCAACATCCAAAATTTGTCTAAAAAATGTTATCCATGAAAATTTAAAAAAAATAATAATAACATGCCAACGTTTTATTTTAGTGTTAATAATAATGGAGATGCACACACTGTGACACAAATCACAATTAAGTCTATGGTCTAAAACTAAATAATAGCATTATGTTTTTGGTTTCCATGGATAAAAATGATCACAATTCAAACCTTTTTTTTTTTTTTTTTTTGTGTGTGTTAAGCTTATTTTGGATGTTGTAGACAATTATCAAGAAATTGTGATTTTTGTTTTCTGTCGATAATTTGTTTATCCATTAACAGGAAAGATGAAAGAGGAGGATTCAACCCAAGATTAGACAAAGAAAGGTGTAGATCCGTCTAGAAACTCGGAATTGCCACACATATTCACTACAAATGAAGAAACAAGAGAAAGGCATGACTAGACTGCCATCTGAAGGAGCAGAAAAGAAATAGCTCAATAGATAGCTAAACAAAATGAAATGTAATATTTCAAATTAATTATATTAAATACAAATATGATGACAAATTGTTTACAATAAATTTAAATTTTGCAATACTTCTGATTTGAATTACTCAAGATGAATTTTTATATTCAAGATGAACTGTGTTTAAAACATTTAATTGTGTCTTATCAATATACAATGTGTCCTAGGATTAACAATATACAAATACTAAAACATACAAACTTGGGATGATTATAATTTAATTTTCCAATGTAGGCCTACAATATTTGAGTATGAACCATTGATATTTAACTCAAACAAAAAATAATTAGAAGCAAAGATATACTCTACTAAGGTTCCTCAACATGGCATGAGGGAAATGTCAAAATAGGCTAATAAAATCAATAAATGAGCTAATAAGAACAAGTTTTGATAATTATGGTTCTTCAAACTGAGTAATCATTAAATTCTCTTGTTTTACAAAGGACATCTGATTTCAGAAATTAGCCTACCTCAAATTACTGAGGGATTAATTTATTGTGACTGAATTAAATAATCTACACCTATGTCCAGAGATTCTTTAACTGGATTTACAATTTTCATCATCTAATCTGAAATTAAATCCCTCTTTTATCATCAGGTTTACCATCAGGTTTCTCTTGACCAATACTTGCTTTCTTAAAACCTTGACCACCTGTAGAGTACCATATTCAAGGGCTAGAGGTATTTTATGCTTTTTCTTCGGTTTATGATGAGCGAGAGAATTTTGCCTTTAAACAACTACAAAAACAAACCAAAATCTAATCCTATGTATATTATTTCAAATTACTAAACTAGCTGGAATTCTATTAAATAAGCACGAAATAAAAAGAAGTTTCATATGTCGCTTTTTTATTTATTGAAATGACAAATATTAAGCATCCCATTTATTTTTATGAAGTTTTAGGACTATCTAACTAGAGAGGATTAAATTAAGCATATTATTCATTAATTTGCAAATATTTAAATGTTACAAACTACTGACACGCAGAGTAAAAAATTTAAAAGGCAGATATTGAACAGGTTAAATACATAACATCAGCCTTAAGGAACATAAAAAAAGCCAGAAGAGAGTATATTTTCCTAACACTTGGTTAGGGCTAGCTCCCAAAATGGCTTAGATTTAAAAACGAATAGGTTAGAGCCTAAATAATTTAAAAAAAAAAAATTAAAACAGAATAATAGATTAGGGCCCTAAAACGTAACTGTGGAAAAATAAAAAAAGAAGATTCGGGGAAAATAAATATACTGTACATATCTTGACAACAATGAGTTCTATAAAAGCACACTAGTTCCTACCTTATATCCGTTGAAACACATTTGAACAAACTTCCTAATCCATTAACTCCAAAACTATGATATAATGTTAATTTTAAGCTAGTAATGACTTAATTTTACAAAGTTTATGAGGGAAATTAGGGAAAAAGGTTGTCACATTCCAAGGAATGGCGATAACAAATTCAAAAAAGTAACCGACATTTATTCTTTTATGCAATTTTAAAATCATAATGTGAGGTACAAAAAATACTCCAATCACCAATAAAACAGGAAATACTCATAATCTTCCTGAAAGAAATAGAGATGTTTTTGGCTGTTTAAACAGTTTTAAAAATATTTAGTATTTAACTACAACAATTAATTCAAATCATAAAATGAACCACTAATTTTATGCGTATTTTGTAAGAAGGAACTGTGTACGTTTTTTGTGTTATTCGTTTGGTAACACCTTTACCGTTACACCTACAATGCAATGCACAGGTAGCCTACATAACCATACATAACTTCAAGTATTTAAAACTTACAAAATATAAATACAAAGAGACATGATCACAAATTAATAATATAAAAACATAATGACAAATTATTTATTTGTTATTAAAAACAACAGTAGTTGATAAATTACCTTGTGATAGAGACAATAAAATTATTAAGCTCATCTTCCAACTGGAAACAGCCATCTTGACTCTGGATATAAACAACAAAGTAACACACACTTTGGAGGCACAAGCAATAAGACACAAATACAGGCACAACACCAATAAAATATTAATTTAAACTTAACAAAAATTAAACACGTATTAATTAATATCCCTATATGACGTGACAGTATCTTAGTCGATAAAGCTGTACTGCTTGCCACCTGTTGCGAATGCCAACTGATTTCATTTCAACCGATTTGGGACGAGTTGAGTTTCGCCGCGCCCTCTCCAGTGGTACCAACATGAACTAAGTTAAACGGGACTAGGTTTAACAGTGTTGCCAACTGAAACTGACAATCCATTAATTTTATAAAGAATACTTTTCAACATTTTTTAGTTTGTTCCAAAGTCCTTTTCCGTATTAAAATTTACCTTAATATCTCATCTAGTTTAGAGAGAGAGGTATTTATTTACATGTAAATTTTAAACCTTCCAAAGAATTTCATTAACGGTTTCTTAATATTCATATTTGTAATATACAGAGTGACTCTCAAAACCTGTACCTTAATTACTTTTAAAAAATAATGTATTTTAACTTCGTTAATTGAGATTCACTACGTTTTCAAAGCAAACATTTTATTAAACAAAAATAATTTTTTAGGAAGAATTTCATTGATGTTTTCTTAATATCTATTTATGTTTACAATATACAGAGTGTATCACAAAACGTGTTCCTTAATTTCATTTAAAAATTTTGTTTATTTTGTTATTTGAGATGCACAAATTTTACAAAGCAAACATTTTATTGAACAGAAAGAATCTTTATTAAAGAATGTCACTGATGTTTTCTTAATATTTATGTTTATAATATACAGAATGTCTCACAAAACATGTTCCTTGATTACTTTTATAAATTTATTTTAATTTTTGTTATTTGAGATTCACAACGTTCACAAAGCAAAAGAAATTTAACAGAAAGAATCTTTATTAAAGAATGTCACTGACGTTTTCTTAATATTTATGTTTATAATATACAGAGTGTCTCACAAAACGTGTTCCTTAATTGTTTTAAAACATTATTAACTTTATAATTGTTATTTATGATTCATAACATTTTCAAAGCGAAAATTTTATTGAAAATAAATAATCGTGTTACTGTCCCTTTAGTAAACATTTATTTTTATTAGCTTGCTCATCTCCTTTTTCAATTTTAATTATTTTTATTAATTATATTAGTTGCTGAAGACAAGTTAAATGAATGTAAGATAATTGGTTTTAATTCATTTATATTTACTTATTAAGATTATTAAGAAAAGTATTGTATTGTATTGTATTTTTTTTTTTTTTTTTTTTGCGATTTTCTGTTATGTTGTTTTTTCCTTGTTGTTTAAATACGAAACATATCTGGGTCATTATAGTCTTATAAAATAGGGGAGAAAAAACATAAAATATCCCTAGCCCTCGAATACTCTAATAGCGTCAGAGTCAGAAAAGAACAAGAGTTGGTCAAGAGAGACCTGATTGTAAAGATAAAAGAGAGGGATCTAATTCAAGACTACAAGACTAGATAAAGAAAGGTATAGATCTAACTCGGGACCTCGATAATGCCATACCTGTACTCACTAATTCTAGCACAAAATATCTGCTCACTTATTACATATAGCAGCAAACTGATTTGTTAAACCATTTTCATATTTATTTTTTGTACTTTAAACAAAGATTACAATCTTGTAAAACAATACTTTTAACCTAAATGTGAAATATTTTCTATTTGATTGTATACATATGAGTTTGATTGTCTTCAACACGTATTATACAGGTAAGTAATATCTTTAACATATCATAGGGTCTGTATTTTATGTATTAAAAACGAGCCAAAATTATTCCTCAACCAAGAAGTGAAAATGAATTATTTACCCCGTTTTTGAAAAAAAAAATGGGGTCTGTTCGAGAAGAGAACTGCCGTTCGTAAACAATTTTCTATTGGTGTAAATAGAACAGAAAGAAACTGACCTGACAGAACAGCTCAAACATTGTTAGCGTGTGTTTTATTAGGAACAGAAAGAACGTGGAACCAGTTTTGTTAGATTCCTACCTATGTGAATTCATGTGGCACCGTAAGAACAAGGATGAAGATCTGTTTGACACTATATGGAAGGACATCAATTTATATTGGGCCCCAGAACAATAAAGTGTGTAATTCTTATGTTATATATAAAGTTGGTTAGGTTAGGTTAGGAAGGAACCTTCTGGGTATCACTGTTTCAGTGGTGGTCCTCTTCTTGAACAGACCCAAGATTTTAAACCTAAATGTAAAATATTTTCTATTATATATATATACCAAGTGTCCTAATAGTCCCCCCCTCCTATTATTTTTTTTATTAATGGAAATAGACAGATTTGTTTAGGGAAAGTTTAGATAACCAAAGGAGGAGTTTTTTGAAGTATCAACATTTTCAACCCTTACCCCCTAAATGGGGTGGTTTGGGGGTAAGTCAAGAATTTTAAATAGCAACCCGTATTGAGTGATACCTCATTTTAAAGGCCTTTTAAAAATAAAAATAATGGCGCAAACTAGAGGTCTTTAAGTTCATCATACCCAACATAGCGACCAATCGAATTGTGAATTTACCTCTAGTTTACGTCTTTATTCTTATTTTTAAAAGACCTTTAAAATGAGGTATCACTCAATAGGGGTTGCTATTTAAAATTCTTGACTTACCCCAAACTACTCCATTTTGGGGGTAGGGGTTGAAATTGTTGATACTTCAAAAAACTCCTCCTTTGGTTATCTAAACTTTCCCCAAAGCAAATCTGTCTATTTCCATTAATAAAAAAAATAATAGGGAGGGGGTGGGAATTTTAGGACACTTGGTATATATATATGAATTTGAATGTCTCTAAAACGTGTTCTATAGATAAGGATTAGCGATCTGTATTTTATGTAAAACGAAAGAAAAAGATTCGTCAACCAAAAAGTAAATGAATTATGTATCCCGCCTTTGAAAAAATTGCGTATGTAGGATATTTAAATGATGCCCTAAATTTGCTTCATTTGTGCCTTTAATACTTCCTCAGTGAAAGTCGTATTTGATTAAAATCAAGCTTTTCATGACGGCGGTCAAGGTCCATTTTGATTTTTTTGTTTTGTTGTTGTTGTTGGTTTTTTGTCAATTATTCCTAAACAGTAATATAGGCTATATTTAGTTGTGATTTTTCACATTGGTTTTGGTGATACTACAAAATTAATTAAAATTTTTATAAAATCGATTATTTGGGTTTTTTTAGCTATAATTCAGGAATCGGCATTATGAGAGTGATGGCTACTAATTTTAAGTTCTTTGAGCACAATTTGTTCAAAATCGTTTTTTTTTTTTTTTTTTGTATTACTGCTACCTCACATTAACAGTCCTGAGATATAACCAAAATATACCACCATACAAAATTCGGTAAATAAACAAATAAACGCGTTTTTATCTGATCATGTTTATATTTAGTCTTAGTTTTAACTGCTCAGAGCTAGTTTTAGGCTTAAATTCTTTTCTTAGATTATATATTTAGTTTTAGTTTCCAATATGGCCCTAGGCTACTAAGCTATGTGGATGTTTTTCTCATTTATTCTCTATGTTTAATAATACTGTAGAGAATACCGATCATAGCCTGCTGCAAGGGCCTTCAGGAAGGACTTCTATACAAAGCCTGCTCGCTTCCAGCAGGAAGCATTCTCTTCTGACAAAAACCTTCCTTCCGGCAGCACTTAGTATAACGTCTAATATTATATTTTATACCAGTAATCATGAATTTCTTTCTAAAACTTGAATTTTAACAAACTTCACATTGTAGGCTATTTGTAAATCATTTTTAAAACATTTATTGCCTACGACTTAATTGAATTCCATGTTTTAAATGATATGGAAAACAGATACTTCCAGTCTGTGTGACTCCACAAAACAGCTTTAGGCCCACATTTTGTTATTAATATAACTTATAATAGTCTTGCATTGATAATACAATTATGTACTGACATTTTTATTTTTTTAACATTTATTGATCTAACGGTAATAATTATTTCGTACAGAAATAAATATTACTTTTAATTGAAGTTTTTTTAGAATTTATGGGGAAAGATTTGTTCCGTTTATTTATTTAGCCGGGGAAATATTATTTTCGCTAAGGAATTTCTGATGATTTGTTTACAAGGAAGGAAAGCAGTTATGGATGTATTTTTTAAAAAACTTATCCTGTTTACAAGTGTGATGCAAAATTAAATGCAGTATCTATGATTTTTTTTTCAGAGCTGTTTAAATGAACATAACTACTGAAGAATCGGGGTGCTAAGCCCTGTGACAGCGGGGAAACGAGTTGACAAACCTGCACGCTCCCTATTGGTTCTTCAAGGTCAGGCTGTCTACTGTCTCCTCTCTCGAAGGACTTGACTAATGTAGGTACTAATATTTACTCTTCATCAGCCATATTTTCCGCATTGCTCGAATTTGCTGGAGCTCCAAGTGTATTAATAACTGGAATTCTAATGCTCGATTAAATTGGGAATAAGATTGTAGGCCTACTCTTTGTTGGGTCTTCGCATATTAAAAGAAAGAAAAGCATTGGTCTTCATAATACCAAATATGCAATCAAACTTTTTATAATGTCGTTGTTGTGTTTTCCACACGGATTCTAGTGGTAGCCCATTTTACTAATGTGGTTATAGATATCAATAGCTAGTGCATCTGAGAAATAATCTTCTATAATCTTTGGCACCTGTTTTATAAGCTTTACATCCTTTATCATTTCTCTTTTCTTGCAAGGTTCTTCAGGTAAAGTAGTACTACGTGTACCCACAAATATATGAAGGTTATGGTCTCTCCAAGTCACACAAATTCAATCTGATTTAGCTATAGCCGGCACGAAGCTTCCTTTATCCTTAGAGCATCTGATAATCTGATGTGATAATTTCTAAAAGCAATTTTCAACATCCACAGCAAATACAAGCCTCTTTTGTGCAGTTCAATGCTGGTTTTCACAGATCCAAATCATAAATTTCTTACAACTGTCCGGTCGGTTCCGTGCCATGATTACGTATTAACGTCTCAACATCCAAATCTTTTTGCCAATTTTTTTATTTTCATCTCCTCTTTTTCCTCGTTTATTTCAATTCCAATCATAATTCTGTGCTATCATAAATAGTTTCTACTTCACACCGCATTCCCTTAAGTTTTCTTTTTATCTTCATTACAGGAGACATGCCATCTTCATGGTAGTTGCTCTTCCCGTACCAAGAAAAAAATAATTCATCAACAGTTAATTTTAAATGATAATAACTTATTATCATTTGAATAAGGAATAATTTTAAAATTCCTTATTTTAAAATTATTCCTTATTTAATAATTAATATTAACCAAATTATGCGTTAATAAAAAGAACCTTTTTATTAACGCATAATTAATGCGTTAATAAAAAAATGTAATATTAATTACAAAGCTGTTGTAATTAATCATTACATTTTATGATTAATTTTGTCTTTTATGCCCTTTAATTTGACATGTTGTGTTGTCTCCAATGTTGTACGGATATTTCAATTAGAGCTCTAACTTGAAACGACTTATCCCCAATTTCCCTTCCTTCTGGCATGAAAAATATCATAATCATTACAATTTCTTAAAACTGTGTAAGCCCATTCCAAACTTAACAACAAAAGCTGAAGCAGGGAAAAGTTCAGTAGTTAAACAATAGTCACGACGGAGCCTCAATACATTGATATTCATAAGCATGTAAAATACCTACAGTCTTGTTTTGAAATCATTTCCCGCCCGTATATGCATTTGTACAAACAACGATGTGATTTAAATCGTTCGGAAGAATCATATCCAAAGATTCATTTCCAGTGATAAAATGTCTCGATTAGTTAGGCGAGTGTCATTAGCTAAAATAGTAGTTCGTTCATCCTTCTCAACAACTTCTCTGTTATTTTCTTCGTTTTCAGAATAATCTTCGGATGATGAGGTGCATGAATATGAACTATTGCCAGGTGTCTGAATCCTGGTTGGTAACTGTCTCTTACTTTCCGCTCGTCATCTGAAAACAAAAGTTTCAGTTGCTTCGGATGATGTATACAGAAAAATAAAGGTAAAACGTTAGCTTTTCTTAATTTTATAATATTTTTTACGTAAAATTTTAGACACGTATCATATTTTTAACGGAAATAAAAAAACACAAACAAAAGAATTTAAAAGAAAACAAGAAATAAAAATACTCATGTTTGCAAATCCCAGAGCAAATATTTTAGACGCCCGTCATATTTTTTAATGACAGCTTTAAGGCATGAATAAACGATAATAAGAATCAAATAAACATTTAAAAAATCGCAGTTGGCTAATATATGATAGCAGAGCATTTGTTTTGAAACAGTCTTATTTTGAGTGATAGGCTAAAGGAGGAAATATTGCATCGCAGGATGCGACAAGTTGTCTATTAGTAAACAAGTCTTTCAACAGCCATCTTGTGTTTTTATCCACATCCCATAGAAGTGACGCACTACTTGACAGATTCAAAAACTGTAAACAGAGAGACAGATTATTAAAAGGTTGCAACAGAAAAGAAATCCTCGACTTTGGTTATTCTACTATAGTTTCAAAAAACATTCGGTTTTATTAAACGCAAAAGTGTAGGTTTTTCTAAATCGATCTGATTGGTAAAACTGAATTCGAATCTGATGCCTAAAATAATTCTCCACAGATACTCGAATTCGAATTAATAATCCGATTATTGAAATCATTTGAGATCGATTAATCCGATTATTCATTTCACCCGATTATCAACATCGATAGAACTGACAGTCGTACCAACCACAATTTTATATCGCTAAACCTTGTTTTTCACTTCTTTCCAATGGGCACACTTAATAGTCCTGCCACAGGACTAACCGCCTCTTTTAACTGGTCAAATATCGTCCTCAAATGAGGACGTTACGTCCTACCGGCTATGCCTTATACTTTCATTAACACTTGATAACGAGCGTTGATTTATACTCACGAAACGTCGTGTATTAGTTATACAGGATTAGTAGGAAATCTGGAATATAATTTTTATATCGGTTCCTAGATGACATAGAAAAGCGGGAAAAACGGCGCTGGTAAGCTCGGGTCTAGGGTTACCTTCAGGTTGTTCATTTTTTTTTCTGAGAATTTTTAAATCTAAGCATACTAAAATTTTCCTTATTCATTTTTCTCTCTAGAAGACGTAAATGTTGATTGAAAACAAAAATTTTATAACTGTCTTAGTTTACGAGATATTTTGAGAAATGTAATTACACATTCAAAATGTTACTGCTAAGCATATAATTTTATGGAAGTAATAATAATGATATATATAATAAAATAGTCCAGTAAATATATTTTATATCGACTCATAGATGACATAGAAAGACAGAAAGAACTCCTTTTGGAATGGTTTGGTCTAAAAATATCTACAGTGTGCTCCGAAATTAAAATTAAAATATAGACTACATTGTATTCCAAATATTAAAAAACGTATTTTTCTAAGATGTTTTAAATATAAAGCATATTAATATTTTTCAATATTCATTTTTTCTCTGCAAAACAGAAATTGTCGTTGAAAATGAGTTGTTATAACTTATTTCGCTTTCGAGATATTTTGGGATATGTAAATATGAGTTGTTTAATGTGGTAAAAAGTATAAACTAATGTGGTACAGTATTTGTTGTTAATGTAACTTTCATTGTTAAATCTACTTTTCGATGCTCTTAATTTCAATCAATTCAATTGAGTTTAAACGTGAATTATAGTTTTGGAACACCCTGTAGATACCCCTAGATCAGAGCTTTCCAACGCAGTTTTTCTGACTTTTTATGTCATCTAGGAGCCTGTATAACAATTATATCCCATACTTCCAGTCCATTACATGCTTAACAGTTGCGTTTTGAATGTGCATTTTTACATTTCTCAAAAGATCTCGAAAACTTAAACATACTTTTTTTTTTTAACTAAAATTTCCGTCCTGTGGAAAATTAAATAAATATTACTATGCTTAGTTTGCATTAAAAAAAATTCAGAAAAAACACATTTTACAATTTTTGGAAAATTCTGTAAATTTGATTTTAGTTTTGGAGCTCCTTGTAGATAGCTCTAGACCGGAGCTTTCTGCCTTTTCCATGTCAACTATTCCAGACTTTCTACTAACCCTATATACAGAAACGATTGTAAATGTCCGATTAAACAACATTAATAACAAGACTGATATTATTCCAAAAACAATTTTTTTTGGAATTATCCAAAAACGGATAAATCCACTAGAAAACCAAATAAATCCAAAAACCACTCGAAACGTATATATCCGCAAAACACAAGGCATCACATAACTTTCTCTACTTATGTCAGAGAGTAAACATAATACGTGCCCAGCCATGTGACATACCTAAAACAACAAATTAAATTAAAAATAGTAGGCCCTAATACAGTATAGTGAAAATACAGGACGTGGCATTCACGGGAGGGGGGAGGGGTACTAGCTGTATCTACATCTTTTTTTCATGTAGTCTTGGGTTAGATTTCTCTTTTTCATATTTCGTATTAGATCTCTCTTGACCAACTTTTGTTCTTTTCCGATTCTGACATTAGAGTATCTTTATTTTACGTTAATTTCTTCTTCTTTTTTTATAATTCAATGCTGACCAACAGGTTTTTCGCCTTTCAACAACATAGAAAACGCGAGTAAATGATATTAAAAAAAAAAAAAAAAATTGGGTGCGTAGAGACTACACGCGTTAGAAGTGAATACTTATTTAAACCCTATTTTTACCAAACCAATATGTCCTCTACGTAAGTTCCAGTTGAATTAAATTTTACATAGAAAAAAAATCAGCTGATTTAATAAAAAAAAATTTAGTTTTATTTGTCTTGAAACACTTTAGCAGTCAACTTTTAAAATAATTATTAAGTTCACTAACCGAGTGAGATGATAAAGAAAAGCTCTCGTGTGTTCTAGTAAATTACCAACATTTGTTTCTAAAATTTTTTTACCGAAATCTCGTAAAATATCCTTTAACGTAGGCCTAGGACTAAAATATGATTTAAAAAACCTCTTGTGTGTTCTAGTAAACTACCAAGATCCGTTTAAAATATTTTTTTTACCGATGTCTCGTAAAATATCCTTCAACAGATAATAAATATAATATGATAAAGAAAAGCTCTTGTGTATTCTAGTAAATTACCAAGATTTAAAAAAATTTAATTTAATGCATAACAGCAAACCAATATGTCCTCTACATAAGTCCAGCTGAGTTAAATTTTACTTAGAAAAATAATCAGCTGTTTTAATTGGATATCTCTGATGTTTACTTTATTTAAGCCTCAGCTGCTAGATATCGTGACGTCATTTTCGTGACGATTTTTCCTTTCACTCGTGACGTCATTTTCGTGACGATTTTTCCTTTCACCACATCGATTTAACAGCACCCAAAAATTGCCTACCGGGCGTAAAGAAGTATTCACTTAAAAAAAAACTAATGACTACGCTTTGCAAATCATCCTATTTAAATTATAGACGTACATAGAACTTGTATTCATAATGTTTTTATTAGAATTTTAAGTAAAATAAGGACACAAGTAGAAACGCGAGTATCCTCAGGATCTCGCGGCGAGTAAGGGCATGGCAATCCCGAGGCCCTAGCTGGATCTACACATTTTTCCTTGTAGTCTTGGGTTAGATACCTTTCTTTAATCTTTTCTATCAGGTCTCTCTTGACCTACTGTTGATCTCTTCCAAACGGACGTTATTAGAGTATTCGAGACCTAGGAGTGTTTTTGATGTTCTTTTCTTAAAAGGGGATGAGCGAGAGGTAGCCTATTTCACCTTTAAACAACAACAAAAGAGACCCAAAATGCGTCTAAAAGGTACAAAAGTCTTCTAAAATGTTACCAAATCTATTAACATTAAGACAACTTTGTGTGAGTAAACTTTTCTAATTTAATGATCATAAACAATATTTACTACATTAGAACACCTGTCGATTAGTCAAGCTCAGATTGATGCGTTCCAAAATTAAATAAAACACACAAATTATTGTTTATTTAACAAAATGGGGAAACAGTTAAAAGATAATTTATCGTATTCTGTCTTAGTATAAAAAAAAAGTATCAAGGAATGGTTGTACCAAGTTGGGGAAAGATGGAGCATTGAGCAGGGAATTAAATCTATAAATTGGTAGATATTTATAACTTTTCCGACTTATTATATTGTTGGATCACTTATTGTGATTTTTTTTTAATTTGCAACAACTTTTGATACTATTCTAAGAGCTTTAATTCACAAACTTTCCTGGAGCTTGTTAAAATGAATCACTCACACGCCACGTGAAGATGATTTAACTATGTCAATACAAATATGTATTATAGGAAATTATACAGTGTGTTAGTAAAGTTTCCCATCCCCATCTTCAATTTTGTATGAACTTAAATACTGTAGAGCCAAAACTTTTGGGACTGTTAATAAGGTCACCTGGAGTTTCTTTTATGATAGTTTGGAATTTAGCACCTCCCCCTAAAGAGGAGAATTTTAGGGGGCACTCAAAATTTTCAAATAGGAACACGGATCTTGTGACATGTAAAATTAAAATGCATAAAAAGACAAAATAATGTTACTCGCAAAATATTTTTTGTATGACCCTAACCAAAATGACGGCACAAAATATATTTGAGATTTTTAAATGATTAAATCGCTAAATATGTAAAATCGTAACACTAAACAATTTTTAAAACATTTGCTAGACCAATACGAGAGAAGCATCCGGGTGTATAAAAAGTCCCGCACCGATTTAATATTTGTTGTTTAAATGACACTAGAAAGCTGAAAACCTGGAGTTACACTATGAACCTAAAGAACTATTCTATCACAACATGAGTGAAAGTGTAGGACCAGGGGGGACGTCCCATAAAGAGTACAAAGAAAATCTTAAATGAAAGCATAGGCCGAGTTGTACATCATTTTAAAGTGCTTTACTGGCATAGTTTAATGCCGCAAACCGCACTTCAAAAGGTTGATCGAGTACAAAATAGTAGATGATCAAAGGTTTTACTAAAAAAAAGAGAGATGTTTACTTATCAAATGTTTTCAGAGTAAATGTTTGAATTGTTCTCCTCCGGTTATTTGACAGTTGGAAATACGAACATAAAAACTATTTACAGTGCAACTAGAGGAAGCATTGAAGTATACCTTGTCTCAGTTCATCTAAATTATGAGGAAGACATTGTCCTTAAGGTAACCCCAAGCAAAAAAGTCTAATGGAGACAGATCTGGTGAATGCGCTGGCCACTTTACAGTCCCGCGCCTACCGAACAGTTGTGGTAAAACAGCGTTTAAATATTCTCTTACTTGTATGCCATAGTGTGGTGGCGCTCTGTCCTGTTGAAACCAGATATTCTAAAGATTTTCTCCAAACATCTTTTGAAGTACTGGTATAATATCATTTTGGAGCAAATGTTGGTATGATGCAGCATTTAAATCCCCTACTATAAAGAAAGGAACTACCAACTGGGTAGCAACTTCAAAACGTACTTTTGTAATATGACAGACATAATGCAGTATTTATAGCAGCATTCTTGTTTTAATTTATTAGTTCTCTGTGATTCTGACTACTAATAAAATGTCTGTCTACAACCAAGTAAAACCTTTGAACATCTGCCATTTTGTACTGGATCAACTTTTTGAAGTGCGGTTTGCGGCATTAAACTCTTCCAGTAAAGCACTTTAAAATGATGTACAACTCGGCCTATGCTTTCATTTAAGATTTTCTTTGTACTCCTGATGGGACATCCCCCCGGTCCTACTCTGTCAATCATGGTGTGCAACAATAGTTCTTTAGATATATAGTGTAAGTCCAGGTTTTCAGCTTTCCAGTGTCATCCAAACAACAAATATTAAACCGGTGCGGAACTTTTTGTACACTATTCATATACCGGGTAATTATGAAGTGTAAGTACTCCTACTTTTTTGAAACCATATTTCCTATACTATTTTGAAACTTCTACGGAAACTGTATAACCCTTTTGAATTTTAATTGCACCATTGTTTTTAGGCGAAAAAGGCAGTGTTGATCGATATGTCGCATGACTTTCTTCTCATTACGACTTTTAAGTAGAATCCTACATCTTTGACCTACTGATTTCACGGAAACGGTACAGCACTTTTGAATTTTAATTACACCATTATTTTTCAGGGGAAAAGGCAGTGTTAATCGACATGTCGCATAAATATCTTCTCATTACAACTTTTAAGTCGAATCCTACATTTTTTACCTACCGATTTCTCAGAAACGGTACAGCATTTTGAATTTTAATTGCACTATTGTTTTTAGGGGGGAAAGGCAGTGTTAATTGACATGTCGCATAAATATCTTCTCATTACAACTTTTAAGTCGAATCCTACATTTTTTACCTACCGATTTCTCAGAAACGGTACAGCACTTTTGAATTTTAATTGCACTATGGTTTTTAGGGGGGAAGGTCAGTGTTAATTGACATGTCGCATAAATATCTTGTCATTACAACTTTTAAGTCGAATCCTACATTTTTTACCTACCGATTTCTCAGAAACGGTACAGCACTTTTGAATTTTAATTGCACTATTGTTTTTAGGGGGGGAGGGCAGTGTTAATTGACATGTCGCATGACTATCTTCTCATAAGAGTTCGGCAGTTGACCCTTATATATTAGACTTCAAGTAACTCCCAATTTTTTAGAATAACTCAAAAGTTAGAGTTTCTATCTATATAATGAATGGTATCATTGAAAAACACTTTAAATATAAATTGTAGACAAAAAAGTAGGGGGAAAGGGACTTTATAACCACTATGTACATAATTATATACAGGTTGATGGTATTGTTATTTTACTGTTCTTATTTTATTTTGGTTTTAAAGTTTAGTAAGTCCACTTTAAAAAAAAATGATCTAATTCCTTTATTATATACCTTATTTTGAAAATGTAAAATAATATTCTAACTAGGAATTCAATTTTTCACTGAAAAAAATTGAAAACTAGCAAGTTCGGATAAAAACAGACTTTGTAAAGTCAAGTAATTGTTGTGACTGAAGTAATTACAGATGCTGAGTTACTAGAAATTACACAATGAAATGAGTACTGACCAGTATCGATTATAGATCAGACTAATTACGAGCATGCAATTATATATATAATAATTATTATTATATAAATAACCACCTAACCTAACTTATTTGTAATGATTCTTGCTAAACTTAGTATGTTAACAAGAATCCCAGTAAGCAACTGATACCAACATTCCACTGGAAAAATTCTTTTTAATACTAACTGACTCATAAGACGTGTATTGCGCATGCGTCATATGATACGTGAATGTTGATATTATGTTGTTTGTTTACATCGGTCGTTAAAATGTAGTCAAAGTTTATAGATTAACACAGTCTTGTAACGTTTAAAAATTATATTCTTTTTCACTTTTATAATGAAATTTCACGGTTAAATATTTAAAATCACCGTTTTAGAAGTGAATTTGGAACTTACGAATTCCCATTGTGATGTGTTCATAACCTATGAATACCTGAATTTGGTACTTTTCTATTTTAAATGTTTCAGTTACAAAGTGAATTCCGCGTTAAAATATAAGTTGAAATTTTCAATATAAGTTATATAGTAAATGAATTAGACAATTTTTGTAAACTAATCTGTATATCGACTTATTAAACTTTTTAAAATTTAAATAACCTTTTTCCCCCTGTCGTTCAGTACCTGTAAAAAAAAAAAATTAAAAATTAAAAATGAATAATGGACGCCGCTTTTGAAAAATATGTATACAGGTTGTTTCAGAAGGAAAGGTTTATAGTTCGTGATCTGATTCTAGAGGTAAATATACCAAAAAACTTCGTGTAAACATAGGTGCGGAAACGCTTGGTTTCCCGTCGTCGGCCATTTGTATCTTTTGATAATGATACTTAAAAAATTATCAAGATTAAATATTTAAAAATTATTAAGATTTCGAGTTTAAATTTGTATACACATTTTTATATGCAACTTTTTACCAGTATATCAAGAACCAAAACTTTTGTCGTTATTTTAAAAATGGCGGTAGTTGAAAATGTTTAATGCTAAATTTCATAAAAAATATTTCGTTTTACGAAAATATACAAGAGACAAATATTTTCCTCTTTGGAAATGGGCTAAAATGGTTCTGTAGGTCAAAAGATAACCGAGTTATTGACAAAAAACAAAAACATCATTTTTGGGGGAATTGTCTACAGAACCCAAAATTACACTAAAAGGGAAATAATTTTTGTTTCTGGAACCACACTTTTTAAAAGGTTGTCGTGAAATAACTTTACTCTTAATAATTTCTCAAGTTATTATTTTTAAGAAAAATCAAAATTTTCCGACCTTGATGCTATTAGAGTATTCAAGGGCTACGGTACTCTCAGAAGTACACAGTGAGAACGGACATCGCAATCCCGAGGTACCTAGCTCGATAGACTTTTTTTTACGTAGTCTTGGACTAGATCCCTCTCTTTCATCTTTCCTATCCGGTCTCTCTTGATAAATTCTTGTTTTTTCTGACCTTGACGCTATTAGAGTTTTCGAGGGCTAAAGATCTCTTACTCAACTTTAAACTAAAAGGGAGAAAAAAGCGCGTATTTGTGACCCATATTACATATAATTCAATGACACTCTTGACAATGGAAAGTCCTAATCAGCCTTTCTCTTATCGCTTCAATAACATCCTTGATAATGAAGTTTACCAACCTAATGACACTTGTTTATTGTAAATATATCAAAATATTTTTACATTTATGTAATATCTATAAGTTAGTGAGTTATAAAAATAATGTTGGATCACGTTTATAGTCGTATGAGATATCATACATCATAAGTTTAAGTTATTAGTGAAAAATACTGCACAAACTTTCTCACTCACACATACCAAAAACCTAATATAAACAAACGAATTAAATCTAATCGTCACCGAAATTTGTCAGTTGGGTAGTAAAAATTATCAATAAAAAAGTGAAAATAAAATGTCAGTTCGCGTTTCGTGTCCTTGAAAATAATAGTTATTCTGTAATCCTTCAAAAGAGCTACAAAAAAGTCTGGACATTTTTCATAAAAAAATCCTGTTTTGAGTTATTTAGATTTTTAAAGTTTAGCCTACCGCCATATTGAAACGTGTTATTGGATTAGGTTAGTTATTTTTTCCAAAATAGTAAGTTACCTTATTAAGTACCATGCCAAGTTTCAATTCAATCCGTCAAACCGCTCTGGCGATAAAAAATATTTTGTGAAATAAATAAAATGGCGGATAAAGCTACGCGCCCACTGGCTCGGTACGGTCGTCACGGCCGTCACGGCATTTTTTAGAGGGGGTGCGCGCACTGGATCGGGCGTTCCGCCGTTCCGCACTGTCCTCCATCCGCCTTCCGCTAAAACACAAGTCAGTTTGGGAGCGGATCTGTTGAAAGATGGATGTGGATGAGGAAATTGCGGTAGTGAGTGCGTTTTTGATAGAAGAAGAGGAGAATGTTAAAATAAGAAAAAGGAGGTTTTGGATTCATAACATTAATAGAAAAAGATTGATTTGTGGTGAATTTCACACTTTGTTCCCGGACCTTGTGGAAGATGACCTTAAGTTTTTTGAGTACTTCAGGATGACTCACGACAGTGTACTAACATCCATCCTTGTTGCGTTTAGGGTTTCAACTGACCACGAGCACAACAGAGAGCAGACTGCGTAGAACACTGAAAATGCCGTACCGACCGTCCCGAACGCCCGAAAGGCGCGCGTACTGGATCGGTCGGGCGGATCCGCCGTCATGGAAATGTCCTACAGTTCGTAGCTCCAGACTTTCTATCGGACATGCCGAAGGTGCGGAACGCCGTTGACGGCCGTGACGACGCAGTGGGCGCATGCTCATTTAATTCAATGTTTTGAACTTTTGAAAAATCCCGTACCGACCGTACTGACCGTCCGTGACGACCCAGTGGGCGCGCAGCTAATCTGGAAAAACTAATCAATTCCGAACATATGTTTATAAAAACGTTTTCTTTGTTTTGACGTGGGGGAACACAATGTTGTAGAGCAAATGACAATTTGAGAGGAAATGACGCACGAGTAAGTATCTCTGTTCTAATACGCTCTTGATATAAGGGTTTTCACCACGATATTTGGCTTAGGAACATCCATCCACTCATAAAATATAAATCTAATAAATCACGTCTAACTGCCAACGAATCCATTTCAAAAATCCTCAATAGTTCCCTTTATCTAATCGCTCATATTCGTTGGCCATTGAAACCTATTTTTTCACTAATACAACACAGGTAAAAATCTCTTCAATGGATTTTCTAACAAATTATAGTTAATTTCGGTTGTTTTTATAGATGCTTTACAATCGTTAATTAATTCGCTTCTATATCTTAAACGGTTTAAGATATCGAAAAAATATCCAAGAATAAAAATGTTTTAAAATAATGCGTTTTATATTGTTTATACTGGTGACCGACGCTACTCCATGTTATACAAATAAACAAACACAAATTCTATAATTTATTAGGTCTAACCGACCATGATTTCGCCAGTTACGGCATTGACGAGGCTTATACAAAGACTGTAATGTATTTTAGCCATAAAAATAGAGGATCTCATATGAAACTTTAGTGTTGACTACTATATTGAAAAAACGGCGGGTTGGATGATAAATTTATAAAAACTCTCTAGCTTTAACTCAAAAATCCTCTGGGGTTACTTTTAAAGTTTTTTTTTTTCTTTTGTACTTATCGAATAAATAGCGGTCACACATGTGTCAGTCAACTTGTATATTATACTGATATACTGAGCGACAATTAATAACATATTTCATCACTAGGACCAAAAGTGTTGCTTTTCTATACAAGCTCAAGGAAAATAAGCGAGGATCGAAGAGCTTCTTTTGGTCCAAGCGATGGACTATATTTTTCGTTATACAACAAATAATATAAGAAAACAATTTCACAAAAACTAAATTTTTATAACCTATTGCCTTCAAATCGATGGTAACAGCTGTTTTATCTGTAATTTAGAATCGAGAGTATCGGTTGTTTTTATAGATACTTTACAATCGTTAATTAATTCGTATAAACGAAGTAACAGCTGATGACCTAGAACTAAAAAGAACAACTTTAGCATCTCAATGTATGTATTGAAAACAGCTGTTTTTGAAGCAGTATGACGAAAACATAATATGTCAATGATAACTACCAGACAACATGAGCAAATTCCAGATTTGATCTAACTAAACTATTAAATACAATTTCCAGCACCTCGTTACCACGAAAAGCCCAAACTATTTGTCAAATAAAACCTTTTTCTTTTTAGTTTTTGACCGCTAAGGGTTCGTCCTGGGTGTTTTTTCATTAGGCGTAGTTTCTGAACATAGACCTAGACATCTAGGGGTGTGTTCTGTGTGCATGTTTTAGTTTATAAGTTAGCACTTGATAACGGGAGTTGATTTATACTCTCGAAACGTCATGCATGGTTTCTTATACACAAATGATGCAAATGTCCGAACAAACAATAATATTAATACAAATAAAACATAATGTGGGATAAGCTATTAGACTAAATTATTTACATGATTATTGAAAGACAATTCTTGCGACGTAAAAACTCCCAAGTGATAATATATAAAAGGATTAAGCTTTCTGTAATATCAGGCATTTATAGATATTAAGTTGTAGTTTATTTTTTAAACACCATACAACAAACGTATCTAAATTTTCTTAGAGGCTGCACATGAGAAAAATTTGATCAAAATCGATAGAGTAAAATTTGAGAAAATCGTATTTAAAAAATTTTTTTTTATGCCATCTACATCTCAAATTCCCGAGACAACATATTACCCTCGCGGGCTCATTATGTTGTAACGTTTCATAATACATTTTTTCCCATAAGTCTTTCATTTAAACAGCATCAAAGCTTCCTTTGCAATCGCTACAGACAAGCGTCAAGTAATGCGCAAGGAAACAGAAAAGTTCAGATCTAGTCTGAACGTTAGAATGATGGAAAAATAATAATCAACTTGTTCTAATAATCCGTTTAAAAATGGCGCTAACTTAAATATTTTTAATGAAAATAACTCGATGAAAAGTTTTTTTTTTCAATTAAAATATTTTAATGGCTCCCATTTTGAAACGGATAATTGGAACAATTTGATTTTTTTTTCAAACTAGCTCTTTACATTAATGACTACCGTGCAAAATTTCAACTCAATCGGTTAAGCCGTTCTAGAGATATAAATTATTTAGTAAAAAACAAAATGGCGGTTGTGGTAAAAGAAGCATTTCCGAACATATGTTTATAAGAGTACTACATGAGTGGACTTAATAAACACTCCGGATAATTTTAGAGCAGAGTGGAGAATTTCAGGCAGTGATCTACGCGGCATTTATTGACTTCGAGAAAGCATTTGACTCGATTAGCCATAGAATCTTATGGTATGTAGGCCTACTCGAAGACTATGGAATACCGCAGAAGATAATTAATATAATAAAAGATCTGTATGACGGGTATCAATGCCAGGTACTTCATCAAGGAAAGTTGACGCAGCCCATCTCCGTTGGAGCGGGTGTTCGTCAGGGATGCATCTTGTCCCCAATCCTTTTTCTTTTGGTGTTGGATGCAGCTATGAGGAGGACAACTAGTGATAGAAGACGAGGAATTCAATGGGGATTACACAGACGTCTTGAAGATCTGGATTACGCAGATGATATATGCCTGCTTTCGCAGAGATACACAGATATGCAGTTTAAGTTGAATGCGCTGAAGGAAGTAGCTGAAGCGGCAGGGCTCAAGATAAATCATCGGAAAACTAAAGTTATGAAGATGAATGCAGAAAACAGACAAGCTCTAAACTGCGATGGAGAAGAAATAGAGGAGGTCAACACTTTTTCTTACTTGGGAAGTGTTGTTTCAACAAGTGGAGGAGCTGTGCTGAGGATGATGTGAAGACTCGCATTAAAAAAGCAAATGCCGCATTTGTACAACTGTACCCGATTTGGCGAAATCGAAACATCTCAAAGAAAACGAAGCTTCGCATTTTCAACACAAATGTTAAGTCTGTTTTGCTGTATGCAAGTGAGATGTGGAAAGTTACAAGTTTAATTACGTCTCGGCTGCAAGTTTTCATCAATAGGTGTCTTCGTCGTATCATGAACATTCATTGGCCTGAGATCATTATAAACGAGGATTTATGGAGAGAAACAGGTCAAATTCGGGTCAAACTGCAGATTCGAGAGAGGAAGTGGAGGTGGTTAGGGCATACACTGAGGAAGCCAGACGGAACCATTGAGAAAGAGGCCCTAGATTGGAACCCGCAGGGTGACAGAAGAAGAGGTCGACCCCGAGAAACCTGGAAGAGGACCATTATTAAAGAAGCAAAAGAAGTTAACAAGACTTGGGGAGAAGTGAAGGCACTTGCTGGAGACAGGGACAGATGGAGAGCTCTTCTGGACGCCCTATGCTCCAATAGGAGATAAAAGGAAATAAGTAAGTAAGTAAGTTTATAAGAACTTTTTTCTTTATAACCACTCCCTGAATTACCTCCACGCATTACAGAAACACACCGTAAATAATATTATATAAAGAGTGTCTCGGAAATGCGCGCACTTACGTCGAATGGTTGTTCCATATGAAAAAAAGATAAAAAGTTCCAATAATTATAGGTCCAAAAACGCTTCGTTTTCTTTCTGGCTGCCATTTTGTGTTTTTTAAAGACAAATTTATATTTTGAGAACAGTTAAAGATACCTTTTGGAAATTTGGTACACATGTATTTAACATCGTTATTTACTGTTAAAACAATTGCAGAATTTTACTTTAAAAATTTCAAAATGGCGGCCATTGTAATTTTTCAATTGTTAATAACTAAATTGTAAGTTCCTTATAATGTTAAGTTAAATAAAATGATACCTTAAGTTTTCAAATCCGGTAAAAACCTATTTTTGCAGGAAATAATTACATTAAATCAGCCTGATTTTTGACCCAGTTTAAATCCAACAAAATCAGTCTGGTTTAATGCAACTATTTCCGGCATAAATTGGATGTTTGTTATCGGATTTAAAAACATAAGGTAATCTTGTTCATGATAAAATTTCTAACATTTTCTATTTAGAAAAGGAATTTGATAAAACTTATGTTAAAAAGTTACTAACAATTGAAAAATTACAGTTAAAATCTTTAACCGTTCTCAAAATATAAATTTTACTTAAAAAAAAAACACAAAATGGCGGCCAGACAGAAAACAGCGTTTTCAGACCTATAATTATTGGAACTTTTTATCTTATTTTTTCCTAAACAACCACTCGAAGTATGTCCGCGCATAATCGGGACACCCTGTCTATACAGGGTGTTTCCAAAACACGTTCCAAAACTTCAGGATATGATCCCTTGGGTTTAAATAAGTAAAAAAGTTGCTATGAACATATGTCATAATGATTAGTTTCCATCTTTCCGCTCCATTTTGCGTCTTTTACAAAAAACATTATATTTTTGGTAATAAATTAAATACCGAGTCCAAATTTGGTATACATATTTTTGATGTAACAATTTATCAATGTACCAAAAACCAGGACTTTGTGCATGTTTTAAAAATGGCGGACGATTTACATTTTTGTGAAGGTTTTTCATGCATTCGACAGCAAAATTTAAACGGCCTCCATTTTTTTGAAACTATACAAAACAAATTCATGGTTTTTGACATACTGATAAAAGGTGACATAAAAACTATGTATACTAAATTTGGACTCGATGTCTAATTAATTTTCAAAAATATAATGTTTTTTGTAAATGACAGACAGAAACTTAGCATTTCAGGACAGATGTTCATAGGTACTTATTTAATTATTTAGAGCCAAGGAACCATAATATGCTGAAGTTTTGAAACACTCTGTATATATAAATAAGAATGCGCAAATGTGTTATTCTTTCAAATCACACCACTTGTGTAAACAGATAACTCATACACGGCAAATTAATTCTGAGTATTTCTTGTTTGTGATTACTGTACATGCAAATTGAACGTGCATTCTTCTCGCTTATCGCGTTGTCCCAATATGCATTCAAATTTAAAATTTTCCTTCAAATACTGCAGGAGGTGGTTCAACGGCGAGTACGGGTTTGCAATCCTGATGGGCCTAGCCGGTACTACATCTTTTTTTCACGTAATATGGATTAGTTCCCTCATTTTTCCTATCAGCTCTATCTTGACAAACTCTTGTTCTTTGTCGACCCTGACGCTATTCTAGAGCTAGGGGTTTATTATTTATTATTATAAGGCGATGATGACCGAGACCTTTTTCACCTTTAAACAACAAGAAAAAAACAATAACGTAAGTTGTGAAACGGAAACAAATAGAAATAAAAAAGACTCTGAGTTATTGAAAAATTAATTCAACGCTTATTTTCTTTCTGTTGTAGAGAATAATTATATTTTTCGCCAGATTTTGTATTCGTGGAAGGTGAGAAATGTCCTCATGTCTAAGTAGTATAGGCCTAAGTAGTATGGTCAATATATCAATGTCCGATTTTTGCGGATATTTCTGTTATAAGGTCCCCCCCCCCGAGTTTAAAAAGTTTTTGGAATCACGTCTGTTTGTCATTCTATCTAACTGTTCTATTTTGCGTTCTACACGTTTTTTTATTAATTTTTGTTTTATTTTTTAATTTTTTTTTTTTTATAATTAAAAATGTTGGATTAACTGGCATAAGAAAAAAAAACACAAATTTACGAATTTCTCAAAATAGGCTGTAATGATTTTAATAGAATTTTACTTAAGTGTGTCCACTAAGGACCCAAATAAAACGCATTGGGCACTATTTCTCCAAAAAATTCGATTCGTGAATTATCGGATAAAAATAAAGCCGGTCATAAAGGCTGTTTATAAAAAAAAAAACGTAATTTCTCAAAATAAGTAGCAACGATCAAATTTTGCTGATGGGCCTTTATCAAACATATTGGGTGGGATTTCTCCGAAAATTCCGGTTCTCGAGTTATCGGTTATAACAAAAAAAGCCTGTTTTAAGGCTGTTTATAAAAAAAGTAATTTCTCAAAATAGGTAGCAATGATTTTGATAAAATTTTGCTGAAGTATAGCCTCTAAGGGCGTTTATCAAACGTATTGGGTGGGATTTCTCCGAAAATTCCGGTTCTCGAGTTATTGGTTAAAAACAAATAATCCTGTTTTACGGCTGTTTATAAAAAACGTAATTTTTCAAAATAAGTAGCAACGATTTTGATCAAATTTTGCTGAAGTATAGCCTCTAAGGGCTTTTATCAAACGTATTGAGTGGGATTTCTACAAAAATTTCGTTTCTCGAGTTATCGGTTAAAAACAAAAAAGCCTGTTTTAAGGATGTTTATAAAAAACGTAATTTCTCAAAATAGGTAGCAACGATTTTGATAAAATTTTGCTGACGTATAGCTTCTAAGGGCCTAAATCAAACGTATTGAGCGGGATTTCTCCAAAAATTCCGGTTCTCGAGTTATCGGTTAAAAACCAAAAAAACCGATCATGATCACAAAAGAAGTAATTCCTCAAAATAGATTCTACTGATAGCGTTCAAATTTTATTTTTGTATAAAGATTGATGACCAAAACCCATGTGGAAAATCGCAAGTAAAAAATTATTACGGTTCAAGACTAACTGCAACGAAAATAATCCGTCATCATTTTAATAGAACAGGATGGACATCGATGGCAGAAGAAACAAACAAATGTCACCAGTGGTATGTTCTATTCAAATGTATAAATATTTTTTATAAAGATGTCTTCATCATTCATTTTAACATTTTGATTGACAACTAACCAACTGACAGATTTGTTGAGAATTACTTTTGATTTTGTTTAGAGAATGGGTGAGTGAGAAAGTTTGTGCAATGTTATTGCACAATTTATTAGAGCCTATTGGAAAAGGATATTGCATGTGAAATTAATTTAAAATGAAATTGATATGTTGTTTCTGTCATAATAAAATGCGTCTCAATGGTATGTTATTATACATTTTTCATTTCGGTTTCAGTAAAGGGGTTTTTTTCTGATAACCTCAAAAAAGAAGCTGTAATTTTAGAACTGTTTCTATTTTTTCAGAAATTCTTGAAAAACATATGAATCGAAAATTGTTTAACTTTGTACACAAAAGTTACTTTTTTTAGTAACAACCGATTTCGATTTTCGTATTGTATTTATTGCCTCTGGTATACTAGGCAGGAAGACCGCAGTACACAGTAGCCTATTTATTTAATTTAAATACATTTTTTTATTAATTTTACACACAGTATACAGTATTTTTTCTTATTATTTAAAGGTAAAATCTCTCTCTTTCTGTTATTAAAAAAAGAAAAGAACAAAAAAATAAATCTATCAAATACTCTAATAACGTCAGGGTCTGAACCGAACAAGAGTTGGTCAAGAGAAACCTGATAGGAAAGAGGAAAGAGAAGTATCTAACTCAATACTACATTAAAAATTGAGTTTATCCAGCTAAAACCCTCGTGATTCCCAAGTCCGTACTCACTAAAAAAACACACACAGACATATTTTACATAAGGTTAGGTTAGGATAGGTTAAGGTAGATTAGTTTAGGTTGGAAATAAAATATAAGTACTTAAAAAAAGATAAAATATGGAGTAAAAAAGGGTTTGTTTTGAGTCCTATTTATTTCTTCTATTTATAAAGATGGAACCTAACTGAAACTATACCTTTTTTCAAGTAGTCTTGGGTTAGATCTCTCTCTTTCATCTTTTCTATGAGTTCTCTCTTAACGAACTGCTGTTCTTTTTCGACCCTGATGTTATTTCAGTATTCGATGGATAGGGTTTTTTATTTTATATTATTTTCTTCCTTTTTTATGATAAGGCGATGATGGCCGTGAGTTTTTTTTTGTCTTTAAACAAAACTCCTTCCATATGAAGTTTCCTTGTTTATGTTGAGTGACACCACTCTGGTTCTATTTAAAGAATAATATAATATTTAAAATATAAATACTAGGAATTGTGAAAATATTTAAACAAATTTCGACACAATTATCTAAACTCAGATTACAATGCTGTATTTTGGAAAATTTGGACGTAGACTACTACAGAATTACCCCAGATAGATTCCGCATATCTGAGGTGCGTGTAAAGATACACATAATATATTGTCTAGATTCTAGAATAGTGGGAAAACTGGAAGTATGTGAAATAGCACAGCGTATAAAACAAGCTCAATTAAGAGAGTTTATAGAAGGTATGAGTACAGAACATGCGTTATCGTGTTTTATGAACAATACAAGTGGAGTTTCGAAATGCGATAAACTTGTGCGTGGGCTGTTCTTAGATATCGAGAAAGCATTTGATACAATATTAACTAGTAAACAGTTAAACTGCTGTGTTATGAGCTTGTGTTGACTCGATGTAATCGATCTTTAGGAAGAATACAATGTTCGAACATTCAATGTTAGTTTTAGTTAGATCGAAGAAATAAAATATGGGGTACCACAAGGTTCTGTTTTGGGTCCTATTGTTTTCTTATATTTTCATAAGACTTTCATTTCAAGCTGATTGAAAATATTTATCAACTTATTTAAAACAAAAGCTCGAACACAAGATCTCACAAAAATTACTTTTATTTAATCAAACGCGTTTCAACGACAAAGTCGCCATCCTCAGTGATACATGAGCTACAACAACAAAACTATAACTCACAGTTATAGTTTTGTTATCGTATCTCATGTATCACTGAGGATGGCGACTTAGAAACGCGTTTGATTAAATAAACGTAATTTTTATGAGATCTTGTGTTCGAGCTTTTGTTCTACATAATATTATCTCACAAGTCAAGCTCCATATTTATTTATTAACTTGTTAAGTTTATTGTCTTATAGGTTTCATATTTTCAGCCAACTGGAAATTGGTTACAGATCCATTTGACGTATTCGAATTAAAATCTCTCACAATCATCCGCTGCTCTTCTTTAATTTTGTTATTTACAAAACTTCTTGTAGACTCAAATTGCCCTTCTGCTGCTGTGCATGTAGCATACACCTTTCGGCAGATTTGTTTCCTTTCGCTTTATAGGAAAAAGAAGAAAGGAATATAAAATAAAGATCCCTGTCAAGGGAGACGTGATAAGAAACATAAAATAGAGGGATCTAACCCTAGACTACGTAAAAAAGTGTAGATCCAGCCCCTCGGGATTGCCAGGCACGTACTCAATTAATTGTGTACTTGAACCCCTGAGGGTAACTTGAGTATGTATGTATATGTGTGGATTTTTTTTTCATAAAACCTTTCGGTCATTACTTTATGTAAAAAAAGGACATAAAATAAAGCACCCGACAGAGTTAAGTCGGAAGAGAACAATAGTTGGTCAAGAGAGACCTAATAGGAAAGATGTAAAAGAGGGATCTAATCCAAGACTACGAAAAAAAGGTGTAGTTCAGCTACTTGTGTACTTGAGCTTCGGAAAACCTCTTGGTTATCACTTTATATAAAAAAGGAAAATAAAATAAAGCTCCTGATAGAATCAGGTTGGAAGAATACAAGAGTTGGTCAAGAGACACCTGATAGTAAAGATGAACGAAAGGATCTAACACAAGACTTCGTAGAAAAAGATGTATATCCTAGCCCCCTATAATGTACCATCAGTTTGGAAGAGAACAAGAGTTGATAAAGAAAGATTTGATAGGAAAGATGGAATAGAGGGATTTAACCCAAGACTACGTAAAAAGATGTACGTATATCCAAAACCGCTAATACATCAGGTAGGAAGAGAACAAAGGTTAGTCAAGTGAGACCTGATGAAAAATATGAAAGAGAGGGATCTAACCAAAGACTTGTAAAAAAAAAGGTGTATATCCAAACCCGCTAATACATATGGACGGAAAAGAACAAGAGTTGGTCAGGTGAGACGTAATAGAAAAGATGAAAGAGAGGCATCTAACCCAAGACTACGTAAAAAAGGTGTATATCCAAATCCGCTATACCATCAGGTCGGAAGAGAACAAGAGTTCGTCAAGTGAGACCTATTTCAAAAGATGAAAGAAAGGGACAAACCCAAGACTTCATAGAAAAAGGTGTACGTATTTCCAAACACGGTAATACATTAGGTCGGAAGAGAACAAGAGTTGATCAAGTGAGAGATGATGGAAAAGATGAAAGAAAAGGTACTAACACAACACTGTATAAAAAAGGTGTATATCCAAATCCGCTATAATGTACCATCAGTTTGGAAGAGAACAAGAGTTGGTCAATAAAGACCTAATAAGAAAGTTGGAAAAAAGGAATATAACCCAAGACAACGTAAAAAAAGGTGTACGTATATCCAAACCAGTCAATACATCAGGTCAGATGAGAACGAAAATTGGTTGTGAGACCTGATGGAAAACACGAAAGAGAGGGATCTAACCCAAGACTACGTAAAAAAGGTGTATATCCAAACCAGTCAATACATCAGGTCGGAAGAGAACAAGAGTTGGTCAAGTGAAACACGATGGAAAAGATGAAAGAGAGGGATCTAACCCAATACTATGTAAAATAGTTGGACATCCAAATCCACTAGACAATCAGGTCGGTAGAGAACAAGAGTTGGTCAAGTGAGACTAATTGAAAAGTTGAAAGAAAGGGATCTAACCCAAGACTACGTAAAAAAGGTGTATATCCAAATCCGCTATACCATCCGGTCGGAAGAGAACAAGAGTTGGTCAAGAAATACCTGATGGGAAAGTTGGAAAAGAGGGATCTAACCCAAGACTACGTAAAAAAAGGTGTATGTAGGCTATATACAAACACACTAATACATCAGCTCGGAAGAGAACAAGAGTTGGTCAATAAAGACCTGAGAGGAAAGTTGGAAAAGAGGGATCTAACCCAAGACTATGTAAAAAAGATGTATATCAAAATCCGCTATTCCATCATGTCGCAAAAAAAACAAGAGTTGGTTAATTGAGACCAAATTGAAAATATGAAAGATAGAAATCTAACCCAAGACTTTGTAGAAAAAGGTGTAGGCCTATATCCAACCAGCTAATAAAACAGGTCGGAAGAGAACAAGAGTTGGTCAAGTGAGACCTGTTGGAAAAGATGAAAGAGAGGGATCTAACCCAAGACTATGTAAAAAAGGTGTATATCCAAAACCCGCTAATACATCAGGTCGGAAGAGAACAAGAGTTGGTTAAGTGAAACCTAATTGATAAGATGAAAGCGAGGGATCTAACCCAAGACTACGTAAAAACGGTGTATATCTAAACCCGCTAATACATCAGGTCGGAAGAGAACAAGAGTTGGTTAAGTGAGGCCTGATAGAAAAGATGTCTGAGAGGTATTTAACCCAACACTATGTAAAAAATGTGTATATCAAAATCCACTATACCATCATGTCGGAAAAGAACAAGAATTGGTTAATTGAGACCAAATTGAAAATATGAAAGAAAGGTATCTAACCCAAAACTTTGTAGAAAAAGGTGTATATCCAACCCGCTAATACATCAGGTCGGAAGAGAACAAGAGTTGGTTAAGTGAAACACGATGGAAAAGATGAAAGAGAGGGATCTAACCCAATACTATGTAAAATAGTTGGATATCCAAATCCACTACACAATCAGGTCGGAAGAGAACAAGAGTTGGTCAAGAAAGACCTTATAGGAAAGTTGGAAAAGAGGGATCTAACCCAGGACTACGTAAAAAAAGTTGTATGTATATCCAAATTCGCTGTACCATCAGGTCGGAACAGAACAAGAGTTGGTCATATGAGACCTGATAGGTAAAATTAAAGCAAGGTATCCCAAACAACATTTTGTAAAAAAGGTGTTTATCCAAATACACTATAACATCAGGTCGGAAGAGAACAAGAGTTGGTCAATAAAGACTTGATAGGAAAGTTGGAAAAGAGGGATCTAACCCAAGACAATGTAAAAAAAGGTGTAGGCCCTACGTATATCCTCACCCGTTAAACTTCAGATCGGAAGAGAACAAGATTTGGTCAAGAGAGACCTGATAGAAAAGATGAAAGAGAGGGATCTAACCTAAGACTATGTAAAAAAAGGCCTTAAAAATCAAATAAAGCTATGTAAAAAAGTTTTTATTCGCATGGTATTTATTTGTATTGGCTTTATTCACATGAATTAACTCAGAATTAAGTTTTTCAATTCTTTGGGAGTTTTACAATAATTCTCTCAAAAACTACACGAGATACGATTCTGGGATTTAAGTTTTACAATTTTTCAGATCACAAACGTCAGGACTGAATTTTTCAGGACCACCAAATTTCCGTCGTAATTTATGCTCCGTGAAATTCAATATGGCCGCATATTACAGGTGGATCAGAAATCCGTGCGAAATCTTTCACTAGCGAAAACTCGCTAAGAAATATTGGCGTGCACTTCCAAATCACTCTGTATAAATGTTATCATAATTGATTAATTTCAATATTTCGAGTTATAACAAATTCAATCAAAAAAAAAACTGTCATTTACATTTATAAAATCAGAAGTGAGATGGAAGTGTAAAGGGTAGGGGTTGAATTAAATTCCATCCAAACATAATTAAAAACATTTAATTCTCTAGCCGGTATAATTCTTCCTTAATAAAAACTGTTTATGATCTAACACGATTCTACAGGGTGTTTCCAAAAATCGTTCCAAAATTTCAGGAACTTATTCTTCACATCAAAACCAATGAAAAAGTTTATATTAACATATTTCCTAAAATGATTAGTTTTCCATCTAGTCGCCATTTTGTCTTTTGAACAATGATTTTCAGCGTAAATTATATGGAATTGTATTTTTGCAACATATTTAGTGTTATAAAGACTCAATTAAAAAAAAAAATCAACAGATTTTCTTTACTCATTTCAAAATGACGGTTATTTAAACGTTTATCGTTGAATACCTGAAAAACTGTTCATTTTACAAAATATTTACAAGAGACAAAATATTTTCCTTTTTTAACGATAAATAAACGAAAATTTTTTATTATTTTTTATTCTACAAATTTTATCTCCAAACTTCCTCTAGCTTAAAGGACGACTGATTTATCGACACACTAAAATAATAATATGTAATAACTAATATCATAAACTTCTGTGTTTTGTAGTAGGCCTAATAAGTAATGCATGTATTTTGAATGAAGACCGCCACTTTAAAGAGCTCCTCTACTTTTTCATACAGATCTTGTTTTCCATTAATTTCTTGTAAAACAAATTTCATTTTTTTTCAGCTCAGATTTAGATATTTAGGTGTTTTAAACACCAAAAATTAATGTTTTCATTTGTTTTTTGTTAACTCAGTTATCCGATAAGCTACAGAAAGAATAAAAAAATCAATTTGTTTGTCGTTAAAAAAGACAAATATTTTGTCTCTTGCAAATATTTTGTAACGTTTAACGTTTTTCAGATATTCAACGGTAAAACTTCAAATAGCCGCCATTTTGAAATGAGTTTAGAAAATTGGTTGTTTACTTTTCTCAAATTGGGTTTTCATAACAGAAAGTAGCATGCCAAATTTCAACTCCATATCATGTAGGCCTACCGTTAAAAAGATATGAATTTGATTGTTAAAAACACAAAATGGATCTAGATAAAAAACTAAGCATTTTAGGAAATATGTTTACGATGTATTTTTTCTTTGGTTTTGATATGAGGAATGTGCAGCTGAAGTTTTGGAACGATTTCTAGAGATACTCTGTATACTGGATAAGGAAAATAATGTAAACATTGCCAGAGATTTAGAAATTTGTATTAATATAATTATATAATATTTAATACGCATTTGTCTTTCATGATTCCATATTTTAAAAGGTATTCTTGTTCTTTAAAGGCGAAAAACCTCTGGGTCATAATAACCTCTTAAACTAAGAACAGGAAATAAAAATCCCTAGCCATCGAACACTCTAATAGCATCAGGATCGAAAGAGAATAAAAGTTGTCGAGAGAGAGATCTGAAGAAGAATAGGTCAAGAGATACCTGAAGAAGAATTGGTCAAGAGACTCCTGATGAATAACTGGTCAAGAGACACCTGAAGAAGAATTGGTGAAGAGACACCTGAAGAAGAATTGGTGAAGAGACACCTGAAGAGGAATTGGTCAAGAGACACATGAAGAGGAATTGGTGAAGAGACACCTGAAAAGGAATTGGTCAAGAGACACATGAAGAAGAATTGGTGAAGAGACTCCTGATGAAGAACTGTCGAGACACCTGAAAGAGAATTGGTGAAGAGACACCTGAAAAGGAATTGGTCAAGAGACACATGAAGAAGAATTGGTGAAGAGACACCTGAAGAGGAATTTGTCAAGAGACACATGAAGAAGAATTGGTGAAGAGACACCTGAAAAGGAATTGGTCAAGAGACACATGAAGAAGAATTGGTCAAGAGACTCCTGATGAATAACTGGTCAAGAGACACCTGAAGAAGAATTGGTGAAGAGAAACCTGAAGAGGAATTGGTCAAGAGACACATGAAGAAGAATTGGTGAAGAGACACCTGAAAAGGAATTGGTCAAGAGACACATGAAGAAGAATTGGTGAAGAGACTCCTGATGAAGAACTGTCGAGACACCTGAAGAAGAATTAGTGAAGAGACACCTGAAAAGGAATTGGTCAAGAGACACATGAAGAAGAATTGGTGAAGAGACACCTGAAGAGGAATTGGTCAAGAGACACATGAAGAAGAATTGGTGAAGAGACACCTGAAAAGGAATTGGTCAAGAGACACATGAAGAAGAATTGGTGAAGAGACTCCTGATGAAGAACTGTCGAGACATCTGAAGAAGAATTGGTGAAGAGACACCTGAAAAGGAATTGGTCAAGAGACACCTGAAGAAGAATTGGTGTAGAGAAACCTGAAGAGGAATTGGTCAAGAGACACATGAAGAAGAATTGGTGAAGAGACTCCTGATGAAGAACTGTCGAGACACCTGAAGAAGAATTGGTGAAAAGACACCTGAAAAGGAATTGGTCAAGAGACACATGAAGAAGAATTGGTGAAGAGACACCTGAAAAGGAATTGGTCAAGAGACACATGGAGAAGAATTGGTGAAGAGACTCCTGATGAAGAACTGTCGAGACACCTGAAGAAGAATTGGTCAAGGGACATTTGAAGAGGAATTGGTCAAGAGGCACCTGAAGAAGAATTCATCAAGACACCCGAAGAAACTCAAAATTTTAATGAAATGCTATTAACACTGAGGACCCTTTGATACAGTCGCAAAAACTCAATTTTAATAAAATAGTATTAACGCTGAAGACGCTTTGGTGCCTGCATTAAAGCTTAAAATGTTACTAAAATATGTTGAAGACGCTTTGGCGCCGTAGTAAATGCTCAATTTTTTAATAAAATACTATTACACGGTGGACGCTATGGCGTGATCACAAAGGTTATAATTTTGTACTGAAATACTATTGACGATGAAGACGTTATGACGCGAGCATGAAAGCTCACAATTTAAATAAAATACTTTTACGCTGCCAAAGCTATGGCGCCATCATAAAAGCTGTAAACTTTAATAAAATACTATTAACGCTGAGGATGCTATGGCGCCGTATTAAAAGCTCAAAAAATAATTAAATACTATTAAGGCTGAGGACTTTTTTGGCGCCGTAATAAAAGCTCTTTGTAATAAAATACTGTTAACCCTGTGGATCGCTATGGTGCCATCATAAAATCTCAAAATTTTAATAAATACTAATAATTGCTGAGGACGCTTTGGTGCCGTCAGAAAAGCTGAATTTTAATAACATACTAATACGCTGAACTATAATTAAAAAGTATTAACACTGAGGCCGCTATGACGGAGCCCAAAAGCTCAATTTTCATAAAATATTATTAAGGAGAAGGGCGGTATCGCGCCGTCTGAAAAGCTAAATTTTATAAGATTACTATTAACGCTGAGCGTTAACCTCTAACATTAAAATTATAATCGTGGGAAAGATAAAATCGCAGTCACAGACCAGTAATTTGCAATAATTCAGAAACATCGCAAAAGTGGTGAGGGGTTTAGTGTGGTGTTACCATTTGGTCAATTGAAAGACAATGCTGGAGGAGGTTTTCTACCTTTGATGTTTGCTGGAATGGCAGGAGCTGAAAAGAAAAAAAATCATCGACCCTCAAAAAAAACTTTCTATTAACAAATATGGACATTCTCTATTACGCTTTAGATAAATTTCAAATACTCAATTTCAGAGGGTTTTAGGTGCCTTTAATTCCAAAAATAATAGAATGTGGTGTAATTAATTTACGCGACTTTAACTCAAACTGTTCAGATTGGACAGCATACTATAAGGATAAAGCTAGAAAATATTATTTCGACTCGTACGGTGATGTTAATCCTCCAATAGATTTTGTGAAATATCAAGGTAAAAATAATTTGTTCTACAATGATGATAGAATGCAAGAATACAACGATCCTCCGATATGCGATAATCTATGTTTAGTTGTGTTGTATTTAGTAGCTCGTTGATAGAAAATGCTATCACAGGTGGTGGTGTGTTAAATCATATGATATATTGTAGCAGTAGCTGTAGTATAATATATGTAATTTTGTTTTGTTATATAAGAGAGTAGAATATTTTCAAGTCTATACGGAAAGTATATGGATGATATTGTTCGATCTAATTATAAGTCATTTTATCTTACTAGCACTTTAAACTTCAATGCACCGAATAAAATATTTTAACTTACGATTGATTATGGTGATACGTTTTCAATGTCGAGATCAGTTTTTCATTGCAGGATCGTTTTTGAAAAAGTCTAATGGAACAAATTTCCCTGCAGGCTCTAACATTAAACTGGTTGACAATTTCGTACCTGATAAAGGAATGAAGTCGATCAACTCGGGATCATTAGTACGGTTAAAGTCATCGTTTCGCACAAGAGGTCAGAATTGAATTTACTACGAAACTATGGATACGTAACGGATTTTGAGGGTGTCAAAAATAAATTCCTTCTCGTTGGAGACTTGGCGTATTTAGGTTTGGGGCTTTTCGATGATGTGAATACTCCGATCTATAAAGGAGGAAACACAATTATGTTTATTCCACTTAGCGATGCATTGTTTCGTTGGAAAGATACCAAAGCGGATGGATCATATGATGATACTACGCTACCAGAAGAAGGTAAAGTTGTGATAACGAAATTCTACATAAGAGTACCATTGATAGAATTCAAATCCGAATATAAAATTGCTGAAAAAATTAACCGACGTGAAAACTATACCGTTCGAATTTAGAAAATGGCAATGTGTTCAGAAAGTTATGCCTTAAGGATCCAACTTTTACATTTCGATATAATTAATATTTATAAGAACGTAGAAAATCCTACATTTTTCTGGTTATTTTCTACAAAATTAGTCTCAACACCACAAACAGTTAAATCGCTCTATCTTCTATTCAGTGCAAGTGAAAAATATTCGTATTCAAATTAACTAAGAAAATGATCCCGATGAGTTGATGAATTTAGATATTGAGAATGGTAATTATGCGATCGCGTACGATGTGTACAAAGATTGCAAACGTGTTTACACTGATGACTTGGATATGATGGAAACACCGTTCTCATTCTATTATGAAAATTGTGTATATGTTATCGATACTACTAAACAGAGGACCAGCATTTCAAGGTCGAGGAATAATATTATACTTCAAGTCGACTTTTCTAAACCTACCGAAGCTGATATGATGGCTAATGTTGTAATTGTACCCCATGTAAAAATATTGTATGATATAAACAATACAATTAAAAAAGTTTAAAAAACAAATCTCTTGTTCTCATAACCATTAAATTATTGTAATAAAAATGTTGTTAATTGATTTCATAAGTGTAAACATTTTACAATTTTTTTTTTCTTAGTGTCTTACAGTTTTCTATATATATAAAAAAAGTTCTCTTTAAATAGTGAAAAAAAAAAGTTTATAGAAAACTGGACCTTAAACTTTTTGATTGAAGAACCTGGTCTTTGGATTTTGACCGTTCTTAAAAAGAGAAAAGGTAAATTATCTATTTCCTTATCTCTCCCATGTTGACTGCGCTAGAACCCTTACACTTCACGGAGGATTTCAAATCGAGGTCGGCCGAATATGACCGCACAAAGTTCGCCAAGGTCTCAGGTTAGGTCCGGTGTGCCATAACCGACATTCCCTATACTACTTACTATAAACACTGAGGACGCTTGGGTGCCATCATTAAAGCTTAACTTTATAATACAATTACAGCTTAGGACGCTTCGGTGCTGTCACAAAATCTCACTTTTAACACTTCAGCCCCAAGCAAAAAGTAGGCATGTTTTATACCCAGCCCAGGCTTTTTTCATTAGCATGAGCTCTGCCCTACGTGAGTCTATTTGATACTATGTTACGCGTTGAGCCCCTTGTGTATCATATTTATTTACACAAAATAACTTTATATATCGAGCCATGAGTATTTCAGTCTCACATTTACATTGAAATAGCACAGCATATTGTGTTGTGCGGGGCTGTGGGACCACGGGACAGTTGTGGGTCATGTATTGGTTGTTGGTTGGCAGCACTGCATGATTTACAAAACTGCTGTATTGCTTGGAGTGTTTGTGTTGCTTGCACAATACCTTTGTAAAATATGATATTTAGATTAAATAAGAGAATAGTTGAACACGTATTTTGATGAAAGGGATAGTTGTGATAGTGTATTTAGAAATTTGAGTGACTGGCAACCCCTCATTGCATTACACAGACTTAGACATTGATTATGACAGTGATGACAGCAGGATGTATCAACCTAACATCAACGAAATGGAAGAGAACATAAATATTAGATGATAGAACCTTCAGCAGATCGTCTAGTAAACAATAATGATGACGGGATGACGGCGAAGATGATGAAACTTTAACAAGTAAAGAAAATGACATTGTAGCTTGGCAGAAGGTTCAAGGTAATTTGAATAATTTTGAATTTACTTCTAGTGAGGCTCCAGGTATAACTGCCACTGCTAGTGTAAAATTCCTTTAGAATATTACTCTTTATTTGTTGACGACGAAATCTTAAATCTGCTGGTGAATGAAACAAACCGGTATTCAATTGATTGTATATTGAAATAAAAATAGTTAAGTTTAGAAAATGGTTATACGTAACCAAGGAAGACATGTTAGGTGTAGTCATATGGATGGGCCTTGATAAAAACCTAAACTAAATGAAATAAATGTATCACAGTAAATTATCGAAATCCATGTCTCGTAACAGATTTGAAGCAATCATTGCATTCAAATGACCGTTTGATAAAGACAAGACCACTAATCAATGCACTAAATGCCAAATTTCAAAATGCAATCAATCCTTTTGAGGAAATATGTATTGATGAGACAATGGTTCCGTTCCGTGGAAGGGTGAAGTTTCGTCAATACGTGCCAAGTAAAAGACATCATTACGCCATCAAGCTATTCAAATTAGCTTCTATTACAAATGTTACGGAATTGGTTGAACCGTTATTGAGTTGATATTATCGATAGGTTAAGTTAGATACATTTTGAGTAGTAATTTGTTAGGTTAGGTTATGTTTCGTCCCAGTAGGTTTACATAAAAAAATTAGTTACATTGTGCAAATTGTTATCTCTGGCTGAATAAACACTTAAAAAGTATTATGAACAAGATTTATTTTACATTTATCTGGATATTCCATTTTAGGCCTTCCATACAATTCGATGTTTTTTGAAAAAACAGACCATAGGCCCCACGTGTACTTTTGCTCCGGACAAGCAATACACTACGTTATAACCTGAGGGGTTTTCTTCGTAGCTTCTAATCGACCTTTAGATATTTGGAGTCGTTCATAGCAAGAAGTGCATCTACCTCTAGGGCTACCTTCAATAGTTTTCAGTTTGTGATCGAAACTTAGGCCTACGATATAATCATAACAAATAAGTTACAAGTATTTCTCTAAAGGCTATTGGTGCAAGTTAAGTAGACTTATAGATTGAGTGGACATTTACAACAGATGTATTAGTCAACAGTTCAAATATTACTTTTCTGTACCATTTAAAACCTCGACGTACAGATCTCCCATAAGATGTGAGAAACATCAATAAATTATTTTCCTGCATTGTACTGCAAAACAGTAGTTGACACTTTTATATTAGTAACTTGTTTGTTACTAGTTTCAGTCAGTTTCGGAACTTCTTTGACTGTAAGGAACATCACGTCCTTATTATCTTTCCATTTCCCCATGATTACTCCAGTGTTGCTTTCCCTACAATCGTTTGTCCTTTGTTAAGCACTTTTTTCAACTAGTGTAGAGTTAAATTTCCACTTTTTGCGTAGTGTCCCGACGAGATGGGTTTTACTGTTATTTAGCTTATTGGCCAGTTGTACACTCGTATAAAAGTTATCTGTACACAAGCCCTCGAAGGCGTAAAACCTGCTGTTCAAAGGCAATGGTGTTTTTTTTAGTATAAAACCGAATCTTGAATTTTCCACATCAATTTAGACAATATCGTAAAAACCAAGAACCAAGGGGTGGTATGCCGGAGTCAGAGAATCAAATAATATTAAATAAAAATACACAATAACAGAAAACTACTCTATACAAGTTGAGGAATCAATAGGTTGACTTAGGTGTAAAACCTGTTTCGAGTCAAACCTTTATCTTTACAAAATAAACAAAACACTATCAAGAACCAAGGTCTGATACGCCGGAAGCAGACAATCAAATAATATTAAATAAAAATACACAATAACAGAAAGCTACACTATACAAATTGAGGAATCAATAGGTTGATTCAAGGTTAAAAATCTATTTGAAGTCAAACCTTAATCTTTATAAGATAAATCCCTCCCCCCCCCATTTTACACTCTGCATTAATACCACAAGTCGCCATTAGATACGTTCACAAACCATTTTATCTAGGTTAAAAAGTAGTGGCTGCTTTAATATTCCACAGAATTTATACCATTACATTATGGCATCGCTGTTTTGCTCTCTTTGTAGTTCTAAGGAAGATAAGACGTTATACACTTTAATAATTGTATTCCGTTTTAAAAGAGATACGTTGTATGTATTTTAATAAAAGTGTTTACTTTAATTTGTTTCTTCTTAATAAAACACTTTTATTATTACTTTTAATAGTTCACTTTCCAATTCTAAAAAACAACAACAATTTATTAATCTTTAGGGTCCTTAGGTAAAACCAAGAAACCTTATAACTTCACGCGGATGTCTGTTCGTCTGTCTCTCTGTATATTGCAACCAGTCTATACAGACAAGCCGATAAATCCAATATACTTCAAATTTTTCATTTATATTCTTTGTATTGTCCACATATACGAAAAATAACAGCAGTAACAAAAAAAAAATGACCTTAGGAGAAGATAGAGGCAAAAACTATCGAGTTGAAAAAAAAAAAAAATTGTGGGATATAAAAAAATTAATAGATTTTTGATGAAAAAAATAATATGTTACCGCTAGGCAAAATTTAAAGTGTCATATTATATAATGCCTCCTAACTTAAACACGTAGGGCCTAGTGACCTACAAATCTGAAAAAAAAAAAAAAAAAAAAATTGAATTTGAAATTAAGTTCCAGTACAAAATCATGTAGGCCCTATTATAGTTTTTTTTTTTTTTTTTTTTTTTATGACGAATATAACTAAATTTAACCACACAATGAGAAATGGTAGCTTGCAAATTTTAAAAGCAGATTTTGTGAGATCCAAGACAAATAATTTAATAGTCATTAAAAGTAGAATTGCATTTTCATTGATTTCTCTTTATTAGGGTGCGTAGGTAAAACCAGGACCCTTAGCCTATAATTTCACGGGCATGTCTTTCCGTCTGTAGCCTAAGTCGCAACCCAGTCTAAAGAGACAAAACGATAAATCCTAATACTGTATTATAAGTGGCAAAAACTATATCATTGAAAAATTTTATTTTTGGAAATATGTGTGGGTATCACATAGAACTAGAAGTTATTCTGATTACGAATATGTATGTTCTTTTGACGAAAAAAAAATCATATGTTGGCTCTAGGCCGCTTGAAAGACTTCGACTTAAAAAAAATAACTGTCCCAATATGCTTAAGTTCGTAGTTTTTGCACACTCTTCACCCTTTTATTTATAATTTATGGGTACCTACTATAAGAAGGAAAAAAAAAACAACACAAAATTACGATTTTCTCAAATGTAACCTCTAAGTACCGTACTGATGCAACACATTAAGCTAAAACTATATTATTTCAAATGACAATCCTGAAAGTTTGCAAGGACCAAAACTAACATGTTATTCAAAATCTTTCCAAAAATTGTAGTTATCGGAAAAAATAAAAGTAATGCTCAGTCTAATTTTTCTCTTGTTTGAAGAAGAAAAACCTCTCGTTCATCATCATCTTATAAAAAAAAAGAAAAGGACATAAAATAAGGACTCCTAGCCCTCGAATATAATAGAGTCAATGTCAGAAAATAAGAAAAGTTAGTCAAGAGAGACCGTATAGGAAAGAGAGTGATCTAACCCAAGATTACATGAAAAAAGGTGTAAATCCAGCTAGCTCAGTCTAATAAACGACTATTATCGCAAAATCCTATGTTAATCTAACGGCCTAAATTTGCTCTGCAAAGAGATCGTACATGCATTTTTTCCACCATTTGCTTTCTTGACGGTGTGGGGTGTGTGTGAGTGCGGTTTCAAGTGCGAACTTAGCATACACATGGTGCAGAGTGGGCAATGTACTGATCTGGCTGAACTTTGTGATGCGGTATCAATATGGCGAAAGTATAAAATGTTATCCAACCCAACCCACAGCGGAACAGCATATGCGGATGGCTGCATGGTTAAGGAGGAGCTAAGTCTTGAATATGCAAACTCTGGATAACAGGCAACCTCTAGTTTCAACCTAGAGGCATAAAGGGGCATACATAGCTTTGTATGGGTGAACATTTATGTCTCTAGCTACTCGTGGGACTTTTATGGAATAAACAAAACAAGGAAAAGTAGATAACCTAGGGAGCTTGGAAAAGAAAGCTCAAGGAGAGGTAACCAGATTGAGGTGGAGTAAATAGAGGCTGAAATCTACTCTCTCAAGGAGTGCCAAATCATAGTAAGGTAGCAACCGCTGTCTTACGGGTGCTGTTTGAGCAGGAACAAGTCGATGTCGCCCTATACAGGAACCATGGATGATTTGGTGGCAGAATTGCAGGGCTATCCATCAGTGGAGGTAAGTAAGTTATTATATGATAAATCTACTAATAAATCTAGAACCTGTATAGTAGTTAGGAATAACTTTGAGATACTTGTTTTTTTCTTCTTTATGTTCCAGAGATATATCAGTGGTAAGCACTGACCTACATATGGGGTCAAGAAGTTGGAAGCTAATTTTCACTTCAGGTTATTTCCCACAAGATCTAGCCTACAATCCACCACCTGTTAACTTCATAAAGGTGATAGAGCACTGTGTACGTGGGGATGTTGAATTCCTGATGAGAGCTGATACCAATGCACATTACACAGTGTGGGGAAGCAGTGATACCAACAATAGAGGTGAGTCTTTACTTTCTTATATTGTAGCATCAGTATCTCTATATTTTTAATAAAAGAAAAACACCTACCTTTCTTACTAAGGCTAGAAGTGAGGTTTTGGATCTAACTCTTGGAACCAATACAATGCTGTAAGTAAATGGTATGTGTAAGACGAGCCCTCTATGTCGGATCATAGACATTCTATTATAAACCCCAAGTACATAGTAGATCAGTTAACACTTTTTGAAATCCCCAAAACACCAGATGGGGGCGTATGACGAAAACTTCAAAATTAACTTTCAAGTGTTTGGGAGATCGATTGGTAACTCACAAGAATTAGAGTTAGCAGTGAGTAGGTTGGCTAATATAGTTGTGGACTTCTTTCATGAAAATGGTCCTCTAATACAGAGAGTGATGGTGGTCAACTCAAGTGGTGGACTCAATCACTTTCTGACCAAAGGAGACAGGTCATACAGCTGTTTAATATAGCCAAATGTTACGGTAGATGGGAGGCTAATAAACAGTCCCTCACTGAGTATAACAATAAGATTAAAAAAGCAAGATGCGAATCTTGGAGGAAGTTCTGGGGGGAATTAGAATGCACTGCCCAAGGAGCACAACTTCATAAGATCCTGGCCTCAGATTGATCCCCTAAATCCAATGGGGAGTCTTATAGGCTCAGGTGGTAAGTTTACAGAAACCAGGAAGGAAATGGTTGAAATCCTACACAGGGCACACTTTCCTGAGTCAGTTATCAAGAGAACGGATGGGGAGCGAGGGTTAGACTTTCCCTGCATAGTTCCAACTAGAAAGAACTGGTGTATCACAAACAAAATAAGAAATACTGGCAAAATTAAATGGGCTATTAATTCTTTTCACCCATTCAAATCACCAGGCCCAGAAAGAATTTTCCCGGTTTTACTGTAGAAAGGGGAAACATACATTAACCCCATCCTGTGCAGACTGTTCCAGGTTAGTCTAGCCATCAGGTACGTACCTCAAGTGTGTTCATTATAAATCCTGGACACACCTCTTAAGCTGAGGCCAAGGCATATAGACTGTGTATTTGTGTGAGTTTAATTTCTTTTATTCTGAAGACACTGGAAAAACTGGTAGAGAAACACGATTATATTGCATATAACTCAACATGAATTCAAGTCAGGTAAAGGGTGTGAAAGTGCTCTTCATTGTCTAGTACAAAGAGTAGAAGAGACTCTCAGAAACCATGATTATGCCCTCAGTGTCTTTCTTAACATTGATGGAGCTTTTGATAATGCCTCCCATGATTTAATGGTCCGAACCCTATCATATCACAGGATTAATACAACCATGTGCAGGGGGATGGGGGAAATGTGAAATGGGAGGAAAGTTGTAGTTAAAGTACTGGGAGAGAAGCTGGAGGCCGAGATCACCAGAGGTTGTGAACAGGGGGGGGGGGGTTCTCTCTCCTCTTCTGTGGTGCCTGGTGGCTGATACACTTCTGGATCTTTTGTCATTTGAGGTTTACTACACCCAAGGATATGCAGACGATGTCGTGGTGCGTATCTAATGGAGGTTTGAGAATACAGTGGTAGATCTCATGAAAAGAGCTCTATCACTAGTAGAGAGATTGTGTCGCATTAAAAATCTCAGGATCAACCCTAATAAGATGACATTGATCTCACCTACAAGGAAGATCACTCTGGATTTGACTGACATGGATCGCACTTGAGAGGGATTACGGAAAAAGCAAACAAATCGCTAATGGGAGCAAGAAGGGCAGTAGGCAGAATCTGGGGTCATCATTAAGACCAGCAATGTTGAGATATTTCTACACTGGTATTATATGACCTATGATGTGCTATGGGGTGGTAGTGTGGTGGGTTAGAACCGAGTGGAGACAGACCAAACAAAACCACTCTGCCTAGGGTTGAGGTTGGCATGTCTGTGTACTACTGAAGCCATGTCCACTACAGCAACCGCTGCAATGGAAATAATACTTCAGCTTTCACCTATTGACCTGTTTATAATGATGGAAGCAAGAAAAGCAGTCTACAGGCTTAGGTGTAACAATGTCTGGAGAAATTCACATATGGGGTATGCCAGAATTACAGAAAAAATTGGCCAACCGATTCTAAGTATGGGTAGGTACTCGTATGGGCAGTATAAGATACCAGATACTCGTTTACAAGACCTTTTAAAGTCGAGATGACCCTTGGGACGAAAATTGAGTTCTAGGAAATACAGGAAACCTGGTGTGGTATACCGATGGTTCTAAAACTAAGGAAGGTATTGGTGCCGGGGTATATGGGCTTACCCCGAGGTTGAAACCTTGTTTCACTTGGGATAGTTTTTTAGCCCGAGATTATGGCTATAAATGACTGTATGTAGAAGAATTTGAGGTACAATTTTATGAAAACCTGTATTCACATGTATATAGATAATCAGGATGCAATTAATGCATTTGTAAGCACTATAGTAAAATCTAGTCTGGTATGGAAATATTGCGAGAACCTCAATGTTTAATACCAGAAAAACTGGGTAACGTTGCACTGGGCACCAGGGTCATAAGAGAGTGGAGGGTAACGAGAAGGTAGACATTCTAGCTAAACAGGGCTCTGGATCAGAGTTTGTGGGACATGAGTCAGCAGTAGAAATATCTGTGTCTGGCCAAGATGCCCATAAATAGTTGGGTTCATGCAAAACACCAACAAAGATGGGGATGTCTTAATGGCCACTCCCATAGTAAATCATTACCTAAGGACATCTCATCAGATAGTCCTGAAAGGATAATAATGACCTGAGGTAGGGGACAGCTCAGACAAATGATGGGACTTATTACAGGAGACTGTGGTCTAAAAGCACAGTTGCACAGGATAGGAGCTTTTTATGGTGAGACTGTGTGGGAAGGGGTGAGGAGACTGCAGGCCACATAATAAAAAAAAAATTAAATTGGTGAGACCCCGACCAATAAAAGGCGTAAGGTTTTTGGATTCCAAATTCCTAGGGAACTATGATTGGACAAGCTAGTTAGTGGATTTCTAAAATTCGTAAGGATAACAAATCTGCTAAGCTAGAATGAGGAGGCTTTAGTTGCACAATAGGCCATCGGGTGCGGAGCGCAGGGCTGGTTCTGGCCCTTTAAACTCCAAACTAAATCAATCAATCAAAAAGCCTAAATGATTGTGGCTAAATTTTGGTTTAAAGATAAGAAATTTTATGATCAAAATGAATGGTCTAGTCGACATTTAAAACAAAAATACTTTTCGCAAGTAGATTAGAAATTTACAGATTCACATCAGCGTGTACAGATCAGAGTTATTAGATTATAAAAGACATTCCATAATATTAACAACATACATTACTATTCCATTACAAATATAAAAAAGCTCAGTTAATATTTACATTGAACAGTTAATAAAACCACAGAAACAAATTCAAATGATTTATTTAATGATAAAACTCATTTCTATGTAGCATACAAACATAATAAATTCCGCTGCAAAAAAATCACGTATTAAACTGGTAGTAGCCTATTTTCTGGATGATAACTTGATAGTCAGAATTTTATGAGGGACATTCACCAATATTAGATCCCTCTTATCTCTCCCTGCATGTCTGTCTATCAGTACAATTTAAAATGATTGTTAAAAGACTTCGACTTTATAAAAATAACTGTCCCTATATGCCTACGGACCTTAAGTCGTGTGTTTTAGCACACGGTTGACTCTTTTATTATTCATATATTACACCAAAATTTACCAGATGTAATAGTCATGTGTCAAACAGAATGCTTTTTCAAAGAAAATTAAAAAATGGCTAATGGAGATGGAGGGAGTTGATGCTCTGTTTTATCGCTGTGGTTAATAAACTTCACTCAGTGAACAATTTTCATTGTTAATTTGTATTTTATGAATGTTTAATATTATTAATTATTATTGTTAAAGTACATTTCTTTATATTTTTTTGGTAAAAGTGCACAATCAAATAAAAAATTGGTGCTCTTAAACAAAATTAATTCAAGGTGATTAAAAGACTTTTGTAAAGTTTGTATTTAGCATTGGCTGTGGTGGTGTGTGCAATAGTGGGTAATAAATGGCTTTACATTCTTCTTTTCAACAGATGGTAATTTCTAAACTGCCATTGTTGGCCAAATAGGTACGCTACCTAATTTGTTTTACTTACATATATAAATGTTTGTGTTTTGTTGTTGTAATAATAAATTAATACTGCTATAGTTCTAGTAATTTCCTAACATTAACTATCCTATGGGTTGTGTGAAAGAGAAGACTAGGCAGTCCTATCTGTGGCTGTATCATTGAATTCGGGACCTACTTGAGCTGCGCCCATTTTGTCATACAGCAGTGAATAGCTGATTGGAACTTGATCTGTAGTTATGTTGAGCAGACCATGCTATAAAATAAGGAAAAGTGATCCGTCCATACTAGATAAACAGTTACTATCTCACTAATGGTTATTTCGTTACTGCTACTGGTCAATAACTAGTTATTTAAACGGTTACTGAGTAACGGTTTTTATAGTCTGGGATGACCACATAACATGACTATTGTTATGAAATAGTTTTATTGAAAAACTATGCTTTATTTAATACAATGTATTACAGATATATTTTTAACATATCATATCTACAATATACTTGTAAATATATACTATACTTGTAAACCTTTGGCTTTATTTATAACATATTACAGATATATTGTTAACATATATTTACAATCATAAATATTAAAATCAAACATCCAATACCACAATTTAACAAAACAAGATTTATTTCTTTATGTGAGATCTTGTGTTAGAGTTTTATTCTATCTAATATTATCTCACAAGTCAAGCTCAATATTTATTTATCATCTTCAGAGGTTGAGTATTAAACAAACTATGTTACTGAAATGTACATAAGGAAAGAAATCTTGTTTTATTGAATTGTGGTATTGGGTGTTTGATTTTAATCTTTAAGTTCGTCTCAGTGTGCTCAAAAGTGTAGTAATCATAAATATGTTTGAAAACCTACAGTTTATAGTGTAGTTTTGTGTTTTATTTTTGTAACAAATTGTTCAACTATAATTTAAGTTCAATTTGTCCATCTCTCAACTAATATTTTTATACAAAATTTCAATAATATACCTTCAACTATAAACAAAAGTCTTTTATAACACATGAATTATATTACAAATACTATTGAATTGTCAACAATAAATAACTCATTTAACTAAGGATATTGCATGTAGCAATAATTTAGAAAGTTTGAAGTCCAACTGCAACTATTAGTGATTCTTTAATGTAACGATAAAAGAAAATGTTAACAGTTAGTCCTTCTTCAATAATGAAGCAAGCAGCAATAGTCATCTGATGCTGTTCCGACAGTTGAGTTACTGTTGAGTGACTTGTATTCTAGTTCTTACTGTGTAAGTTCAAACTGTGAACGAGAAGTGAACTTTACAAATCAACTAACTGAAAGAATAACAAAGTTAGTGTCTATGAGTAATAAACTACTAAAGGTAGAAGAACTGATACCTGTTTGTTTAGATTATAAGGACGAAGGATGGTAAACGGAGAAGGGATGAAAACTCCTCACTCCATCGCTTTCTTGATATATTTCTCCCTCGGCGGTCTGCATTGCAATGAGACTAGTGCCTTTCCCACCCCTCCTTTGGGCTCTTTTCTCAGTTCTCTCTCTCTTTTGACCTATCTCTATCCTTGTCATCTACGGACAGATACGTTGAGAAAGAAAAGAAACTAAACTAATGGGAATCTCATTTGTGAGAATAACTGTTATTTCAAAGTTGACCTAGGGTTATTTAAATTATTTCTCAGTAACGGTTACTAAATAATGCTCATCTCTAGTCCATACATGCAGGCAGACGTGCTGTGAATCAGTCTTGTTTTAATTTTAGTTTTGGCTGATTAGTTAATTAGAGTTATGGGGTTCGGGGTTTTTCAAAACAATACATTGGTCGAATTGGAAGGAATTATAAAACTCGAATTAAGAAGCATTTACTATATAACATAACCAGATTTGGCTCCACTTATGCAGAACACCTGATCAATGAAGACCACCAATATTCTGACATAAGTAAAAATCTTGAAATCCTACATACACTGAATAAAAGTAAAACTATGGATGTATTGGAAGAGTTCCAACTGTTTGTATGATACTCTGGCTATCATAGATCCAACCAACCTGACAGAAACTAGCTTAGTATATAGTTGACTACCACAACTATATGGCCACCTCCTCAATTTACACTTAGATGTGTACTGCAGTACCAATATTATGTAATATTTTTGTTTATTGTGTATTAGTGTTTGTTAATGTCATTTGATGATGGTACTAGTACTGAAACAGCTGAAATGACAAAATGAAATAAACATCTAAAACAAAGACTGCGAGACGTAAGTAGAATCATTATAAAATTGCTGAACTCAGACACAAATATAGACCTGTACTGGCTCTTAGATCGTCTAAATTGTTAATACAAAATAAATTCGTGATATATTTTTAGTGAAATAAAAAGGTATGCTGCAAAGCACGAATCTTGTTTGAAACTTCATGTCAATGCCGAGACAGTCTGACTTCATGAGAATTTTCTTTAATCAGAAGATTGAAGAAAACAAAGCTTTTAGAGTTAGTTTAAGTATTCAGTTTGAGGGTAAAGTACAATTTACATCTGTATATTGACTCAGTATGTTATTTTAGGTCACTATTGGCTGACCTTTAGAATTTAGCATTACAATTCTAGAAACAAATTAATGGTTAGTCTGTAGGATTAGTTTTAATGTAATCATAAAACATTACCGTTTTCCTAGTTTTATTTTATTAGTCACCTTGGATAAACAACATTTTTAGTACAGTGTTTTATTTTTATTAATAGAACCAGGCACATTGTCATCCAACAATATCTTCATCCCTTCAAAATAGGTAGAATAGTAAAATAGTAGAATAAATTTATTGCAACAACAATTTTTACAACAAATAAAATACAAAATTAATTATGTTGCAAAAGCAGCCCCAACAGGTTAAAACCCAATTACTGGGGTGCCATATATAACAAAATACCTAAGTCTGCCTAAACTATAGTAAAAGTAAAAGTAGACTCATGAAAATGTTCTCTGCACGATGATGATGATGATGAGTCGTCTTTGAACACATTTTCCATAGTTATGTGTACCCAATACTGAAGTCTTAACATCGAAAATCAAGAAATACTGGGCTCTCACAGTGGCAACATACAATGAACAATTAACTACCAGTTGTATAAGTGGCCGGACATCCACAAAAAGTAAGATAAAATAAGTTAAGAATGGTTGCCGCAGGTGTTGGATACAGTAGTTAGTAAATATAAATTACTGTAATTTAGGAAAATAAATTTCAAACAAATATTGAAAATATATGCGTACAATTCTGAGAAATCCCTTTTCAAATGAGTAGGGTCACCTCTTTTGCTGTAATATTTCCTTCTGATAGGACACATTCATAGATTGTAGGGTCTATAATTACTTCTGAGAGTTTAAACTTGGATAATTATTCTCTCACTAGATTTATCGATAATATGCTCTGCCATCATGTATTCATTTTCTATCGGAACAAATCTATTGCATAATGCTGACTATTCCTACTTTCCAATCATATTTACCTTTTCAATAACAGTTTTGTGCATTGTAAAGTTGGAATGATACAATATTTTGTACCACATAGAGTTTAAGTTGGCCCCACATCATTTTAATAGCATTGAGGTCCGGATGATACAGTGGTAACCAGAGAGCAATATGACCGTACGATGCAAGAAGTTGGTCAATTGCAAAAGTTTTAAATATTGCTTTATTCGATTTATTCAATTTTATTAGCTTGTAAAGCTAGGGTTTTATAATGCTAGGGTGATATAAAATTCCCTTTCTTGATCAATCAAAACTTGTTTTCTGCTGTTCAAGGTTGGTGGAGGATTAGTCTAAACATTGTGATAAGATACATTATCAAGAACAATAACGGATCTGGGGACGGGGGAATTTGGGAATAGTTTTTCAACTAGCCACTTATCCCCTTTTGATAATGGCAATTTTAGACCTTTTTTTGAACCATCTGTCGAGAAAAAATTGTGTATGTGAAGCATGTATGTAGGTCTCGTCCATGAATATTATTGGCCTACCTTCTTCTGTATAACACTTAAGGTCCATTAGGTATTTTGTTCTAAAAAATTGTATATGGTGTCTTTTAATTAATTCTTAGTTCTTTAATGTTATTGTTCAGGAATATTATTAATGTTAATGTAATTTTTTAGTTTTTCTAGAACTTTCTGTTTTACTAGACAGTTTGAGACGGTTTTTTCACATAATACCGCTTAATGACAACTTTATTCTAAGTCCTTTGAACATGATTGATATGACATGCTTCTGAGTGGACCAAACAAGCCTGCAGGTGTTTGTAAGGACAAGAAAGGCTAAAACCAATAGGTTCTTATATATTAATTAAAGGTTGTCTTTTTTATTGGTGAAAATGTAAAGCATATCTGGTTGATTAATATGTAAAAGAAAATTTTATTAATTATAATACAAAAAATCAAAATGTATATAAACTTTCTCAAAATTATAGTTAAATGTTGGCCAAGTGGGGTAGGAATAAAATATAATAAAAATAGTTTGGATAAATAATAAATAATAAGAAAAATTTAAGAAATAGTCATTCTTGTGTAGTTTTTTCAAAATTGAAATAGGTTAATGCATTTAAAAAAATATCTAATACAGTTTATTAAGCTCTTAAAGATACATAATGTGATAAAAACTAAATAAAATGAATGGTTTATGAGTTATGCTAATTCAAAAAGTCAAATATTAAAAATTAAAATTTGTTAAATTAAAGATAAATGTAGTATGTAAATATAAGTAAATGACAGATCAAATTGTAAGACCACATGAGAAACAGCGGAAAATCCTTAAAATAGTGAAAATTGAAAAAAAGTGCTCATAACTGTATCAATAAAGACAATGTCAAAAGACTGAAAATGAAATAACGTGTTTTAGAGCAAATTGAACAAAATGCATGTATGTGAAGCATGTATGTAGGTCTCATCTATGAATATTATTGGCCTTCCTTCTTCCGTATAACGCTTAAGGTTCATTAGGTATTATGTTCTCAAAAACCATATAACGTGTCTTTCAATTGTTAGCTGTCTATTCAGTTTTATTTTCATCGAAAACCAAGTTCTTTAATTTTATTGCTCAAAGTTCTAGGAGTCATATTAATGTTGATATAATTATTTAGTTTTTTCTAGAAGTTTTTGACAGTTGGCCTTTCTTTGTTGGTTTTGTGAAAATTATAAATTGTTCTACGAACTACACATACACACATTTGTCAAAATCGTCTCATTGACATTTGGTGACACTTTTGGTATTTTCCCTGGAGTTGAAAAAAATTCTCTCTAACCTGATTGTATTTTTCTGAACTGTTTAAGAAAATTAAAAGCTGTCCATCTTGCTACCCCAGTTGCGTCTGAAATGTGTTGGTACAAATTTCCACTATCACAATTAATACACAGTTTTTCATATAATAAAGTTGTATACTTTCAACACAATCTCCTGAGCTTGACTATTCAAAGTTCTACCACTGCCAAGTTTTGATTTTAGAGGTGCCATTTTACAGATGGCACCTCAGAACTTAATGTTATATAAATAAAAAAATTTAAAAAATGCAAAATTAATCCAGCACAACAGAACAACACCAAGCAATGCTCATATCAGTTATAGAACTGTTACTGTTTCTACACATAGAACAACTTATGAGTGAGAGGATAAATTTTTCTAAAAGGGTAGTAGCATGCGTGGAATGTGCAGGCTATTCGGATTAAGGTCTGTGTAGTGCATTCTCTTTTTTCTCAGACTCTAACAGCCTACTATGGCTTAATATATTAACATCTGAGTTATAGGATCATATTATGGGCTGATTTATCATTTCAGATAATTGAAAGGATTTTGATTTTTAAAAAACACTACAGGAAGAAAACCGCAAACACAATTTTTAGTAAATTCTACTTTTTATTGAGTCTTTACGAGGCAGCTACACAAGACTAAAGACAGAACATTTACTTCGCTACCAAAACAAAGGTAAACGGACAGGATGTGGAAGGGAGTGGGAGACTTCTGGTCAAAGGGCAAATAATAGTTTCAATAGAGGTGAATTTGAAAAAAATCTACCTGATCATTTAAAACGTGGTCATGATCATTTAAGCATCTTTATAAAATAATCGCTTAATCTCTAATATTTCCAATGAATTTAAGTTTCTAATTTTTTCATTGACATGGAGAATCTTAAAATTAACACAACTGTAAAAATCTGACACTAAATGAATTTTTAAAGGGTTAAAAAACTAGAGTCATTATGGTCCAACTGCCAACTTCTTTCATGTTCACTTAACCTATATTTAAAACTACGCCCTGTTTGCCCTACATAAGCTGTATTGCAAATATTACATGTAAGTTTATAAAAACAACTTTTTTGCATGTTATCTATTTTGTCCTTACAATTTACTAACATTTTCCCTAGATTGTTTCTACAATAAAAAGCTGGTTTACAGTGATTTTTCTTTTCCAATACATTCCCAACAACATAGCTAACCTTACCAATGTAGTTTATTCTACACCATTTTGTTGCTATTTTATTAGAATCATCTGTTAGGAATATAAGTAATTTAGCATTGTTTTTTAATTTAGTTTTTAACATTTTTTCAATAAGGTTAACATCATATCTATTATTTTCATGTAATATTTGCAATGCAGCTTATGTAGGCCAAACAGGCGGTAGTTTTAAATGTAGGTTAAGTGAACATGAAAGAAGTTGGCAGTTGGACCATAATCACTCTAGTTTTTCTAACCATTGAAAAATTCATTTAGTGTCAGATTTTTTTTCAGTTATGTTAATTATGTTCAGCCAAGTAACTGTTCTTTGTTCAGCTTGTTTTAAGCTGCCTCGTAAATGCTGTCACTGGCAAAACCATGGTCGGCAAGACTCAATAAAAAGTAGAATTTACTAAAAATAGTGTTTGTGGTTTTCTTTCCTGAAAATGGAGTTCTACCAAGTACCATCGGTCAGTAGTATAAATCGTATATAAAAAAAACACTAGTGGAAGGATTAAATTGAAAAGAGACATGCAAATATTCTTTCAGGAGATAGGGTTATTGACACTTTCAAGTACATAAATATGTTTTTGAAATAATACTATACATTAAATTTAAGTATTACCTTATTCCGAATAAGGATGTAAATGAATATGGTACCAGATTCAGAAGCCACTATGATTAGGCCAATATGGTGTGGTGCCCTAATCACACTGGGGTTTGATGAGTTGCCTATTGCTGGGCTATCAGGCGCGGGATGGTTATTTCTGATGGCTGGGCAAGGGCGACCCCTTCTCCATACCAGTTGAATTCTAGACAATCCGAACATGGTAAACATAGAGTGCTTACCTTGGATCTTGACGGTTGTGTACCTAGTGTGTGGGTCGGTTATTAATTCGTGGGCTATAACTAAAATTATAACAGACTAAGTCTTGCAAATATGGGTCCGACAGCTCGGAACAGTTTGGCTCCGTCGCAGACCTTCTAAATTAAGTAATTAACTATTGTTTGTGTCCAAAATTAAGTGAAATAGTTAAATAGGCCGAAACACTACCGGCTTTGTATAATGTTAACATTAGTGTAGTATAAATGTGATGTAAATCTAAATTAGCATACATATTAGATTAGAATAATCATATAATAATAGATAATTAGGACTCATCAATAATGGCTTTCAGGTGAGACAAATCTAAGATGTGTGAGCATAATTCTTCCTGTTAGCGCAAGGGTCAAGATTTATTGATCGAAGATTCGCGGTTCTAAATAATTATAAATGGTAGCTTAGTTCTCCCCCCCCCCCAAGAGCCCTAGTTATATTGCAGATGGACTCGGTACGTTGCAACGATCTAAGTAAGTTTAAAAAGTTACCATCACAAGTTGGGGTGGCTTTGTTTAATAAACTCCCAGAAAGCCTTTTTAGGCTGTTCTTAAACTCAATAATTTTGAATATATTTTAATATAATGAGTTTAAGAAAAGCCTAAGACAACTTTTGTAGTATCGATCTTTTTATTCTGTGGATGAGTTTCTCTGTCATGAAAATATATGTAGCTGGACAAAAAAAAAAAAAAAATTATAATTGGGATGAGGTAACAGCAAATCATTTGAAGATATTTTATGAGGTTGTTGCTTTGTCTGTAATTTTAATGTTTTGTACGTGTTACTTAATGTTGTAATTTATTTATTATTTTGACTTAAATGTAGTAATGCCTATTTGTAAATTTAGGTTGTATTTTGTGTGTGCTGAATATGAAATTTTTATTTTAGTTGTATGACATACTAAATTAAGTACTCTTGGTATGCAAATTATGCTTTTGTCAAACAGCAATACATAATAAATTAAATGGAAATTAAATTTGTATTTGTCAGGGGCATCACAAAAAAGAAATGAACAGTGAAGTTACTAGAGTGAACACTGGACTTTGGATATCAACAATAGATAAATTTAAGTTGTTAATATGTTAAAGATATCGGTGGTCCTGAAGGTTCAGTTTTGTCACAAGTTTTTTTTTGTCAGTTTTGTGGATTTAGGTATATTGTAAAAAAATGCTAGATAATCCAGCACAGTCATAAGATTAATGGCAGTTTAAGATATTCTTGACTATCTGTATCAATAACTGTTAACAATCTCCATTTTTAAATTGTTGGATAAAACACTTTAACTGTTAATAGCACACAAACACCACTACTATCTTATTTATGAAATAAAAATACTATTTTATTGATAGTTATTTTTTTTATTAAATCATTCTTTAGATTCAAGTAATTGAGCATTTATTGTGAAATGAGATTAACGTCTTGCCATATCATGAAATTGAAATTACTTTAATGATTAATTAATCAGTGAGTAATAAAAGTGAGATCTTTTGAATGACTTGGTCGACACATTAAATATTCAAATTTTCTCACTCACCCACCTCCAAAACCAAATCAAAACTAAACTAAACTATTCGTCATCAAAAATGTCAGTTTGGTAGTTATCAATTAAAAAATGAAAATCAACCAAAGACACAGTTTCTGAATAATGTTTATATATTTAAATAAAGGTATAAATTTGCGTCGACAAGGTTCTTTTTTTTTGCCGATTATTCCTGAACTGTAATATTTTTTACTTGAAATATTGCACATGGGTTAGGGTCATTAATCTTCACATTTCTCAGAAATTTGAACAAAATTAGTATATCTGATTCTGAGAAATTACTTATTTTATAATGCCCCTTTGGTAGATTTTTAAAGAGATGGCAACCAGAATGTTTTGTTTGGGTCCTTGGAGGTTACACATAAGCCAAATTTGATAAAAATAGTTAGAGCTGATGTTGAGAAAATTAAAAATTTTCTTCTTTTTTTATAGCAACTACCTATAAATTTTAAGTTATTAAAAAAGTGACAAAAAGTCTTGAGATATGGCCATGGATGCAAGTCATTGAACAATATTTATATATTTAAACAAAGGCTTAAACTTGCTTTGCTTCATATATATATATATATATATATATATATATATATATATATATATATATATATATATATATATCTGTTTTGAAGTCCCCTGAGCCCAAAAATGAGATTTTTTGAATGTCTGTCGGTCATGTGTAGTGCTCTACAGCCCAAACATGTCGTCTGATTTTAATAAGATTTGGTATGTGGAGATATTTTGGCCATATCACAGGACTTAACATTTTTTTTTTATAACTAAACATTTGGGGGTAGTTGTCATAATAAAAAACTACATTTTCCTCAAAATCAGCTCTAACGATTTTGATTATATTTTGACAAGCATAATAAAGATCCAAACAAAACATATTTGTTGTCATCTGTCCAGAAATGCTGGTTTGAGTTATTTATAAACAAAATCAGACATGGGGTTGTTATCCAAGTTATTTCTCAAAATCGACTATACTAATTTTGTTTTATTTTTTTTAAATGTGACGACTAACAACCTGAATTCATGTGCAATTCGCAAAAAAAAAAAAAAATTCAGGAATAATTGACAAAAAACAAAAATTAACCTTCCACCATCATGAAAGCTCGATCTTAATCAAATACCATTTATGCTGAGGTCTTGTTTATGGCACAAGCGAAGCAAGTTTATGTCCTATTTAAAATTATACATTTTTTTTTATAACAGTGTCCATATAATTTATTTCACTAACAACTCTGGAACAAAACATATATTTGATCTGGAACAAAACTAACATATTTGATCATGTTTTGTTTTTATTTTATTTTGAGGATGGATGGATGAGTGAGAGAGTTTGTGTAATGTTTTTGTATAGTTTATTTAATTAATAACTCATGAAATATTATTTGTTTGGCTAAGGCGAGTAATACCTTTTAATGAAATAACAGACAAGTGCAGTCAAGTATGAGTTTAATTGTTTGCATATGCTTCCAATATGTTTTACGAGTAATGGTGGTGGTAGTCTATTGGCTGTTAACTCGTATTGAGTGCTTAACCTCAACTACATTGACGTTGATGGGAGTTCCACCTCCTATAGAGAGAGCCAGTCGACTACGCAGTTGTTTTACAATATGCACACATACTTGATCGTTGGGCTGTTTCACAGTTTCTCAATCTAATGTTCGATTTTTAACAATTTTGTTTCTACTCAGTGATTTATAGTAGTAACATGGGTATTTTTTATCTATTATTATTTCATTATGGCTAATATTAATGATCCGAACTTTGATGAATTTGTACTGGGAGTAATTTAGGCTACATTTTCAGATGAATATAATGATGAAGGTACGAGTAGTGATGGAGAGAATATTATTTTGCATAACATAAGTGAGAATGTAACAGAAACTGAAAATGTGTTAAGGCCATGAGACATCCTACAAATACTACATTAACGAATCTTCAGTGCACCCAGAACTTTTTTTAAAGGATTATCATACAAAACAAAATTACCAGCTTGAAGCATTGATATCAATAATTTGTATTAATCTTGGAATTTTTTTCAAGGTTTCATGTTACAATAATTATTAATCCACCTATTATATATCTCATTTATTGATTGACCTATTCAATAATTGTAACATTTTATATTAAAATATTCAATATTTTGTAAAAAAAAAAGATCCAAAATTAGTTATTACTTGCTTTTCTTTAACTCACAATATGCGGCGTGTATTTTGGAATCTTGCATCCTCAATTTAACACACTTCCTGACATAATCTATAATGAAATTTGCTCAGTTACTAAGCTTGGATGTCAATACAATATTCCACTTTTACTTTTGTAAAATCCCCCCCTCTCTAGAATGAAAATTAAGGGTGGAAATATAAAAACTTGGTGAAATGTACATAGTTGATAAAGTAAATGAATTAATTGATTTTATATTGTACTATAATTTTATTTCAATAATAAAAACCTCACTATTTGATTACTCTGTACAATAAAATTTAGAATAACTATTTGTTTAAGATTTTATAAATATATGAGGAATTGAAACAAATAGTTATCTTTGAAAATTAAAATTTACCTACTAATGAAACTTTATGCTTTGTGTGATAATTTAATTTAAAGTATGACTAACTAGTAAAAACTTTAAGAATATTTTTCAAATTTTTTCAACTTCTTTTTCTCAAAGATATGTAAAAAAAAATTTAATCAAAGATAAAAAAGTAAGTGCGCACACCTTGCTTTTCATCAGTCGTACATAGATAAAAAATTTGTTAAAGTAATTATTTGGCAACACAATTATTTTTTTACATTTTAGTTGTCTTTTAAAAGTTTTTTTTTAAATCTTTGAATTAAAAGTTTTTTGTATCTTTGAGAAAAACAAGTTTAAACAAAATTTTCTTTAACATTTTTTTTGTAGTTCCATTGTTATTTAGTCCCTACCTTTAAGAAAAAACAAACCATTATGATGAGAAGGGGAGGTTTTTAGGTCATACTCCATATTCTGATCACACTTATTAAAAGACTATTGCGGCCATGATATAATCTTGATAATCGAACGATATCCGAAAACGAATGTTATCTTTTTGTGAAGTGATATCTTATAGTTATGAACGATGCTATTAAGAAAGTCTAATAGATAAATAAACCAAGGATAGAGAATCAACAACAAAAAATAATATATTATATGTAAAAATACAAACAGATCATACAAGCTGTTTATTTTACTTAATGAAATAAACCAAATTGGTTTATATTTAATAATAAAGTTGAACTTGAATAATTCGAAGTTAAAGGGACCGTTAAAAGAAATATTATTCCGCTTTTTAAATCCATCAAGCCAGCTGGAGCTAGCCTTAAATTTGCCTTTCCCTAAACTGGCAGAGAATTCTTCAGCTGTGGCTGTATTAAGAGGTCCGCTAAGAGGAATCTTTTTGTCCTGCGCTTGCTTGAACCATTTCATAACAGTCATCAACATCAGGGTTTTCCGGTCCCTTAGCTATTTTCTTATGTTTATCACGGTTTGCTATGTAACTCAAGATTTTGTCCATATTTTTAACCCTACAAGTGGCAATAAAGGTTTTGTTTTCTTAAAAAATTCATAAAAAAATAATAATTTTATGCAAAACCTAACTTGTAGGATATTGTTTTTCTCAGAAAGATGCGTAGAATTTATCTATGTAAAATATATATATATATATATATAAAACGGTTTTGGAGTAAGTATGTTAGGTGTCAAAAATGAAGTTAATATTTTTCAGAAAAACCTGTATCATTCAAAATCCATCATATTTTTATCTTTTTTTCAAGATATACAAAAGTTTTGTATAATATTTGGAATATATTTAGAAAAAGAAAAAAATAATTTGTTACATTTTCAAAAAAAAAAAAAAAAAAAATACGAAAAAAGGGTAAATGTTAAATTGCAAAAAAAGTGATCTCTGGTCACAAACACTAGAATGACAGCGGAACAGCGGAATACCACTTAGAGGTTTAAGATAGGTAGACAAAGTGTTCGAAGGAATCTCTAAATCTTTCGCAATCTCCGATTTCTTTTTAATCTTTTCTCCACTTTACGAATGACTGCTGCCTTCTCAGCAAAAGTTAAAGTTTTGTATGTCACCCTGGATGGTTTGGACAAAGACATTGTCAATAAACAATAATCACTAAATGTCACAGAAGAGAAAACACTACGTAAATGAATCACACAATTTCACAGAAGAAGAGTCGCACAGTTTAAAACACTATATACAGCAAAAAAATCACACAATTTCAGAGAAGAGTCGCATAGTTTAAAACACTATGTACAGTAAAAGATCATACTTTACAATTTCACAGAAAAAGAGATGCACAGTTAAAACACAAACACAACCATAAGCCTATCAACTGAACTTATGAGCCTGGAGCCGGCCACCAGTGTCAGTCATGTGTACGCATGGAGGTGGGGGGTGTGAAGATCTACTTCGCTGAATGCCGTCGCTCAGTCTGTGAACAATGAAAAGGTTTTGGGTGACTGTTTTTACTCCTCTATTCTTATAATGAAGCCCGTAGAAATTTAGAAATTTATTTACTGCTTGTTATAAAATGGTATGGCGTAATTACTTATGTACAAGTATGTATGTATATTTGTCATTATAATGTGAAAAATTAATTGATTTCACTTCGAATTATCCAAATAAAATTCGAATTATGTAGCATTTTTTTACATTGTGTTTAATAGGAATGTCAAGGGACCAGCAGAAACATTCAAATTATTCAAGATCAACTATTTATAAAGTTAATAACAATTTCACAACATAATTCTATTAGATATTGATATCCGATCCAAATTAAATGGAAAATACAAATCTTTAAAAAAAACCTTTGTGTATTGCTGACATTAGATTACCCTACTTTGTCGGTGAGAATGTCGTAGGCAAGAGAATTCGTGAATGCATTTCTCTTATCAAGGGTACAGTATATGCGACACACTCATCCCAACCCGGAGATCTCCAGGCACTTTCTCTAGTTTCTTTCCTAGCTTGTAAACTGGAGTAGCCTGAAATGAAAATGTAACATTGAAATATCAATTAATTTTATTCCGGTGTTTTTAAGCTAAATAGAATGTATTAACAAAGTTCTCTAATTTCACAGATAAACTTATAAATACAGTAGACTCTCATAAATCTGAACTATAGTGGCGGACGGCTGGTCCGGATTCCGAAAAATCCGAATTTCCCGGAGCCGGAGATAAGTCGGCCGCAGGGCCGATACGAGCGGTGATAAGCCGCACATGCAATCGCTAATGGCCCGTGCCGATACCCAACGACACTTGTTACATTCTGACACATTAACTAATGGCACTGTTACTGTAATGTACATAATACAGTACTGGACTGCAATTAAGTAAAACACAGGGTAGTGCGTGTCAATGTTATAAAAAAAAAAGTTACCGTCCGGACCGGATTTTCCGGAGTCCGGATTTTCGTGATCCAAATTTATGAGAGTCTACTGTATTACGTTATAATATTGTTATAGTTATATAGGGTATCAATCCGATCAGTTTAATAAACACAGAAGACTTATAATTCAGACCCTAAATTTTGTAGTGTAAAAAATAAGCCTGTTTGAATTGATAATTAGTGTTGTTTAACTTAACTGTTGTAACGCTTCCTTGCACAGTTTTGGTTACCTATCATTAAAATTTTATGTTTGGTTTTACTTCTAAATTTGGAGTTATAAAAAAAGGAGATATTATCCAAATACCGCATGTGATGAAAATCAGTCCATCGTTTGGTCACTCATTATATGAACTGCAGACATACAATTGATAACATCCCAAAAACACACTGTATAAAAAAAACTACCCCAAAACAAATATTTCCCTAACTCAACATCGACTAACTTGATTCGTTATATTTTCTCTATACTACATTTACAGGTCATTTAATTTCCCAATGATGGTGGTATTAAAAAATATAGGACATCTGGTTTTTAAACGATTTATGAGAGTATATAGAAGTGTAATGCGCTATTGTTGAAGTAAAAGGAAAGTTTTATTTATCTTTATAATTGGTAAACAGTTCAATGGTTATAACAAAGTATAGTAATTCGACCATGTTTTTCTCTTTACTTCCTTTGATGATTGTTTAGTAAATGCATCAAACAATTCAGTTCTCATTTCTAATACCTTTCTCAATGAATTGAAGTTGTTAATGCTCTTTTGTGTAGAGTTTTTGTAAAAACAACCAACATTTGCTTAATTAACACAAAAAAAGAAAAGAAATGAGTTAAATCATATAGTAAAGAAACATCAGCTGACTTACAATATTAGTGGTACCATTTTTCTACTTAAATAGTTTTCCTTTATCAGAGATGTATTTAAAGTGTTAAAAACATAATGCAAAAAATAATATTTTTTTTTTTAAAAATAGGTAAAAAGTAAAATGAAGTATATGAATGTCACACAAAAAATACCACAAGACATTCCAGAGTGTAGAAATAGACACATGTATTCTTTTGAGATGGTGAGGTGTTCAAATATCTTAGTGCTGTATTTTAGTGAAATCGTGTATATTTTATCAACATGGAGCTACTTCGAGGAAAACCAATCAGACCTTAAGACTAATTGTAACATATTCTGCGGAGACATGGGTCCTTTGTGCATCCACTATCATCCTTTTAAATATTTTTGAAAGGAAGATATTACGGAGAATATACGGTCCTATATTGGTGGAAGGTCAATGTCGAAAACGTATGAATAATGAATTCTATGTAAGTTGCAATATTGTGCAGTTTATTAAGTTCAGAAGAAGGGCCATGTCACAAAAATGCCAGACTGAAGAATCCATAAAAATATCTTTCTTTCTATACTGTTTGGCACAAGAAGACCCTCAAAGTGAGAAATTGGAGAAGTAAAACAGCATCTAGAGAAGAATGATGTAGGCCTAATGTCATCAATGAGGGAAAAGCGCATCTTGGGATGTATGAAGGGTGCTATGAAGCAGAATTTTCTGCAGATATAAACAAATATTTTATCAGCTTATAATATTAGTAGTTTGGTCATGGGCAGAGTTGGAGTCGACGGTCAGAGAGGAGGGGGGGATGTAATGTTTCACATTTTTGTGCTTAGCGTTTTCAAAGTCTAAGTCAAAGTATAATAGAAATTGTCTAATAATTATCGATTATGACATCAGTAAACATTAGATAATCCCTGTTGTTATCGAGAAATGATAGAGGTTTATCTGCCGTTACATCAGCTTATAGGGACATATTGGACATTGGATTGATGACTTAATATGGAAAAAGATGTGTGATATTCAAAATGGAAAATATTAATCACATCATAGATTATTTCTATATAAAATGACCAGAAACGTGTGTCTAATTATAAGCACATTTTAAGTTTAAGAGTTTAAATAAAAAGTTAATAATATGTTCATCTGACAACCCTGGACGATTTTGAATCTCTGGGTATTATTGCCTAATGCTCTGACGATCTTTTAAAATAACATAAAGATAAGGGTTTTGATTAGCACTGTAAAAAGTAGCACAGGTGCAGCTTCACCCTCAAAATGTAAAAGTAAACCAGAATGTGGTCTGATCACCAATTCAACTGATTTATTTAACCCAGAGGATCAATCGTGCAATAAATGGGTGGATTAGAGGTTAGAAATTCGGAAACTGTAATATTAGAGCCTATGTTGCAAACTATTGTGAAAGGTAAAATAAAGAATTGCCGAAGTAAAAGTTCGAAATTATTCCAAAGGTATATAGTTATGATAAAACCACAGATCATGGGCTTACACGCTGTATACATTGCTATAACAGTGAGTAAATTACCAGAAGTTAAAATAAGTACAATAGTGAGTTAAATGGTACCATGAATATATATATAGAAAATGTGAGTTAAATTCTGGTAAATTTAACAGTAAATTGTTGACAGTAATAGTAACAGTGATAAATGTAAGTAAGGAACCACTTAAGTTGAGTAAAAACATCGAGCTAGAAATAGCAGAGACTGGTTTAGTTAAAAATAATAATGAAATATGTACAGTAGGTAGGGTTATCCGCAGTAAACAGTTGTATTCAGAAGTAGTGAGATCATTGCATAAGCCTGGAAAAGATAACAGAAGTCTTTGTCCAGTAAACATTGCTAAGAAAATAGAAGAAAAACTTAGTCATTTGTCAAATAGAGAGAAACTAATTATGAGAAATGTTTTAAACTACAGTAATACACTGAACTTACGTGATAGGTGGGACTAAGCGATAACCGTGTAAGTCGAATTAGCGTAAGTTGGGGTGCAATTTTGCTAATAAATACATACAAATTATGTTTAATTGGGATTGGAGAGTAAAAAAACAATAACTTAGAAAAATAGTGTAAAAAGGTCTTAGATAATACAGTACTGTATATGTAACAAATTATATTTACATATTGTGAATGGTAAAATAGTAAACCAAAGTTATTTTGATGTAGAAGGTTTCATAAATTATAACAAAGTCGTCGATGGACCAACGATGTTTTCTTCTCACGCAAAATTTCCTTGTAGCACGCTAATAATTTTTTATTCCTCATTTTGTAACAGAAATGCGCTCTTTGTTGGAGTCTATGTTTTCCAAAATTTGTAACCTTTTTCAATTGAACTGAGGCCTTCTGTCAAGTTTCCAACCGTCATTTGATCTTCTAATTGAACTGGGTCTAAAGAATCAGGTTCTTCAAGGTCTTGCTCATGCATTTCTATGAGCTCGTAGTTGTCAGCTCCTGATTGTGTGAATCCAGCAGTTCTTGAACGTCATCACTACCTACTTCTAAATTTATTTGTCTGGCAAGATCAACAACTTCTTCAATCACATTACCAATTTCATCTGGCTCTTTCAGTGGTAAAAAAAAATGAAAACAATTTTTTCCAGACTCCATTTAAAGTTTTTTATGAAATTTCATTCCAAGATTGTCCAATGATTTTCACGGCATCTAAAACATTGAATTGTTTCTAAAAGTCTTTAACAGAGAGCTTGTTGTTTTGTCTTATAGCTTCATGTAAATGCACAAAAGATCGTATCATGTAATAAGTTTTGAATGTTTTGATGACTCCTTGATCCATTGGTTGAAGCAAGCTAGTTGTATTTGGTGGCAAAAATACAACTTTCACACATGGATCAAAATTAGTTAAAGTAGCAGGAGGATAACCTGGTGCGTTGTCGATTAATAGCATCATTTTAAATGGGATTTGTTTAGATTGGCAATAAAATTCGACCTCAGGTATGAAGTGATGACCAAACCAGTCAATCAAATAGGGAAGCTGTCACCTAAGCCATACGATTCGACTTCCAAATCACGAGCAAGCCAGCTTTAGATTTATTTTTTAATGCTCTTGGATTTTCTGAGCGATAAACTAAGAGAGGTTTTAACTTACAATCACCAGATGCATTCGCGCCAACCATCAGTGTCAATCTATCTTTGGCGGCCTTAAAACCTGAAAAGGTTTTATCTTCACACGTGATGAAAGTCCTTTTAAACATCTTCTTCCAGAACAGGCCAGACTCATCAATGTTGAATATGGTTTGGCTGGTATAGCCATATTCTTCTATCATAGCTTTCAAGTTTTCTGCATAAAGAGATGCATCTTTATCAGCACTAGCCGCCTCTCCACTTTCTGGAATGCTATACCAATTACAGCAACTTTTAAATCGGCTGAACCAACCGTTACTAGCTTTAAACATTTCATCTTTAGCCACTTCCCCAGCTTCTTCTTTTAATCTCTCAAAAATCAGCTTAGCTTGATAGCACACGGTGCTTGATTTTTCACACTTGATTATCACATCATAATATTAACATTGTTTCCATATCAGCGATAATACCATGACATTTACGAATGATGCTTGAATTCAAAAATTGAGCATTTTTTAGAGCTTCAAGATTTTTTTCTTTACCTTTTATAATTGTTCTGACTATCTATTCCGGTAGATTAAACTTTTTTGCGAATTTACAAATTTTTATTTTAGCATCGAAAGATAGAGTAACTAGTGTATAATGTTGTAACATAATGCTATAATAAACTTAGATGTAGAAATAACTGAATATCATTAATTTGTCTAGGATGAATTAAGAGCAATGCTATCTCTGGGGATAAGCGTAATTAGAATATCCTGGAATGTTTAGTGGTCTTGAGTCAGTCTGTCATAGCGTGTTACCGCATTTGTAGTAGCATAGTAGTAGTGGAATTGAAAACAATCTAATCTTTATCAACTTCCTTCTTATAAAAACAAACCACATCAGCTGAGAGATACCATCTTCTTAATCTCTCTTACTTAAACCTAACTGAACTATAAGGTTGACTATAGCCACTTCATACCTGTAAGCAATCATAAGGAGTCTTAGAGATGTATAGCCAAAATCCAAATTACAAAAGATTGCTTTGGAAATTAAGCAATCATTTAAAAAAAAAGAGGGTAATATAGTGCCCCCACAGGGTTGCTCCTACCCCTAGCTTACAACCTCTATGTAATAATTTAGTTATTAATTTCAGATTAGAAACATTTAAAAACTTTATAAAATAAAGTAATAAAACTAACATTGGATGCAGTGGGGACAAATAGGAAGCCATCCTGTTTTATTTGATATCAAACGAATGCGAAGCCTTGGAACTGTGCTAGTTTCCCTATGACCAAAACATGTCACGAAAGTTCCCTTCTTATAAATTAATAGACAATGGAAATTAAGATTTTCATAAGATTTGTCACCATCTTCGAGTGTGGCCCAACCATAACAAAACAGTTTTTGCAGAGCACAGCTTGGAGCTACTTTGACAGTGTACATCATGACCGGTTGATAAGTTGCCTATTGTTTCTCTAAAACTCTGAGGTGTGTAAAACTTAACTAAAATATATAATCTTTGTTTAAATCACTTTAACCTTGAATTTTGTCATTTAAATTTTGTTTTATAAGTTATAACAGATTAATTAGTATGTCTGATTATGAACATATAAACTGGATAATTCAGACATTTCTTAACTAATTATTATGCGAATTCAATAAACAATAATACTTTCACATGATTCATTTCTGTTATTATTAAATATCAAGACCTTCTCTACCAAGGGCTAAATGCAGGTCAATGTGATAAGAAACTAAGAAACTCATCCATCGGATATAAACTGCATTCTGACCAATCAGGCACCAAAGTTTATTTGATTTGGATGAAATTTTTAAACTATTTTATTAATATTTTGATTTGATTAAATTTTAAGATTATTTGATGAACATTTCGATTTGGTTATATTTTATGTGTTTCAGGTTGGATTATTGTTGTTAAGATTATTTTGCTGTTGTTCTAAATTTGATAATAAACATATGCATTTCAGAGATCATGACTGTATTTTAATTTAAGTACATTCTTCCAAAGAATTCACACCGGGATTAACTTTATTTTTAAAAAGAGTACATGTGCTCAATCACATGATGGCGCCCTAAATTTGAATTTATAGTTTGTGTATACAGTAGAACTCCAATTTTCCGGATCACCAATTATCCGGATCAGATTGAGAAAAATTTTAAAATTGGGTTTTTAAAGGCACATTGTCCTGCGAGCAATGAATATGCAGGAATCGCGCGTAGTAGTTGACCCTTCTAACCGCGAACATAGTGTAGCGATAGCGGAGGGCGTGCGGGGGAGAGGAGCGATGTCTCACACTGTCTCGCCACCCTGCTACTGTCACTCACTACAGTCAATTAATAGTCAGTTGGCCAGTGCTTCTTCAACTTGCCGGGTGTATTGATATTTTGACTCTTTCGTGTTCTTTAGTGTTTTAATTATCGTGTGCAGTACTACGATGAGTTGTAAGAGGAAACGTGTGGTGTTACCGTTGGCCGATAAAATTAAAATTATCGAACAGTTGGACAAAGGTGTTTCGGGTAAACATTTAGCCAAGGTGTACAAAGGGGGAACATCAACAATATCGGACATTTAAAAAAATAAATCCTCCATTGTAAACTTTGTATCCATCCTCGAGAATGAAGATGAAAGTTCATCGAGGAAGTCTATAAAAACAGCAGAAAATAAAGAACTGGAAGAAGCAGTGTTTAAGTGGTTCTTGCAGCAGCGAACATTGGGGAACCCTCTGGCCCAATTTTTTTGTGAAAAAGCCATGCTTTTGCCGAGAAAATGAACAGTGTGGGTTCATTTAAAGCGAGTACTGGGTGGCTACAAAATTTTAAAGCCAGACACGGAATCCGGGAATTGGACTTAGGTGGAGAGAAGCTTTCAGCAGACCCTAAAGCTGCTGAAAACTTCATTGAAACTTTTAAAATTGATTCAGCTTCTTATGACCCTGAGTTTGTATACAATGCAGATGAAACGGGTCTAAATTGGAAAGCCTTGCCAAAACTACGTTGGCTTCCAAAAGAGAATCAAGTGCTCCTGGTCACAAAGTTAGCAAAGATCGTGTGACTACCCTTAATTGTGCTAACTCAACGGGAAAACACAGATTACCTCTACTCATGATAGTAAATCCAAAAATCCCAGGCCATTCAAAAATGTAAAAAAACTTCTCGTGATCTACAAAAACCAAAAAAAAAAGGCTTGGATGACCGTTGCTTTATTTACGGATTTGATGAAGTGTTCATACCTGAAGTTAAAAGATATCAAAAAGCATTAGGAAAAGAAGGCAGCAAGGTGTTGTTACTTCTTGATAATGCACCCACCCACCCCACTGAAAACCTGCTAGAAAGAGAAGATGGACGATTTCGAGCAATGTTTTTGCCACTAAATGTAACGAGTTTTTTGCAGCCCATGGACCAGTCGGTTATCGAAACAATGAAGCGTCATTACAGGAGGCAATTGATTAGAAAACTGTTGATTGAAAATGAAGATGAAAAAGGCATGGAGTATGGTTAAGGCAACAACATTGAGGAGGGCTTGGAACAAATTGAAAGGAATTTCAACTAAGGAAGAGCTACAGAAAGAGATGCAAGAAACAGTGCCAAAATGAAGAGGAAGAGGGAGAGGAGGAAAATGACAAAGTTACAGTTGAAGAAATCAGAGATATCATCATAAACATTCCCGGATGTTCTGAGTGCAGTGCAGAGGATGTAGGCGAGTGGATGTTATGTGATTTGACGGATCCCGGATTCCAGATTCTCTATGATGATGAACTCATCCAAAGTGTTGTGACAGCAGGAAGTGATGTCACAGAACCGGAAGACGAGGACTTCACTACCGAGCCAGACGAGAGGCCGACTGCGAGTGAGGCATTCGTAGGCCTAGACATTGTGCTTAAATGAGTGGAGCAGCAACCAGAGTGTGACCACCTGCAACTGCTCACTGTCAAACGGATGCGAGACTTGGCGGCACGGAATCGATTTAAGGCAGCAAAACAGCAGACTCTGCCTAGTATGTTAAAAAAATAATGTATTTTACGGTGATTTAGTATTATTTGTCAATATTACGTAATGTAAACATTGTCATTGATATTATTTTTTCATAATAAATACCATAAATGTTCTCTATTATGTTTTGTTTACGGTTTTTTCCTAATAACCGCCTTTTTTCGAAAAAAATCCAATTATCCGGATTTTTGATTATCCTAATCGGGTCCGGTCCCAATTAATTTGGATAATTGGAGTTCTACTGTATATGTACAATAGTAGAGTAAAATATTATTAAATCAGAAAATTGGATACCAGAGTGGGGAGGAAGTTACAGGGTATTTGGTATCAATAGGCTTACAAGGCTTGACAATAAAAACAAGCCTATTGTCGTCAATTTTATCCATCAAATTATTCATGACTGATTTAAGCCTACATAGAACTAAAAATATTAATAAATTCATATCAGCTGATGTTTTTCATTTTGAATATTGTCCTATAATTTAAGTATCCACATTGTGAAAAGATGTTATTATTGAATACCCATATTCAAAGTCACGTATCACATCATGGTCATCGGATAATTTTTACTTCTTTCTTGAGGCTTGGAACAGTTTAAAAATTTCATATTAAATAAATAAACATCAACTAACTAATTGTGCCTACAAAGTTTGAAAAGTTATGTTATAAAAAACTTAGGAAATAAATATAACTGTCGGATCATAAACTATACAGTTTTAAATTATTTTGTTTCAGAATAATTATTCTAATAGTTACTTGTCTTAATTGTCAATATGTATTAGCTTAAATTAAATTATGATAAAAATAAAAAACAATTAATTATTTAGTTTAAAGTAATTAGACTAGATTATCGATAAAATAAAAAATTATAAAATAAGTCTTAATCAGTAGAAAAACACAGCTAATATAAAACAATCTTTTGTTTTTCACTTTTTTAGGTGTAATTGTTAGTTAAGGTATCAAAGTTTAAACATGTAACAATGTCTAATTCTGAAAATAAAATCACCTTAATTTTCTTTGCATCTTAACCATCAATTGTTAATATGACGCATAGAAGTGAAAGACCTTTCGCAGGTAGCACTGTTAGAAGGCAAAGTTAAACAAATTTTAACTAGAATACTTACATTTGGATAAATGTTAATGTCTTCCTACAAAACATATTCATTCGTATATTTGACAATACTTTTAAGAGGACTGTTTTTTTAAGTGATGCCTGAACTTTCTATAATTTTTACTTAATACAGACATTCTGCCTTTAACATTGCATTTGTTCCTGGCACAGATTTGTTTTAATAAAAACTCTGAATTTTCCTCGTTTAAATAAACGAACTCTTCACTGGATGTAGCAACTTGAAGCGCATCACTGGTAAATATTCTTTTAATTTAAAAAAAATATATCTAGCAATGGGAAGAAGAAATGGTACCTGTATTTTCTTTTCAATTGTAATTCAATATTGTCTACTTCTTCAGTTTCTTTTAAGATTTATTCTTCTATCATCAGTCTTTGACTCTCACCGACAGATGACAACATAAAGAAATCATCTATTTTTTTTTAATCATTCGAGAACTTTTGGTTGTAAAACCCACGGAACTTCTTTTTCGGTTACAATTAGTAGGAATTACGTTGAAGCCACAATCTTTTGTGAAACATTTCATCCCGCTTTTGGGAACAAGCTACATCATTCCTTTGTGAATCAAAACTGAGGAATTATTCCATTAGCTATTTTGGCACACTCAGCAATGCAAGTTTTTACTTTCTGGGCTTTTTAATTTTTATTAAAAAATTGCTGAAATACAAAAATTATTAATAATTTTGAAATTCTAACTGCCCACCTCCATTTCAATTTTCATTCAACTAATATTAAGATAAATAAATGTTCAAAAATCAAAAATACATTTTTCGGCCTTAAAATGTCAAGGGTACCTGTTCCTCTTATTAACTACTCGGAAACTATAAGAGAGAATTTCAATTTGACAAAACCACATGAAAATTTCAACTTTCTTTATGCAAAATTTGACACCATCCGGATGAGTAGTTACGAAGCAATCAACAGTTTAAAAAAAGCTAGCTAGTCACAAAATGTGATATATTACATTTTCCTCACATATAAACAGCTATTTCTCCTAAATCACTTCAGATTTCATAGTGATTATTCAGGGATTGTTCTCCTTACAAATATGTATCTTTCGATGCCCATATCATGGGTTAAATAAATTTTTCACAAGTTATGGAAAAAAATTGTCAAAAATCCTCTGATACTAGTGGTGTCTCCGCTTGGCTCATTAAGCAATATTCAGTTGAACTTGTCGAGCTGCTACAAATTTAATAAATTCTTCCTTTTCCGAGTGTTACCCCCTTAAATTAAAAAGAGAAAAGGTCATTTCTTTGTTTAAGAAGGGAGATCAATTAAATTGTAATAATTATAGACCCATTTTATTTTTGACAGTTTTCAGTACTTTTGAGAAAATTTCCGGAATTAGATTGTTGAACTATTTAAAAAAAATTCAAATAACCTCAAATAGTCCCAGAAAATTATGTTCCAGAAAAGTACAATAGAAGATATACTGATATAAAACTGGATGAGTTGATCTGCTCTGCAAATCATGGAGAGTTCAAGAGATGGGCCCTGTTCCGCATGTTGGAGTTTGCTAAGAGATTTTCTAACATCACTTGATTTTGAAAAGAAAAACCGTGTATCTTTAACACTTTCTTTTCTCATGATTTCAAACGATAAAAACAAACAAATACTTACATAATATACAAGCATACTACATATTACTTTTCCAGACTCAAAAACACTGCATAAAACCACAGCAGACCATAAGATAACAATGTTTTAAAAATAAAACAGGAATATGAATTCTGTTGCAGAATAATTTTGTTGTGAGGTTGAGTATAATAACTAGGCACTTGTCGGTAGACATCGGGAAGTTGACATAGAACCGGGAAATGTGAACGTAAGTTAGAATAAAGAAGTTTTACATACAGCCTTGAGGACCAGCCCAATGGCCCAATGATGGGGATGAGGAGGGATGGAAGAGTAACTTTTTCTTTATTGCAGAAACACCCTGTGCCCCATGAATATAAATGATTATCCTACTTGAGTTTCAACTCCTAAATTTCAACCTAAGTCTTTGCTCGAGCTTTGGTGTGGAATTGAAAACAAATACCTGTCGATCAACAACAGAACTCTGTGGGCTTTGATACCATTTGCTATGTCTTATCTTTGTGAAGTTGGATTCTCTGCAGTGCCAATTATCAAATCAAAGTACAGACTAAAACTAAATGTAAAAAAAGAAGTCCGAGTTCAATCTCCAATATAATTCCAAGATTTGTTATAACTCCATATATAATTCCAACTATACAAAGGGAAACAAGTACATCCATCTCACTAGAAATGTTGTTCTATTAATAACATTAATACACTTTGAATATTTGTTTTAGTTCACATATTCCTGTAATACTAAAATGTAATTTTTCCATCAATAAAAACTGAAAATGTAAATTTTAAAACCAGAGTTTTTTCCCACTCAAGCACAGGCCTAGTTAAGCTATGAAATCACCGATAACAGAAAATTTATTTTAATATGTTACCCATGAATCCAGTACTTTTTCCCTGAAGTTAGCATGGAAAAAACTAAAAGATTGGGTTATTACAAGGTAGTGTATGACCTTTGCACCCATATTTACACCTTAAAATTTTCCCAAACCTCCCAGAAACATATTAGTACGTTAAGTCACTACAGGTGTTAAAAGTTTGGGAACCACTGCCCCAGACAGTCAAGCAAGCTTTGTTTATAAGTTATACTTTCATCACACAAATTGTTGAAACAGGTTGTTTTTAGTTTCTATGTAAAGTATAAGAGTCCAGCTTTTTCACAATATAATATTAAGCAGGGATTTTAGTTGGTATTACTGTAAACAGTGTTCATTACTATGTAGTATGTACATATTTATAAATATACATATTTTTGTTTGATTATTATTTTAGTCTTTAAAAAATAATTGGTTTAGTACAGTGTATTTAATGTGTAGACCCATATTTCTGGTTAATTATATGTAATGTGCTCATTCATCAATTTGTGACATCATATTTACTAGATACATGTTCATATTAATTCAAATAACTTCTATAATATATATTTTGTTGTTAAGCATAAAATATGCTTACAGCAATTTTATAATATATTCATAAATGTATATTGTAGCTCACGTTGCCAAGAATTGAAATCTTTACACAAAACTAAACATCTCTGTCAAAAACTTAGAACTCAAAAACCACTACTCTAATTTTTAAGCAGTTTTCTTTCCCATGTAAGTAGCTAATATGATTAGGTTTTATTCTAGGTTTGATTAAAATTTGTTCAATAGTTTTCAAGTTATAATAATATTTGTCATCAAGGGTAATACAAAAACAAAAATGTTTAACATATTTTAAGTATTTTCTTAAAATTTTCAGTGACAAATATGGAATAGTTTCCGAATTATAACCATTCTTTGCTGTTGAAAGTAGAAAATCCACATCCTAAAACATATTTGATGAATTTTCTTAAAATTTTCAGTGACAGCAACAAAAATGGTAGGGTATATGATTTGAATGTTAATTGGAACTGAATTTTTTTTTGAAAACAGTACATTAGTTCACGAGTTATATCCATTTTTTCTGCTGAAAAGTAAGAAATTCAGATTTTTTGACATATTTTATGTGTATTCTTGAAATTTTCAACGACAACATATGTATTGTCAGTGATATTGGTATATGATTTAAAATATCAAGGTAAACACCTAATATCAATCTGGTATTCAAGTTATTTAAAAATGATGGATTGTTCATGTTATTAATTTTGTTTAATCAGACATTTACCATCATTTGTCTATATACAAATAATACACAAGGTTTCAAGAGTATAAATAAACTCGTGTTATCAAGTGAAAAACCTAGAGTATAAAAGATAAAAACACCAACATAGCCTAGGACCATGTTGGAAACTAAAACTAAATCTATAACCTAAGAGAAAAAATTTAAGCCTAAAACTAGGCCTGAATAGTCAAAGCTAAGACTAAATTGAAACATGCTCAGATAAAAACTACCACAGACCAGCACTACACAATGAATGGCAATCAACTAATTGTTAAATGGAATGGAGCCAAGAGAAAGTTGTACTAACTTATATAAACGAAAACTAATTGAAAGTTATAGACTCATATATAAAGCTATCAGATAATCCCACTTAGAGTAATATACAGGGCAGTTCTAGGGTTAAAGTTAGTTGATAATGATGGATGGTTCATATTATTAATAAGGTAATCGGACATTTGTCATAATTTGTGTAGATAAAAACTAATACACAGTATTTCGAGAATACAAACCACCAGATACAGAATTATACTAAACAAAGAATGGCAAACAACTGATTGTGTTTGTCATTCTTTGTTTAGTGCAGTCCTGTATTTGGTGGTATTTTTTGATTATGATTGTAGTTAGTCGTCTTAGTTTTGACTGCTCAGGCCTAGTTTTGGCCTGGGTTCCTTTCTTACATTAGAGATTTAGTTTTTAACACAGGTATGTTTCTAGTTTCTAGGCTATGTTGGTATTTTTCACTGTTTTTATACTCTAGGTTTAACACTTAATAAATAAAGTGAGTTGATTTATACTCAAGAAATGTCTTGTATTAGTTTTTGTATACATAAATGATGGTAAATGTCCAATTAAACCACATTAATAATAAAATTCATATTTCATGGCAAAGTAAAATTCTTGTTGTTCAGATGAGCAATTAGTTTGATTGATAATCAATACTAACTTTATTGTGGAATATCTAGACACTCGTCATCTGTCTATAATTACTACAGTAACAGCAATTCCTAGACTTTACATAACCTATTTGTATGCGTATTTCTTCATTTTCATTTAAAAATTTTAGGTTGGAAATGTAAACAGCGCTCTAAAATACTATTTTTCCTTTTCAAAGGAAGGTTTGTACTAAACGAATGTAGTAAAATTTTTTATGAAAGGTGTTCTCTATTTTTATCTGAAATTAAATTTAATGAATTGTCATTGTTGTATATAGAATCTGGTATTTTTCGCTAATTGAACACCAACAATATTATTGATAAAATAAAAATTAGGAAACAGATTGTGTAAATTTATTATGTTACAATGAATTTATTAAAAATAACTAAATTATTGTAACATTATTTGGTGATTATTTAATAATTTTGTTATTAAATGAAGGTATAATTTTTAACTTACCTTTTTGACACAGTAAGATAATATTTACAACTTTTTTTTTTTTTTGGTGGAGGGGGAGGGGGTACTTTGATGTAATTTTCAACGAGATTGGGGCAGTACAAAGAAAACATATCTTAGAGGGTGCATATTGTTAAATCTAGGCACAAAATTTAGTTATTTACTAGTAATTTTATAAACTTACACCAAATGTGATGTACATTATAAAGACGTCCAATCTGAGAGAAAAATGCCGCAAATGGTTCATCATTGTTACGTCTGTAGTTTATAGCTCTCGCCCAGTTATTGCCCCATTCGATCATTGTTCCTGGTTTAAGGCTATAACTTCGAATCTCATATAAGTTATCACCTTTCCTCGCTTCAATCGGTGGCCAATAGCTAAAGGCAAGAAGGTATTGTAAATGACGAGAACGCAGGTATCCTCCTCGTTCTGCAAGCAGTTTCTGATATGTCTAGAACACCAGCATTCAGCTATAGAAAATAATGAGGTCAACAATAAATTTATTGATTAAATGTTTTTTGGAGTTTTAAGGCGAAAAACCATTTCAGTCATTATCGCCTTCAAAAAATTTGACAAGAAGATGCTTTGCCTTAAAAAAAACAACATTCTTATTATCCAGCAAACTTGTTGTATTCATGACCAGTTTCAACAGTTCATTATGAAAATTCCTTTATATACCTGTGTGAAGAACAAAACAGATACATTAGAATTTTGTCTGTAAAAAATAAAAACAACCTTCATTATATTACTGATGTAGTTTAATCGGACATTTTATCATCATTTATATACACAAAAACTAATACACAACATTTTGAGAGTATAAATCAACTCCTTTTATCAAATGAAGAACCTAGAACATGAAGAAAGTGAAAAACACCATAATTAATAACCTTGTTAGAAACAACATTGAAATGAATTTTTACACATTTTGCACCCCTTACGTATGTATTTATTAATTTTTAATTTATTGATTTTAACGCTTATACGGTTACTGAGAATTGAATACAGGACCTTTGGCTTTAAAGCGTTAAAACCAATAAATTAAAAATTAATAAATACATATGTAAGGGCTGCGAAATGAGTAAAAATTAATTTCAATGTTGTTTCTAACGAGGTAATTAATTTGGTAACTCAAAAATTGCAGCAATAAAGCAAGTCAAGTGAGAAGTGTACACGCTACACTGGGAAGCGACTAAGGATATCTCTCACTTGTTACAGCATAGGCGCATAAAGCCAAAGGTCCTGGGTTCAATTCCCAGTCTAGGTCGTATATTTTTTACTTGAAATATTATTGTATTTTTAATACTAGTTAGTAAAAACGTATAAAAAAGTAAGCATTCAAATTAATAAATTAAAAATTACAATTAGTAACATGAGAAAGATTCCGAGGGTCTAAATAAGGTCTGAGCAGGCAGACTAAATACGAACATGATCAGGGGGAAAACTACAAGTTATAGGACTACACTACAAAAATAATGGTAAACAACTATTTGATAGTGGGTTGGATACTAAAGGAATTGTAACTTAACGGTTTATTGAGCTGAACAACCTTTTGTCTCCTCTTTTAAAAGTTAAGTATGCAGATAAAAAGGTGCTCACATTGATAAACTGTTAGGTCAACATTCCCTTGCCACAAAACCCACTATCAGTAAGTTGTTTGCATAGTGTAGTCTGTGACTTGTGGTTTTTTTTCTGATCAAGTTTGTATTTAGTCTTTGACTGCTCTAGCTTTAGGCCTGGGTTCCATTCTTAGGTTATAGTTTTAGTTTCCAGAATTGCCCTAAACTACTAGGCTATATTGATGTTTTTCACATCTTTCATATTCTTGGTTTATCACTTGATAACAGGAGTTGATTTATACTCTTGGAAAGTTGTATAATAGTTTTTATGATGATAAATGTATGATTAAACCATATCAATAATGCGAACTAACCTAATATCACTATCAAATAACTATAAAAAGAAAGTTTTTTTTTGTATCAAACTTTCTGCTTATGGTTACCCTAGAAACTTATTCAATCAATAACAGTAACTTTTTTTGATAAAAATGACAGTGACGAAAAGTACCGAGTTCATTAATTTTTTTTGTTTGTAATTCATGGTTTATTGTAGTAATAGTTTTACCAATTGCTCATATATTAATATATTTTTATTTAATTTCTACTTGACAAGTAATGACACAAGATTGCTCAGGGAAGTAGAAATTATATATAAATATATTTTGTTACTGTTTAAGTTGTAATGACCATACTGATTAAAGAAAAAGACTTTTGTTTGTTCTTTTTACTAATTAAGTATCTAACTCTTAATTACATATACAGTGGGCTCCCCCCCACCTTTACTTTTTTAATTATTGAATTAAAAAATTAAAACCTTTTTTTTTTTTTTTTTTTTTTTTAGTTTGAGTATTTACTTATTTAAAGTATGACATTTTTTTACCTTTTCATGGGAAAAGCTTTGTGGGAGTTAACTCAAATGTCTTAATTGGTAAGAGGGACTGTGTGATAAATCATTTTAAAGGTCTTGGTGATAAGAAATAAATTGGATAAAAAAAAAAAAATAAAAAAAATAAAAAAAAAAAAATGCACAAACTTCCATACTCACCTATCCCAAAAATTGTCACTTTGGTAGTTTTAAATAAAAAAAGTAAAAATGAACCATGGTTGCCATCTATGTATATATTTAAAATAGAGCCTAAAATTTCCTCGTATGTACAAAAAACATGTCGTTAGTATAAATTATATTTGATTAATATTGAACTTTTAAGGAAGGCAGTCAATGTTGAGTTTTGTTTTTTACCAATTATTCATCAACCGTAATATTTTTTTCTTACAATTTTGCACATGGGTTTGGGTCATTAATCTTCATATTTTACCAATACTTTAAGAAAATCGCCAATTTTGAGAAATTAAAACAGCTAATTTATTGGTTTTTTACTGATCTCATGAACCAGCATTTTTGAAGAGATGACGACCAAGACGTTTTGTTTGATACTCGAGCAAAATTTTATCAAAATCATTAGAGCCAAATTTTAAAAAATAGGAATTTTGTGTTTTTTACTTTGGCCGCTACCCCCAAATTATGAGTTATGATAAAACGAAATAGTCTTAGATATGGCCAAAATATGTCAGAATAACAAACTTAATCAAAATTGGTCCAAGTGTTTGGGTTAGGAGCTTTGCACATATGACAGACATAATTAAAAAAAAAAAATCACTTTTTTTTTACTCTGAATATGTGAGAAAGTAAAATTGAATGCAAACTTAGCAGGTTTGAATTTTTTTAAATAAGGACAATTTTTAGCGATACAATTTACTTTAAGTTGTTTCGAATCTCTACTAATATTTTTTTAAAAACAAAGTGGGGTACAGTTAATCAAACATGTGAAAAAGTACATAATATAGTCTATTTTAAAATATACAAGTATGTGCTGCTTAAATTACTTACACAATTTTTCACAGAAGTTTTGGATCAGAAATTTGTTTATAGACACAGATTTTAAAAGACAGAGTTTTTTTTTAATAGTATTTTTCAAGTTTTAAAAATACACAGTTTTTAATAAAAGGCTATTTACAAATATATATATATATATATATATATATATATATATAAATATATATATATATATTCACATACTGTAACTATAAAATGCACTAAGGTTGCACTGATGATAGAAATACAAAATGGCAATTTTTAAAACACACTTAAAATTGTATCAACATTTAAAATGATATTTCCCGAACTATAGCACTTGTTTTTGTTTGAGCACAAGCATATTTTTTAGTGATTTCGCTAAAACATTTTGTGAAAAAGTGCACCTGCGTGATCGGAACTACTGGGAGGAATATTATGTTCTAAAAGAAAATGTGTAAAGTAGCATTCTGCTTTTATAACATCTTTTTATTCCCTTTTCCAACACTGAAATTAGGTTTCGTATTTTTTCAAAAGAACTAACATAAGACATGTGTTTTTTCGTATCAATATGTCGCATCAGTCTCCATGTGAAACAGTAAAGTCACCGACAAACAGCACAAAAGGCAAGTGTATTTCAACAGAAACTCTTGCACAAAAGATTTTTTTTTGTAACACAATCGTATTTTCTTTTAGCCATGACAATAGACTACATGACAGATTAACAATCCTACTATAACTAAAGTTTCATTACAACAACACTTTAACCAGAAAACACAACATTTTGTAATTGAAACTGTATAGCAGGTTTCCTGTATTTTCTTTTGTGCAAAGATCAGAGTTTAGATGATAAAAATAGCATACTGACTTTCTCTTTATACCAATAGACACAACTGCAAAAAAAATCATAAGAAAATAAGTGATTTTGAGTGGACCTTGAGTCCATGTCAACCGCTTGTGTATTATAACTAGGCCAATATTATGAAAAATAAACACAAAGTGTTTACTTCAGAAACAAAACAATTGACTAAATATTTTACTGGGAAAAATTTCTAAATGGATTATTCTAAGAATATTTTTACCTTTTCCCTACTGGTATTTATTGTGAAAAGCCAAACTGTTAAAATATGGAGAAACTGGTTGCAAATACGAAATGCCGGAGATTGCTTTAAAAATACAGAGTCTCCATCCTAAATACGGAGAAGTGGCAAGTCTATGAATGGTATCAGTACAAAAATTTTAAAATAACATTAAATAAATTAATTACTTTATCTTTTTCCAAAACTTGTGTACACTTATCGATACTAGCGAATCCTCCAGTATATCTCCATAGATGTAATGCTTGATCAAGATCTCCAACTTGTACAGTCCAAGAAGCAACCAAATCACAGTTTAATTCATTTTGCTGAGAATGAATTACATTTACACTTTCCTCACTGAAAACAGATATTAAAATGAAAATATGTTATTATTTATTTATTTAATATTTTAAGAATCATTTTGTTTGGTATCCAAGTAACAGTTGTTAAATTCACAATATGTTACCTTTTATGAGCTCCGCCACGTGACTTCTTTCTTGATTTAAACTTACGCATATTTTTTATTGCTTTACAAACACAGATCATTTAAACAAGTTCAATTCAATTAGTTTTTTATTGGAATTTTATGAAAAATATGATTGATTTTACACATAAAATATATTAGACACCTCCATGGTATGGTTTGAAGCTCGGAATTTAAAGGCACTATTGCTGACATCTAAGTGCCTACTTTTAGTAACTTCAAGGAGCCCTTAATTTTCCAATTCCTCCAAAATTAGGGCATTCAGAACATGAAATCACAATACTACAATTGTTCAATCCACATAGTGATGCCTCACATTATCGTATACTATTGTACTTTTTCTTGAAAATAAATTCAATACAAATACTCATTTTTATACAACGCATCATCATACAAATACAAAAATACTCACAAACAAATTTAGAAAACAAATAAGTGACAACAATAATTCTTAAATTAAAAACACATGTATAAATAATTTACAATTTCAAGTTATTTTTTAAATAGCCAAACACATTACATACATAAAAAATCCACAGGAATATACAATCAATATACAAATAAAATTACAAAATTTACAAATGTAATCTGAAGCAATCCCCAAGACATAACTCTACTTTAAAATCCACATACGGCCTTATAATTTGTTTCCTAGTAGGATTTCCCCCTCTTCGAATGAGCAACACACTTGTTTTGGCTATAGTGAACATCATCAGGTTTAGGAATATTTTGGAGAAAATGTCTTTTTCCGAGAGGTTGGCAATTTTGTTTTTGTTAACTTATGATTTTCTTAAATTGCTAATTCATTGTAATTTTTAGTAAAAAATATAACCATAGATAAGTTTTATTTATCTTATATAAAACTAAGAATTTGTTACTCCCATGAGATGCGAGTTTTCACAATTTTATGTATTTCAATTGAACGAGCAACATAACTACATCTCCACATGATGTGTTGCTATTGACAACAGAGTCTGAATGAAATATTTAGTCAAATACAAGATACTAAAGTCCTAATAAAGCATTATGCGAAATACCAGTGGCAGCTAAGGATTTAATAAGTTCATAGAGCCCAAATTATAGATATTGGTGATGGAGGGGGAGGGGATAGGTCTGTTGTTATGTGTTTTGGTTTTATCTTCACATATTGTAAAAAGTAACAATAACCATATAATTACCACCAAATATTGTCAAATTTATAGATTTATATTCATTACAAAACTAGTTTTACAAACTACGTTTTCATCTTCAGTTGATATACAACTGTCGTGTAGCTTCATGATGTAATCAATCGAATAAACACTAAAAATGAGAATGTTGTTATCGAAACTAGTTTTCGAATTAAATTTAATGTTTGAAGTTGACAATATTTGTGTTATTATTTCATTATTGTAACTTTTAAGGAATCTAACATCTTAATCTGCAAAAACAATTATGTTTATGAAATACAAAATAAAACAAAGATATTTCTTGAAAATAGGATCCAATCTCTTGTCTTTGCGAGCAACAAACTTGATGATGTCTTCATAGAATGGCATTGTATCCCGAAGCTCACCAAGCAGTTTCATGTCCATGAACATTGTTGCAAGGTCATTCAACCTATCTTGTGAAGTGGGACTTCTTAAATAAGTTTTTATTCTCTTTAAACATGAAAAACTTCTTTATACAGAGCAGCTTGTCGAATGTACCTATTTCCTTGAAAACATTTTTCCAATTATTTTCATTTAAAGTACAAAGATTAAAGACTGACATTAAAACATTGAAGTTGCTAACAAATTTACAGAGGGCAGAAAATACAATAGAAATAAACCATGTAACTCACTTTAGAAACTACACTGTAAAATCGAACTTGTTACTCATTTAGGTGTTCATTGAAACAAAACACACAAAAGCAAGTGCAGCCCATTACACCTGTTATAGAAACCGGACATAACTTGCTTTCCACCAGCGTCTCAAAAATAGTTGGGGGGAGTGGCTAGTTACCATGGTATTCAGTGAAATAGAACTGCCTAACTGTTGTGATACTAGCTGTTAGCAGTACTTGACTCGACAGTTAAAATTTAGTTACTAGCTGGTACTTAATAGTGACTGTTAAACATCCTCTAATTTTTTACAAAAGGCTTATCTATATCTAATCTCTTGTTAAGAATTATTTTTAATATTATAATTTGATAAATTGTTTTAAAAAGTAGGTGTTCTGAGTTGTACCTGCTGCATCTGAAAGCCACTACTGTGAAATACAATATCAAAGATGAACAATAAAAGCAATATAAGTAATTATATTCTCAAATCAAACAAAGTGTTATTATGGGGTCGAGAGGCTGATGAGGTGATCACTCAGTTATGTCTGCTCATTCCCTCAATCTCACGGGTAGTATATATCCATACTTAAGACCAATGGATTGGGTCGCACCAATAAAATGCGACCCTGTGCAGTGAAGAACTGCACCCTGCTCGTGGTGGTCCTGCACTGGACATTTAGTCCAGATAAAATCCGTTGGATCTAAGGGAGTAAACCCTGAAATAAAATCTCTAATCTCAAGGTGTTAGCTACCTGTGCTGAAAAGATGAATGACATAAGTTACTAATGGGTAAAAGCTCTCTGGGATAACAGGCACCCTCTCAGAGTATTTAGCCTTGCCTGGACATGTGGAGCTCTGTCCAGATTGACCAATATTTCCCTAGCTACTCGTGGGATTTTTATGGAGAAAATTAAAAACAAGAATTTTAGCAAGACTGGAGAACCAACAGCCAAGGTCCAACATGAGATCTTAGACGAGGTCTCCAGCTCTTGCTACATAACAGTAGGACTACCAGTTCTGAGACGTATACTGTAACCCCAATGGATGTGAGTGTAAAGAGATCGCCTCTTCCTATTAATACGGAGGAGGAAGATCTTCTACTTAACCCCTTAAGCGGCAACACTGGACTGTCATTATGTCTCCGGAACAAAAATTCATTAACGGCAAGCTATACATCCCCTTACCTACTATTATACAAATTCTTACATTAGGCAGGGAATTATAATAAATAAGATTACCTTTTGCATCTCCAAGCCCGGCTACCTCACCTCGGTGTATCCATGGCTTCTAGATGAGGGCTATGTCGATGCTATTTCTCCCCAAAGTGTTGACATCGAGTCATCTACAAGAAAGACCATAAGTAAGCCTTTTTGATCTTTCTTTGCTGACAATAGCTTCAATTGCAGATTAAGTCCCTGGTCCACAGTCAACTTGTGACTGGGATAGTACCTTTGGACTACTGCTATTTTTACTTAAGACAAAGCTTCACTGAAAGTTTGAGACTTTGTGGAGGAATGATCCCCCACCCATCTTACCTTCTGCAGCCTTGTCTTTTGACTACTGGTTGAAGGGGTAAAGGATGGTAAAGGATTCATCTCTCACTCTTTTCTTCCCACCTTCATTACTTTTGGGCAGGTCGGAGGTGGAACCAGCTTCCGAAAGCCTAACAGTTTGGCTCACGGAGCTGGTGCCATGCCCAGTCCTGTACCTGGACTTATTCCACTTCCTGGAGTCAAGGGACTCGCCTCTAGTTGCAAGCTTGGCTTTAAGCGTCTTCTTGCGCATCAATTTGATCCTCTCCTTCCTATCTTTGATTACCATGCCGACAAATTGCTGGGTAGCTTGATCCATCTTTAGCAGTGAATGAAATTTTAGTTTTAGCCCAGCAACTAGGTACGTACAAAAGTTTGAGAAATCGATCCTTCTGTAGAACGGTCAACTATTTTTATACAGTAGCTTCAAATTGCATTAGATCTGTGCATTGATGTGCATAAAGAACTTCAAAAAAATAAAAAAACAAACTAAAATAATAAGTTTTTTTACAAAATAATAAAACTTTATTTACAAAACTTTTTTTTTTAGGTTAGACTATGTAAATATTTGTTTAAAAAAATGTTTTTAAGTTATTGGATTTAGTTAATAGTTTTTGTATTAGTGACATATGATTTTATAAGTTTTTACAAGAACAAAGATTATACAGGTATGCGTTGTAAGTAAGAGATGTTACATTATTTTCATTCTCCTCTCTTAACAATATTCATACCCCATTTTCCCATAAGGGTTTGGTTTCGCTGCAAGCTCTCAGAATGTAACCCCTCCAAAAAGCAAGGGACAATTTTATTGAAAATTGATTCCTCACATTGTGACATCAAAGTAATTACATGTGTATAAACAAAAAAATATAAATTAGTAGCATAGGATACAAAGATGTTTTGCCCACATCGTGGGTTAAGTGTACAAGGATGTACTTATTGACAATCTTCAAAAGGTCTTGTATTGTATCTCTACAGTGGCTCCATGAAGTCAATTTCTTTACCAGGTTATAAATGTCATGGTGAATTCGGCCAAGTTGTTGCATCTTGGGATTTCATAGAGTATGAAAATATTTTTTTCATAATTCTTTATTATTATTTTTTTTATTTGTGGCAAAGTACGATCTATGATTTTTTTTTAAACAACATGAATATACACATTTTCGTTAATTACAAATTATATATATTTATGATGACTTAGAGGGCCAAAATAATATTATTTCCTCTAGTCTTTCAATATTAATAAACTAAAATATTCTTATATTATTCAATTGTTTAGGTTTCTTCATTTTTTGTTTGGATTGTAACACAATTGACTTTGTGAAGTTCGTGTGACCACAGATAGGTTTGGGAGAAGGGAAGTACTGTAGGCATGCTGGTCTAACTGTGTGATTTTTACCTGCCACAAAGTACAAAATAAATAAGGTTTTGTTCTTTCAAAAGCAAATATATGTGCCTCTAATGGATTCCAATGAAAGGGTTGACAAATGACAAAAGCAGTTTTCCATTTTCACCCCCAAACTGCTCACTTAGGATATGATATGAGTAAGCGTGAGATAAATTTTGCAGAGAATCAAATGACAAATGGAAAACACTTATTTCAGGTATTAAAAGAAGGTAAACCAACTTGAAAAAACATGTATCTCTTGCTCCAGGATAGGGCACATAAGAACATAGTTTAATGTGACCGATTCACCATTGTGCATTGAATGTGGGTGGACAGTGGAAAGCCTAGAACATAATTAGCCTAGAGTGTCTCATAGGTAACAACTATCTAAGAAAGAAGCTGCAAAAAGAACTTCCGATTCTGAACCGTAAGCAACCACTAATGCTAACAATTCTTGTCTCTTCAATGCTGCTGACTTGATTTGTTCAATTGCATAGGATTCATCTTGCCAATGGCATCGTTTGAAGCAGGGCACTTGTATTAAGAAGTCAATATGTATTATATTTACCAAATACAATAAACTAAACAACATTAGCTGAAAGAAAGTGATAACATTAAACGCATAAGTTTGTTTAGAATTGTAATTTTTGTAACTCTAAAAATAGATTGACACTTCTTAAATCTTACTAGATATTCTAAAATCACTTGAAAGTCAAATTTTAATTATTATACAAACTAATGTAGTTCCATATATAATTGCTTCTTCACAAATCAGAAGTATGAAGGAACCTTAGGTTGTTTCTAGAAACATTTTGTTAATCAGATTTCCAAATTTCCATCAGAGATTGACTTCTAATTTTGACACATTTTTTATTCTATTTGTTTGACACCTAAATCAAGAACAAACTGAATGGATTTCATGAAAGTTGATTCAGCAAGTAAATGTTTAACTATAATTGTCGACATTCTAAAATCAAAGAAAAACCCTAAGCACAGTGAACTAATTACTCCTCAAAAGTAGAATCATATCTAGGCAAAGATCAAATTTGTATATAAAATATTCAATAATAAATAGAACATATTAAAACAATTAAAATAATCAAAAATATATAATGAACTAACACTAAAACAATACAAAAAAAAAAACATATACAGTATAATTTTAAAGTCCCTTCCCCTCCATTTTTTTTTTTTTGTACATATTATATCACATTGTTTTTTAACCAATACCACACATTATAAATGCAAAAATACAAAATTTTTTGGTCTTTGGGAATTTTAGGGGATCACTCTAGGTCCAATATGCAGGAGTCAATTTCAATCTTTATGCAAAGGTGTCCATGGGCATATCATTCACTGTCCTTTTTTTTAAACAGTGCTTGAATCAAAACTGAAAAAGGTTTTACTGTTTTCAAGATATCAGTAGGTTTAAGTTAGGTTAGGATATCTTGAAAACAGTAAAACCTTTTTTAGTTTTGATTCCACCACGGTTTTTAGAAAAATAATACATTGTTAAACAAATATATCAGATGACCTCCTTCTCATTACAACTTTCAAGTTGACTCTTAAAACTTTAACCTACTAATATCTCAAAAACGGTACACACTTTTTCACTTTTGATTCCACCACTGTTATTAGAAATAATATGGTGTTAAACGATAAGTCCCATGACCACCTTCTCACTACAACTTTCAATAACCTTTTTTAGTTTTTATTCAACCACTGTTTTTAGAAAAAAAAAGATGTTAAACGATATGTCGTATGACCACCTTCACATTAAGATTTTTGAAGTTGACTCCTACATCTTGGACCTAGAGTGATCTCCTAAAATTCACAACACTAAAAAAGTTAATGTTTTTACATTTATAATGGGTGGTATTGGTTAAAAAACAATGTGTTATATATATAAAACAATCAAAATATTATTTTAATATGGACTCAAGAAATTTCTCGATCGAGTAGAAAACATTAGATTTCAGTAACTGCTTTAATTTAGTTTGAAATATTCTACTTTTTGTTTGAACTTTTCTCCGAAGCCTTAACACGAGCCAAAACTCTCTCTCCAAATTGGTTCTTGTGCTTCTAGGTTTTCACCTACTTCGAACTGGAGATGTAAGATCCAGTTTCCCTTGCATGTAACCTGACAAAAATATTTTCGATTGACATTCATCAGTTGGGGAAATAGTCTGCAAGAAGGCGCTGTGCTTCAGGTCTGTAATAATTAGCCTGCAATTTTGTCATTCATGGAACACATGTTATAAAATAAAAATATGATACAAATAAAAACACAAATTGTTAACTTAAACAGTTAGTAACTCAGCATACAGTAGTCGGTTTGCTTTTGTAACTGACAACAATCATAAGATAACATTGTTGGCGAATTTCACTAATCATATGTTTAATGAGTAGGCCTAGTTTTAGACTACAGACACAAATATGATTTGTATCACAGTTGTCTCCATTATTATTAACACTAAAATAAAAAGTAAGATTGTCAATTTATTTGTTTATTAAATAGTAATAGTCTATTTTTTGGTTTCTATGGATAAAAATGATCATGATTCAAAATTTTTTGATATAGACAATTACCAAGAAATTGGTTTTTAGTTTTATGTCGATAACTTGGTTACCCTTTGACCTACAGATAAAATTTTTAAGAAGATTTCTTCTGTCGTTATAAAAGAAAAATATAGTGTTTCTTATAAATATTGTTATTCCGCACAAAAAATCCTAATAAAAATTTGAGAAAATTTATATCAACAGTAAAATTAGGACATTTTACAGATTAAGAACTGAAAAATGTGTGTAAAATTAATATCTATCAATACATCCGTAAAACAATAAGTAAATATGTACATTTTATAGATGCGTAAAAGTTAGCTGGTATGGATAATATTTTAATTAACCTTTAAAGTATTTTTAAAACAACTCAATTTTTGTTGAAAGAGTACATTTTATCATAAAATATTGCATAAAAAAATTCTTCTAAAGAAAATATAAATTATTATCAAAGCCTTTTTCTGTTAAACCAATAGTTCTTAAAGCAATGATTTCTTTGGTATGGTAGGTTTATGTACGAGGATTGTTACTTACTAGATCTTTTAAAATACAGTTTTTTAAATAATGTTTTGGTTTATTGTTCATTTAGTTTTTTTACACTTATATTTGAGTATTGTTTCAATTATATATTTATTTATTATGTTTTAATGATAGTTGTTCATGAATTTATAATAATGTCTTGTTAAATTTAATATTCTGTTTAACTCCAATTTAATGTGTATTACAGGTTATGTTTGATACTATTTATTATTATTATTATTATTATATTACACTATAAGTTTAATACTGATGTTTAATAATATTATATTTAACTATAGAAATAACCTGTGAGAAACCTTTTCACCTTTCTTCTGGCTGCCGATGAATTGATATTTAGTTAGTTAATTAATTTACATTTGTAAGAGTTTGTTGGCATCTGAGCTGTAGACAAGCCCATTAGTTTAATAATAACTGTAGTTTTGCAGTTTAATAATTATAGATGAGTAATAATTATTGTACAATTGGATTACAATTGAAATAAATAAAAAAATAATAGATAGAAAATTAGGCTTAGGGCTACAAGTACCTGTAGAACAAATTGTAATCAATTAAATATACTTTAGGAAAAAAAAATGTACTTAAAAAATTTGTTTTAAACAAAATCATATACTTACTAATTTTTGAAATATTTAGATGTGGAATCTGGCCTCACATTGTGAGTCTGAAGTTCATAAATAACCTCCTTGTCTGAAAGCATACGTGAATGAGATTCTTTGGTAGGTTCAATTCTTCGAACTAACAGCTTACTAAGCCATCCTTCACTACTGTCATAGGATACGGGAGAGGTAGAAAGACATCTGCATTAAAAACATACAACAAATTACAATTATATAATCATTTCAGAGAACTATTACGACCTAGACTGGGAATCGAACCCAAGATTTTTGGCTTTATGTGTTAATAAAAAACTGAGCTATCCTTAGTCGCTTACCAGTATAGGGCGTACAGTTGATAGATCAGTTGGTACAGTATTGGTGTGAAAACCAATGATCTTGGGTTCGATTTTTTTCACTTGAAATAATTATTTAATTAATAATACTACCTTGGTAAAAATGTATGTGTTAAAATCAATAATTAAAATTAAAATTATTAAGAATGTCTCCATACTTCACTACTCCTCACAGGCTTAGGGGAGAAGACCTCTGAAGGTTCAGTATACTGATATGGGTTAATTCTAAGACAATTTACTCTCAAAAACTCAATATAGTTAGTATAGCATGGCAATTCCAAAGGATGTTAGTACTTTAATTGGGCTTAGGTTCAAGGGCTAGGGGCCTTTATTTTGAGTGATTTTGATGATGAAATTGAATTTTTAAGCAGTGATGAAAGTAAAACAAAGTTTCAGTGAAAATGAAGATGAAACTTATATAGCCTAGTGAACAAAAAATCAAAATAAAATCAATTCCAACCAGTGATTGGCCAGTTAGCGATAACAAGGTTATAACCAGTTTGACTAAGTAGCTTGGGTCAGTGTAATACAGGGTTTATTTAAAGGAGTCATTAATATTACCATTAATTTTATGCAACTTATATTGGGGGGGGGGGGAGAATGTCCTTTTGTCATCTCCTGGTAAGTTTTTTTTTTCATTGTTGCTCAAAGGCAAAAGAAAACCTCATAGTTATCGTCATCATAAAAAACAAGAAACAGAACATAAAATAAAACTCCTCGAGCACTCTACCAGAGTTATCAGGGGACTATATGAAGAAAGGTGTAATTCCAGCTAGGTTACCTTAGGATTGCCACACCCATACTCACTATAAATAAACCCCTGAAGGGATCTGCTGGTACACTGTCTACTGTACAGTTACATAGGAGTTTGATCAGTAGTCTATTACCTTAACTGTATTACTGATCTTTCCAAAATTTTGTATGTAGAGTACTCAAAATTACTTATCTGATACTACCTGTTTCTGGACGCATGTGTTATTGTGATTATGCATAGGATAAGCTAAATTTATGTCATTCTACAAAATCTTTAAGCCTGCTGAGAACTAAAATTTCTTAGCTAGATTATATTACAGATAAACTATAGTATTTGGTTTTAAAAATAATTTAAATTTTAAACGAAATCAATTAAACTTAATTTAAATATTTTCAGTAGGCGGTAAGATACTGAAAGAGTATAAAGCAAGTAGTCAAAACAACCTTAACTTAAAATACTCACAAGGTTATCAATTCATAAATTACTCTGATATGCATTTATAGTGGATATTAAGTAGTATTAAGAGATATTTAAATTAATGTTTAATTTCCTATTAATGACACAATCAGTTTGATTCAATTTAATTGCAACATATATTACTTCTGTCTTTGAAGATAGGCTTATAGACAATTTGTATTTAACATTTGAAAATTCAATTTCGGTAATAAAATATATCCTCTTTTTCAGATATCTCTTATTTTATACCTACCAAATGACCACCAATCATAAGGGTAATAAAAAGCAATAAACACATATATTCAAACATATATCACTCTGTGCAAAGGTTGTAAATAGTTCACTAATAAACAGATCTATAAACAAGACACATTTTCAACGATGTGCATATCTAACCAGTCAATCTACATTGGGATAGGTTCTGTCGTCATGTTTCTTATCTCCAGTCAATGTGGGTGAACTTTGTGCTCCAATGACAGTGTCGAACATCATTTTTGACTGGAAAGAGAGTTAGTTATTCAATAAAATGGATGGAATCACACTTGGTTTTCTTATAAATTTTTGTTTTCTTCAATAGCATCCAGTCAAATATGATGTTGGAGTCATCGTCATTGGAGCACAAAACCACCCGCATTGACTGGAGATAATAAACTGAATGACAGAATCTATCCCAATGTCAACTTGTCTGACGGATGAGCACGTAGCTGAAAACATGTCTTTTGTGAAAGTCAATTTATGCATGAACTATTTACGACCTCCACACGGAGTGATATGTGGTTTTGTGTTTTTACCCTGATGGGCAATCGCCTGAAACTGCAGTAGGTAAGGTAAGAGATACTGCAAATGCCTCGTTAGTGCGACACTTTTAATATAACGTGTTGCAAGATAAGGAAACGTACCAACCTTGACGGTCAATACAGATAGTTTGTATTCTCTTAATTTTCTTTTCCCTATCAATTTAACTCGAGGATTTTTCTATCCTCCTGTTTATTTATTTTTTTTATTTTTCCAAATTTACTAGCTCACTTTTCTTTTACTATTTCTATGTGAACAACTCTATCCTAAGGTTGTGTCATCTAGAACAGTTAGTTTTCCAAATTCTATATGCAATTTAATTAAATTATGAAATTTAGGAATTCTTATCCCAGACCACAACAGATACAGATATCTTTTCTGTAGACCTGGAATACACAGACAATTATATTTCTGAGGTAGAGATAAAATAAATTTGAAAAAAGCTTTGTATATGTTTTACTTACTTATTTTTTTTCGAATAAAACACATTTAAAATATTTTCTTTTCTTCTTTTTTGTTAATTTAACAATTAATTTTGTGAAGTCAACAACCAAATTACTTTTTTCACTATGAACACTTTTTAATTACTTTGTCATTTACTATATCCTTGTTACTCTATCACCCCCTATATTTGGTTTTTCGGATTTAGTTTTAATTTAGTTTTCAGTTTTTTATGACTCTAAAATTTTCTTAACAACATTTTAATTACTATTTATTTTCAATTTATTTTTACATATTTTTTATTAATTAAACTCCCCTCTATCCTGTTATTATTAAAAAAGTTTTGTTTTGACAAAATAAGGTTCTCTTATTTTGGAACTTCCTGTCCAGACCCGTTGGTTTAGGATTTTGCATGTCACTAGCCACGTATTGGAACATATGCTTGGTTTGCCCTTAGCAATAAATTCTTACATCTAGCTTTTTAAATTGGATTTTCATTATTTTTATATCATTTAAAAATCTACCTAAAAAGTTGAATTTTTTCAGACCGGTTCAATACCTGAAAAAAGGATGTGTTGACATATATTAATACTGAAATTAAATTTTCACCAACTGTGGGCTACCACAATGGAATTAAAATGTAAAAATTATTTGTTAAAAAGATTAGCTAAGGTGAAATGGGATAAATGAGATCAGAAAACCACATCAACCTAGCATAAGCAAAAATAGTAGAGTTAGAAACTTCAAATTTTTGGCACACACTCTCTAAACTAGTTGTGTATTACTGCATAATATATAAATGTATACTTACTAAAAGCATATTTATGTAATAAAAATAAACAACTTTAAAAATCACAATTAGCCAGCAAAAGGAAGCAATTGGCCCATTGCTTCCATTGCCCATAGTACGACAATGTATAGTGATACACAGAGTAATTGGAATATACCCTGGAAGCAAGGACAGATTTATTTTTCCACCCTTGGATACAGTCACTTTTAGCCTACCGCCTCCTTTTACTCACCCACCAGGTATTCTACCATTATCATAAAGTATTATGAAAAATATGGTAACAATAACTGGATTACAAAATATTTCATGACATAGTCCTGGTTAATTGATAACATATTAACTAAATATTCAAGTCTGGATATTTTTTTAAAAATTCACAATTTTCAGCGAATAACACAAAAATATTACCATTATATGTACATTATGTCTAAAAAGACGTAAAATGAAATAAAGTAATAGACCTATAAAGTTTTGACAGATAACTTACAACAATAATCAACAGTAATTAGACAGGACAATCACTTCACTAAAAAATGCAACTATTTGTTTTGATATGACGATAATGACCAAGACCTTTTCACCTTTAAACCACAAGAAAAATGTTCTGAAAATTTGACAAGTACAGACGAAGGGGATGGGACAGGCGGCATTGGAGTGAGGAAAGAGTGAGTCAGCCTCACTTAGCAGAAGTACAATACACTATAAACCCATTCACAATAACATATATTGCACTTAGAGTTACAAAATAAATGGTAAAAGAAGTGCTAGTCATATTTTTTCCATTTTGTATTTATTATTATTAAACCTAAGTAAATGTGTTTTAAAATAAATAGCCCTTTATCCTTAAACTTGCTGTTCTAGGCAAGTGCCTAGATGTAATGTTCTCAAAGCTGATCCGAATGTATCTCGTTGATAGTTCCGACCAATGCTCTTGGTCAACCGACAACCAGAGCTTCCGGCTGTAAACTGTTAGTTTCCTCAATAATGACTGACCAATGCTTTTGGCCAATCGACGAGCAGGGCCTCCGGCTATTATCGTTCAATTATGACTGCCCTCTTTTCAGGCCATGGTGGGTTTTTATATGCTTTTACAGGTTAATGACCTAAGTATTTTGTCTACAGTCAGCTATTGCAACACTATATTTCACAATAATAGGATGCCTTGTGTATTGTCTTGGGACTTAGAATAAAAATTATAATTGACAGTTTTTATAATTTCACCTATCAACTATACTTAACAATTATTCCTAACAACTATTCGTAACAGTATACCGTTGTTTTTGAATAAAGGCAAAACCCAGATCGTTACCTTTTCAACCAATCATTTATAACTTTTAACAATCAATCGAAGTTCGTAAGTATCCATATTAATTCTGGTCTTAAATGGCACTATTGTGTTGAAGAAACAAGTAAGAAACTTGCCAAAATTGTGTTCCTAATTAGAAACAAACATAAAACATCAACTGCTATATGAGAGGTATCTACTTTGCAATCTTTCAGAGCATAGTAAGATACAGCCTCTATCAATGGGACAATAGTAGCAGGATTGGTAATCCACTAGAGAACTAAAAAAGGTTGTTAGGTTGCCAGATAATGCTGGTACAAAGGAATAGTAGCGCCATATATTTCATAAAATTAAAAAATATGGCAATAATACATTTATACAGTGTTTCCAAACTACATTCCTCGAATAGAAGCAACCTCTTGTATTGAACACATGACCTTGACACTGATGAAGGGCCTCAAGCCAAGATGGCCTTCATTCATTTCTTCCATATCACAGTTCTTGTGAAAAGCAATTGGTACTTGAAGCATTGCTATGAACTAAGAAGTGTTCAAATAAGAGGAAACTTTCTTGAAATATCAAGGAGTCATTCATTCGGATTAGGGAAACAGCGTCCCATTTTCATGCTCCCTTTGATCTCCGTTAAACCCCTCTTCTTTCTAAGTTTCCCCAATCATCTACCTCCTGAGTGACTTTACTACTCCAGCATCTTCACTACCCTCGGCATTAGAGTTGCCCACTGGTGTGTTCGATTTCCCACATCATTGGCAGTGTGTACATCACGGTAGAGAACAAACAAGGGTAACCAATACTATTTTCTTTATTTCTTATTTCCTCTTCATCTTGTACAAAACTTGGCTAAACTTGTTGTCTTGGTTGCTAAGATGTCACTTAGTCTTGAAACTATCATTCAGTAACAAAAGAATTATCAATTGTACACAGTCCTGCACACAGGTTGCCGTAACGAAGCAAACATCATGTTTTAATTTCCTTGCAATTTTTAAAATCAACTACCCTCTCTGTCTAAAAATCATTACACTATTCAACCCCCCTTGGTTAGAGTCATTCTGTATTGTACATTAATCTTAAAAATTGTACAACATAACTATTCATAATACTAGACTTACTTACAAACTATATAGTACTTATAATTTGAACAAGCAAAAAAAAAAAAAAAAAATTGTTCACTTTTATATTATAATTGTTTATTTTATATATTTACATAATTTTTATTTGGGAAATTCGCAGAAACCTCTTTTAAAAACATCAATCCAACTCTCCAGCTTTCCTAATACCACTAATCATTTATTGTACAATATAACATTAAAAACTTTTTCCTTAATCTTGATATTATAATTTCCTTCACTAATTCATCATCTTTAATTAATTTTCCACAAATTATTGTTTTTCCCCCTTTAACAATTACTTTGAATTTAAATCAAACATTTTGTTTGATACAAAAAATTCAAATCTCTTTTTGAACTTCAAAACTCCCTATTTCTTCGTTAACAAAACTCTTCATGAATTTTTTTTTAATCGATTTTTAGTAATAACATATTCTGACATATATATATAGCAATATTCTGACAAACTTTATATTTAAATCCTTGATTTCAGTCAATGTCAAATTTATCAGGGCAACAAATTTATTCAAAGTAGTAAGTGATGTAATCATGTATTTGGAAATATCTAATAGGTTATAATTATAAATGTTGTATCAAATTCCATGTGTAAGCATTCATGCTACACACATTGTAAAAGAAAAGGCTATTGTCAGCATTATCTTTGTTATCTTTATTAGTCTTGGGTGTATAGTTTCGGAACATAGGCCTAGACATCTAGGCGTGTGTTCTGTCTGCATAGTTTAGTTTGTACGTTAGGCACTTGATAACGGAGTTGATTTATACTCTCAAAATGTTGTGTATTGTTTCTTATACACAAATGATGACAAATGTCCGAACAAACAAACAATAATATTAAGGATATCTTGCCAACAGATTTGACTCGACCTAACTTTTCTTTCCTTGTACAATCATCCTCATGTGAAAGGCCCTTGTTTTATTATTTATACTCTTTTAGGACCAAATATTTTTCAGGAGTGTGTAAAAAATGGAAACTGATTTTGGGCGAGAGGTTTTAAAAACTGCTCACTGTTTATTTATAAATATTTTTTGTTTGTTTTTTTTTTAACTGAAGATAAATACATGAACTTTTTAATGAGTGAACATATAAGTTGAAATAATTTATATTTTTATTTTTAAATGCCAAAATTGGGGAAAAATATAAATTGTATATTAAAATTTTACTATTATTAAAACCAATAAAAATTTACTGCGGGAAACTTGATTTTAATCATTTTTATTATGTTTTCTATTAATCCTGAAAAAAATCTTAACTCAAGCATTAATAGGGCATGGAAGCTTCCGGGCATACCTACATAGATTTAGAAGATCAGAAGATCCCAGCTGTCTTGATTGCGGAGCGGAAGAAGACATGGCAGAGTATGCGATCTTTTACTGCAGCGGGGGGAGTCAGGAGAGGGAAGAGCTTTCAACACAGCTTTGTTCACCTATTTCCCTGACTAATATGACAGAAATTATGATAGAGGATGAGAAAAAATGGAAGGCAATAGAGAGGTTCATTCTTAGAATTATGGGCAAACGAGGAAATAAGCTAAGATGAGCTGAGATAGAGCTCCAGTTTCGGTGTTCGACCAACCGGTCGATGGGATGGTGGATGACCCTCTGGGGATTTAATTCTTCTCTGCGAAGTAATGTCGCAAGATGGTCCCGCAGAGAAGGAAGAAGAGGATGGAAGGTTTTGGTTTTACCGGGGTAGGGAGGTCACCCACCACCTTCAGTCTCCGGACAAAGTCATAAAGATTTTTCCATTTTACTTAAAAAAAAAAAAAAAATCCTGAAAAAAATATATATAGCAACAAATATAACCTAACCTTTTTTTTCAAAATTTTATTTGTTGTATTAAAAATATTTGGAGGAGGGGGGGGGAGGGGGAGAGAGAGAGAGAGAGAGAGAGAGAGAGAGAGAGAGAGAGAGAGAGAGAGAGAGAGAGAGAGAGAGAGAGAGAGAGAGAGGGAGAGGGAGAGGGAGAGGGAGAGGAGAGGAGAGGGAGAGGGAGAGGGAGAGGGAGGAGGAGAGGGAGAGGGAGAGGGAGAGGGAGAGGGAGAGAGAGAGAGAGAGAGAGAGAGAGAGAGAGAGAGAGAGAGAGAGAGAGAGAGAGAGAGAGAGAGAGAGAGAGAGAGAGAGAGAGAGAGAGAGAGAGAGAGAGAGAGGGGGGGGGGGGGAGAGGGAGAGGGGGAGGGGAGGGGAGAGAGAGAGAAAGAGAGTAAGATTTTAACCTACATACTGATGTAGGATTATCAAAATAAAATATCTTTGTGATTAAAATTCAAAATTTATTGATTGTACAGTATACTGCAAAAAAAAAAACTAAATTACTTTGGATTAAAAATTTAAAAAAAGAAAGAAACTTTAAATTATAAACAGGACTATAAAATAAAACTACAGCGCCATACTAAAAACATGAATAATGTTATTAGACTCACTAGAAAAAGTCTGTAATGTTCTTTTGGTTATAAGACCAACGTTGTTTTGCTGTGCGATTTTGTAGACGTCCAGGAAATGATGTATCGCTTTGTTTCTCAAAGTATATCATCAACTTCTTCAGCATTGAAGTCGGTTCACCATGAGTTGGTCCCACTGGTTCTTCATATAGTTATAGTCTTCTTCCAAACTGTCATTCTCTGTATCTGAGTTTCCAATGGATGCTTCTATAATTTCATCTTCATTTAGTATTTGATGGCCCTAACCAAGGGCGTACCCAGGATCAAAACAAGGGGGGGGGGCAAGCCATGGTCATTCAATATACAATTGATTATTAAAATACTTATTTCAAGAATTGTATTAAATTCCAGCAACAAAATGTTTAATAAAGATTTATTTATTTTGCTTCCAGGGGGTACTGCCAGGGGGTGCTGCCCCTCGCTGGGTACGCCCATGGCCCTAACTGTTGAAAAACTTGAACAAAGTCATCGTCATCATTTGCAGTTGGTTGATTTTCTTCTTTGTTTTCTTTTGGGATATTAGGCCACAGTTTATTATTAAAACATAATTTGTCATGGTAAAAAGTATTTGTTTTAATTGATCTGGCTAGGTGACTATATATATATTTGTGTATTAGGTCTGGCCATACCTATTTCTTACGATTCTTCAATCATACAATGTCATGATATTAAGCTGATATATATAGTCACCAAGCCAGACCTAATAAAACAAGCAATCACAAATTCACTAGCTTGAAGAACGTAGGCATTCATAATGATGGTAAATATAGAGTGTACATACCGGTTGAATTTAGTGGCAAAAGATCATGTTATTGTTTACTACCTACCTTAATTTGAAAGAATTAGATCATATTTGATGTTGGAAGACACTTTTGAAGTACCAAAATCCAATATTTCTGTCAAAAATAAGCAATTTACATCTTTACATTCAATGTGCAGAATACGGAATGATAATATACGTCTAGGTTTCCGAAGTCAAGTATAGGTAACAGAATAGTGTGTCATTAGATGTATGCACATTATCTGTCTATTAACAACAGGTAAATATTACTACGCTGTATGATTTCAGAATCTGAATTAGGTCTCGGCAAGTCAATATATATATTGACCTAGTAAAGGAAATAAAGGTCTAGTAAGGTCACCAGACTTTTAGTCTGGTAACAAGACTTTTTTAGTTTAGTAACAAAACTTTTACGATTTGACCTGATAAAGACATAAATTCCATATTGCAAGGTCAAGTCAGGTGGCTATATTCATATATGATAATATACATGATTCTCCAATCATACAACGTAATAACAATAAGGTATAATAAGTATGCAATAATAAATATATAGTCACCTAGCAGAGTTAATAGAACAATGGATCATAGAACCAATGACTTGATGAATGTGAACATAGTTATTAGTATTAACGTTGGGACTCATAACCTACAAAACTAGAATTCGTACTTTTGTAGATATCATTTTCTTTTAAAGTAATAAATTTTGGGACTTGAAATGTTTATTGCGCTATATAATATGATCTGATCCTTTCATTAGAAGGTAAATACTTTGTTTTCATGATTTTTTATAGAAAAATCGAAGGGCGATCTAGAACCGATATTTACCAACTATCCATCTGTAAACTACTTTACAAAACCCATTTAATAAACTGCAAATTAATTTTGGAACTTGATATGAAATTATTGTTGATACTAAATTTTATAGTAGCTGTTTTAATAAAAGCTGAAGATTATGTGAAATAATGTGTGATAGTAAAATGATAGGTGATAAAATTTGTAATGTCTTAACCCCTTTAAAATTGCATTAGGCCAGTAATAAACACTGTAAATTTGCTTGAGAAACACAAACCGGTCAGAAAACATGTTATCACAGAACAATTCTTATTTAAATTTTGAAAAAAAATTAAGTGCGTAGCCTAGGCCTATATTAGGATATAAGCTAATCTGGTAAACAAGGTTGTGTAAATAATTGACATATAATACAAGTGCATCATAATTTAAAAATAGATGATAATAATATATTATAAAACCAATAAATACCTTTGTATAAGATGAGGTTGGTTTAAAACTGATAAACACTTAGAAGATGATTTTTTAAATACTTTAGTAGTAAATGAAACGACCATTGCCATTATAGAAATGAAACGATACAAAACCGCGATGTATTGATACTGACTGATAAATGCAAAGTTGGAACTATAAAACTAGAGCACGGATAGAGCTCGCTAGGCACCTTCGATTGAAAACGTCAAATTTATTCACGAACAGGGCTATGATCCAATTTTTACGCCCCCTCACAAAAATCCGAAGTTGATCGTTTATAATTTTTTTTATTTTTTCGTTAATATTCGACCGATTGTAGATTTCATTAACTTAATTTAATTTTTGTTGTGTAATGAAATATGATATAATATAAGAGTTTTAACGAAAAGAATATCTAGCAGTACCTAATTGCTGGATAATCTTCGTGTAACTCTTTTAGTTAATTAAGCGGGAGTTTCAACTATATTATTATTTAATGAGGAATGATTTTAAGAAAGTGAAAACTAGTTTAAAAAAATTACTAAAATTATGTTATAATGATATTTCAAGGGTGTAATCAACTATTAAACAAAATCCAAAGAAAATTGACGACCATCTGTGGCCTTTTCATGAAAATACAATTAGGGATAGGTTGTAAACCACATTTTATAAAAGTAGATGCTGTAGCAGCTGTACAATTAAATGTTGTAAACAATACTGTAGTATAAATTTACAGAATAATGTTTATAATCTGTAGATATGTATTTAGACGTTTGATAGTAGGCCTAGTTATTGATTACTTAACTTTTCTTTTTTGGTTATATAGGCTTAGCAAGGGAAATGAATAAAATTGATATTTAAAAAAATAAGATATACTCGATCAATTTAAAAATGATGTTTAATCCATTTTATAAACATGCCTGTAAGGCATCCATAACTATGACTGTGGAGAGGAGGGGTGGTTTATAAACAAACAGCTGAATATGGATAAATACAAGTTAGAGGGTGAACTGAAGGATTAGTAAATTGTATGGTGAAACATGGAGTGTAAATGACATCTGTAGACCATTTGCAGTTTATAAAGACTATGATTTGTGGCAGGATATTCATTTCTTTTTTGTTATTTATAGATCAGCTCATCTGCTGACCTTGACCTTGGTGATCAGCAACTATACAAAATGAGCAATAGTCTGATTTAAGATATATTAGATAAGAAGTAACTAACTATGTCAAACAGTGACATTTGTGATGGTGTTGGCATGTAGCCTGGATATACTAGTGAGTATTATTTGAAACACAAGACAGTGCTAAGGACCATAACAAATGAAGTGCTGAGCTCATCCATGATCCTTAATGGGTTAAGTTGTAGTATGACAAAATATCTTCTTATGCAATACAAACTGGGGCAAATGATCGAAGGAAAAGATGCTGGGTGACATGGGTACCGGAAAATACATGCAAGACGGTGCACTTGCACCCCCTGGCTCATTGAAAATAAAAATTTAAAAACAGTAAAAATAGGGATTAAAATGATGTTGGTTTTAACTTACAATAACTTTTTAATGAACAAACTAAACGAAATTACTACAAAACCTATTAGTATAACTCATATGGCCATTTTAAAGTCATTGTGAAAACAAGAACTTCAACCTTCTTGACGGTTGTCCAAATTTGTTGATGGCTAAATCAATGAATCCAGTATTGTCTTGGATTCGTTTCCTGTGAACACTTAGCATACAAAGTGCACTTAGTCTTGAGTGTCCCATGGTTGAACGATTCCAAATTTTTACTCTGCGCAGGGTACTAAAGGATTGCTCTATAGCACAAGTTGTTGCTGGAAATGTCAAGCCAATCTTGATGGCCTCGGCAACACTAGGGTAAAAAGGTAATGTTTCAGGTAATAAGTCACAGTACTGAAGTTTTTCCAATGTCACATCAGGTGAGTCTTGCTGATGCCATATTCCATACCAAGTGGATGCCTCTGCAGTAAAGTTGGGCAAGAAGTCGCCATAAATACTTGTGATATCTTCTACTATTTGAAGAAACGATTGCTTGCTCAGTTTTTTCATGTTGAGTGGGTGAAGTTGCTAAAGTTGAAATGCCTTTTCTTGTGAGGAGGAAAAACGATCACTTAGAGAATCTAGATATGGAATGAAAATGGATCTTCTGAAAAACTCTTCAACATTTTCTGCAGGATGATTTCAGAAGCTCTGCAGAAAATATTTTAAAATTTGCCAGAAGCATTCTTTCTGTCAGATTCACACAACTTGGTCAATTTACTGATGTAATCATGAACTGTCTTAATGTTGACATTGACTCCCTTCAACTTGTTGCACACTGGCTCCAATTTAGCTGCGTAAGTAGCAATCACTGTGAGCATTACAATATACGTTAGAGTTGTTGTTACTGTATACAGTTGGTGAGCTTTAGTCTGTGTATCCTGGTTGTTCATTCCTTCAGAAAGTTCCTTCAAAACTTTGACAATCTGTACAAAGTTTTCAGTAAAAATTCTGATGCTCTTGTATTTTGCTGATCAGCGGATTTCACAAAACATAGGTATCTTTGGAATTTTCTTCCGCAAAACACTTCCTCTAAAAAACTTTATGATTTCCTTTGTTGTACCAGCAGCATATCGCACTTCTTTGACGTTGTTTAAGTCATTAACCACTAGGTTCAACGCATGGCTTTCACAGTGGAAGAATAAAGCCTTTGGATATTTTTCCCTAATCAGACTCTGCACTCCACTTACATGACCAGCCATTGTTGAGCATCCATCATACCTCTGACCAACAAGAGTATTTAGGTCCAATCCGCAAGCATTCAAAAATTGGAGAATAGTTCCTGAAATAGAAGTTGCGTTTAGCTCTTCCAACAATGGTAAATATCCCAGAAATTCTTCACAGATAGTGGGTTTGTTTTTTTTATCACATCGAACGTACCTAAGGCCAATCAATTGTTGCTCTGTTCCTCCTATATCACAAGTTTTATCAGCTAGCACTGAAAAATATGATGCTTTTGTAACTTCTTGGAGTATCAGCATCTTCTTTCAGTACCTCAGCAGAAGTTTCAATCAATTCATTTTGAGTTTGGTGGGATATGTATAAAGAGTTTTTATTGCCTGATTCCAAGTGATTTTTCAAAATGTGATCTCCCGAGTCTACTCTAAATTGCAGCAGATTCTTAAACACAGACCATTCATCAGTTTCCCCACGAATTGGAAGATCATGTTGACCACAAAACAAGATGGTTGATAAAATTGATTTCAGTTTAGTCCTGTTTTCTTTCACGTCTTTGTTGTAGACAATGTCCATGGCTTGTTGCATACTTGGCTGTATACCATCCATTACTTTTTCAAACTCTTTTGATGATTGCATTGCTTCTTTATGCCAATCAGAATCCATATGTGCCTTTGCTTCTTCGTTGAATTTGTTATATTTAACACATGGGGAGACAATAAATTGTCCTTGATAGACACGGTGAGCTGGAGGTCGGAAAAGAACACATACCCGACAAAGAGGGCCTTTGGCAAGAACAGAATAAGTCAGCCATGAGTAGCTTGTAAGCCATTCTGATCTAAAAGCCCTTCTGATTTTTGTATTGGGGCTGATGTCACTTTAAAAATCATAATTCCTTTGAGGAACCCAAGGATTTATAAGAAGTTTAAGACGTATGTCATCATTAATACTCACATTGGAATTCAAGTATAAACCAATATCAAACTTATTACTACAAGATATTAAAATACTATCTTCCTTAGCTGATGTAGATGGGTAGACGGGTGTAACTGAAGAAGATGGTGTGAAATCTGGCTCTTGCACTGGCACATATTTATCCTTTTCACAAACTACGGCAACATTGCAATGATCAGTTTTAAGTTTTTTAAAAAAGCTCCTTATGTCACTCATTGTACACTCACAACTACCTATATAAAACAAAACGCAATTTTTATACAACAACTTGACAGCAACAATTTCGACACTCAACTGACTGACTCGCTCAACTAGGCAGTGGACGAGTCTATGAAGAAAGACGCGGACTAGGCAAGTCTAGTTGGAGAGGAGTCCGCTGGACTCCCCTCTAATTAGACTCCCCCAGTTGAGGATGCAGGTGCAATGCCCCACCCCCACTCACTATATAACATGCAACTGCGAACATAGTGAACGCGGTTCTCAAACCCCGACTGACTTATATGGTTCTTATTTTTTTTCTAAACATTGACTTCTCTAGTTTTCCACTGCTAATGTATTGTTTTTTTACAAAGTAGACTTAATCGAACGAAAATAACTTGGAAGTAGGCGTACTGAATTTAAAATAAATTCCACAAAACATGAATTGGTACTCAGTTATAAAACTCAAAAGTTGAATCTCGACACTGATACCAAAGCCACAGAATCGGCGATATCGAGAATCGATACATTGAGATGAGATTCGACTTATCTCTGCTATTTTGTTTTTGTTTTAATAATAAATTTCTAGCTGAAAAATGTGTAAAAACGCAATTTCAGGACATCAAATTTTTTTAATTTTGTAACCCCCCTGCACCCTATTCTCCCGGCGCCCATGCTGGTTGAGATCATCCTTTGACCCCGATATAGCATTGTCACCATTTCCATGACACCTCTATCAGTCATTTACTGGTCCTTATGTAAAGGAGTCCTGTAATTTATGGTTTATCATGTTTTTATTAATTTAGTCTTAGTTGTTTTAACTGATTAGGCCTTAGGTTAGTAGTTTTAGTTTTCAACATGACCCTAGGTTACTAGGCTATTGGTGTTGGTTTTTTTTTTTTTTTTTTTTTTTTTTTCATGTTCTAGGTTTATCACTTGATAATGGGACTTGATTTATACTCTTGAAATGTTGTGTGCGAGTTTTTATATTATAGCCTGTATATAAATGATTAAAAATGACTGATTTAAACATATTGATAATATGAACAATTAATTTATCATTATAAAATAACAGAATGAATTCAGTAAAATGATCATTTTCATGAATATCAAATGTGTTTACGTCAGTATGGTATTATAAAGCAGACCCACTTTACCACCCTGCTTTTATATCACCAGTTGAAATTGTTGTGTTATTTAAGCATTTTTGTTTGTAGTTAATGTAAGCAATTTTTGTGGTGTTGTTAATAGACTTGGTCCAGTGAGATCACAAACAAAACTATGATCTGGAAAATATTAATAAAATTGTGTATAAAACTATCAGATCTTTTGAAACCCCAAGTGATCTTGGTGTGTGATTTTATCTTCATACAAAAAAATAAACGGTAGTAGATAGGCATTTTTTTTAAGGTTGGTAGATAGATTATTTTTATTTCAGACTAATTTTTCTCTGGAATGTTGGCAAACTTGGTAAAAAAGAGGCGTTTATATTAGTGAGATATCTTCACATGTTTTCCTTTATATAATGAAAGTACACAGTTAATTTCCATAAATCGCAATTAAAACACACTTGGCAACTCTAGGCTTTCCAATTTTTGTATAGTGTCTTAATGTTAGTAGTTTATTCTTCAAGTTGTATGTAAGTGCATCTTGCAACTCGCAAAATCAATTTCACTTTACTTAAATTTACAATTGTTTACTGCAGACCTGAATTCATTGGTTTGTTCCCCCCCCCCCCGGCAATAAGACAAGATTTTGAACTAGGCTAAGATAAAACAGTGCTTTCTTCACTAGTTTGTAACTCACCTCTCTCAATGCACACTTATGAATAGTACCATATGAAACTATACGATGTAAAATATATAAATATTTTTTATTGTATTTAAAACAAATAATTTATTCATTGTATTAATTAGTAGTAGAATATTGAATTTTTATTTTATAGACTAAAATCTTTGTTCTATAACTATCTCACATAGTTCCTTCCCTAGAACAAGTGAGTCCATGGGTTGACATGTTGATTCTACTCATCTTACAGATGGGTGTAATCCACAAAATGTTAATATTCCATTATCTTTTACCAGATATGGGTCTTTTTTTTAAACTCATTTTATAAATGATTAAAAAGTGAATGAGTTTTACAGACTTAGAAGAAAAATAGACTTTTAATTATCTATCTGGTCTGTCAATACAAAAATGATATTTCTGGGATTCTTGTCAGTGCTAGGACTACTACATTTTATAAAACTTTATTAATCTGAACTTTGAAAAAACAAAAATCACTTTACAAAACCAAAACTTAACTTCCACAACAAATCAATACACCATTAAGAAGACTTTTTGTTTCCCCATGACATGCTAATGGGATTATCCACTCTTTGCCCATATGTTTCAAATGTACTAACCATGTCAGCCCCTGCGACTTAACAAACCTCACTAAATCTTTCCTTACAAGAATCTTCAATTTCTTTGTTATTATTTTCCATCTTTATTCCTCTCTTATGGGACATACATCCTCATAATGTTTCTCTCAAATATACGTAAAGTATTCTCATCAGCATCTTACATGGTCCATGCTTCTGATCCATAAGTCATAACTCGTCTAATAATGGTCTCGTGTTTTTTTGTCCAGTGTTTTGTTGTGGAAGTTGACTCTTTATTTCCTTAAGTTAATTTTAGTACATTTTTATTTTCAACATAAGTAAGAGATGTTAACTTTTTCAAGGACATAATAAAGATTATCCTAGGTTATAAAGATTAAATAAATATATTTATAATCTATAAACGTTCACTAGTAAGCAACAACTACAAGCAAGCTGACTGACAGGAGAGGACCAATATACATCGACAATGATATCAACATAAGATTGTATAATGTATAATCAAATTATAATATTATTTTAATTTACACTGAAAAACACAATATATTTGGTGGATAATAATAATTAAATACTTTTAACCCAAGAAAATATAATAAAATTACAATAATGATATTCATCTATACACCAAAAGAATATAATAATGTGAAATTTTGAAATATTATTTTACAATAAAAAACAAACACACATTTTCAAAGATAAACTGGAAATGTTGTTTTAAGCTTGTATGGTGTTTTCACTTTCTTCATCTTCCCCTGGTTCACCCAGTGCGTGAACAAACTCTAAAAACATAAAAATATAAAATTAATTATGTTTTGGACTTTGTAATAAGATAAACAATTATGAATTAATTATAAATTTATTTATTTACTAAAATGACAACAGCTGTGGAAACTTCAATCACTAAATACCCTAAGGGGCTCACTATAGTGAGTATGGGGTTGGCAATTCCAAGGGGACCTAGAGTGGATCTACACTTTTTTTCATGTAACTTGGGTTAAATTCCTCTCTTTCATCTTTTCTATCTCGTCTCTGTTGTTCTGTTCCAACCCTGATGCTATTAGAGTATTCAAGGGCTAGTGGTCTATATTTTATGTTCTTTTCTTTTTTTATGAGGTGATAATGATGATGATGAGGTTTTTTGCCTTTAAACAACAAGGAAAAATTAATCACCAAGGGAAATAAAATAAAATTTTCCTCAATAAACTCTTTATTTGTAACAAGATGACATATGAATCACTAGAGCCCTGTGGTGAATATACAATTAAACAAAATTCCCCAAAACCACAATAAAACTGTGGTTTTCATAAACCACCATTTTTATTGTGGTTTTGGGAAATTTTCTTTCACAAGATGACAGTTCAATGACTTAACATTCTTGACATCCTTTACATGTGCACTAACTTTTTTGGCAAACTTTCTTGGTGTAGTCAACTGAGGATGAGGACTTAATCATTTAAATGTCACCTTGAACAAATAACATGTTTATTGTGGAAAATTGTGTATTTTTTCATTGGTGAATACATATATTTTTTGAAATAGTTAACAAGAATATTTACAGTTTTTCAATAAAACATATTATTTTAAATAATAGTCTATTCGGTTCTAGGAGTGATAGATATATTAAGTATTTGGTTCCGTATTTGGAAACACGATGCTTTAAATGACAATAAAAAATGTGCTTCATTGTATGTTGATATTTCAAAAGTTTTAGATACCATTAATTGTAAAATTCTGTTAGACAAATTGTGGCGAGCTGGTATTCCATACAGCTGGTCTAGTAGTTACCTTTCTTCAAGAAAGCAATGTATACTTCTTTGAGTGATGAAGGTGTATTGAAGTTTGGTGTTCCCCAAGGATTGGTGCTGGGTCCAATTTTATTTAAAATTTATATTAATGATTTATGTGAAGGAGGTTTAGCAGATAAAATTACTGCTTTTGCGGATGACATTGCTCATATTTACATTCATCCTTAGATTTTTTTGTATGACTCAATACAGATGGAAATGCAATTATTGCAGTTGTGGTGTGATAATAATTGTATGGTTTTGATTAAAAAAACCTAAATACATGATTTTTTATCTAAAAGGAAAAGGAGTTCTAGTAATACAGATAACTTTACTAAAACATTACTCTATTAGAATTTCATTCAAAGTTTCAGTCTCTAATTCAAGATTAACATTACATCAACAGTTCTACTCTAGCACAGCCCCCGAAATTTTATGTAAAAACAATATAGATTTGTTCTCAAAACATTTAAAGAAATTGTTTTTTTTTTCAGTAGAAAATGTAAAAGTGTAACTCCTTAATTTCTAAGGGATTTTTTTAGATGGTGGGCTTATCATATTATGATTTTGGGAAAATGCATGTTTATTTATTTATTTTTATATTTGCTACAACCGTGGAATGTGATTGTTGGATTGTGTGAGTATGTGTGTGTGAGATTAAAATTAGGAAATATGGGTATGAGTATATGGAAGCATCTGTTTATAACTGGAAATTTTCTGAATGGTTGGATTTGAATGACAGTATATCAACTATTGTGTTCTAGATAGTCTTAATAAGAATAAGATGTAAACTGGTTTACAAGTCTACTATTTTTTTTTATTTTTTATTTCTATTTTGTTTAATCTTTAGGCTTTTTTTACTATATATTTGTGTATTTATAACTTTATTTTTGATAAGTTTTATTTTATTTAAAAAAAGATGTAATTTCATTTTATTATTAGAGCAGGTTTCTCTGTTACATTCATATTTTTTATCTTTTGAAATAAAGGAAATATCTACAAGGGTTTAGCTTAAAGTTCACTTGTTAGTATTTGCTTATTCTACTATTTTGTTTGTAAAGGAATATAATTTATTATTATATATATATAACATTTTGTTATTGGTATCATTATCAATCCCAAATCTACAAATGTCAAACATATTTCTTAATTACCATAGAAGTCTATTCGCCCATCACCATCCACATCTACTTCTTTGATCATGTCTTCAACTGAAACAAAAGATATCAAATTTTGTTAGTCAATCATTCAACTATATACAAAGTTTTTATAAAAATTTTCTGAGCTGAATTTTTCTCATGGAAACAAATGAAATAAAGGAGGCAACTGATGTTATGGTAAAGAAAGAGGGATAGGTAAAAGTTATGCTGGAGAAGCTGAAAAAAAATCTTAAACAGTACATATAGAACAACACCAACTAGTGTGGTAATTGTATTAGCAGGCACACTCTTTATTTACCTCCTGATCAAGGCAAGGGTCCCCTGTATGAGAGAAAATTCCAAAACATATATAATATGAGAGATGGAATGCTGAATAAGTGTCAAGCCATATGGGTAGAATCTACTAATATAGGAAGCTGGGCGAGGAAACTCATCCCAGATGTGAGAGATTGGATAAAGAGGTAGCATGAAGAGACGGACTAGCACCTTGCACAAATGTTGAGAGTTCATGGGTGTTTCAATTACTACACCCACAGACTCAAGTTGAAAGATAGCCCAAATTGTTGGTATTGTAGGTTTATTAATACAGCAGATCACATTTTGTTCCTTTGTTCTAGGTGGAAAATATCTAGAGACAAAATGAATACACTATTGAAGACCATTCTAAATGCTCCTATTATTATCAATACAATGTTAGAAAATAACAGTAAGTGGGAAATAATAGTGAAATATATTACAGAAATGATGATGCAGTAAGACAAGGATGAGAGAAACAGACCTAATTCATACCATAAAGATATAGGCAGTACTAATATATGTAATGCTTTGTGGTTCCAGAGTAGGGATAAAATTATTGAAGAGGGGTTTTAGCTCGTAAGAGTCTAACATTACCCTGCCCTGCAGGGTGTCAATGAGGATTTCACCTACTTTTTTAAAAAAAATTAGAGAGGTAGAGGCTTTTTTATCCATATGCAATGAATTTTTACCTACTCGCAGAGAGCATCAGTCCATGATGATCAGTCTCTGAGTGAGTGAGTGTATTCAGCACACATACATTTTTTATGTTCTACAAAACAATTTCCCTTTTAGCAACATTTTCAGTTTTAGAGAATAGCCAAAAATCAGAAGGAGCCATAACAATAACGGTAACAATTTGGTGACATATAAAGGTTTATGACATGAAACCAACATGAAAACAAATTACAGTTTGAGAGTAAAAAATAAATGGTGCAAAAACATTGCTCAAACTTTCTCCTCATCCATCCCCAAAACCAAATAAAAACTTACCACAATTATTCATCACCAACAATGTCAGTTTGGTAGTTGTAAATTAAAAAGTGAAAATAAACCATGAAAATTGTCTTTGAAAAAATATTTATATATTTAAATAACACTTGTTTCGCTTGTGTCATAATCACGTCTTTAGTGCAATTTGTATTTGATTAAAATTTAGCTTTTAATGAAGTCGATCAAGGTTCAATTTTGTTTTTTGTCAATTATTCCTGATAAAATAAGCACTAAGCTACAGTTTCAATGTATTTATTAACTTATTTAGCTACAGTTGTTTCGCCTTGCGGCATCTACGGGCTGCCCGTAGATGCCGCAAGGCGAAACAATTGTAGCTAAATAAGTTAATAAATACATTGAAACTGTAGCTTAGTGCTTATTTTATCCTTATTATGGAGTTTCAACAAGTAGTTACTGCTGTTACAGTTAAATTAATTATTCCTGAAATGTAATTTTTTCCTTGCGACTTTGCACATGGACTCTTGAATCATTAATCTTCACATTTCATTAAGATTTTTATTTTAAATTAGCTGATTTTGAGAAATTAAATAATTTATAACAACTCTACGATGGTTTTTTGGTTTTTACTGATAACCTGACAGTGTTCAAGGTTCATTTTGGTGTTTTGTCAATTTTTCTTGAACCATAATATTTTATTACACATGAGTTTCGGTCATTAATGTTCACATTTCACAAAATTGGTTGAGCTGATTTTGAGAAGTGATGTATTTTATAACTGCTTCATGGCCAATTTTTTACCGATAACTTATGATCCGGCATATTTGAGAGATGGCGACCAATAATAATAACATCTTTATTTAATACAATTATATACAAATAATATATACAAAAAATGTTTAAAACATATTTTCTCATGGTCAATATATTGACTGAGGTAGTGGACAGTTGTACTCAAAACAAATACACTTTCCCCCCAAAAAGAACAAGAAAAAAGTAATAGTAAAAAACATAAAGAAAAGCAAATATACTTTACAATTGGCAAAAACTCAACATCACATAACTTTTTTTTTAACCCATCACATAACTTTCTCTATATGTGAGAAAGTTAAACAAACCAAACTTGACAGTTAACAAGGATCCTTTTGTTTTCACATACTAACATTTAATTGAAATCACATGTTCCGATTTGGAGATTTTCAACCTTCCAAGATCACTTTATGTTTAATAACTCTAGAACTGGAATTTTTGGTGCAATGACAACCAATACATGGTTTTCCTTCCTTTAGGATGCATTTTAATAAAACTGGATTAAAATAAGTGTTTAAAGATAATTAACATTTTTTCTCTTGGTCTCAGGCAAATAACATTAATTTGAAAAATTATCTAGATTTTTATATGTAGTAGTGGTTACAACTAATATATACCCACATACCATATTTTATAAAATCAGTATACTTGTTTCGGATTTAGTGCACTGTACAGACGACAGACAGACAAATAATTTTTTTAGATTTAGGTCCCTTCAAAACGAATATTTCATTGAATCACTCAACACTGATTGTTTAAAATTAATCACACAATTAATACAACATGTACAAAAGTACCGGGACAGTAGAAAGTATCTCAAAAGAATGTGGTTTTAGAAAAAACCTTAATACAGTTAGGCCATATCCCGTCTAGTAACTATTTGAGACTAAATCTTTTTCTTCCATTGGAGTTGACATCTAACATTACTGTCCCACATAAAACTAAAAATAAATTAATAAAGTAATACGAGATCAGTTGACGCAATGAGTTGACTCTGTGAAATCACCCAGGCATTCTGCTGAATGATTAATTCCACATTTCTGAACGAGGTTTGTCCGGATTAATAGCTAATGCATTACTGAAAGTTTGATGCATATAAATACATTTTTTAAAAGAAATGTTAAGTTTCAATATATTTTCTACATTTAAAAATTTCACTTATTTATCTCATTGCCTCTGACAACCGGTGCTAAAGCCTTTGGAAGTCATATTTACCGTGGGTATTATATATATGCAGATTAATATTATTATATTGACCAATGAGATCTTAAACTTTTAATATAACGTAACTTCTAAAATGTAGATACAGGGGAAAGTCAGAATACCCATGTTTTGAATGCATCTTGACAAGAATGATGGCTACTCAAATGAGTCATAATTCTAATCGCTTGCTTCTGTAAACAAAAGACTCTTTAAGCCATCTTTGGGACTCTTTGTAGAATTACCCCATACGTATTGGCAAGCACTATTTATTTGGATAAATGTATTCAGTTAAATCACTTTGTTGGTGGCCTTTAAAACTTACAGTTGTACCATCAGCATGCTGAATTATATTGATAACATGGTGACTTTGATATGATTGTGCAGATCATTAACATAAATAAATAAAGTTAAACCTGAATGCATTACAAATTGAAAAACTTTGGGTCAATTGCAATTCCTGCTTTACAGTTTACAGACAGTTAAAAAAAAAATTAATAGAATTAAATCACAACAATCAAATTTATAATTCACAACATGACTGTACAAAACTGAATATAAGTTGTTAGCAAAAACATAACTTACTCTCTTCTTCAGATAAATCTTCTCCAAGACACTGCAGAACAGCGCGCAAGTCAGATGCACTGATATAACCTCGGTTATGTTTGTCAAAAACCTTTAACAAAGATAATCAGTTAGTTAAAACTCAAAATTGTTACAAATTATTAAAACATTAATACTAAAATGATTTTGTAGTCAATTTTTATTAACATTTTTAGAAATCTTATTTGATTTTTTTTTTTTACAAATTTCTTTAGATATTTTAATCAAATTTAAAAATGGATATGTTTTGCAGTTCCCTTCGGAGAACACTAAGTTTAATAACACACGAAGAGGGAATGGAGTGGTGTGATGCATCATGGTGTGGATCAAAATAACTAAGCTAAGCATCTCAATTCATTCAGTATCTTATCATTCTCCAAATTGGTTCGCTGTAAGGACAAACAAATATTTCAATAATGTGTTTTTTGTGCGTGTAATGGTACCAACAAATGTTTGTTTTTATTTGGAAAAAAATAATTACCATCGGGTAAAATATTTTTCTAACTGTAGATTTGAAGATGAGCACAAACTGCTCAAAACTACAGTAATTACAAAAACAAAAAGAAGGATCACTTGACGTTTCATCAGGTGTAGTCATAAAAAACAAAATGGTATCTATATTTCTTGAAAAGAGTAGGTTGTTTGTTGTTGGTAATATTTTCAAAATACTTTTCAAAAGATTAAAGGAAATTTTGCCTTGACAATTGTAACCTGTTAAGGAGTATGGATATTTTAACATCCTACATGCCAATCTATATAAGAGTACTCCACAATCCCCCCCCTCTCCCCTGACAAACGATAAGTAGTAAGATTTTTTTAAATATTTTAATTACTCAATATTGATACATAAAAATGACAAAAAACATTGTTTAACCCTTTGAGCCCCACCGGCCGATTTAATCAGCTTTTAAAAAATGTTAGAATACCACTAAGGGTCGATTTCGTCGGCTCACAAAAGTTATCCGAATACCACCACAGGCCGATATCGTCGGCCTCGTTAGTTCGTCTTAATAGTGTCACGGTCCAATACAACTGGCCCTCGGAAATATATTTTATTTCGTCAAATTTTTGCATTTAATTTTTCTGTTTTGTATATTAATGTAAGTATTAGGAACTCTTACTTTAGTTTATTACAATATATTTAAATTTGACATGTGTTTTTGTCATTTTAACAATACTATACTTAAACAATATATCTTTGCTAATCTTAAAGATAGAGTAATAATTTTTGTCTCTTTTGTTTTCACAATTAATTATAATACTATTATGTATATTAGATCTTTCATTTACTCTGCCTCTAGTGGTGTTTATAATTAAAATACAAAAAATTTGTTTTTATGAAAAATTTGAAATTTGAAACTTAACAACTATTACAAATTTTTTTCTGGATATGAGTTTTATATTTTATTTTTATATAATTAATACGGTATAGGTCTTGAAAATTTCATTAAAAAACATTAACATTTGACAGATTTACAAATTTTTTCCTTTCCTTTTCAACTACAACATCCATTTATATATATATATATATATATATATATATATATATATATATATATATATATATATTTGTTTAATTTATATAAACAGCAATTTTAGTAGTAATATTATGTACATTTGTATTAAAATGAAGGAGGTCAAGAACTATTTGTATCATATGCAAATGTGGGGTTCATTTTGACTGTCTCCCACAGCACAAATATAAATAAAAAGGGAATTTCCAAAAAAGAGTGTAAATAAGTTAAAAGTTTTGTTTCATAGTTAAGTAGCCAGGGTAATAAAATATATCTTCAAAAATATTTGAACTACTAGGGTGAGTTGACATTTATTATTTTATGTTTTTTCATTTATTAAAACTTAACATAAGCTTAAGTTTATCTTAAAAAAAAAAAAAAAAAATAGTAAAGCACCATAACATAAGACAATAAAATTATTTTAATACAAATATATATACAGTATAATATTACTACCGAAATTGCTGTTTATAAATAAAAAAATACGGTTGTTGCAGTTGAAACGAAAAACATTTTAAAATCTGTCAAATGTTAATATTTTTTAATTAAATTTTCAGGACCTATTCTGCATTAATTATATAAAAATAAAAAATAAAATTCATATGTAGAAACAAAAAATTTCTAATAGTTGTTTAGTTTCAAAATTAAAAATTTTCATTAAAACAATTTATTTGTATTTCAGTTATAAACACCACTAGAAACAAAGTAAATGAAAGATCTAATATACATAATAGTAGTACCATCAATTGTAAAAAAAAAAAAAAAAAAAAAAAAAACTATACCAAAAATATTGCTCTATCTAAAATTAGCAAAGATATGATCTGTTTATGTATAGTATTGTTAAAATGGCAAAAGCACATGTGGTGTTATTGCATAGTACCATGCAGTATTGCATGGCGCCCAGGGCAACGACGTGCACATATGACCTTGGCAATATTCAAAATTATATAGTGAAAATAGCATGGCATTCAAAGGGTTAAACTCATTACATGTTTTTCCCTTTAGTGAAATTCAGAAAATTAAGGAAGTAAATATCTATGCATATATCCTCACTTCGGTGTAAAATACTCACTCCGGTCATTCATTTTAAAATCAAAACAGTTTAAAAAAACTACAAAGAATATAAGAAATATTAAGTGTTTTGAGGGCTACAAACAACCTCTAACACATTTCATTAAAATACTTGTTGTTACTGACAAAAAGTGCTCTAAAACTTGACACTTCCTAGCTCTATTAATCGCTAGAAGCCAGCACATCAATGTGTTAATTAGCACTAACTTACAAATAGTTTCCCTATTAGATGATAGAATGTATAGGAATATAGGACAGCACTATACGACACATTTTTTGTGTTATTAGTGTCAACAATGTTTTGGATGTATAGGCATGTCTATCCTCTCGGAGGAACAAACATCTTTAGACATCCATACTCTTTTGGGATCAAAATTGCTTACTTTTTAGCAGATTAAAATCCAAAGTAGCTGCCATCTTATTTACAATGATATAGCATTTAAATAAAGTGGTAAAAGTCTTAAAACCATGAAAAATATCTATTCTTTAAGATCCAAGATTTATTCTGGATCTGATTGATGGTCGTTTACAACTAAGATATCAAAATAAATGTGATCCTATTCTATCAGTCTAGTTGAAGTTCTATCAAATCAAAATATAAAGATATAGAAGTGGAAGTATCCAGTCCAATGTACACAGCATTCCTGAATTGTGTTAAACATATATTTATTTCAAAAGATGCACAGTCCTCCCTCCATTCCATTCTCCTCACTGTGTGTTTCTACACTAAGGTTGGAAAGATTACAGACCCACTACCTAAGTGGTTTTACAGATACAAATATTCCTTCTGTAATGTACAACTAATGAAGGCTTACGGGTTTCCAGTGATTTTTCCTTGTTGTTTATTTTATTTTTGGGAAAAGTATTATAGATTTAGATGATCCGCTACATCATCAATAATAATGGTAGAAAATTGATTTTTGGTAAATGTTTTAAAATTAAATACAATTAAAACTGAACTAATTCATTTCAGTTTTAAACATTTAACAATTAAGATTTCAACTGATTGTTCAGAAACTATTAAAAGTACAAACTCTTCAACATTTTTGGGAGTGGTAATTATTGATGAAAACATATATTAGAAATCACATTTTGTTCTATCTATCAAATAATTCAGCCTCCCTCCAACTTTGTGCTATTTCATGTGTTTCCAATTTTTTCACTATTAAGACTATATATTATTATGCATGTTGTATAGCCATTTGGGGTAATTCTATAGGTTTTGAAACATATGTTGAAGGCTAATATATGTTTTTTTAATTCCACAAAACAGCTTTAATTGCGACATATGTTTCGCCGTTAGGCATTTTCAAGCAACTAAATTGAAAACAAAACAAGTCTAAACTAAAATGTGAGACAAAAGGAAAGGATAGAAGAGTAAAGGGGGTTGAGAAATGACAAAAGAAAGGTCAATGATCTAACCTGTGGGATGGAAGTGGGGGTGTTTTAGAAAACAAAGGTTACACTTTTCTAAAACACCCCCACTTCCATCCCACATGTTAGATCATTGACCTTTCTTTTGTCATTTCTCAACCCCCTTTACTCTTCTATCATTTCCTTTTGTCTCACATTTTTAGTTTAGACTTGTTTTGTTTTCAATTTAGTTGCTTGAAAATGCCTAACAGCGAAACATATGTCGCAATTAAAGCTGTTTTGTGGAATTAAATAATCATCTCATTATTTCCATTATCATGGAATTCCATCATGTACCGACTGTTGTAACATTAAATTATAAAATATGTTTGACCTATTACCTGTTTTTGTCCATCGTTAAACTTTGTTTGTATTTTTCTTAAAAAAAAAAAAAAAAAAAAAACTTAAAATTCTATTGAGCCTGTAAAATTATTCTCATAAAAAAAAATTTATCCAAGTAATTTGTAATATAAAATCTAAACATTGTTATTATAATTTCGTTCAAGAAATTAAGCTTTTTAACTCCGCCTAGCATTTATATTTTAAATGTTTTGCTATTTTTCAAAACAAACTATAATGGTGACAGTCAGCAAAAACATAAATATTCTATGAGAAAAACATTTTTCAATATTCAATTCATAGACTCAAATTGTTTGAGAGCAGTGTTCACTACTCTGGTCTGAAATTATGTAATGGATTGCCAGGTTTCTTCAAGGATGCATAAGCAGCAGTTTAAAAACCGTTTTATAAGTTGCCTGGCACAGTGAGCATTTTACTCTGTGGAAGAGTACCTGGAGTTGATTATAGTATTGTAAATATTTGTTTTTGTATTGTTTATGTGTTTAATATTTAGATTATACTTTTAATTGTATTTTTGTATTTTAATAATGCAAATTAACATAATTATTGATAACTAAAATTTGTACTGCAGCCTCATTGCATCATATGTATAGAGGCTAATAAAGAATATGTGCTGATAAACCTTGAGTCATTATCACCTTAAAAAGGGAAGAAAATAACATAAAATAAAGACAACTAGCATTTAAATACTCTAATACCATATAGGTCAGGAGAGAACAGGAATTGGTCAAGAGAGACCTGATAGGAAAGATTAAAGAGATGGATATAATGCAAGACTATATGAAGAAAGGTGTAGATCCAGCTAGGTTACCTTAGGATTACTACACCCATACTTATTATAAGTGAGCCTCTGAGTATTTCCAGGCTGGACAGTGTAGTTATGGTATTTAGTTTATAAAAAACTAAATTCTTCCTATACTGATTTTTTCTTCAGTGTTAGTTTTCATTTTGATTCAGCTTGTGTGCTTTCACAAAAGTATTAAATTTGTCTAAATTTAATTAATATTTGTTTAAAGAGAAACAACCTTTTAGTTATTATCATATTTAAAATAAGAAGAAGAAAAGATCACAAACTAAAGACCCCCTCCACTTTTAATACTCTAATAGCATCAGGATCAGAAATAACAACAGTTGGTCAAAATAGGAAAGATGAAAGAGAGGGATTTAACCGAGACTACATAAAGAAAGCTATAGTTCCAGCTAGGTCACTTGTGATTGTTGTAGCTGTACTTACATAAGTGAGCCCCATAGGGGTAAATTTATTTACAAAATTCAAATGATTGTTTAATTTAATTTTAATTTACCCTAAATGCATCTCGGAGTTCTTTTTCTTCTTGGTCAGCTGTGCACTCAGTAGTGGCGCCCATGTTTGAAGCAATCTCAACAAATTCTTCAAAACTAAAGTATCCATCTCCTTGATAACAAACAAAATAAAATAATTTAGAATTAAATATTACATTTTTTGTAAAAAAAAATTATCGCATTAAATATTTTATAACAGAAGTAACTGTAAATTTAATTCTAAAACTCAGTTTTGCTATTCTTTGAAAACTTTCTGGCAGACAAGTTGGTTGGTATTCCTAACATATCTTTTTAATTCAATCTTTAGGCTTTCTCATTTCCCATTAATTTGGAAAATCTTGCAGCCTCTATTACTGCTCAGCCAGTGTACTACAAGGATCAGTTCTTGGTTCTGTGCTATACAATATATTTACGGGCGATATGACCACAGTTACTAAACATCACAGTTGCAACACTTCCAGATGATATTAATTTCCTCTCGAGTAGTGAAGACCCAGATGAAGCAAGTAGCCGACTACATGGGCAGTTGGATATCACTAATGCCTGGTTAACAAAGTGGCCAATAAAAGCTAGTGTTTCCAAATCTCAACACATTACCTTTGCTCTTTGAAATAGCATCTGTACTTCAGTTAAACTGGGCAATGATACTCAACATGATTCACATGTGTTAAGTATCTAGGATTTCACTTTGACAATCATCTAACTTGGAAAGAGCACATCAAGAATAAAAGAGATATAATTAACAGTAGGTTCAGAAACCTACTCTGGCTCCTGGGTAGAAGTCCTGCCATTTTATTCATTAACAAGCTATTGGTTTGTTGTTCAATTCTAAAACCTTTCGGACTTATGGCATCAAACTTTTGGCTATTGCAAATGAGTAGAACATTCAATACATGCAAAGGGTCTAAATAAGATCCTAAGAGTCAGTGTAGATGCATCCTGGTATATTCACAACTCTGAAATTCACGACTATATGAAAATGTCAACTATTCAGGAATAAATGACAGAAGGAATCATAAGAAACACCTATTGGGAGACCCTAACCCTCTTGTCAACACGTTGCTGACATCATGTGCTGTCAGAAGACTGAAGTGAATGCCTGTGCTGCTAGAAGACTGAAGCGGGTGGATGTTAATTAGAGAGAATAGGGCAGTGACTCTTTAGCTCCATAATGTCATTCTTCTCTAAACAGATCAAATTATAGTTTGTGACTGATTGTACTGTGTATTTAAATAAACAAATAAAGTTTGACTTTAAAATTGTCATTTGGTGCACTGCACACTAGAGCGATACAATGTTTATCAAATAATGATTTCAAAGCATGGACTTTTATAATAGGATAATTTTGGTGCACAAGATATTTTTTTGATGTCTTATGGCTATACTCACCTTATACAACAATTAAAAACAAGTTCTGGTTGCTCTTGAGTCCTTAGTGAATTTACACACCACAGCAAATACAACACAACCATAAAACAACACTAACAATTGTTGTTTTTTAATTGTCATAAAAAACATAAGACAATTTATACTTTAAGAATTTCAATTCACTTAAAATGTCCTTTAGATAAACAAAAATTGAGTCAGTTCATTAGTTGTAATCATGAGCTCTTCCAGTGAAGATGCCGTTTTGGTGATGTGCTGTCATTTAAAAAATAGGAAAAAGGAGAGAAGGAAGTTTTGGGTGCAGTCGTATGTATAATTAAATGAATGTATGACACAATTCTAAAATAGTTGCAAGTGAACTACCTCAAGATGAAAAGAAATTTTAAAAAAATTATAGAAAGTCCCTGAAGGTTTCCATTTCTTAATTCAACTCATGACTACTTCCCTTTGAAAAATTTGATTTTTTTTATTTGCGTCTTTTAATTTGCTACAATGATCTTCCAGGCCAAACTTAACATGTAAGTCTTATGATAGTTTTTCAGTTTATAACTCCATAAGAGAGATATTTGTAAACACTATTGATGAAAGAAATTAAGAAACATAAATCTTCATCGTTACTTGTACCTCTAGACATCTTACCACTTTGAATTACCTATGATCCTGAGCAAAGGAATAGGCTGAGTGTGTCGCTTAATACATATATGTTATGATAGATAATGTTATTGTACTAGTGTATACATGTTTAATCACTACAACACGATTTGAAAACGTGTTACCAATACTTATCTTACGAACTTAAGATATATATATCTTAAAAACCAGCCTTAATAAGACATAAATTCAAAATTATTATTTATTATTACTGCTAACATATAAAATTCTAGACATAAGAGGTTTATCATGAGGAGGGGGAATAATTTTTTTTTTTTTTTTTAAACAAAATTATTAATAATTAGAATTTATCACATTCCTTTTTTATAAATATAAAAGTATTGGTAGTTATAATTAACTGCAGTTACATTTACTTCTACTTTTCTTGACAACTATCATTTATACAATAAAATGAATTAATATCTATAATATACAGTACCATCTATATCAACTTCTTGTAGCATTTGTTGAAGTTCCTCTTCACGAGCAAACTGCCCCAAACTACGCATGACTCTACCAAGCTCTTCTTGTGTAATGCTTCCATCGCCATCTTTATCAAAAAGTCGGAAGGCTTCACGAAAATCTGTAGCAAAATATAGAAAAGATATAGTTTTGCATTACCATATGTTACTAATGATGAATTAATAACCGATGAATTGTTTATAGTTAATAATATTTCTTTGTGGGTACGCTGTATGTTTGAGAGAGTAGACATATTGGCTAAACAGGATGCCACTACTTGTTATGAAGAACCAGAATATGCTTGCAGGATTAACTATGCTATTATAAGGAATGCACTACGGATTTAATAGCTTTATCATCATCAATTTCCTGGTCAGGGTTTAGGTAAAGCCTGGTTTCAGGGCTGAATAATGTGCTGACAAGAGCACTTGTTCGGCGATATAGAAGATTCCTTAAACAGGTTGTTGCCTTTATTATCGGATAAGGCCATCTCTTATAATGCCAGTGTATAATGTACACTGGGCTGGTGATGCTGGACATCAGTATGTAAAAGAGAGTGAGAGAGAAAAATGTAAATATTGTTTTTGTAAATAGTATGAAAGTAAGAATTAAGTAGAAATATTTCTTTTCTTGTGGTAGAAGTATTAGATTAACTATACCTAGTCTTCTTTTCTACATGTTACTGTTTATTGATATTTAATACAAACCTTTGTTTCATTTTGAAATGAAGGGTAATTAAATTCTATTCTATTTTTTCCCTTGTTGTATAAAGGCAAAAAACCTTTTGGTCATTATTGCATTATAAAAAAAGGAAGAAAATAACACAAAAAATACCTCTCGAATATTCTGATAACGTTAGAGTCGGAGAAGAATTATTTTATTCTACTACATATTCCAAAAGTATAAAAGTCCTGAGACAGTTAAATAATTTTTAAACTTGAAAAGGTAGAAAGCTGAATAACTAACTATTTTAGGTATATAAAGTAAATTCACTCACACTCCAAAATGGGTTTTTGAGGTAAAACTCTAAACTTTTTCAAATATAAAGCCCCATAGAGTAATATCTCATTTAAAGGTTTTCTTTAATAGAACATAACTCCGCAAACTAGAAGTGGCTTACTCCAATTTACTGTAGGAGCAGAAATTCTAAGGAACATAATAAGACTTGCTGATGATTGATACATATTTGTTATCGCCATTCCGACTATTGATTAATACTAAATATATTAATATAACTTACCATCAACAATAGTCAATATTATTTTCATTTTAATATCACACTACGGCCGTTTCAGCTATTCCGCCATTAACAAGTGCTTATTGGATATTCTTGTTGTCATCATTTAAAAATATATAAATACAAGAACTTACAACACATAACACTTAACACAAACTCTGTATTCATTTTGTTATTTTTTTCATGTAGTAGACCTACTGTCACGACACATACTATCCATGTGACAGTACACGTCGTGACAGTGGGCCTACTACACGAAGAAAATTAAACTGAAATGTATACAGAGTTTGTATTAAGTGCTATGTGTAGTATGTTCATGTATTTATATATTTTTTAATAATGATAATGGGAACTACCCAACAAGTACTTGTTAATGGCGGAATAGCAGAAACAGCCGTTGTGCTATATTATAAAGAAAAGAATATTGACTATTGTTGACGGTAAGTCATATTAATATATTTAATAAAGACACAAAATTTACAGCAGAATAATTAATTTCTTTGAAAATCATCCAGAATTCAACCAGCAATAAAAAAAACTAATTTCAAACATTTAATTATTAAACATTTTTAGTTTATATTTTTACTTTAAAATTTTAGCTCTCGCAAACTAAATGTTGAGGTTAAAATTTAAGGTAATGTAACTTCTTGGTCAACCTTGAATAAAATAACAGTAAGGTTTTTGCTGTAACAATTTTGTTTCCGTATTTTTTCCCTTAGAATAGATTCTGTAATAAATTGGATATTTTAAATATTTGATAGTCTGCCATTTAGGACTGGATTAAGATAGCAACTTTTAGTTTGTGCAGTTATTTTCTATTAAACAAGACCTTAAAAAAGAGGGCATTACTTGATGGGGCTCAACATTTTAAAATTTTGAATGCCCCACAAAAACAACATTTTGGGGATGGGTATGAATTTACCTTATAATGTTTTTTTACCCAAAAAGTAAAGCTTTCTACCTATTAAAGTTTAAAAGTTATTTAACTGACTCAGAACTTTTTTTACACCCAGTATTCAGGACCCTGTATGAAAGTTTTTCCTTATTTTAATCCCTAGAATCAGTTCCCAAAGTACTGCCCTACAATTTTGAATTACCTTTAAATTAAAACGCAATTTAAGTGTATGCAAGTGAATTAACTACTTTCCTGTTTCTAAATATACAAAGTACTTGGGCCATTGATTGATAATTAGAATAACTTTTTAGGATCTCTGTACTTTTTCAATTTCTTTGTAATAGTTATACAACTCGATGTCGTGTACATAATTTACAATGCTCTTAATTAATTGTTGCTTGAAATATTTTATCCTTTACTTCTAAAGGTATCTTAGATTTGTTGAATATGTCATATTACATTAACAACATGATACGTACCATTCATTTGTGATTTTGGAATTGGTGGTTTGTTAGTGTTTTCAGTTTGTGGCTTAACATTTCCAGTGGTCTGTACAGAGGACTCTTCAGTATTTCCTGAAGAGTTCTCCTCACCAGCAGGTGAACTATCTTCAGTTTGGCGAGTCTATAAAGTATAAACAACAACAATTAAAATCATAGAATCAAATAGATAAAAATCTTGTTAAAACAATTCATAAACTTTCTCACCCACAACGAATCTCTTTGAAAGTTTGGAGGATATCTCAAATTTTACGAAAGTGATTGATTCAAACTGAATGAAAAGTCAATGAATAAAAAAAACTAATCAACTCCAAAAATTTCAGTTTGTTAGTTATCAGTTTGCCATGAAGATTACTAGGCATGGAATAATCAAATTTTGTCAGTGTCAGAATAGAACAAGAGTTGGTCAATACAGATTTTATAGAAAAGATGATAAAAAGGGATCCAAATCAAGATTAGTTGAAAAAAGTACATATCCACCTAGTCTATCTCAGGATTGCCGTACCCGTACTGACTATAAGTATATTATAAAACTTATTAACATACCTTATTTCAAGTCAATAGTAGTTCAAAAACTACTATCTACTTGAAATAAGGTATGTTAATAAATTAAAGTAGTTCTAAGGCATAACAATGAATATATATATATATATATATATATATATATATATATATATATATATATAACTAAATTTAGAAAAGTTGAATAAACAAATTTTAATAACACATTTTACAATCTTATTATAAATGTAATAAATCTTGAATTTATATCAGTTGAGTTAATTTTCTAATATGAAAATGGCAATTTTTTTGCGTTTGAAAGCCTGAAGCTACATAGAATTCCTTTCAAGGAATTTTTTGTAGATATTTTCATATAATACATTCTTTGTTACTTAATTTTTTTTTCATACCACTACATATTCTTTAAGATTTGTACACCTTCTTAAATTGTATTAAATCAATATCATAAATAAATGTATTTTATTCGTAATCAATATTATTTTATTAGTTTATTTATACTGACATAACATGTGTAACTCTTACAGTGGTGTCATATAAGGAATAATATAAACATTTTTATAATATTTTCAAAGTTTAGTTAACTAACAAACTAAACTTAAGTTATAACTAATTATTAACTAGTTATAAATATAAGTTAGTTATAGTTTTTCACAATTTTCAAAAAGTGAAAATTAGCCTTAAACAGTGTGATTGTTTAAAAAAAAAAATTAAAAATTGGGCATAAACTTGCTTTCCTTGTGCCACAGACATCATCAGTGTAAATAGTATTTGATTAATATTGAGCTACTAATAACAGCGGTCAATGTTCACTTTTGCTTTTTGCCAATTATTCCTGAATGGTAATGTTTTTTACTTGTGATTTTGCACAAGTGTTTGAGTCAATCTTCAGATTTCACTAAAATTTTAATGACAACCTACAGCTGATTTTGACAAATTACATGTTTCATAACTGATAACTCACAAACCGATATTTTTGGAGAGATGGCATTTCAGTCGATTTTTTTTTAAATCGTAATTTTGTGGTTTTTCCTTTGTGGTAAATATGCCCAAATTTTGAGTAATCAAAAAGTCCTCAGATCTGGTCATAATATACCCACACACCAAATTTGATTCAATCTGTAAATGTGTTTGATGCAGAGCACTGTAAATACAACAGAGGGCAGACAGACCATCCAAAAAATAAAATAAAATAAAATAACTCAGGGTAGGTACTTCAAAAGGACATTTTCACAAAAACTTTAAATACTTATTTTGACACATTACATAACTTTCTCAACACTACGTATACTGGGTGTCCCAGAAAGAGGTCCCTATTTTTGAATTAATATGCCAGACATATGGAACCCTCTACAAACTTGACACTTTAAAATGTATGTTACATAGATATGTAGAAAAAGTATCCTCAAATTTCATTTAAAAATTATAAATTCAAACAAAATGACGGAATAACAAAAAGAACATTAATCTTCTGGATAGAACCACTTCCTCCCACAATGCAATGCAATTGAAATGAGCTTTGCCATCTGCTGAATTTCGATCAGCTGTTGTTTTGTAAACACACAACAATGAAACAATTTGGTAGTTGTGTTTAATCAGTTTATATGTGATATCTGACCTCGAAATAATGAATTATTCAATTGAACAAAAAGTGAAATGTTGTACTTGGGCTATTGCTTTTGAAAATGAATATGAAGCAATAAGGTGTTTTCAAAGAATCTACCCAAATGAGGTTTCTCTATCAAGAAAATAAATTTATAAATGGAAAACTATGCTACTAACTAGATTGGTTTCAAAGGAAAACCATAGGTTTGTAACATAGAAAATGAAGCACTTTACTAAAATCTTCAAACAGACATAATTTCATTAGAAAAGTTTCATCCGCTACTGGGATACCAAAGTTGTCAGTTCAAAGGTATGCCAAGAAAAACAACATAAATTTTTATAAAACACATTTAGTTAATGGACTGCTGGAAGATGATCCAGACTGAGTAGTGTAATTTGTTCTAATTGAAAGAGTGATATGAAAGATGAACTCTAAGGCTATGTTAGAATTAATTATAAACAATAAATAATACGCATATTTTAGAGTCTTTATTGTAAGTTTATTTATATAATGAATTCAGTTAGTGAAATGTTTATTTATATATTTGAGTTCTGAGGGGGGAAAACGTCAATATTTCGACACTCTCACTGAAATAATGCACAGTAGAGCCATGTAGATGTTCTGACTTAATTTTGTGTTGTTTTGAAGTAATTTTGTAGATTGGTAGGAAAAAGGTAAAAACATAACAACAATTTTTTAGAACCACAGAGTTTCTGGGCATCAATTCAAACCATGTACCAATACCGTAGAAATTATAGTTTTCATATAATTACTACGAAACTCATGTTAGTTTGTATTTAAAATTATTCTTCAAAGATAAACAGGAAAAACGTCGGTTCTTTAAAAAAAACACTTCCATATATTGCAACGAGACCGGTTTTTTAAATTTCGTAGGAGAGGTGGAAAATCTTTAAAAGAGAAAGGGTGACATCTGATTTTCCCAATAGTGTGAGATTATTTCACTAAAAACCTCTTCCTTTCTGTTAGTGCCCCTATCGTGTAGGACAAGGGAGAAGTACCCCTATTCCATAAACGTGTGGAGAAGAATATCTACTGCGTATTGAGCGAAGAGCGTGGTTATCACTAACTTGTTTGCAAACGTTTCACATAGTTGACGCTAGATGGCGTTGTAGAACGTTTCTTCAGTTTATAAGTTAGAATTAATCATAAACAATAAATAATACCCATATTTTAGATATTATTTATTTATTACATTTTTTTATTGTAAAAAAAAAATGTTTATTTATATATTTGAGTTCTGAGAAAAAAACGTTAATAACTCGGCACAATCCTGAAATAATGCACAGTAGAGTCATGTTGATGTTTGGCGTTATTTGGTAAACTAGTTTTGTACGTTAAAAACAACAATTTTTTTTAGAAACTCAGGGTACCAATACATGTAGTTACATTTTACCGCACAGGATCTGTAATTGTAATTAATATAACACAAAATCCACATATCTTACACGAAGAGGAACTGTATAGGCTGCCGTCACTAAGGATGGTGTTTTATCGTAAGACATATTCCCATCAGACAATTAGAGACAATATTAACTGATCACAAAGTTACTCTTCCGGGAGATGAGAGACATTTTTTTCCAACAAGATGGAGCTAAAAGATCGAGATCTTCCCAACCGTTGAGTAGGTCGTGGCAGCAACTTCTCGAAACCATTAAACATTACAAAATATGATATTAGAGTCGAATTTCTCAAACTTGTATTCGTCTTTTAATTTCAATTTTATCAGAATTTAATTTTCTGAATATTTAGTGTGAAATTGTAATTTGTTAACTTTATAAACTCGTGAAGAAAATTTTCTACATTAGTATTAAACACCAGTCGCCAATTTAAAAAAAAATTCAAGTGAAATATTTTCAATTTTGGTACATATCTGGGCAATGGGTTATTATTATTAACAAATATCAAAATCCCATAATGTTCAGGTATTGTAGATAATTACCAAGAAATATTGTTATTAGTTTTTGTCGATAACTCGGCTATTCTTTTACAGAAAAAAAAAAAATGTAAAAAAAGCATTTTATATTTCATTAAAAGAGGTAAATGTTCCAAGTCTTTTAAATATTATGTTAATGGTATTCCGCATTAAACATTTTTAAAAGCCTGCCATTTTAAAAGTGTATTAAATGAAGTTTTGATTTTCTGGTATTAGGTAAGAGGTTACATTAAACTAATTCGTATGCCAAATCTTCATTCAATATCTTTTCCCCTGATATAATGAAAGATATACTTCCAAAGATATAATGTGTTTTTGTAAGAACCAGAATGCTTGATAGAAGGAAAACGAAGCTATGTTTACATAATAGTTTTTTATTATTTCTTAGCCCCTCAATTAATTAGCTGTGTTTATTATTCCAGTCAGGAAGAATGTGAAGGGTGTAACGATATCACCTCAATCAAACCAGATAACATGATTAAAGTGATATCAGAAAAACAAATTAAATAAAATAAATTAGGAATAAGAAATAAATCTTCACGTATAAAATTTAATTAGAAATAGAAAATTAAAAAAAGGTTTACAAAGGATTGTTAAGAAAGGAGTGGAGGCACAAGCGCTGCAGATGTCCAGAACGAATGGTAAAATTATTAGGGTTGAAAAAGGAAAGCGACGCTACGATTTCGCTTTTTAGAAGGGTTCAAAAGACTAGGAGATACCGAAACTTTCCAAAAATAACGACAAATTCAAAAACAACCAATAGGAAGGACGAAATCCTATTTTTTTTTTAATTTGTGAAAGTTAGTGTGGCGTTGCCGCGGAACTGAGAAGAGAAAGAAAAAAAGAAGTCTTCTACTAGCAGCGAGGGAGTAAGGTGCGACTCTAGAGACTGGTATGTCTCCGAGTCACCAACATAGCTTTTTAATAGAATTTAGTAAAGTATAACTTCTAGCTTTCAGCGACAAGTATTGAGTATTAGCTTCAGCGAGAGATTAAATTAGTAGCCTTCAGCAAAGTAAAAAGATTGATATTCGCCTTCAGCAGAAAGGAGTTTGATTCGTCGTCTTCAACGCGAAGAAAAAGTTGTTCATCGTCACCCTGGAAGAAGGAGATTATCTCGTCATCGCCAGGATCCATCATCAAGGAGCAAGTGTGTGCATCGAAAATGTTTTTTTTTTAGGGTTAAATAAAGGGGAAAGTGCGAGTTGGGGTTTTGTGAAAGTGTGTTTTCGTCGAAAGAGAGACCAAGACAAGGATTGATAAGTACCATTTATATGTTTTTTATTCATATCTTTTTTATACTATTTAAATTTCATTTTGCTTGAGCTTCCAAAGGATTCCCACCGAGATTGTAGATTTAAGTTTTGTTAGTATAGGAAATTAAATTGAACCAAGAGTCAGTAAATTTAATCATTTCATTTGTTTTGTATATCAAGAGCTAGCCGAGGAGTAAATTGGAGAGATTGATAAATTTGAAATTGTTTTTTTTTTTTTTTTTTTTTTGGAGAGTATAAAAGTAATTGAGAGAAAGGTAACATAACTTAAAGTAAAAGTAATCTCAAAAAAGCAGTAGAAGAAATATATTTGCCCATATTGAAATTTGTGTTGGTTTAAATATTAGATTGTTAGAAATAAGGAATGAAAGTTGTATGAATGTCTAATACATTTTAGAAAAAGTTGCTAAAATTAAGTTGCTTAATTTGTAACTATCCTTACGTACAACAAATTGTTCCTTGTTTGTTCTGCGCTAAAATAAATTGAGTTTTTAAATTTTAAAGTATTGTGTATTGACCAAATAATTTCAGTACCAAAATAAATCATAATTAAATCCTAAGTAAATAAGTAAAAAAAAGAATAAAAGTAAAGTAAAGGTTTTTTATATAACGTGCAAGATGTGAATGTTATAAGGGTGAGTAGTGGATAGAATGAATTTTCATTTTAGTTAAGTTCGAGCTAAATCATTTTTTAAAAATTGTGATGTTTACAAATATCTCTTGTTGTTATTTTGTATACTTATTTAGTTGTAATATTAATTATATTATTGTGCTTAAATATTTTTCTGTATGTGACAGTTTCGTGTAACTAACTATATGAAAACAAAATGAAATAATACAGTCTTACTTACTTGTTGTACAAGCATTTTCATAATCCAAGACTGATAGCGTTCAAAAGGGAAATGAGAAAGAGTTCGTTGAGGGGACAACTCGACTTACTGGCAAAATGTCAACTAGATACTTAAAGAACCAGTTTGAACGCTGGCAACTCGAAATTTGTTTTGTTATTAACTCGTAAAATAAATACGCGGTGGACTTTCCAGTTGGTTACATAATAAATGGTGCAAAAACATTGCACAAACTTTCTCATATCCCCAAAACCAAATAAAAACGAACCAAAATTAATCATCAACAAAAATGGCAGTTTGGTAGTTGATCAAAATACGAAAATAAACCATGAAGGTCGTATTAAAATTTATACAGGATGTTTCCGAAAAAAAATCGTTCAAAACTTCAGGAACTTATTCCTAACATCAAAATCAATGAAAAAGTTCATATAAACATATTTCCTAAAATGCTTAGTTTAATTTAGCCGCCATTTTGTTTTTAACAAAAGAATACATTATATTTTTAAAATGGTAAATTATTTGTAGTCGAAATTTTTGATGCTACTTCCCTTATAGAATATTAAAATTATAATTATAGAATACCCTTATAGAATACCTCAAACATGGCTCTTTACATATTCATGGAGGGTCGAAAATCGATTTCAAATTTTTTCCGTTTTGACTGAAGTGTTTTTTTGAAATGTGTTTTTTAATTATTTTATTATAGATACCGTTTAGGTAACAGAGGGGTCTAACCCAAGACACAAAAATGTGAAGATCCAGCTAGGATCTTGGAGATTGCCTCGCCCGTACTCACTATGAGCCCCTGAAGGTATTATGAACTATGGAATTCTTCTATAGGGAAGAAACAGAGGGGTCTAACCCAAGACACAAAAATGTGATGATCCAGCTAGGATCTTGGAGATTGCCTCGCCCGTACTCACTATGAGCCCCTGAAGGTATTATGAACTATGGAATTCTTCTATAGGGAAGAAACAGAGGGGTCTAACCCAAGACACAAAAATGTGAAGATCCAGCTAGGATCTTGGAGATTGCCACGCCCGTACTCACTATGAGCCCCTGAAGGTATTATGAACTATGGAATTCTTCTATAGGGAAGAAACAGAGGGGTCTAACCCAAGACACAAAAATGTGAAGATCCAGCTAGGATCTTGGAGATTGCCACGCCCGTACTCACTATGAGCCCCTGAAGGTATTATGAACTATGGAATTCTTCTATAGGGAAGAAACAGAGGGGTCTAACCCAAGACACAAAAATGTGATGATCCAGCTAGGATCTTGGAGATTGCCTCGCCCGTACTCACTATGAGCCCCTGAAGGTATTATGAACTATGGAATTCTTCTATAGGGAAGAAACAGAGGGGTCTAACCCAAGCGCTCAAAGTTATGAAAATACAAAGTTTAAGACGTTTTCAGAAATCTATTTTCAGTACATAAGACAGTTAAACCTAATTTAAAATTGAGACATGGATAGACTGTAATAAATACAAATTAACTGTTTCAAAATACTCACGTGGCAGGACTAAAAAATGACAAAATTTTTAAGAAATTTATAATAATTTTTCTGGATGAAGATTGCGTTGGCAGATCAGTTTTTAAAGAAATTTAATAAAAAGAAGTCTGTTAAATTGCCTCTTATAAATGTCTCAACATATAACTGTCTAGAACACCGACTGACATTGACAAATAAGAAAAATCGTATCTGGAAAAACTTGAATTTGCAAATTTTTAACCATTTAAATGCTTGTAGCTCCTAGAAGGTTAAAGATATCAAAATACCCAAGAAATAAAAAAAAAAACTTAAAATAATACATTTTATCAAAATTGACATAAAAATAGGGGTTTCCATACGAAAATTTAAAGCTGACCACCATATTGGAAAAATGGCGGGTGATATGCAAAACTTGGTTTTAATAGACTACCTCTAGTTTTAATTCAAAAAGTCCTGGTGAGTTGCCTTTTAAAGTTTTTTTGTAACTTTTGTACTTCTCTATGTATCCATCTAAATATTTTTCAAAGACAGCGTACAATGGTTAGCAACTAGAGAAGTAACATTTTTGGTGAAAACTAGTTTTTATTTTGGTTTTGGGAATATGTGAGTGATAAAGTTAGTGCAATGTTTTTAAATAATTTATTTAAAATGAAAAACACGCACGCACAGACATATACACACGCGCGCGCACACGCACACACGCATAAACGCACACATAATACACACCTACACACATACACACACACACACACACACACACACACACACACACACACCACACACACACACCACACTAAAGTTTTGTGGTCGGTACGACAATGAAGAACCCTCTGATAATACATATCATATGACGTAGACACAACGTTGCAAACGGTCAATACATTACAAGAGGCGAGGGGCGAGGGCATTGCAACATATCCCATATTTTATTTTATAAACACTAGATGTTATCTGTCTAAACAGATGTTGTAATATATACTCAGACATTTTCATGGTCGTAAATAAGGATATGTAGGCTACGTGTTTTCCAGTAACTGGAAAACTGGCATCTCTTATTAAAAATTACATTTATGTTGTTTTTTTAAAGGCGAAAACCTTATACCTTAAACCGAAAAAATCACCTTATAAAAAAAATACTATAAAATAAACACCCTAGCCCTCAAATACTCTAATAGTGTCAATGTGGGTCGGACAATAACAAGAGTTGGTCAAGAGAGACCTGATAGGAAAAACGAAAGAGAAGGATCTAACCTAAGAAACATTCAAAAATGTGATGATCCAGCTAGGATCTTGGAGATTGCCTCGCCCGTACTCACTATGAGCCCCTGAAGGTATTATGAACTATGGAATTCTTCTATAGGGAAGAAACAGAGGGGTCTAACCCAAGACACAAAAATGTGAAGATCCAGCTAGGATCTTGGAGATTGCCTCGCCCGTACTCACTATGAGCCCCTGAAGGTATTATGAACTATGGAATTCTTCTATAGGGAAGAAACAGAGGGGTCTAACCCAAGACACAAAAATGTGATGATCCAGCTAGGATCTTGGAGATTGCCTCGCCCGTACTCACTATGAGCCCCTGAAGGTATTATGAACTATGGAATTCTTCTATAGGGAAGAAACAGAGGGGTCTAACCCAAGACACAAAAATGTGAAGATCCAGCTAGGATCTTGGAGATTGCCACGCCCGTACTCACTATGAGCCCCTGAAGGTATTATGAACTATGGAATTCTTCTATAGGGAAGAAACAGAGGGGTCTAACCCAAGACACAAAAATGTGATGATCCAGCTAGGATCTTGGAGATTGCCTCGCCCGTACTCACTATGAGCCCCTGAAGGTATTATGAACTATGGAATTCTTCTATAGGGAAGAAACAGAGGGGTCTAACCCAAGACACAAAAATGTGATGATCCAGCTAGGATCTTGGAGATTGCCACGCCCGTACTCACTATGAGCCCCTGAAGGTATTATGGACTATGGAATTCTTCTATGGGGAAGAAACAGAGGGGTCTAACCCAAGACACAAAAATGTGAAGATCCAGCTAGGATCTTGGAGATTGCCACGTGCGTACTCACTATGAGCCCCTGAAGGTATTATGAACTATGGAATTCTTCTATAGGGAAGAAACAGAGGGGTCTAACCCAAGACACAAAAATGTGATGATCCAGCTAGGATCTTGGAGATTGCCTCGCCCGTACTCACTATGAGCCCCTGAAGGTATTATGAACTATGGAATTCTTCTATAGGGAAGAAACAGAGGGGTCTAACCCAAGACACAAAAATGTGATGATCCAGCTAGGATCTTGGAGATTGCCACGCCCGTACTCACTATGAGCCCCTGAAGGTATTATGGACTATGGAATTCTTCTATGGGGAAGAAACAGAGGGGTCTAACCCAAGACACAAAAATGTGAAGATCCAGCTAGGATCTTAGAGATTGCCTCGCCCGTACTCACTATGAGCCCCTGAAGGTATTATGGACTATGGAATTCTTCTATAGGGAAGAAACAGAGGGGTCTAACCCAAGACACAAAAATGTGAAGATCCAGCTAGGATCTTAGAGATTGCCTCGCCCGTACTCACTATGAGCCCCTGAAGGTATTATGGACTATGGAATTCTTCTATGGGGAAGAAACAGAGGGGTCTAACCCAAGACACAAAAATGTGAAGATCCAGCTAGGATCTTAGAGATTGCCTCGCTCGTACTCACTATGAGCCCCTGAAGGTATTATGGACTATGGAATTCTTCTATAGGGAAGAAACAGAGGGGTCTAACCCAAGACACAAAAATGTGAAGATCCAGCTAGGATCTTGGAGATTGCCACGCCCGTACTCACTATGAGCCCCTGAAGGTATTATGGACTATGGAATTCTTCTATAGGGAAGAAACAGAGGGGTCTAACCCAAGACACAAAAATGTGATGATCCAGCTAGGATCTTGGAGATTGCCACGCCCGTACTCACTATGAGCCCCTGAAGGTATTATGGACTATGGAATTCTTCTATAGGGAAGAAACAGAGGGGTCTAACCCAAGACACAAAAATGTGAAGATCCAGCTAGGATCTTAGAGATTGCCACGCCCGTACTCACTATGAGCCCCTGAAGGTATTATGGACTATGGAATTCTTCTATAGGGAAGAAACAGAGGGGTCTAACCCAAGACACAAAAATGTGAAGATCCAGCTAGGATCTTAGAGATTGCCACGCCCGTACTCACTATGAGCCCCTGAAGGTATTATGGACTATGGAATTCTTCTATAGGGAAGAAACAGAGGGGTCTAACCCAAGACACAAAAATGTGATGATCCAGCTAGGATCTTGGAGATTGCCTCGCCCGTACTCACTATGAGCCCCTGAAGGTATTATGGACTATGGAATTCTTCTATAGGGAAGAAACAGAGGGGTCTAACCCAAGACACAAAAATGTGATGATCCAGCTAGGATCTTGGAGATTGCCACGCCCGTACTCACTATGAGCCCCTGAAGGTATTATGGACTATGGAATTCTTCTATAGGGAAGAAACAGAGGGGTCTAACCCAAGACACAAAAATGTGAAGATCCAGCTAGGATCTTAGAGATTGCCACGCCCGTACTCACTATGAGCCCCTGAAGGTATTATGGACTATGGAATTCTTCTATAGGGAAGAAACAGAGGGGTCTAACCCAAGACACAAAAATGTGAAGATCCAGCTAGGATCTTGGAGATTGCCACGCCCGTACTCACTATGAGCCCCTGAAGGTATTATGGACTATGGAATTCTTCTATAGGGAAGAAACAGAGGGGTCTAACCCAAGACACAAAAATGTGAAGATCCAGCTAGGATCTTGGAGATTGCCTCGCCCGTACTCACTATGAGCCCCTGAAGGTATTATGGACTATGGAATTCTTCTATAGGGAAGAAACAGAGGGGTCTAACCCAAGACACAAAAATGTGAAGATCCAGCTAGGATCTTGGAGATTGCCTCGCCCGTACTCACTATGAGCCCCTGAAGGTATTATGGACTATGGAATTCTTCTATAGGGAAGAAACAGAGGGGTCTAACCCAAGACACAAAAATGTGAAGATCCAGCTAGGATCTTGGAGATTGCCTCGCCCGTACTCACTATGAGCCCCTGAAGGTATTATGGACTATGGAATTCTTCTATAGGGAAGAAACAGAGGGGTCTAACCCAAGACACAAAAATGTGAAGATCCAGCTAGGATCTTGGAGATTGCCACGCCCGTACTCACTATGAGCCCCTGAAGGTATTATGGACTATGGAATTCTTCTATAGGGAAGAAACAGAGGGGTCTAACCCAAGACACAAAAATGTGAAGATCCAGCTAGGATCTTGGAGATTGCCTCGCCCGTACTCACTATGAGCCCCTGAAGGTATTATGGACTATGGAATTCTTCTATAGGGAAGAAACAGAGGGGTCTAACCCAAGACACAAAAATGTGATGATCCAGCTAGGATCTTGGAGATTGCCTCGCCCGTACTCACTATGAGCCCCTGAAGGTATTATGGACTATGGAATTCTTCTATAGGGAAGAAACAGAGGGGTCTAACCCAAGACACAAAAATGTGAAGATCCAGCTAGGATCTTGGAGATTGCCTCGCCCGTACTCACTATGAGCCCCTGAAGGTATTATGGACTATGGAATTCTTCTATAGGGAAGAAACAGAGGGTCTAACCCAAGACAAAAAATGTGAAGATCCAGCTAGGATCTTAGAGATTGCCACGCCCGTACTCACTATGAGCCCCTGAAGGTATTATGAACTATGGAATTCTTCTATAGGGAAGAAACAGAGGGGTCTAACCCAAGACACAAAAATGTGAAGATCCAGCTAGGATCTTAGAGATTGCCACGCCCGTACTCACTATGAGCCCCTGAAGGTATTATGGACTATGGAATTCTTCTATAGGGAAGAAACAGAGGGGTCTAACCCAAGACACAAAAATGTGAAGATCCAGCTAGGATCTTGGAGATTGCCTCGCCCGTACTCACTATGAGCCCCTGAAGGTATTATGAACTATGGAATTCTTCTATAGGGAAGAAACAGAGGGGTCTAACCCAAGACACAAAAATGTGAAGATCCAGCTAGGATCTTGGAGATTGCCTCGCCCGTACTCACTATGAGCCCCTGAAGGTATTATGAACTATGGAATTCTTCTATAGGGAAGAAACAGAGGGGTCTAACCCAAGACACAAAAATGTGAAGATCCAGCTAGGATCTTAGAGATTGCCACGCCCGTACTCACTATGAGCCCCTGAAGGTATTATGGACTATGGAATTCTTCTATAGGGAAGAAACAGAGGGGTCTAACCCAAGACACAAAAATGTGAAGATCCAGCTAGGATCTTGGAGATTGCCTCGCCCGTACTCACTATGAGCCCCTGAAGGTATTATGGACTATGGAATTCTTCTATAGGGAAGAAACAGAGGAGTCTAACCCAAGACACAAAAATGTGATGATTCAGCTAGGATCTTGGAGATTGCCACGCCCGTACTCACTATGAGCCCCTGAATGTATTATGGACTATGGAATTCTTCTATGGGGAAGAAACAGAGGGGTCTAACCCAAGACACAAAAATGTGAAGATCCAGCTAGGATCTTGGAGATTGCCACGCCCGTACTCACTATGAGCCCCTGAAGGTATTATGGATTATGGAATTCTTCTATAGGGAAGAAACAGAGGAGTCTAACCCAAGACACAAAAATGTGAAGATCTAGCTAGGATTTGGAGATTGCCTCGCCCGTACTCACTATGAGCCCCTGAAGGTATTATGGACTATGGAATTCTTCTATGGGGAAGAAACAGAGGGGTCTAACCCAAGACACAAAAATGTGAAGATCCAGCTAGGATCTTGGAGATTGCCACGCCCGTACTCACTATGAGCCCCTGAAGGTATTATGGACTATGGAATTCTTCTATAGGGAAGAAACAGAGGGGTCTAACCCAAGACACAAAAATGTGAAGATCCAGCTAGGATCTTGGAGATTGCCTCGCCCGTACTCACTATGAGCCCCTGAAGGTATTATGGACTATGGAATTCTTCTATAGGGAAGAAACAGAGGGGTCTAACCCAAGACACAAAAATGTGATGATCCAGCTAGGATCTTGGAGATTGCCTCGCCCGTACTCACTATGAGCCCCTGAAGGTATTATGGACTATGGAATTCTTCTATAGGGAAGAAACAGAGGGGTCTAACCCAAGACACAAAAATGTGAAGATCCAGCTAGGATCTTGGAGATTGCCTCGCCCGTACTCACTATGAGCCCCTGAAGGTATTATGAACTATGGAATTCTTCTATAGGGAAGAAACAGAGGGGTCTAACCCAAGACACAAAAATGTGAAGATCCAGCTAGGATCTTAGAGATTGCCACGCCCGTACTCACTATGAGCCCCTGAAGGTATTATGGACTATGGAATTCTTCTATAGGGAAGAAACAGAGGGGTCTAACCCAAGACACAAAAATGTGAAGATCCAGCTAGGATCTTGGAGATTGCCTCGCCCGTACTCACTATGAGCCCCTGAAGGTATTATGGACTATGGAATTCTTCTATAGGGAAGAAACAGAGGAGTCTAACCCAAGACACAAAAATGTGATGATTCAGCTAGGATCTTGGAGATTGCCACGCCCGTACTCACTATGAGCCCCTGAATGTATTATGGACTATGGAATTCTTCTATGGGGAAGAAACAGAGGGGTCTAACCCAAGACACAAAAATGTGAAGATCCAGCTAGGATCTTGGAGATTGCCACGCCCGTACTCACTATGAGCCCCTGAAGGTATTATGGATTATGGAATTCTTCTATAGGGAAGAAACAGAGGAGTCTAACCCAAGACACAAAAATGTGAAGATCTAGCTAGGATTTGGAGATTGCCTCGCCCGTACTCACTATGAGCCCCTGAAGGTATTATGGACTATGGAATTCTTCTATGGGGAAGAAACAGAGGGGTCTAACCCAAGACACAAAAATGTGAAGATCCAGCTAGGATCTTGGAGATTGCCACGCCCGTACTCACTATGAGCCCCTGAAGGTATTATGGACTATGGAATTCTTCTATAGGGAAGAAACAGAGGGGTCTAACCCAAGACACAAAAATGTGAAGATCCAGCTAGGATCTTGGAGATTGCCACGCCCGTACTCACTATGAGCCCCTGAAGGTATTATGGACTATGGAATTCTTCTATGGGGAAGAAACAGAGGGGTCTAACCCAAGACACAAAAATGTGAAGATCCAGCTAGGATCTTGGAGATTGCCTCGCCCGTACTCACTATGAGCCCCTGAAGGTATTATGAACTATGGAATTCTTCTATGGGGAAGAAACAGAGAGGTCTAATCCAAGACTACAACGAAAAGTGAGGAACCAGCAAGAACCTCGGGTCTGTCACACCCTCACTACGAGTGAACTTCTGAAGGGATTACAAATTACTATCCAGCTCTAATTTTGTGAGCATATTATTTGACATCAAATTGGTGTATCATTAACTTCGCGGGTGATGGTAACACCTGATTTACGCAGGCAGTTAAATATAAACAACGTAAAAAAGAAACACTGTAAATAAATAACGAGATTGACTTTTGAGATGTTTTGAAATAAGACCTACACTTTCTTTCAAATAACAGGTTTATTAAATCAAACGCGTTTCAACGACAATGTCGCCATCTTCAGTGATGCACGAGTTTAGTTTATAGTTTCATTATAAAACTCACTGATGATGGCTTATGCACAACTGAAGATGGCAACAATGTCGTTGAAACCCGTTTAAGTTATTAAACGTATTATTTGTGAGCAACTGACCTCAAGTTTAATTTTTAATTTTAAGACACACCTACTTATCAAAGATATCTGAAATTGAGACAATAGATTTAAAATTTAACGTAAAAATTTTACAAAATTCTTTATTCTATGAGAAAAAAAATGTTTTGAATAAAATGAGGCAATTCATAACTAGACAGAATATAGCAAGTCTATAAATATTTGTATATATTTTTTGTAATAGAAACCATGTCTTGTCAAACTTAAAAAGAAGTTGAGAACTATACAAAAACTAACCAACCGAGATTGTGTTTAAATAAAAAATATTTGACAGAGAAAATAAAAAACAAACATCTTAGTGTATTACTAAAGGTGATAGGCCTAATAAAGAGTACAAAAAACTAGGTAAACTTCGATACAAAAACAAAGGAATAGTCACTATCAGGTAATAAGTAAATAGGTTTTAAAAACAAAATAAACCTTAGTCAACTTTAAAGGGTTCAAAACACCAACCTGATAGAACCAAGTTAACTAGGATATTTAATAAAGAATCAAAACTGTGTTACTTAAGTGCAAATAAGTAATTGTTCAAAGAAACAGGATGCTAATTAAAAAATAGACTTCTTAGGCGAATACATATAAATTTTCTAAGAAGCTTTGTAAGGAATTTTTGTAAATAATTATTTATTTGTATAAAAATGTAACTTTTAAAAAATTTATCAATATTATAAATTTATGTGAACAGCCTATTATGATCTATAAAAATCAGTTTTTTCCCTTTTCGTTGAAAAGCGAAAAACCTCTCGGTCATCATCGCTTTATAAAAATAAAAGTGTCAAGCGTGAGCTAAAACCACACGACTTAGGGTCCCTAGCATGGGCGTACCCAGCGAGGGGCAGGGGAGCAGCTGCCCCCCCTGGAAGCAAAAAAAAAAATCTTCATTATACATTTTGTTGCTGGAATTTAATACAATTCTTGAAATAACTATTTTAATAATAAATTGTATATTGAATGACCATGGCTTTCCCCCCTTGCCCCCCCTAGTTTTGATCTTGGGTACGCCCTTGGTCCCTAGGCATACAGAGACAGTTATTTTTATAAAGCCAAAGTCTTTTAAACGGCAGTTTAAATTGTACATACACGCTCATGAAATTATAAGTGTCCTTGGTTTAACCTACGGACTCTACTAAAGAAATATCAACGAAAATGCAATCCATCTTTTAATGGCTATTGAATTGTTTGTCTCACATCTCATAAAAATTGCTTTTTACACTTATACTCTACGTATTTCTCAATATGTGGTTAAATTAAGTTGTATTCGTCATACATAAAACAATAATATATGATTTCGCACAGCAATTTAATTTCAAATTAAAATAATTTCTTCACATTTTGTAGATCAAACCATGTTCAAGTTGGGGGGGGGGGGGGTGATATCTGACACTTTAAATTTTACTTAGCTCCAAGATGTTAATTGTTTCGTCAAATAAACATACATATTCGTAATCAGAATAACTTCTAGTTTTATTTGATACTCTACACAAATATTAAAAAAAATAAATCAACTCCATAGTTTTTACCTCGTAACTAACCCAAGATGGTTTTTTGTTGCCGCTATATTTTCTCATAATGTAGGACAATTTAAGAATATAAATACAAAGTTTGAAATATAGGATTTATCGTCTTGTCTGTTTATGCAATGTTGTTTCAAGAATTTTCGTGGATCACTCAGAGGATACCTCTTGAGGAATGCTTTTTACTCAGTGGAGGAGTACCTCAGCTCATAACCTCTGGGTGCCTGGGATGAATTTTGTATTCAGGATGACGAATCAAATAATTGATTAATATAAGATAACATGTATACATGGTTTACTGTGTCTTAATTTGTTTGTATTTTATAAAATTTCTATCTTGTTTATTTGTTGTATTGTAAATTGTGTTTTTGTATTGTGTGTTGTGAGTGATGGTTGTATAGTATGACAACTCAAATGTATACACCGCTGCACTGCTGCACCATGTATGCCATAAATGATGCAAATAAATAATAATAATAGACTGGTCGCGACTTAGGTGTACTAACAGACACGAGAGTGAAATTAACCTACTTGGGTCCTTGGTTTTATCTACGGACCCTAAAAACGAAGAAAAGAATATAATACAAGACCCCTAGCCCCCCCAATAGCGACAAGGGTCGGAAGAGAACAAGAGTTGGTCAAGAGAGACCCGATATGAAAGATGAAAAGGGATCTAAACCTAAGACTACATGAAAAATGTGTATATCCAGATAAGTCCTTCGGGACTACCACGCCCATACTTACTATAAGTGAACTGCTGGGGTTATTAAGGACCACAATGTTATCATTATCTGAAACTATAGAATTCTTCAGTTCAGAATATACAAAGACTTTGTCCTGCTCAAGAGAACATTAGGTTTATTGCCGGTCTAAAAAATACAAAGTTGTAAAAATGCCTTCAAGAAGCTCAGAGTGCTTACATTTCCGTGTATTTACATACTTAAAGTGTTGATTTATTTTAAATTTAAGTGTGAATATAGTTATACACAATTATAGCACCAGAGAAGCTTGAGACTGTCATCCCAGGCAGGGTAGGTTTAATGTATATTGTAAACTTCCTTCACAAGCCAGTGAACAATTGTTGAAATAAGTTTTCTGAAAGTATTACAAATTTGTAAAATTGTACGTCTTTTAAAAATAGTTTTAAACAATTCTATTTTCTGAGTAATTCTAGTCGATAGACAAGTTCGTACACCATGACCTTGTTCCTGGGTAGTTATGATCTTCGACTTAGGTTCACTAAATTTAATTTATATTTTGTATTTATTGACTGTATATTCCTGTAGATATATGTGGTGTGTTTGGCTATTTAAGGCATAATTTTAAATTATATTTTATATATTGTCATGTTCAAAAAAACATAATTTTGAAAATATATAAGATATTAAGTTCAAATTTGGTAAACGAATTTTTTTTATATTAAGTTTAACAAGTGTACCAAAAACAAAGACTTAATTTGGTATATTTTCAAAATGGCGGCCTTTCAAAATATTTAGCGTCGAATATCTCAAAAACTATTAACTTTACAAAAAAATATACAAAAGACAAAATATATCTCTTTTAATGACAAACAAAATGGTATTTTCATTTTTTCTGTAGCATAAAGGATAACCGAGTTATCAATAAAAAACTAAAAATTTCATTTCTTGGTAATTGTCTAAAATGCCCAATATTAGCCTGAAAACAAAATATTTTCAAATTCAAATCATTTTGTCTCCGAATATTTTTATGAATAATTAAATCATTAGAATTTGAAAATGTCAAACCAAACCAAAAGTCGCTTTAAAACCAGGAAAAATAATTTTAGTCTTATCATAAAATTAAATTTTTAGTTTTTGTTGATATCTCGGTTACTTTATGACCTACAGAAAATTTAAAAAAAAATTTAATAGTTAAATGAGGTATTTCGAGATATTTTAAACGGCCGCCATCTTTAAAATATACAAAATAAAATGTTTGGTTTTGGTACACTTGTAAAGTAACTTAACAAAATGTGTTATCAAATCTGAATTTTTTTAAACTACAAAATGACGGATAGACAGGTAACTAACCGGTTAAAAAAATTATACAGTAAAAATAAAGAAGTAATTACGTAAATAAAAACAGCTCTAAAGGTGCACAATAAAAGCAATACAATTTTAAAGTAAACAATAACTGTGATAAGTTATATAGAAGGACATTCATTGTAATAAAAATGAATTAACATACAGTACTACACAAAAATTAATAATAAAAACTGCGAAATTTTTAAAAATATAATAAAGTTAACAAAATAGGGTAAAAAAACATTAAAAACATGCTCACTGTAAAGAAAATAAGTTAAGATACAGAGTGATTGAAACAGGTGTGACAGCTGGTTTATTCGATAAGGTATAAAAATTACAAAAAGTTTAAAATGTAATCCCAGGGTTTTTCCAACAAACAAAATCTAACAAATAGAGATATCACCAGCCATTTTTTCAATATATCGGTCGGTTCTGATTTTTCTTACAAAAACCCCTATTTTTTATAACGGTTTTGAATACATTACACAGTTTTAAGACTTTGTTTTTGAATATTTTTTGATATGTCTAACAGTTTAGGAGTTAAATTAAATTAAATAAATATGGAACCAATTAAATGTTTCGAAAATTCAAGCTATTTCCAGAGATGATTTTTCATATTTTTCTATGTCAAATTCAAGTGAAATTTAAACTACAACTAGGGGTAAAGTTGTAATAACAGTACTGTTATTTGTATTTGTTCTGTAGAGTGGGGAATAACAGAATTATCGGTTGAAACTCTTTTAAGGAATGAAGATTACATTTAAAGTATTCATCCAATTTGTTTTTGTTTATTATAATTTGTGATAAAGAATTTCTACCATTATTTATTGTAGTAGTTGACCTAGAAGGACAGTGTAATCTACCAATTATATTTCTAATTTTTTAAAAGTAGTCAAATTTTTATTTTAGCTTAATTACGTTATTTTATTCTATACAATGAGTGTGTGTGTGTGTGTGTGTGTGTGTGTGTGTGTGTGAGAGAGAGAGAGAGAGAGAGAGAGAGAGAGAGAGAGAGAGAGAGAGAGAGTATGAGAGCCTGTCAGGTATTCACAATATCTGACTAAAATAATAATGTAAATCTTAAAAATAGAATAATCTTTATTTTAGCTTGATATGCTCTTTATTTTATTGTTTTATTGTGTATGTCTTTGAGTATGAGTATTTGAATCTGTATATTTGAGTATTTGAGAATGAGAATGAAGATCTGTTTACATATTCAAAGTAATTAATTTAAAAAATACAATTCTTTAAAAGTAGTGACATTTTTATTTTATATCACATACTTGACAGACAGATCAATGCATTATTTACATGATGTAAAAAAAAAAAAAAATTTCCTACAATAACTGGAGTATAAATAAACAAACATTATCTAACTATCTATCTATCTATCTAATCACATATTAGAAAAGGAAAATGCATTAAGAATTACAATAAAATCCTGCAATTTCTCCAACGAATGTCGGACTACTGAATTTAAAGTGTTTACACTCACCATGAAATTTCTTAACTGGTTCACGATAAGAGGAGGTGTAAATAACCTTCCAAATATCGATACAATTTTCCCTTCCAATGTGTCGTCTTTGCCAGTGTATTGCTTACTAAATGTGAAATAAGGCTTTAGAAATAGAGAATATCCTGAAAGGAAGCGGTTTTAACTTCCTGCCGCAGATACGATCCTACTGGAACTAGGTCTAACCAGCCTTTTTCCTCCCGTCAATAATCTTCAGGCAAGCGCATCAAACGCCTGTTCCGCATAGGCTTAATGTGGCGAGATAAAGATATTATCAAAAGTACAATAACCGCAGTCTGTGGAGAAATTAAATAAAAACAAGGTCAATCTACAACATGCAGTAACGTTACGAGTATTATTGATTTAATTTGAGGAAAACATGTAATTAGGGACATGTATTCAGAGTACATTTACATTTCCAAAGCAATCTCACAGCAAATGTAAATCATAGCAGTTTATTTTGATTTTAATGTTATTTACCGATGTAAAAAGTTAACAAAGGAATTTAGTTTAATATTCAAGTAATCTCACAACGTAATTATATAACAGAGCAGTTCAGTTTAATTTTTAAGGAATTTTCCAATCTCATAAGTTAACAGAGAAGTTTAGTTTTATATTCAAGTAATCTCACAACGAAAAAATAACACAGCAGTTTATTTTGATTTTAATGTTATTTACCGATGTAAAAAGTTAACAAAGGAATTTAGTTTAATATTCAAGTAATCTCACAACGTAATTATATAAGAGAGCAGTATAGTTTCATTTTTAAGGTATTTTCCAATCTCATAAGTTAACAGAGAAGTTTAGTTTTATATTCAAGTAATCTCACAACGAAAAAATAACAGAGCAGTTTATTTTGATTTTAATGTTATTTACCGATGTAAAAAGTTATCAAAGGAATTTAGTTTAATATTCAAGTAATCTCACAACGTAATTATATAACAGAGCAGTTCAGTTTAATTTTTAAGGAATTTTCCAATCTCATAAGTTAACAGAGAAGTTTAGTTTTATATTCAAGTAATCTCACAACGAAAAAATAACACAGCAGTTTATTTTGATTTTAATGTTATTTACCGATGTAAAAAGTTAACAAAGGAATTTAGTTTAATATTCAAGTAATCTCACAACGTAATTATATAACAGAGCAGTTCAGTTTAATTTTTAAGGAATTTTCCAATCTCATAAGTTAACAGAGAAGTTTAGTTTTATATTCAAGTAATCTCACAACGAAAAAATAACACAGCAGTTTATTTTGATTTTAATCTAATTTACCAACGTAAAAAGTTAACAAAAGGGGTTTAGTTTAATTTTCAAGTAATATCAAAACGTGAAGACAAAACAGAAGACTTTATTTTAATGGAATTTACCAATGTAAAAAGTTAATAGAGGAGTTTAGTTTTATATTCAAGTAATCTAACAACGAAAAACATTACAGAAGAGTTTATTTTAATTTAAATTTAAAGCGTTTAGCTTAAATTTAAGTAATCTCCCAACGTTAATACACAACAGAGCAGTTATTATATTTTTAAAGCAATTTACCAATATAAAAAGTTAACAAAGGTGTTTAGTTTAATTTTCAAACAATCTTTCTGTGTAAAAATATAACAGAACATTATATCTTATTTTTAAAGGAATTTACCGAAGTGGATTAACAAAGGTGTTTAGTTTTATTTTCGAGTAATCTCACAACGTAAAAACATAATGGAGTGGTTTATTTTAATTTTAAAGCAATTTACCAACATAAAAAGTTAACAGAGGAGTTAATTTTATTTTCAAACAATCTCACAACGTCAAAACATAACAGAACAGATTATTATTATTTTAAAGCATTTTACAACATAAATATTTAATTGTGTTATTTAGTTATATTTTCCAAAAAATCTTTCAACATAAAACAATAACACAGGAGTTTAGAAAACTGGTTAGATAAAGCAAGGAGAACCAAAGAGAGTAGAGAATTGCGATTGGTATCAAATCCTGGTTTCCAAGTTTCGATTTACTGCTACGGGTAGCAAATGAGCTACACACATTACCGATTTGGAAAGTCAATCTCTTGCTCTACAATTATATATAAACTTATGCAAATTTCTGACATCGAAAGGCTCCTTCGTAATTTTTCATCCACGTCTCAGCTCTATGTACAGTAAAGAGAGGTCGATGGTTAATATGAAATCGATATTATAGTAGTCGAATCATACATTCTCGTATCGTTTAATAGTGTTTATTTACAGGTAAAGGAATTTACCAATGTAGAATAATAAGCTTCATTAAATTATAGGTAGAGCCCGCCTCATGCTAAGTTGAGGCAAGCCTACCTGACCGGAGGTGTCAGGGGAGAATAGAATAGAAGTGTTGAGCGGCTGACTATTGCTCATTAGTCACACCTCTCCGACCCCCCCCCCCACTTGAAAACCAAAGTTGGATCACTCTGCCTTATTTCTGAAAATAGTTTATTCTATTGCTATCATCATGATTAAACAAACAAATCAGAGCTACTTTAGCCCTAAAAAACTGTTATGTTATTCTACACCATAATATCAATATCTTATATGTTGTAAGAAACATTGTGCAGTGCGACATTATTCATTATTTTTGCCCAAGCCAATTCAATGGGATTCAAATCACAGTGATAAGGGAGTAATTTTAAAACTGTATGTCCATCGAGAGCAGCTCTCTGGATAACTACGTAGCTTTTTAACTGATGTTTGGAAAGGTTCTGCCAAATTCAGCAGTTCGGCGTTCCCACTTGAACTGGACCATTCCACTACTTTCTAAGTCAGATAGTTCTGCATCACATTGTTTCCAGCTCTTGTTTGGAAATTTCTTGACTGTCGGAAATTTATTATAATATAATATATAGATAATATTATTAATATTGAGGCAATCTGATTATTTATTTCCAAATAGCTACCGGACAAATTCCTGTGAGAGAGTTTAAAGGCAACAGAGTTAGTTTTAGGGCTTTACGTTGGCCCGATTGATTTTTTAATTTTCAAAATTTCATTTTAAATTTGTATTCTTGAATATGTCGAAAAACATAAACTTTACCCAAAATATACAAAAGACAAAATATATCTCTTTTAATGACAAAAAAAAAAAAAAAATGGTATTTTTATTTTGTGTGAATGACAAAGAATAACAGAGTTGTCAACAAATAACTAAAAATTTAATTTAATTTCTCGCTAAACACCCAAGAATAACCTAAAACCAAAATATTTTCAAATTCTAATAATGTTACGTACCTCCGAATCTTTTTATGATTAAGTGAATCATTGTATTAGAGTGTCAGAAATGTCGAACCAAACCAAAAACCGCTTCAACACCAATAATTTTATCATACAATTAAATTTTTAGTTTTTTTTTTAATAACTCTTGTCACCACAATTAAATATTTTTTCTCTACCTCAAAGGGTAACCGAGTTATTGTTAAAAAACTAAAAACCTAGTTTCTTGGTAATTGTCTAAAACAAGACCGAGAGGTTTTTCGCCTTTAAACAACAAGAAATAAATAATAAAAACACTTTGACGTCCAATGGTGATTCTCAGTGACTCTCACGAGCTTATATATTTTGAGTACGGGAGTAGCAATCCCGAGGTCCTACCTGGATCTACACATTTTTTCATCTAATCTTGAGTTAGATCTCTCTTTTTCATCTTTCTTATCAGGTCTTTTTTAACCAAATCTTGTTCTGTTGCTAGCCTGACGAGTATTCGAGGGCTAGAGGTCTTTATTTCATATACTTTTCTTCCTTTTTTTTTGTATAAGGCGAAATTTTTTACCTTTAAACAACAGAGAGAGAAAATTAAAAAATAACGTAGGTACAATGACTATAACAATTAGGAAAAGTTGGAGGTCATGATGATAGAAGAGGAAATGCCAGATAGAATAAACAAAGACGTTGCCTGTACTACAGGTGATGTCATGGTTATACAAAACCGGACACTTAAACTCAATAGATGACGAAACACTTTAAAGCGATGTGAATACCTTTTCCTGTAGTTGTGGTTGAAGTAGATTACACAATTTGAAACCATAATTTAGCTTGGAGTCGTCATCGTCTTTTTATTAAAACTGGTATCGGAATGCTACACATTTCTACTTACCTATGTGATGGATCAAATAAATCTGTCAAGACTGGTGAGTCCATGACAGAGGTTTACAGGTTTTTGGAACGACGTCCGAGTGTCCGTCCTCTGTCGTATGTGCAGTGTTCTATATTTGAGGGCGAGTACGGATTTAGCAATCCCGAGTGCTTACCTGGAACTACACCCTTTGCCACGTTAGTCTCTCATCCTCAGGGGCTTACGCATACTGAGTACGAGCGTGGCGGACTCGAGGACCTAGCTGGATGTACACCTTTCTTCGTGTAGTCTTGGGTTAGATACCTCTCTTTCATATTTCCTATTACGAGCGCCTGAGTCGGATCGGTGTCTAGTAAGCAATTGCTGATTTATTTTGATAAATTACAAATTTTAACAAATTTAAATGGGATATTTGAAATCTTTGTTACATTTAAAAGAAAATGGCACCAAACACGACACGTTTAAACACGTTTATATGCATATATTATATGCATATAAACGTAAGGATTAATTTTGTTGACGACACTTAAAATGCTATTTTTTATTTTATAACTAAAATAAGAACTTGGTGATTATAAAAAGTTTTACTGTATATATATATATAGAATATATATATTTACTGTCTATATATTTAAAACGTCTATATTTTACTGAGTGTTAAATTTGTCATGTAGATGTACAAACTAAAAAAAAAAAAAAAAAAAAAAAAAAAAATTATAGGCTACTAGAATATTTATTTATCAGACTTACTGAAATTTATACTTTATATTTAAACTTTCAAATAGTTTTTTGCACGGTTTGCCGTCTGTCAGTTTGTATGTGTTTTACAAAAGTCTTTATCAATCGCGTTTCGTTCAAGATTGAAATTTGGTACAATAGTGTGTCTTATGACTCAAAAAGAGTATACAAAATTTCAGAACTAAAAATTGAGCCGTTTCAAAATGGCGGCCATTAAAAAATTTGAGGCCAAATTTCGAGAAAACTGTTATAAATTTCAAATATTTACAAGATAAATAAAATATTAAAAAAATTGAGACAAATAATTATGAATGCATTGTTTTTATATTGTCACATTTGCGTTTTTAGACAATTGTATCTGTTTCTTATCATTATCACTATTATAATATAATATAAATAAATAGTGTAAACAATATTTCTAGTTCATTTATTGTCTATATTTTTAAAACGTCTAAATCTTACTGAGTGTTAAGTTCGTATTGTAAATAATGTAGATATACAATTTAATATTTGTTCTAATTATACTAAATTTTCTATTTGTAAGATTTACTTATTAATAAATAATAAACTTGTTTTAAATCACAGGACTTATGCGGTTTTCTAAAAGAAACCTCTTTAGTCCCTTATTGTTATTGTAACAATACGGCATGTTGTTTGGACTCATTACTATGCATATATTATCATATTCATGTCGTGTTTGGTGTCACTTTCTTTTATTTAACGATGAATCAAAAAAACCATTTAAATTTGTTAAAATTTGTGTTTGATCAAATCAGCAGTTGCTTACTGGACGCCCCAGTGTATGAGTCATCTACCTGGCGGCCGGGCCAGCTGCGTGAGTGTGTGTGTGTGTGTGTAAGGGTCTCGAAATCCGTTAAGTGCCACGGCCGGTGGAATAGAGTATAGGTATCTCTTGTTTGTTTACGATCTTGAGGCTATTACAGTTTCGAAGGCTAGGGGGTCTTTATTTAGTTTTTTTCATAAGACGATAATAACCGACTGGTTTTTGCCTTTAAGCAATAAGAACAAAAAAAAAAAAAAATGACATAAGCTCGAATTTAATAAAATACGATTCACGTTGAGGCCTTATTTCGATACAAACTGAGCAAGTTTAGGGCATTAATTAAATATACAGGGTGATTCGCAACAGCACGGCAATCTCTCGGAAAATGATTCTATAGCTAAAAATAAGATAGAAATTCATGTAAACGCTTCATTTCCCGACTGTCGGCCATTTTGTGTGTGTTTTTTAAAAGATATTATATCAATGGAAATAGATAAGATATTGAGCGAAGATTCCCAATAGTTATGTTACCTGTTACCAGTATACCAGAGAACCAAGACTTTATTCTCTAAATTTTAAAAATGTTTAATGTCGGAAAGCAATGGTTTTCCTCTTTAAACGAAAAACATAATGCCTTTTTAAATTTTTTTTCCGTTGTTTAAAACATAACAGAATTATCGTCAAAACCTAAAAATTTGATTTCTTGATAATTGTCTACAATAACCAAGAATAAACTAACAACAAAACATTTTTGAATTCTGATAATTTTTATATCCAAATCTTTTATTTTATTTTAAGAATCAAATTGGCTATTTAAAAAAGTTCCTATTTGCGTAGTATTTGTTTTTGATTGGGATTATTTACATTAATTAACTTAGAAAAAAATTTCGTATTGTTTCTTCGATTACTGGGGGGGGGGGGGTACAATAAATTTCTAAAAAACTACACAATTCTGCGACATTTTTTTAACAATTTTCAGGCCACAAAACGTACAGGACCAACAAAATTGCGTCGTAATTTATGCCCTGTGAATTCAACATGACCGCATAAGAAATCCCCGGTGTGTTTGAAAGTTTTCCGCAGTGTTTTTAAACCGGTTATTGTGTTTGGTTTAAGGTAATATGATTTTATTATTTTGTTTGTACAATAGTAATTTATGATTCTGTTAGGTTCTGCTTCGTATTTCAATGAGGAAAACGAGAAAGGTAATGAAACTGTAAAAACCCGTTGCAAATGCCAGGATCTAAAAATAACCCAGGAAGCAATTACAGTTATAAATGCATAAGGAAGAACACCATTCTTGAGTTTTAAGGAAAAATGTAAAAAAGTATAAAAATATATAAAAACAAGTAAAAAACAAATGTAAAAAAGTTAAAAAAAAAGAATTTACAGAGGCGAGCGAATGTGTCACCTAACCTTCTCGATGACGTAAAAAGCCTCATTTAGGTGTTAGAAAACTATTCACAGAGCGAGACTAATTTGTGGTACCTTATTCAGGATGTTTTGAAAAGAAGCAATAGGTAATTTATTATAAAAAAATGCACGGCAATATTTCAGGAATTTATTCTAGGGTAAAATAAAAAGAAACTTCACAATGTGTCATTGGTCCTATCCAGAAATTAATCTAACTGCTCCTTTATGATACAGGAGCCTTTTACATTAGAATTCTTTCTCCAGACAATTGTATAATAAGTTAAATGACAATGTATATGTGCAAAATAGACCATTCTTAATACATTTCAATCTATTGCCAAGTGTAGTGTTCTTAACATAAATATTGTCTTTGACAATTTTGTTAAATATATTTAAACAGGTTGATTATCAATACTTTGTGGATTGATTGTAGGGGTTATAAAGTAGAAAACCTTCATATGTTGTCCAAAAACGCTTCGTTTTCGAGTTACTGCAAGTGAAATACTTCGCCCTAAATTTTTGCACGAAGAGTGAAATGAAGCCATATAGAATTCTTGAGACACAAATTTTGAAACAAATTTGGGAGTTTTATATGTTTTTGATCTCATATATTGAAATAAATATGTCCCATAATTTCATGTCTCCAGTAATTAATACAAAAATACAATAAAATAAACATTTAAAAACTACTAAAACACTAGTATAAATACAATAAATTGAAGAAAATATACTTTTTTAAATAACTTCGTGTAACATAATTTAATAAAATACCTGATAAACGCAGCAAAGTTTGAAGAAATTTTTTAAAGAATTGATGTAAATAAAGTTAATAGAAAACAAATGCAAGCTGCTTGTTACCATTTCAAACATAACATTTTCTGTTCTTTGTTTGTTTTTAAAAAAAAAAGATACAGGATAATAAACAATTTTTATATTACCTGTTTTTATCCGTCGTGTGACTTCCTAACACTGTCTTCAAAATACTATTAAATTTCTGTAAATTCTATTTGTTTACGATTGAATTTATTTAGGTAAAATTTCTCAGAATTAAATTCTTTAAACGTTTTGTTCACAAGCTTTATGAGTCTATGTAACGAAGTTATTATTCCAAATCTTCATAAGCAAAATATATACTAAAAGTAATATATCGCCAGTAATATCCCGGAAGAATTGTGTAAAACACAAGAAATTTAGAGCCGAAAACACTTTTTTTTTAGGTTTTGCGAAAAATAACTTCAATAAATGGCAAATAAACGTTTAAAATATCCAGAGAATTTAATTCAGAGATAATTGATTTAAATAAAGTCAATAGAAAACAAATTCAAGTGTCAGGAATTTAATAACATTATGAAGAAAAGTTCTGTACTGTTTGAAATTGTAACGTGTTTCTGCCACATTTTCGTAGGTTACGTTTTTATAAAAACGTAGAAATTCTGTAGCTTTCATATGTCTTCTATTGGCTTCATTTACGTCAATTTTCTCAGAATTAAATTCTTTAAAAGTTTGAAATTGTAAAGTGTAAAGTGTCAACCACTTTTTTGTTGGTTATGTTTTAAACAAAATATAGAAATTCCGTAGCTATCGTTTGTTTTGTAATGACTTTATTTACATCTATTTTCTCAGAATTAAATTCTTTAAAAGTTTGAAATTGTAAAGTGTAAAGTGTCTACCACATTTTTGTTGGTTATGTTTTAAACAAAATATAGAAATTCCGTAGCTATCGTTTGTTTTGTAATGACTTTATTTACATCTATTTTCTCAGAATTAAATTCTCTAAAAGTTTGAAATCGTAAAGTGTAAAGTGTCTACCACATTTTTGTTGTTTATGTTTTAAACAAAATATAGAAATTCCGTAGCTATCGTTTGTTTTGTAATGACTTTATTTACATCTATTTTCTCAGAATTAAATTCTCTAAAAGTTTGAAATTGTAAAGTGTAAAGTGTCTACCACATTTTTGTTGGTTATGTTTTAAACAAAATATAGAAATTCCGTAGCTATCGTTTGTTTTGTAATGACTTTATTTACATCTATTTTCTCAGAATTAAATTCTCTAAAAGTTTGAAATTGTAAAGTGTAAAGTGTCTACCACATTTTTGTTGTTTATGTTTTAAACAAAATATAGAAATTCCGTAGCTATCGTTTGTTTTGTAATGACTTTATTTACATCTATTTTCTCAGAATTAAATTCTCTAAAAGTTTGAAATTGTAAAGTGTAAAGTGTCTACCACATTTTTGTTGTTTATGTTTTAAACAAAATATAGAAATTCCGTAGCTATCGTTTGTTTTGTAATGACTTTATTTACATCTATTTTCTCAGAATTAAATTCTCTAAAAGTTTGAAATCGTAAAGTGTAAAGTGTCTACCACATTTTTGTTGTTTATGTTTTAAACAAAATATAGAAATTCCGTAGCTATCGTTTGTTTTGTAATGACTTTATTTACATCTATTTTCTCAGAATTAAATTCTCTAAAAGTTTGAAATTGTAAAGTGTAAAGTGTCTACCACATTTTTGTTGGTTATGTTTTAAACAAAATATAGAAATTCCGTAGCTATCGTTTGTTTTGTAATGACTTTATTTACATCTATTTTCTCAGAATTAAATTCTCTAAAAGTTTGAAATTGTAAAGTGTAAAGTGTCTACCACATTTTTGTTGTTTATGTTTCAAACAAAATATAGAAATTCCGTAGCTATCGTTTGTTATGTAATGACTTTATTTACATCTATTTTCTCAGAATTAAATTCTCTGGTTATTTTAAACGTTTATTTGCCATTTATTGAAGTTATTTTTCGCAAAATCTAAAAAAAAAAGTGTTTTTCGGCTCTAAATTTCTTGTGTTTTACACAATTCTTCCGGGATATTACTGGCGATATATTACTTTTAGTATATATTTTGCTTATGAAGATTTGGAATAATAACTTCGTTACATAGACTCATAAAGCTTGTGAACAAAACGTTTAAAGAATTTAATTCTGAGAAATTTTACCTAAATAAATTCAAGGGTTTCAGTGTTTTATATTGTTAACTTAATTTACGTAAAGAAGCTTTGTGAATAAGGAAACTTTGTACTTAATGGTAGTAAATAAATTAAAAGATATAAACATATCTAACGACGAACAAAATTTATCTTTCTACAGGGTTATTCAAAAGTGCACGGCAATATTTCGAGAGCTGATTTTAGACCTAAAAATAATTTTAAAAAACTTTATATAAACATAGATTCGGAAACGCATTTCCATCTGTCTACCATTTTTGTTTTTAATAATAAATATTATCTTCGGAAATAGATAGGACATTGAGTAAATATTTGAGACATGCATCATTTATGTAACCTTTTGCCGGTATACCTTTATTTTGTACATTTCAAAATGGAGGACGTTTAAAATGTTTAATGTAGAATATCTCAAAAACCTTAAAATTACAAAATAATTACAAGATATAAAAAATCTCTTTTTAACGAAAAACAAATTGTTTTTAAATATTTTTCTGTAGGTTATAGGATAACCGAGTTATTGACAAAAAAAAAACAAACTAAAAACAAAATTTCTCGGTAATTGTCTACAACACCTAAAATTAGGCTAAATAAATTATTATCGAATTATAATCATTTCTATCGCCCATAAATGTACCAAAAATGAAAATATGTCTTAATAGTTTCAAAATTGCGACTGGTGTTTAATACTAATTTAAATCATTTATAATTTTTTAACGTAAATTGGTTTCGCATATAACAAAATTTCGAACTAAATATTTAGAAAATTGAATTCGGATAAAATTTATAATAAAAAACAAATACAAGTTTCAACTTTAATTCAACATTATGTAATTGTTTTGGGATATTCATCATTTAAGCTTACGTAAACAATATATATAAAATATGTATAAAATAATGTACTTCCAAAGACAAATGTTTTGTAAACACGAAATGGTCGACAGACGGAAAACTAAAAGCTTCCGGACTTATGTTTATATAAACATTTTTCTTATTTTCAGCTCTAGAACCAGTTCTCAAAATATTACAGTGCAATTTTTAAATCACTTTGTAGAGTTATAAGAAATCATTGAACTTCTGCGAAACAAATAAAAAAAGCACACAATCAAGTTTTTACAAAAATAGACTGAAGCTAATATTTGACCAAAGTTAACAAAGGTACTCTTTCAAACCGCCTTATTTTCAGACCCTTTTCCACATTTTATTCAGGGACTGGTCAAACTTGATTACTAAATTTTACCGAAATTCAATTAAATTTATCAGGTTAACTCTCGTTTGAAAAAAAAAATCACATATAAAGTTATGTGGTAGGTTAAAATATCGATGTATAGTTTCTTTAGGATATATTCCTTTTGAGGTTCACCGACTCCAAAATGGAATGGTTTCAGTCCGCATGTCGTCTGAGAAAGTGCAGTGCTCTTCACCCTAATCGCGTTAATTAAATTTGGTATGTCCGCAAACTTCGGTCGTATCTTGACACATTACATTTTGTTTAATAATTAAAAATTTGAGGGTGGTTGTCATAAGAAAAAAACACAAAATTACGATTGTCTCAAAATACCTCTAAAGATTTTGATAAATTTTTCTCAATTGTAGCTTCTAAGGACCCAAACAAAACATTCGAAATATAGTTTTCTTTGGGTCATAGAGGCTACACTTTGCGGGGGGGGGGGGTTAGAAAATTATAATTTTGTGTTTTTCCTTATAGCATCTACCTCCAAATTTTTAGTTAAGAAAAAAACTTTCAGAGATATTGCCAAAATTTGCCCACGTTACAAAATTCGATTAAAACTGAGATACGACTTTGGGTTGAAGAGCACTGTACGATGGACGGACATCATCCCTAAAAATATTTATTTTGGTCTCAAAAACCCGCATAACGGATCCTCGATATTTATTTTACCAATCACGCAACTTTGTCTATACTAGAAACTAAAATCTAAGATTTTTCGCAACATTTCGTATTAAATTATCGATTAAAACGACTATATGGAAGAATTCTAATTTAGTTTTAACTGATGTGATGATAAAACAATTACCTTGTACAGCCCTCTTCTGGATGTAACGGAGTAATTTCTGGATTTGGTGTTTCTGCTGCAGAAGGAGAAGCACAATCCCAGTTGCTGTAAGTGGACCATGTCTTGTATCTTTGAAGGTCTACAGGTGTATGGACTTGTGTGAAGGTGTGTTTACCTCAGTCAACACGTCTACGTCACGTTTATGACACAGTCTAAACAAGAACTGAGACCTCGACGAACATAAACTAATTGATTACTATACGATGTCATCTTACTTCCTCGTAGAATATTATGGAATCATATGGGAGGAGGGGGGAGGGTTGCCTTCTTGTTTAAAAGCGAAAAACCCCTCGAAAAAGGATTTTTTTTTACGTTCTCGTTTAAAGCCGGAAAACCTCTCGGTTATAATCGCATTATAAAAAAAGAAGATAAAATAGAAACTCCTAGCCCTCGTATACTCTAATATCGTATCATCAGAGTCTGAAGAGAACAAAAGTTGGTGAAGAGAGAGATCTGGCAGGAAAGATAAAAGAGAGGGATATAACCATAGACTACGTGGAAAAAGCTGATCCGACTAGATTCCCTCAGGATTGCCAATCCTGTGCTACTTTAGTAAGTTCCTGAGGGTTAAAAGAACCTCTAGCCTTCTAATACTCTACTAGCGTTAAGGCCGGAAAAGAACTGTAATTTCTAATAAGAAAGATGAAAGGGAAAAGGGTGTAGATTCAGCTAAGGTCCCTCAGGATTGCTAAGTCCGTACTTACTATAGCAAGGCCCTGTGGGCAAAAAATGAGTTTTTGGGACGCTTTTTGTTTTATGGCATTCTGAGAGGTTTTCGTTGAGCTGTGTTTTTAAATATCAAATTTCCGTCATTGAACTCTTCTTAACTGGGTTGTTTATTTAACACCAATCTAGGTGTGAGATTGGTAGTTTGTAGATACAGTAAACCTTATCGGGGCTAGGTGGGGGGGGATTAACCTTTGTTTTGGTTTCATTTTTTATGTATAATTTATAAATTTCTGTTTTGATACTTAAGAAAAATACTATGTTTATTATCTTATTTTTAAAGCTACAATATTGTCTATAAAATCCCAAAACTGCTTAATATCCCTGGTTGTAAATTAAGTAGTGATATGAAAAAAACGAAATTTTGAAGAATTGATCTACTTTAACTATAGAGTGATTCAAATATTAGGTAATATATAGATGTTCAATGAGCACTGTGATGAATGTGAACAATATAAAACACTGAAACCCCTACCATAAGAACTTCAAGTTTCAGTGTTTTATATTATACAGAATGTCCCTAAAATTCCTTAAATGTGATTTTTATTCCGGCTTTGTCTTATGGAACCATGAAAATCAGTTTTGTGCTTTCTCAAATTAAGACCAAAAAATAAAACAATACATTGCAATATGTTTATTTTGTTGTTGTTAATATTTCCCGTAGTTCCATAAGACAAGGAAAAAACACATCTTATGAATTTTTGAGACGTTACCAAAAACTATTAACTAGCAAATGGTTTTCATACGTTTTTATGAGAGACTTATAAACCAAACATTATTAGTATTTTCTCTTTAAAAAAATTTTTTTTTATTCCTGTAACAAGGTTTACACTGAATAAAAGTAAAAAGAAAACTAAATCTTATTTCACCCATTTAAAAAAATAAAATAAAATAATTATATAAATAAAATCAAATAATAGTAAACAAATACTTGGAGAAATATGTAAGTCTCATACCAGTAAAACATGTTAAGTGAAAATGCGTCAAATATTCATAATTTTTTATTAATGATACATATACAAAAGAAAATTGAAAATAAAATGTATACAGTAAACAGAATTGATACAGGTTTTATATATTAAAATGTAAAATTCTAAGGTTGCAATTTGCTTAGAAAATATAATACAATATAAAACATTAAAATAGACTTTAGATTAAAAACATGAGTAATCATAAGATGTAATAATGGAAGTAAATTAGTTTCTTTATGTGTGTAAATAATAAAATTTAGTTAAAATAATATTTACATTAAAATTTAATCACACAATGTTAACCTTAATAAACGAAATTGATAACATAAGCTTAGTAAATTTTTTAAACTTTTTAAAAGGAACTACACACTTTTTAAATAAAAAACATGTGAGGTGAGTCGAGTGAAATCAAATATGTATGGATTATAAATAATTTTTAAATTTATGCTATTTTCGAAATAAAACAGATTGGGTGTGCATATATATATATGCATTAAAAATTCGTAGACTTTTACTATACAACAGATATTTTAAAAGTGAATGTATACATTAATAAGAATTTATGTACTTTTTTAAATATAAACGTGATTAAAACTAATTTAAGTTGAAGTGTTCTAATATATCATAGTAAAATTCTAAGGTTACAAATTTGCTTAGAAAATAAAATAGAACCAAAACAATAAATTTAATTATACTTGAGATTAAAAAAAGATTTGTTTTTAATAAGTAAATATGATAGCAATTAAATAAAATTAGTTTGTTTATTCTATGAATAATAAGTTAAAATAATGTCCAGATTAAAAATTTAATCAAACAATGTCAAATTAAAAAAAAATCTTTAAAGAAGTTGACTTAAGTTTTTTAATTTTATAAAAGGAACTGCACATTTTATAAGTTTGCACTATACATTGAAATTATAATGTTTGTAAGAATAATAAAATTAAATATGAATGGATAATACAGAATTTTAATATTTAAGCATTTTACGAAATTAAATAGATTGTATATTTTTGTTTATGTATATATATGCATTAAAAATTCATCATCTTTTTATAATATTACAATACAATATAAAATATAAATAAAATGTATATAATAAACAGAACTGATCTACATTTTCTAAATAAAAATGTATTGAATATTAACTTAAATTAAAATGATATAATATATAATAGTAAAATTCTAAGTTTACAATTGGGTTAGAAAATAAAATACATTAAAAATCAATAAATTTAATTAACCTGAGATTAAAAAATGATTTTTTTTAAATAAGTAAAAATAATAGCAATTAAACAAATTTGTTTGTTTATGATATGGATAAATTTAAATAATATTCACAATAACAATTTAACCAATGTCGAATTAAAACAAAATTTTTAACAAACTTACTATAATTTTTAAACTTTATAAAAAAACTGCACAATTTTTAAGTTTACATAATGCATTTAAATTGGGTTCTGAGAATAATGAAGTCACATATGTATGAATGATAAATTTTGAAATTATACAGGTTGTGTATTCTTTTATGTATGTGTATATATATTGATTAAAAATTCATAGTCTTTTTAAAATATTGCATTACAATAGAAAGTTAAAATAATATGTATACGTTAAACAGAATTTGTATACAGTTTCTAAATTTAAATATGATAAAAACTAATTTAATTAATAACTAATAAATTTACATGATAGTAAAATTTTAAGATTACAACTTCCTTGAAAAATAAAATACATTAGAAAACAATAACTTAGACTTGAGATTATAAAAAGTAAACTTTAAAATATAACTAATTGTGATAGAAATGAAATAAAAATATTTTGTTTATGGCATAAATAATTACGACAATTGGTTTAGATAATGGTTACATTGATAATTTATAGGGTGACAAATTAAATCATAACAACTTAAGAAAAGCTTATTAAAAGTTCTAAACTTTATAAAAGAATCTACAGATTTTCTTATTTAAAAATTTAGGAATTTTTTTAATTAAATACATAGTGTATTTTGTCCGTTTACGTAAAAAAATCATGTTCTTTTATACAATACAAAATTAAAAAAAAAAAATATATATATATATATATATTTATATTACCGGCAATGTGTTAAATCAGGGATTGTATATAATGTCTAGGCATTATATAAATTGCCTAAAGTTGACAGACAAAGTATGAAATCAAGCATTTTTCATACTTTGTCTAGGCATTCCCGCCTAGAATGCCCGCTGCTCTTCAGGCAGAGTTTGGAATACCGTTTTTTCATGGCTTTCAGGTTAAGTTAATTTACTTCAGTAAATATTTAATATATACACTTCCTATTTTCTCCATTTTATATTTTATATATTATAAATAAAAAATGTCATAAGCAAATCAGTTCATATGATTTGCGTGAAGAAACGTAGGCATTTTACAAAATGTCTAGACATTATATACAATGTCTAGGCATAGTGAGTAAAGAACTAAGAAAATTATTTTATTTCATACTTTGCCATAAATGCTTAGGCAATGTGTAGAATGCCTGTATTTTATATATTGCCGGTAACATATATATCATAGTAACATTCTAAGGTTAACAAGAAAATAAAATACAATGTAAAACAATATATTGGACTTAAAATACAAAATTGTTAATGTTTAAATATAACTAAATATAATAGTAATCATATAAAATATCATTTTTATGGCATAAATAATTAGTTTAAATAATACATTTGAAATTTAATCAATGTCTAATTTAAAAAATATAAAAAACGTTTATACTATAGGGCCTACATTAAAATTGTAAGTTTTGTGAGAAGCTGCATGGATGATGAATTATATTAAATTTATTTTCAAATTAAATAGATTGTATATTTTTGTTTAATTATGTATTAAATTATACAGTGATTAGACAAAATGTAGTATAAAGATTACATTAAAATCAAGTTGTAAATGAATATTATAATTACTTTTTTCATTCAGAATTGTTAAAATGAAGTTCAATCTTTAAAAATAAAACCCTATAAAAGAGTTTTATACATAAAATGAAAAATATTTGCTTTAAACATTAATAAAATATTAATTCGCATGAATGACAAATTATGAAAGTAAAATAAACCTGTAATTTAAAATTTAAATACTGTATCAAACATTAGTTAAGGTTTTTCTTTTTTAATTTTCAGTCGAACAATCCTCTACTCGATTAGAGGAACTAATAAAAAAGATAAGAACGTGACATTTTACATATACAACACTTAAATATGTAGATTGTTAAGAGGTACACTTTAAATGTTGTACAATTCATATGGTTAAAAAATTGAATTTTTAAATAAAACTAATGAAATATATAGTTTGTTTGTGACATGAATAATTAAGTAAAATTATTTTAAATAATATTTACACTAAACATTTAATCAAACAATGTCAAATTAAAGAAAGAAAATTGTTAACACAAGCTTACTAAAAATTTTAAACTTAAAGGAACTTCATTTCAAAAAAATAAATTACACATTAAAATTGTATGGTTTGTGAGACCAATAAAATCAAATATGTAGGGATAATAAATAATTTAGCCATTTTTCGAAATGAAATAGATTCAGTATTTTTACTTAAGTATATTCAGTGTGAAGATGGCCAACATATTTAAAGGTATGAGGATCTTTAAAGGTATAAGATATACAAAACGAAAAAAATTATCGCCATTTTCTAATATAGCAACTTAACTTTTTTTTATAGAACATATAATTTTAAACCTTTTTTATTCTTAAACATTTTTATAATTCTATCCACCAGGATTTTATAATAAATTAAAAGTTTTAATTTTGTTGGTCCGTCACAATCCTTATGTGAAATAACTCCTTTCAATGACCTATTTAGACGATTAAAATTGTCATTAACCAATTGCTTCGATAAAATGCACACCACACAAAAACATATAAATTAGACACTGAAATAAAAAATTTCACGAATTTCGTGGTTGAAAGTCAGAGTTGAATTTAGAGGAAATTACCCTAAATTTAAGATAAAAGTATAATTTAAAACACCCACTAAAAATAGGCTTAATAATAAATTTCCAATCTTTCACAGGCAGTAGATTCTAAACTGTTGGACTTAACAAAAAATACTCAAGAATAAAAAAGGCTTACAATTATACGTTGTATCCAGAAATATCAAAAACGAAAATTAAATTGTCCGCCATTTTGGAAAAAGCGGCAATTTAAAAAAATGTGGATATCGTATTTTTAAATCCCATAAAAAAGTAGGGAAGGGGGAAATCTCCATTAAAAATTGCTTGTATATCTTTCTCTCTTAAAGGGAACTATACATATTCTAAGAAATATTTACATTTACCATTAAAATTGTAAGGTTTGTGATAAGAATGAAAGCAAATATGTATGGGTCGGATCTGTATATTGTGTGATATGATAAATGACGACATTAAAAAAAAAAAGAAGTTTTATTACCTTTTTTGATAGTCATAATCATTATTAAATAATTCTGTTCAATGTCCGGTTCGACAATGAAAATCGTCATCATCAGAACAGTCGAATTGTTTCATTAAAATACTAAACTATAATTCAACACTGAAATTCAACTATGAACTTTGTGAAAAACTTTGTTTCAGTGTCTTTATCTATATGTTCTTGTGTTTTGTGGATCTTAATGAAACAATTGGACTGATATAATAATGACAATTAAGCCGGTCATTAAATAGAATTATTTCAAGTAAGGATTGTGAAGGACCAACAAAAATAAAACTTCAATTTATTATACAATCCTGGATGGGGGGGGGGTAGAATTATAAAAATGTTTACAAAAACAGACGAACATGACACGCTAAATGGTCCACACCAGTGAGTTCTTGCCATAAGGTTAGGAACTGAAGATTAAATAAGGATCGTCAAATCATATCAAAATAGAGAACTTATCGACTGGAAATTAAAAACTTAAATAACCTAAATTATTAATAGACCCTATTACAATCATCTTACACATTATGGTACATCTATAAATATCAAAGTTTTACAAAGAGAATATTAAAAATTAAAATTTTAAAATGTAACGCTATAATGCCCTATACTTTTAACACATTTCCTAAAATCTAAAAATAACTACTTTCGATATTCTTAATATTCTGAATCTATCGTAATTAACAGTAGCTAAGTTAAAAGTGAAACTGAAAAAATGTATATTAATAAAACAAAGCGTATAAGAATAATTCGTGAAAGACAGATTACTGAAGCTGTGTTTAATAATGTTTCCAACAGATATAAAAACTTGGGAAATAGTGTTTATAATCTTAACTCAAGATGTTAACGAAGAGTAAATACTGCAGAGTCGGCGAGTCTTGTAAACACATCGAGTTCCACAAATCGATTATATCCAAAATTTTACCCGTTTCCAGTATCATATTTTTTATCACAAACAATAAGAAACATCCTCAGTTCTGTTCGATTAACATTTGATTTTGTTTCGAATTTAAAAATAAAAATAATTACTGGAAGGAAATGTTCCATTTTCATCAGGTGTACTCACCAAAGTACTGGCGAAGATGGCTTCATCATGTAGAAACAGATCCGGGTCCCAATATTTGCTCAATAAACCAACATAAAAGAAAGCGTTCAAATCCATCCCAGAAAGGATCAAACCTAACATGAGAATCCAGTAGATAAAGAGGTAAACCTCTGCTGTGATGTCCATCGTGCGAAATGGAAGTGTCTTGAAAGCGTCTGCAACTAAACTGAGCCTAAAGAGCTTACACCTGTACATCGAAACTTCTCAGATTGAGTCAGGCTAATCAATTGTTTATAGTTTGATCAACAATCAGTCCTTATTTCATAAACAATCGTCATATGTTTGATAAAATGAATGACTAACATAGTATAGGCTTTCTTATCTTCTGTTGGTATGTTATGCAGATCAACAAGTTCCTGATACAGAATATACGTATGCTAAAATAACACGAGTCAGTGTCACACGTTTATTTTTATAAAGACCAAGTCTTTTAAACCGTAGTTTAAATTGTAACAAATATTTAGAAAATTAAAGCACGAAAGTGTTAATAGAAATCATTAAATATTACAACTGTCCAAACTATGTTGAAAATGTCAATAGAACTGGTCACATAATACAACAATCTAAAATATGAAAACAATCACATATTATAATATTGACTTTAAGGTAAAGTATAAAAGTTCCCTTGTAACATTCGTTCACACGTGCATATTAACTATAACTGGAATAAAATACTGACACTGTGCTAAATCTATCTGTAATTAATATATTAATTATTGGAAGGGATTTTTCGTCAGTCATAAATCGATAACGGCTGAGGTGTCAAATTAAAGTTCTTTTCGTACAGTATCGCCAACATATTAATTTCTTCGTCAAAATAAACACAATATTCATAATCAGAATAACGTATAGATTTATTTGATACCCAACAAGTAATAATTTATTTTTCAATTCGAAAGTTTTCTCCCCTTAACTACCCTCAGGTCATTTTTTGTTACCCCTATATTTTTTCTATATTTGGATAACACAAAGAATATAAATTCAAACTTTGAAATGTATAGGATTTATCATCTTGTCCGTTTAGACTGGTTGCGATTTATAGACAAACAAGCGAGTGAAATTATATGGGTCCTTGGTTTTACCTATCCACCTTAATAAAGAGAAATTAATGAAAATGTAATCAATCTATTAATAATTATTGAAATGTTTGCTTCACATCTCACAAAAAGTGCTTTTAAAACTTATACGCTACGCAATTCTCTTTGTGCGGTTAAATTAAGTTGTATTCGTCATACAAAAAACTGTAATATTTGATTTCGCACTACTATTTAATTTCAATCCAAACATTTTTTTCAGATTTGTAAATTACGCCGTGTTCAAGTTATGGCGGAAGAGGGGGGGGGGGGCATAATATCTGACACTTTAAATTTGACATAGCGCAAACATATTAATTTTTTCGTCAAATAAACATACATATTTGTAATCAGAATAACTTCTAGTTAGTTTTATTTGATACTCCACACATAATATTTAAAAAAAAAAAATTTCAACTCGATAGTATTTGCCCCTTAATTTTTTGCCCAAGTTCATTTTTTGTTACCGCTATACTTTTCCTATACGGAGTGTTTCAGACCACATGGACACTATCTGTAGCGCCTAAACGAAACCAGATAAAAATTTCCTTCCAATTAGAACCCCCTCTTTCGACCCCAAAGAATTCAGGAAAATTATTTTCGACGCTTCTCAATGACCCAAAAGGGCACTTTTGGGTGGCAGGGTGGTGTTTTTGGAAAATTTTCAAATAGAAACATAGGTCGTGTGATACCTCATTATAAAGGTCTCTCTTTTCTGAACATTTTGGAGCAAAAACAAATTAGTTATCTTTTCATTACTGTACAGGGTGTGACGAAATATTATGTTTTTAGTTTTTAGCGGGAAATGTGACTGCCAGCTCCCTAACAAAGATAGGGCAACCATTTTTTCCCTAGTTTTACAAGAACACACCCTTTCAGGAGATATGGGGTAGTATGGACTTATATGTAGTTTTCAAATTTTTAATAAATTTCAAACTTTAATAACTTTTATAGAGCAAAAAGTAAAAAAAAATCAAATAGCTACCTAGATTGAAAATTGTACCATTTGAGAGACCTTTTGAAAACAAACATTTTTTGTATTGAAAGTTTGGTTCTATGAATACGGACAGAAACCGTTAGTCACATTTCCCTTTAAAAACTAAGAAAATAAATAAATAATAAAAATATTTCGTCACACCCTGTACAGTAATGAAAAGATAACAAATTTGTTTTTGCTCCAAAATTTTCAGAAAAGAGAGACATTTAAAATGAGGTATCACACGACCTATGTTTCTATTTGAAAATTTACCAAAAACACCACCCTGCCCCTCAAAAGTGCCCTTTTGGTCCATTGAGGAGCGTCGAAAATAATTTTCCTGCATTCTTTTGGTTCGAAAGGGGGGGGGTACTAATTGGAAGGAAATCTTTTCTGGTCTCGTTTAGGCGCTACAGATAGTGTCCATGTGGTCTGAAACACCCAGTATATGGGACAATACAAAGAATATAAATACAAAGTTAGAAATATATAGTATTTATCGTCTTGTCTGTGTAGACGTGTTGCGACTTATAGACAGACAGACGGACAGGATCGCGTGTGATATTATAAGTGTCCTTGGTTTTACCTACCCACCATAATGAAGAGAAATCAATGAATATTCAATCCATCTTTTAATGGCTATTGAATCGTTTGTCTCACATCTCACAAAAATTGTTTTTCTTTAAAAACTTGAACGCTACACATTTCTCATTGTGTGGTTAAATTAAGTTGTATTAGTCTTACAAAAAAAATATAATATATGGTTTCGCAATGCAATTTAATTCCAAATCCAAATTTTATTTTCAGGTCCGTGTTCAAGTTAGAAGAGGAGGGACAATTTAAATTTGACGTAACGCCAATATATGATTTTTTTCGCCAAATAAACGTAGACTACATATCAGTAATCACAATAACCTCTAGTTTTATTGGATACCCTTACATAATATTCAAAAAAATTCCCACTCGATAGTTTTTCCCCTTAACTACCCCAGTTATTTTTATTATGTTACCGCTGTATTTTTCCTATATGTGGGACAATACAAAGAATATAAATGCAAATTAAAAAATAATAAATACATACGTAAGGGCTGCAAAATGAGTAAAAATTAATTTCAAAGTCGCATATGAGAGGTAATTAATTTGGTAACTCAAAAATTGCAGAAATACAGTAAAGTCTACGCTCTGTGCTGGGAAGCGACTAGGATAGCTCAGTTGGTAGAGCATTGGCGCGTAAAGCCAAAAGTCCTGGGTTCGATTCCCAGTCTAGGTCGTATATTTTTCACTTGAAATATTATTGTATAAATGCAAAGCTGGAATAATATAGGATTCATCGTCTTCTCTGTGTAGACTGGTTGCGACTTAGAGACAGACACGCATGTGAAATTATAAGGATCCTTGGTTTTATCTACGGACTTTAAAAATAAAGAAAAATTTATATTAACATTCATTTTGTAATAAGTTACAAATAAGTATTTATTTTCGCATACTTTACACAGAAGACTTTTTCCTTTATTGCTTACGGAAAGGACCTCTTGGTCTGATGAATACCTTATATCACCTTATCATCACCTTATATCATCTTATCATCACCTTATAAAATAAGGAAGAAAAAAAAACATAACATAAAGACTCCTAACCCTAGAATACTCTAATAGCGTCAGGATTGAAAGAAAACAAGAATTGGTCTAGAGAGAGAGACCTAATAGGGATGATTGAAAGGGTGAGATATAACCCAACACTACAATGAAAAAAGATGAAAATCCAGCTTGGGGCCCTCGGGATTGCCATGCCCCTGAGGGGGTTGTACAGAAGAAAATAACTAAACATACAGAATAGAATAGACATTTATTGCAACGATGGTACAATCATGTTAACATAATACTTAAATATATACATACATATAATATATATATATATATATATATATATATATATATATATATATATATATATATATATATATATATACAGTATGATTAGGAACTACAGGCAATCTATTGAGAAATGATTCTATAGGTCAAAATTAGATAAAAAGTCCATATAAACATTGTATATTTATACGTTATACATATATAAACGTATCTATACGTTTATATATGTATAACGTATATACAATGTTGCCATTTAGAATTAAAAATATATTTTTAAAAAATTAATTGTTTTTCTTAAAAATACTAAAATAGGTAGCAACTAAAAAGTAAAAAATAATTTGAAGATAGAATAAATTATATGGTAATCTGATAATAATGTACTATCAGTTTTCTTTCACTTATGAAAACTAAATATAAGATTATATTTACCATTACTACTAATTTTAATAAAACTCCATGCATGCATAAAAAAAGGCATGGGCGTACTCTTACAAATTCTCGTAAATACTTCGCCCCATGACTAAAAAAAAACAGGAAAAGAACAAGAGTTGGTCATAGAGAGACTTGATTGGATAGCTCAGAGAGGGATCTAACGCAAGGCTTCATGTAAAAAGGTGTAGATCCAGCTAGGTACCTCGGGATTGCCGAGTTAATACTCACTATAATAAGCCTCTGTAATATAACGCATCCTGACTGACAACGAATCAAGTTAAGACATTGGCTTATACTAACACTTTTTTGTTATTATTATGTTCTAAATTGGTACCTGACTTTTTGGACTACCTATTGACACACTCTGTATACTATGTATATTTGTGAAAGTAAAAAGTGATAATAGTTTCATTAGAATTTATTTGTAAACTAGAGAGCACGCCAAGTCGCTGCGTTTGAAAATTATTTTTCATTTATTAAGATTTAGCGTAGGCCTACTATATGTAACTTCAGTTTATTATCGAAGCCAGTAGCACATTATTTGAAATAACTGCTATGTGTAATCCGTTTGTGTTGTCATTTTTGTATACTCCAACTTGGAATATTTTAGTAAATTTGAATCCATTCATGAAAATTATATTTAAAAAAAATGGTTTAAAATCGGTTGAGAAATGAAAATGTTAATAATTTTGGCAACCGTTTTATTTCCTACGGGTTAGAAAAAGTCCCGTCTAAAAGGCGATAGCAAAATTAGAAATGGGAATCCTAAAAATATATGAAATAAGTTTCATAAAATTCGATTGAGAATAAAAAATATTAAAGTGGTCGCTTTTGTGTTTAAGGGGTCAAAAAATCCAAAAATTAGTGTTTTTAGGGGTGTTTTACATCTAAATATTTACGGACTTGATTAAAATCTAGGTTTATATGTACGAAAATATCATTTTTAATTTTTGTCAATTATTCCTGAACCGTAATATATATATATTACGGAGTTAATCTTCACATTTTACTAAAATTTCAACGAAACCGGTAGTCCCGTATTTGAGAAATTACGTATTTTATAACAGCCCATGTCCGATTTTTTGTTGTTTTTACGCATAACTTTCGAAACTACATCTTTTTACAAAGATGGCGACCAATAAGTTTTATTCGACTCCTTAGTGGCTACACTAAAGGAAAATCTGATCAAAAACGTTACATAAATAAATATGAACTTGAATTGTGAGATAATATACTCTATAGAATAAAACTTGAACACAAATTCTAACAAACAGTGTGTTTATTTACTCAAACGCGTTTCAATGACAAATTCGCCATCACAGGAGTGTGTTATAATTTAGTTATTGTACTCCAGGATCACTAAAGAGGGCGTCTTTGTAGTTGAAACGAGTTTGAATAATAAATAACAACTAAACTATAACAGGAGTATATTAGTTTAGTTATTGTAGTTCCTGAATCACTGAAGATGGCGACTTTGTCGTTGAAACCCGTTTGAATAAAAAAATAATAACTAAACTATAACAGGAGTGTATTAGTTTAGTCATTGTAGTTCCTGAATCACTAAAGATGGCGTCTTTGGAGTTGAAACGCGTTTGAATAATAAATAACAACTAAACTATAACAGGAGTGTATTAATTCAGTTATTGTAGTTCCTGAATCACTGAAGATGGCGACGTTGTCGTTGAAACCCGTTTCAATAATGAATAACAACTAAACTATAACAGGAGTGTATTAGTTTAGTTATTGTAGTTCCTGAATCACTAAAGATGGCGACGTTGTCGTTGAAACCCGTTTGAATAATAAATAATAACTAAACTATAACAGGACTTTATTAGTTTAGTTATTGTACTCCAGGATCACTAAAGAGGGCGTCTTTGTAGTTGAAACGAGTTTGAATAATAAATAACAACTAAACTATAACAGGAGTATATTAGTTTAGTTATTGTAGTTCCTGAATCACTGAAGATGGCGACTTTGTCGTTGAAACCCGTTTGAATAAAAAAATAATAACTAAACTATAACAGGAGTGTATTAGTTTAGTCATTGTAGTTCCTGAATCACTAAAGATGGCGTCTTTGGAGTTGAAACGCGTTTGAATAATAAATAACAACTAAACTATAACAGGAGTGTATTAATTCAGTTATTGTAGTTCCTGAATCACTGAAGATGGCGACGTTGTCGTTGAAACCCGTTTCAATAATGAATAACAACTAAACTATAACAGGAGTGTATTAGTTTAGTTATTGTAGTTCCTGAATCACTAAAGATGGCGACGTTGTCGTTGAAACCCGTTTGAATAATAAATAATAACTAAACTATAACAGGAGTTTATTAGTTTAGTTATTGTACTCCAGGATCACTAAAGATGGCGTCTTTGTAGTTGAAACGAGTTTGAATAATAAATAACAACTAAACTATAACAGGAGTATATTAGTTTAGTTATTGTAGTTCCTGAATCACTGAAGATGGCGACTTTGTCGTTGAAACCCGTTTGAATAAAAAAATAATAACTAAACTATAACAGGAGTGTATTAGTTTAGTCATTGTAGTTCCTGAATCACTAAAGATGGCGTCTTTGTAGTTGAAACGCGTTTGAATAATAAATAACAACTAAACTATAACAGGAGTGTATTAGTTCAGTTATTGTA